>OY783194.1:16808777-18008777 GCA_963678675.1 Xiphydria camelus
AGAGAGAGAGAGAGAGAGAGAGAGAGAGAGAGAGAGAGAGAGAGAGAGAGAGAGAGAGAGAGAGAGAGAGAGAGAGAGAGAGAGAGAGAGAGAGAGAGAGAGAGAGAGAGAGAGAGAGAGCATCAATTTAACCCGGGTAAATACATGAGAGCTTCTCTGTCGCACACTTGAATGGACTAGTCTAGGGAATTTTGCGACAGTGAGGCTCTTATGCACCCACCACATGTTCTCACTCGCACTCGCGTACTTCCTATGATCACCATCCTCGAAGTCATACAGTATAATGTAATGGCAGTTACAGGTACATACACTTAACATTCTTTAGGACTTTATGTACACATTTACAGTTGTACGACAAATATAAATAGATTATGTCCTTAAAGATGCCAATACATTATATTTGTACGTATATATAATGTACCGGCAGGTTAAGGGACATGTGGCAGCTTTCAGGACTTTATGTACGTATAAAAAATTGTACGTACATAAAGTCCTTGAAACTACCTTTCAGCGAGATTGGCAGATCCCAGGACGTCCTGGGAACTACCGCGACACATGAAATTTTTCCAGGACAGTCCTGGAATCCGCCAAATGTACTGGAATCTGCCATTAAGTCACAAAAATTGTCCTGGAATCTACCGCCTGATATATATATATATATATATATATATATATATTTAGGGTGGGCCAAAAAAAAGACTATTTTTTGTTTTTTAAATTACTATGAAAACATTGTTGAGGATGACGAAAAAGAAATTCTGCTGAAGTTTCAGCTCTTAATATTAATATTAACAACTGCCTCATCGCAATTTTCTTTTTCCCGTTTAAATAACATGGGCAAATTTTTGTTTGAACTTTCAATTTTTATAACTTGTTAACGGATTAGCGCATTCGAATGATCAAAACGTATTCTTGTAGGAAATCGGACGACCTACAAAAAAGGTGTCTTATGAATGTTTGATAAAATTATCAGTTCGGAAGTTATTCGAGGTCAAAGTTGAACTGGTGGTCAATTTCACGGTTTTCTTTTCATTTTTGACACGAAATAATTTTTGTAACCTCTTTTCATTTCAGTTGTTTAAGATTTTTCTTTAATTATTTCCAAATATTCAAGGTTCAATCATTTCCCCAGAGTAATTAATAATTAATAATTACTCTGGGGAAATTATTGAACTTTGAATATTTGGAAATAATTAAAGAAAAATCAAACTGAAATAAAAAGAGGTTAAACAAATTATTTCGTGTCAAAAATGAAAAAATTAATAATTACTCTGGGGAAATTATTGAACTTTGAATATTTGGAAATAATTAAAGAAAAATCTTAAACTGAAATAAAAAGAGGTTAAAAAAACTATTTCGTGTCAAAAGTGAAAAGAAACCGTGAAATTGACCATCAGTTCAACTTTGACCTCGAATAACTTCCGAACTGATAAATTTATCAAAAATTCATAAGAGACCTTTTTTGTAGGTCGTCCGATTTCCTACAAGAATACGTTTTGATCATTCGAATGCGCTAATCCGTTAACAATTTATAAAAATTGAAAGTTAAAAAAAATGTTCCCATGTTATTTAAACGGGAAAAAGAAAATTGCGATGAGGCAGTTGTTAATATTAATATTAAGAGCTGAAACTTCAGCAGAATTTCTTTTTCGTCATCCTTAACAATGTTTTCATAGTAATTAAAAAAAATCTTTTTTTTTGGCCCACCCTAATATATATATATATATAATAGGCAGATATATTCAGTCTATGTTGACATTTTTGAGCGTTCCATCCATGGCGAGTTGGAACAGTCTGTCAGTGATTCTTTGAGTGATTTTGTATTGTCCTCGATAAGACTTCTCCAAAGGGGCGTTCACGTGATCACATCGCAGGAATACGTGACTCTACAAGTGTGAAGATCCTTTGCAATGAACACTGTGGCTTTGGCGTGATGAGCTGTAGGAGTAGATTTCAATTCTCTCATTAACTCTTGATGTTTTTCCGCGAAGATTAATTGTGGGTCTGCTGTTGAATCGAGGTCCAGGAAAAATTCTCCAGGTACACGTAGCGTTGTTCCATACAACATTTCTGCAGGTGACGTTTGATGATCTTTTAAGGGGGGGAGGGGGGGGGGAGTCTAAAAATCAATTTTTAAAAATTGCCTTTTCTTATAGTAAAACATTTAAAGAATGTTGTGTAGAATTTCAAGTCAATCGGAGCAAAACTCTCAGTCATAGACCTTTAAGTCTCCGCTCCTCTAATACTGCGGAGCGGCAAGAACTCGGCGCTTTAAACTCTTGTTTCTCGAAACCAAGTTTTAAAAGTCCGTGGACATCGTCATTTAAAAACTACTGTACCGATTGTTTTCAAATTTTGTACACTTTCTACATATAAAATACCAGACCCCTACGTTTTTCTTTTTCTTTTTTTGTTACATTAAGGGGGTTTTACAGCAACAAAATGACGGATTTTTTCGTGTACATTCGCAATTTTTACTTCAAACAGCCACCAAACATTTAAAAATGGAAAAAAAATTAAAGAAAAACGTAGGGGTCTAGAAAAACATCTGTTTTAACTAAATTGCTGTGATTTTTTGATTTGAGATAATTCTACGCTGAAATATAGTGTTCACCGCAAATCATCTTTTCTAAAAGGCGTCCTCGAAAATGCTTCATCACCGGCTTATTTCTTAATATTTTTCTACAAAAAAATTACAAAATGTTGTTCGAATGATGCTTTGTAACATGCGAAACATTGGAATATATCTACTTCAACAATAGATCTAAAAAAATTCGTAAAAATAGAGTTATTTTCCACGCGTTAGACCCCCCCCCCCCCTCCCCCCTTAAGCTGGTGCGAAGACCGAGCAAGTCTGCGTCCACAACGGCGCACCGCACCTCGCACCGCACTTCGCACAGCCCTTAAAGGTATGTTCATAACGGCGGACCGCCTTTCACAAACGTGGTAAATAAGGGCGTGTAAATAAATGGATTCGATCACAACGGCGCATAGCCCTTCGCTTCGCACGTGTCATGGTTTACACACATGCGCCTATTTACCTTCGCTATGGGCGGTGCGCCGTTATGGTCGTACCCTTATACTGTTGGAAGAATCTCTGTCCAGGGTTTAGGAGAACACATGAGAGCAGTTTTTAGAGTACGATGTCACCGCTCAACCATTCCACTGGATTGAGGGTGGTATGGTGACGTTCGACGCTTTTCCGCGCCAATGAATTTTGCCAGAGCCTCGAATAATGATGATTCGAATTGGGAACCTTGATCCGTGATTTATTATGGTGGATGTTCCGAAGTTGGCAATTCAATGAGCGAACAAGACTGTCGTGATTGTGTCGGCTGTGATGTCTTTCAAAGGAACTGTGATCGGCCATCTTGTAAAACGATCAATGATTGTAAGGCAGTATTTGAATCCTTGATATTGTGGCATCATAATGATATCAAGGTGGATATGTTTGAAACGATCGTCGGGAACGTCCATATGGTTGGCTTGTAGTTGCGTCTGTCGTTGAACTTTAAAGCGTTGACAGTGTATGCATTCTCTAGCTCAGGTGATGACATCTTTTTTAATGCCGAGCCAGACAAATTGCTCCCTGATTTGCCTAGAGGTGACACGTCTGCTAGGATGCGGTAGGTTATGTAGGATGTGGAATGTGGTTTTCCGGATTGACCGAGGAAGATAAGGACGTACGATTCCAGTTGAGGTGTCGCAAGAAATCTGTGTGTTGGTGTCTAACGTAAGTAGGTTAAGTTTGAGAGAAGAGTCGTTATTACTGATAAGTTCGCGAAGTTCTTGATCGTCTTGTTGATGCTGTTGGATAGTTTTTGAATCCAGAATCGTCAGCCTTTGGATGGCGTTCAGACTGGAGAGAGCGTCAGCGACTACATTTTCTTCACCCTTTAAATAGACGATGCCAATGGTGAACTGAAAGATGTAATCTAGTTGTCGAAGTTGGTGTTCGGATGCTTTGTTGAGTTTTTGTTGGAAAGCGTAAGTGAGAGGCTTATGATCTGTTTTGATGACGAAAAGACGACCTTCCAGGAGATGGTGGAAATGTTTCACCGCCGTAAAAATGCCCAGCAGTTATATGTCGTATGTCCTGTATCTCGTTTCTATGACCGTTAGTTTTCTCGAAAAGAATCCAATAGGTTTCCAAACATTTTCTTCGAGTTGCTCGAGGGAGGCTCCGATTGCACTGGTGGAAGCGTTCATGGTGAGAACAAGTGGTGCGTTGGGAGATGGAAAAGAGGTAGAGGTGACTGATGCGAGTACCTTTTTACAGGCTTCGAATGCTGCTATTGCTTCAGTGGACCAATTGCTCGGAGTCTTGTCATTCTTATATGAAGTTTTGAGGTAAGAGGTGAGAGGTAGTTGGAGTTGTGCTGAGTGCTTAATACAAGGACGGTAGTAGTTAAACATACCAAGAAATTGTCTTAGTTCCACGACTGTTTGGGGTTGTGGGTTTGTTTATTGCTTCTACGCGTTCTGGATTCGGTTGAAAGTCTCTGCTGTCGGTCTGATAACGAAGGAAGTTTGTTTGTGGAGTTAATCTGCAAACCGCAGTTCTTACATTTTACAAAAACTGCGGTTTGCAGATCAGCTCCACATTTGTTGTTTACCGAATTTGCACTTTCCCAAGTTGATAGTCAGGTTGTAGTTTGCCAATCGTTCCAGAACTTGACGTAGGTGAATTTTATGCTTTTGTTCGTCTTCTAACATGATAAAAATATCATCTATATACCGAATGTCCCACTCTGTACTGGCCAGTTTGAAGTTACCTTCGGGGAGGCTTGGTCGGTACTTGAGTCATTTCATATCGGTAGAAGTCGAGTCGGTAATTAGAGTTGGTGTCAATTCGGGAGATCGAAGCGTCTAACCTCGAAATTATGAATTTAAATTGAATGGAAATTACTCACCATTATTCACAAATTCATAATTTCGAGGTTAGACGCTTCGATCTCCCGAATTGACACCAACTCTAACTACCGACTCGACTTCTACCGGTATGAAATGACTCAAGTACCGACCAAGCCTCCCCGAAGGTAACTTCAAACTGGCCAGTACAGAGTGGGACATACGGTACACGAAAACGAAATCAAGTTCGCGAAAAATCCAATTCATGGATCGTTGGAACGTTTGCGTGGCATTCTTGAGACCGAAAGGCATCCTGATATACTCGAAAAATCCCCAGGATGTAATGATTGCAATCTTCTGGATGTCGTCAGGATGTACTGGTATTTGATGGTATGCTTTGTCAAGGTCTATAGTTGAGAAGATTGTTTTGCTATGTGTGATGAGAAACAAGCTCTGAATGAGTGGTGGAGCAAACCTGTCCGGCACGGTGATGCTGTTTAATTTCCGGTAATCGCCGCAGAGTCGGTAACTTCCATCTTTCTTTTTGACTAGATGAATGGGGCTGGCCCAAGCACTGCTGGAGGGCTTGATGATTCCTTTGTCTAGTAGTCGTTGTATCTCAGTTCGAGCAGCAGTGGCTTTTTCGCCGAAAAGTTTGCGCGATCTTTCTGTCACCGGTGATCCGTAAGTGACAATCCTGTGAGAAAAATCAGTGTTTTTGCTGCGCGTGGAAGAGCATGGTTGAGTACAGCGTTTTGCGTCAGTTCCAAATCAGTGATGATAATAGCAGATTCCAGGTAGATGAGATTGAGCGCGAGAACGGTCTCTGCTGCGCTGGCCGCTACGATAGCGTGGGCGTGAACGGTGCCGCTCAGAGTCTGTCTGTTTCTTCTTGATGTCAACAAGCTCCTTCATACAAAAGGCTAAGGCTTGTTGTATTTTGTTCAGCTTCAGATCTAAAGCCGTAGACGAGGGTGCGTGAGGTCTGTTGTCGACCCGATCGACTGTAGTAGTGTTAGGGATTGACAGGGCCATCGTTGGACCTTGTAGGGTAACGGTTTCTGTAAGCCTATAAGCCAGAGCATTTAAGTTTAGGTCATCAGAGATTATGAGCAATGGTCTGCTGGATACTGGGAGACGACTTAGCTAGAGATTGTGTAGCATCTCGTCATTGATGCTGCCAGTTGCTAAATCCCTCATTTTTCGAAGAAGCTGCGAGGGCTTCTTGTTACCCAGTACGAGGTCATTGATGAGACGATGAATTTGTTTTTGTTGGAATTCCATTAGTCTTTGAATAATTGTAGTTTTTAAGGCTTTGTACTTCTCTGCTGCTGGTGGGTGAGAGATGATGTCGGTGATCTGTGCCAGCGTTTCAGGATCCAAGGCTTTGATGGTGACACTGTATTTAACATCGTCATTGCGAATCCTGGATGCGTCGAACTCGGATTCGATTATGAAGAAAAAAATGTCTGGCCGAGCTTTCATAAAAGTAGATAATTGAGGTCTGCTCATCACGGCGACGTAGTCTGCATCGACTGTTGGTGAGAAGGCTAGTAGTGGGTTTCTTGTTACCTGATCTCTTTGTGTATTCGTGCTTGTTGGTGCTGTATACTGATTGTTCGTATCGATGAAGCTTGGGGTGCTCCTTATGTTGTCAGTGCGAGTGAGTGAACGGTCGACCGGCATGTTGATGATGGCTTGGGTGCTACGTGGCGTCGCTAAGGTTAGGTTCAAAACATAATCCACTCGGATCACGTTGGGATCACCAGTTGTGGGGATCTGAAGATCTTCCACTGATCGCGTACGGGGTAGACGTGAGGAATGACACGATAGTTATAAATCTAACGTCACTATATTTATTACCTATCGAGAATGACACAGTAAAGCCAGCCAGTGCTGGCTGGGCGGTGCTGTGCTGGGCGGGGCAGAGCGGTGTTAAGCGGCGCTGTTTCGTCAATGTTTTTCAATAACGCACCGTCCACGAAAGCTGGACGGTGTGCCGCTAGACATGCTTGGTCTTGCTGAGACCGCTTCACTTCGCATCGTGTTCCATTCGAGCTGTGCCAGGCTGTGCTAGCTCGTGCGAAATTTGAGACAACTCGTACATTCAGTTCAATACCGCCATAACTGCACAATTTTAATTTTTTATTTTATGGCGATTATTGCAGTGCCAACATATTGGACTTTGAAAAGAAATACAGCCACAAGTGGTTAAGTTTTAAAATATGCCATATTTGCATATATGGCCCTATGAATTCCGATCTAGCATTGTTTTATTTCCTTCTTATTCAAAATTATATAATTTGCACTTGTGGCGGTATTGAATTGGATGTACGATTACTGTTCAGGTACCTAGATATACATTTGCGAGCCGAACGGTTCGCCAGCCGCTTGTGAACCGCCTGTTCGCATATATATCGTTCTTTAATCTATATTTTTCTATGAAATATCGTTTGATATGCTCGGCATACGTGATACTATCATTGCAAGATGCGAATTTTTTTGCAGTAAGTAATTAACTTCTTCAACACAAGTTCCACGGGAACCTGCTAATTTTACTTGGTTGTTTATCAGCATATGCATTATTATCGAAACCTCAGAGGGCATACGTGATACTATCATTGCACTTTTTGGCAACGGGCTGACGGCCTAAAAATCGAAAATCGATTCTTTCGAGCGGCACCGTAGGGTGAACCAAGTCATTCGTTGCAGCCTCTTCCGCGCGCCAAGATCGATCGTGATCGAGACTTCTTCGGTTTTTCTACTCGAGGAGAGTTAGGCAATTATTTTTCAAAATTAACGCAAGGCCTAACAATGCCAATCCATCGTCTTAGATCGATACCATATAGCGAAATGAGTTGAAAACCTCTCCGGTATACCGAACCGTCCCATACACACTACGACGTGCGGTCTACCTGCGCAGACACACCTGCCTTTCGGCCGATACGCTTCATAATTACAGTGCACTAAAGCAAATTCCGTTGCGGGGGACGTCTGTAAACACCGCACGACTAGCATTAGTGGACGGTCATTCGACAGCTCGCTACAACATAGTACAGCACTGCTTTTGGTGGACGCTTTAGCGTGGCTAGCGCAGGAAGCGTGGCTTGGCACAGGGAACTGTCTTCAGAGAATGGGGCGGAAAGCGACTTCCGCTTCTATCTGGTGCTTTTAGCTTCTCCTCGCAAGAGGCGCGGCGATCGTTTGATTGCCACAGCCCTGATATCAGTACGGCTATGATCTACACCCGGCGCCACGAAATCTGTCGCTGGTGACTTTTTTTAATGTTATTTTTAAACGTACCTACTAACCAATGAACAATTAATTCGTATGCCCTCATTAGCTACGGTGGCGTCTACTCTCGTTAATGAAAGCATGAGGATTGATTAATCATTGGTTAGTACGTTTAAAAATAAAATTTTTTTAAAGTTACCAGCGGCAGATTTCGTGGCACTGGGTGTACTGCTTAGTAACCGATCTACTAGATCTCGAGACGCCGAAATAATCGACATCTAATCGGGCAATACAACCTGTTAATAAAATGTCAACATAACCGAAAATCATAACCTATACCTGCTCAGTGACTCAGTGGTTGTTTATGTTCCCCAAATACGTATCTGCTGCGAAGTTAATAAGTGACTTGAAGAGGGAAGACGAATTAATTTTGGATACCCCTAAAGGTAATAACACCCACTTCCACGTTACCCTGGAGGTACGTGTCCGAAACACTCTATCTCCAGGGTACCGTGGAAATGGGTGTTCTTACCTTTAGGTTAGGAGTATCTAAAATTAATTCATCTTCCCTCTTCAAGTCACTTATTAACTTCGCAGCAGATACGTATTTGGGGAACATAAACAACCACTGAGTCACTGAGCAGATACAGGTTATGATTTTTGGTTATGTTGAGATTTATTGACAGGTTGTAATGCTTGATTAGACGTCGATAATTTCGGCGGCTCGAGATACGAGAGCATAGTGAAAAGTCCGATACTGTTCTAGATGGTGGTGCGATCGCGAAGATGAGTATTCGTCCCCATTTGGCGAAAACAAAGTTCTGTTCCACCACGACAATGCACTCGTCTGCCGTTGCAATAGCGAAATTGGTCGATTTGAAGTTCGAATTGCTGCCGCATCCATCTTGTACACCGGGGTTGGCTCCCTGCGACTTCTTTCTCTTCCCAGACTTGAAAAAATGGCTGGCTGGAAAGAAATTCTCATCAAACGAAGAGGTCATCGTCGCAGCAGGGGGCTGCTTTACAGGTTTTGAGGTGCACCACCATCTACTAGAAAAGTATCGGACTTTTCACTCTGCCCTCGTATACCGAACATCCCAGGAGAATTTGAGCAAGTGCCGATACCTATGTCCGATAACTTGAAATTTGACTTCGGCAGAGTTTGCCGACGGTCGAAAATTTGATAGTTAGAGTTGGCTTGAGAAGAGTGCGCTGTGTGTGTTGAGTGAGAGCGAAAAGTGTCAAACGTCTGATTTCCCGAATTGATAACTATCGGGAAATCAGACGTTTGACACTTTTCGCTCTCACGCAGCACACACGCGCACTCTTCTGAAGCCAACTCTAACTATGAAATGTTCGACCGTCGGCAAACACTACCGGGGAGTCAAATTTTAAGTTATCGGCCATAGGTATCGGCACTTGCTCGAATTCTCCTGGGACATTCGGTATGCAGTTCGGTTACCGATCAATAGATGGCCGTACTGACGGCAGGGCCACAATTGGTCCGTGTATGCAGCACATTTAAATTAAGCTCCACCAAGTCTTGGAGCCTGGGCGTGAATATTCGGTATAATTAAAGTAAATTAGCTAGTCATTTAGCCTTATTAGCAACATAAAATAAATGTATACGTACGTACGTGTATGTTTCGTATGTATACGTACGAAATACATATAAACGTATGGGAATCTACGTATCATATACGTAGAATTTACGTGTTTGTGTTGTTTGGGATAATTTACCGTTTCCAACCTCACCTAAAGGTGCGTATCGACTTTGCGAGGCCGCCGCGCGAGGCAGCCTCGAGACATCTTTGCCTCGGAATATGTAGACAAACGAACCGCGGCAGCTTCACGAGGCAGGGCGATCCAACGCGAGGCGCTTGCCTTTGCGAACTGCTCAGTCATGTATTGTAAGGCAACATGGCATCGCACGTAGGTGTTGCAGCTACTGCAGTAATGAGGGACTTGCATGAAATTTTTTTTCATTGAAAATTTTACTGCATGAAGCTATCGTGTTATAAAAAAAGGGAGCACTGTATTTTTTAATAATATGTAACTATATTGAAGAAAAAGAATTAATTAATCGTGCCTCAAACGCCTAAACCACGCCCCGACCCAGAACGCAATATGATTGGCCTAGACGCTTTTACTGTTGCGTGACGTAACACATTGCTTCTCGCTGTTTGCGGGGCTCTTTCAACCGCTACACTTTTAACTCAAATTTGTGAAGGTATCCGACATGTTAACACCATAAGTTTATATACCGTTGAAAATGTAATTTTTTACTCTATTTTTTAAAATAGATTAAAAAATCATGCAAGTTCCTCATTATTAGAATTAGTCGTATTTTGGAAAAATGAAAACAACGAAAAAATGACAAAAGCCTCGTTGGTGGATTAAAGAACTATACACAAATCGCATGCAATACGGAAACAGATTGATGGATGATATTATGCGATATGAATGTATAGACGAGACGATCCACAATTTCTCTTACATGAGTTTACATGATTTTGAGTATATATTATCACTTATTGCTCCAAAAATAAGTAGAACCGATACATATCGTACATGAGAGAGGCAATCACCACAAAAGAGATAGTAGCTATAAGCCTATCCTTCGTGTCTTTATGAGTTAGGGATTAGGTCTTCCCGATCGGTCATCTATTGAATTCGCCATTCTCTAATTTACAAGACGGATCTAGTATTCCACGTATAGCGGTATCGATTAAAATTTCAGGGAAAGGTGCGAGCTGCAAGCGCATTTGCCGCTTTCGCCGAAATATACCGTTTGCCGAGCATGAGCCAAGTAATTTAGCGTCTACACGAAGCGAACAGTTTGGGGCGAGGTGCCTTTGAGTATCGCCAAAAACCGACAGCACGCCGGATCGCACCGAGGCTGCGCGGGTAGAGGCAGCTTCGGCCTCGCCTCGTAGGGATCGCAGGTATCGACTTTGCGAGGCACGCCTCGCGAGCCAGCCTCGCAAAGTCGATACGCACCTTTAGAAACACACAGTATTGCCTTTCCACTTCACTTCCAAACTCTAGATATTAATAGGATATTAACTTTCGCATTGATTTAGGACGCATTTTACGCAATTTTATTATTATATTACAAAAATCTCTAGGGCAAAACGTATTCAACCTTTAAAAAGCATTTCTTGGCATCAGAAGTGAATGTGTGAAGTGAATGAAAGAAAGTACCTTTTTTATTCAATTTTTCTGGCCACCGGATGTTTTCGGAATTGAATTAATGAAGTTCAGTTTATCTTATTTGATCTGATATTAAATTAAGCAAGGGAGAGTTTTTTTCTTATTCCTGCCTAGACATTCCTCGGTCACATTTTTACTAGTTTGTTATTACAGATTAATAATTTACATCTTCCAGTAAGGTTTCATTATTACTGGAATCGGTAACGTTTTTATACCGTAGTGCTATCTATTTTTTCACCATTTACACGTATATCCTACTAGTTTTCGGCAATAATGGATTTAATTAATATAAGACTTTCACGATAGCAAGAGATTAACGTTTACAAAACATGTGTATTGAAGACATTCATTAAGTCTCCACATATAGATATATTGCAGATCTTATGTGTTCACACAAAAATTGTATTTTACGAAATGAGCGCGGGCCTTGGTACTGTTTTATTACAACAGTGTAGATAAATATCTAACCAGAAAGTTAAAAACGTCAAATTAAGAAATATTATACGCAGCTGTACTTCCGAATCGTTTTCTATTTTACTACCTTAGAGACGTAACCAAATGTAATTGACGCTTTTGATCCAAAATTGATTTGTTTATAGAATATACTTTTAGATAGTTTCTATTAAAATCTAATATACAATAACAGAAGTTTAAGAGCTTTTTTTTTATTTTAAATGCTGTCGGGTTGATAAGATGGTTAAAATTTCTATAGATGAACGAATGGTGGCTGCAAGAGGCGTATTTAGGATATAGAGCTCCCGTGATCGTAAATTCTAGCCCTGGTACAGTTGGCCCGCAACAGGAATTCTTATCTCCAGATGATATATATATATTTGCGGCACGCCTTATACTAGGAATTTGGAATTATAACGATATTGTGAAAAGGTAAATTATTCATAGTTCCAATACTATATTTTTCCAATCGGTCACTATATATATATATATATTACATAAATAACTTCAATAAATTGTAGCGGTAAATTAAAACAAGAAATGGTTCGTGACACACCACTCGATATGCAGCCTTACGCCATGATACTTGGCACGCATCGTCAACCCTTTAAAGACATCGATAAGCTCCTTCATACTGACGATGCCAAACATGTTGTGATTGTATGTAATAACAATGTAAGTAATGTGCTATGGGGTGTTACAAATAATTCAGAGCAATATATTAGTCTTTAATTATATTCGATGTCTAATTGTTTGTCTCGATTGTTGTATCTATATATTTTTAACTAGAGAAAAAAAATCAGTGTAATAACATTACTTTCTAATGCAGACTTAATGATTTAAGGGCCGGTTTTACCAACACGGTATAAACGCGGTATAGCGCTATACTGCGTTTATACCGTGTTGGTAAAACCGGCCCTAAGTC
The DNA here is from genome assembly GCA_963678675.1 of Xiphydria camelus. Classification (NCBI taxonomy): domain Eukaryota; kingdom Metazoa; phylum Arthropoda; class Insecta; order Hymenoptera; family Xiphydriidae; genus Xiphydria; species Xiphydria camelus. The sequence goes on from OY783194.1 coordinate 16,821,454, forward strand.
GTAAAAATCACCTTCAATGTTGCATATTTTTATACTTACGCATACCTGCACTTGTATATTTTTAAAAATTCTGATTTTTGATATTGTTTCTCATACATTTATTGACCTTGTTTGTTCTACAAAGTTCACTTTGTACTAAGTATTACATTTTTTTTAAATTTTTATCTGAAATCGAAATCCTGTGCACGAAAGGTTTTTATTTTCTCTAGGATTTATATAAAATGCTTTCTTCGTAGGGGAGAGTGGGGCATTGTCGCCATTTTTTTTGTATGTCTTTATTTGTCAAGAAAAAGATATATTTTTGTAATGTTCTACACATAGTTGGATCCAGAAAACATCTGGCTACGAAATCCATGTAGTTGTTTGGACGTTCAGTAATTTATTTATTTATAAAAAGAGAAATTCTGAACTAACAGAAAATCAGGGAATCGTAAAATCGTGGGGCAAGTACCACCCCCCTTGGGCAAAGTCGCCACTTGACTGAAATGTCAAGGTAAGTAAAATCAAATATCATTTTGAATATTTATTCCCACAAAAACAATATATCCAGAAGAAATTAAGTCTAGAGAGCAATTTTTTTTCGACGAAAATTCACATGTCATCTTCTGAGTCGGACAATATCTGATACTTGGTCTGCGATGTTTTTCTCGGAGTATTTATAGGTACATGCACTATCCATTCGCGATGGGAATAATATTTAATAACATTCTCTGAAACATTGATCCGAATAAAAATGATGAATTCACTTATTTCACTTTTTTAATATTAGGTAACGTTTGTGGCGACTTTGCCCCACGTGCAGAGTGGTGACAATGCCCCAAGCGCTATTTTTCCACACAGACATCATTAACATATCTGTACCCCAGGATAAAAGTGTATTAAGTCCAATACTTAATATTTGGACTTAATACACTTTTATCCTCGGGTACAGATATTGAAATACGAAATAAATGTGACAACCAGTGCCGTGGTCGCGTTCGGCAACCTTCTCTGAATGAAAACAACATCTCGATTGTTTTGCACACTGAATTATAAACACTAGACAAAAAGCTCTTTGAACGCCAAAAATTACTTTTGAGCATTGAAAACACTTGTCACGCTATAAACAACGCAACTTAACCTGAAATTTCACTAAACTCCGTCGGTAATGTCGGGACATTAAGGCTCACTTCCACTAAAAAAATCGAGTTCATGCAATTTATAGTAGCTGAAAAAAAGGCTAGTGATGACTTTGCCCCACTGGCGACAATGCCCCACTCTCCCCTACTTATATTTCTGGTACAACATTCCATATAATTTACATTGAAAGATAAGTTTTATTCGTAGTTTTTTAAACTGGATATTACGGATAATTGTGGTGAACCCGTTGAAGAGAGCACGCTCGCAGCCTCGATCAAGGATATTTCTGACCATTCATGTATAGAAGCGCAACCAGTAGGACTCTTGACTGGAAATCCTAGAGATAAATGGGTAGAAGACTATCGCTTGCTGAAAGGTAAATTATTTTATTTAACACAAATTCTTTTTACATGTAAGTTACACACATCAAAGAAGTCACTTCATACTTTTTTAAAGTTGTATAGGGTGTTCCATTTCATAAAACAGAGCTGAATATATTTGAAATAATGAGTTTTATGAAAATGTGCTTTAAATTAAAGTTATAAGTTTCAAGGTGAACCTAAAGGTGTGGTTTCGCTGAAGCCGTCGGCGGTAGCGGCCGGCGGTAGCCGCCAGCGCGCTGGTGGTAGAGACAGGCGCGTTCAGAGTAGCGCCGACGAAACCGGCCCTATTTAAAAAGCACTGAAGCAATACGATACCGCTGGCGGCTACCGCCGGCCGCTACCACCGACGGCTTCAGCGAAATCACACCTTAAGGCGGTGCTATTAATTTGCTCTTAACCTTTAGAGTCCGGGGGTGGTCGACAAATCGACCAGCAGTCAGGTCGGGTCCTCCAAATAGGAAATTTATTGATTTTATTTATAAATTTCACGTTTAAAAAAAGTTGATTTTAACTGAAATTTTCCCGGACTTAAAAGGTTCCAACGAATTGAAGCATACATCTCGGAAATGCTAATAAATATGGCAAAATGGAAGAAATGTTGGCAATGCAAAGTATATTGAATTGTCAAAAGATGTGAAAATGGAAACGTCGGTCTTTAAAACCTTTTAAGTCCGGGGAAATTTCAGTTAAAATCGACTTTTTTTTAGACGTGAAATTTATAAATAAAATCAATAAATTTCCAATTTGGAGGCCCCGACCTGACTGCTGGTCGATTTATCAACCACCCCCGGACTCTACAGGTTAAATATCTCTGCGAAAGTCGTTCAAAAGTTTCCTTAACATTTTTAAATAGAAATCCCTATTTTTTCTATCATATATCTACAGTCAACTCTCGTTATAAGGCCGGTGCAGGGGCTGTAGGAGAGGCGCATTCTGAGAAATGGCCTTCCCCAACTCCTTGCGTCACTCCCCTCAAACAGTTTCTTACTTTCGTTTAGAAGGACCCCAGGACCAAAGTAGCCCGCATTGACGAGCGATCTTATAACGAGAGTAGAAACGTTTAGAGCGCCGTGGTGGGGGTGACGCTTGAGCGAAGCGGCCTTAAGTCCGAAGCACACTAGCGCGACGCGGCGCGCATCGACACGCAGCGACGCGCAGCGCAGCGACCATAGGTAACGCACACTAGAGCGGCGGTACGCGACATTCGCGAGTATTCTCAGTCTGACACTTGACGTCGAAATGGATAGTTCCGACGAAGAGGCGATTATCATTTCACTTCTTTGCGAGGAAGACTCGTAAAAAAAACAGAGAAAAAGGACGCATGAAATATGCAAGAACAGAGATGTATCTGGTGAATTTCATATATTATTTGAAAGTCTCACGAGAGACGCAAGAACATTTTTCGAATATTTTAATGTCCTTTGAAAAGTTCAGCGAAATACTAGTCATTTTATGCCTCGAAATTTCATGCAACATACGACGTTTCGACGGGCAATAGAACCTGCAGAAAGATTAGCGGTTTGCCGCCTGGACTGAGAAAAGTATTAGTTTATAGTTAACAAATAAATGTTGAAACACGGTGAAATAAATATTTACTTGCTTTAACAAATTTAATTTAGCTCAGGGCATTGAATTATTGATTACAAGAATTAGACATTGAATCAAATTGATGATAAGAATTAGTTTTCAAGTCTAAATACAATTGATTGAGACAATGTGAATATGAATATGAATATACAATACTATGAATGATATGAATAATAATTTGTATTGATAAAATAAATTATAAAATAGCTAATTTTTTATTACCTGGTTTTTTCATTGAGTTGAATATTTCGTTCCAACAATTATCTTTCCTTTGCTGATTGCTATAATTATCGTCGGACATGTCATACAACTCCTTGTACGTTTCTATTAATAACACTCATTTTTCTTCGTTCATTACTAAAGTTGTAGCACGTGGTAATGCATTCACTGTACTGTTTCAGGCACGTTTGATTTGGCTCTGACGCCCCACCACCGAATAAAAAATTTTTGAATACATGGTCGTTTGTCCTTTGTTTGCCCATGATTGCCCATCACTTTGTTTTTTTTGTCCAACCCACCGTTTAGAAGATATAGCTAAAAATAGGGCGGGGGGCTAACTTCACGCTAGCCCCCCCATAACGTAATTTCGAAAATTCAAATGCATGATCGTTTGCCCTTTGTTTGCCCATGATTGCCCATCACTTTGTTTTTTTGTCCAACCCACCGTTTAGAAGATATAGGGGTGGGAAGCTAGCGTGAAGTTAGCCCCCCCCATAGTGTAATTTCGAAAATTCAAATGCATGATCGTTTGCCCTTTGATTGCCCATGATTGCCCATCACTTTGTTTCGTTTGTCCAACTCACCGTTTAGAAGATATAGGGTGGGAAAGTGGGGAAGTATTAGATCTACAACTTTGCTTTCGCCGTTTTTCTCGTAAGCCATCTACAATAGATCGGCGGAAGCAAAGTTGTAAGCGCTAACACCTCGGCATTGCTTGCCTATTTTTAGATACAGTCATATAATATACATTTTCGACATGATAACACTTCGGAATCGTTTGCCCATTTTTAGAAAGAGTATCAGTAAGCATTTTCGACGTTTGCCCAACCCGTGGAACCGCTCTACAGCGAGTTTCATAAGTGAAGTAAAAATGAAAAATCGTCAAATCGGTGATATCACCTCAGAAACGTTTGCCCATTTTGAGAAAGAGCCTCAGTAAGCATTTTCGACGTTTGCCCAACCCAAACTTAAAATGATCTACTACTTCACTTATGAAACTCGCTGTAGAGCGGTTCCACGGGTTGGGCAAACGTCGAAAATGCTTACTGATACTCTTTCTAAAAATGGGCAAACGATTCCGAGGTGATATCACCGATTTTACGATTTTTCATTGTTACTTCACTTATGAAATTCGCTGTAGAGCGGTTCCACGGGTTGGGCAAACGTCGAAAATGCTTACTGATACTCTTTCTAAAAATGGGCAAACGATTCCGAAATGATATCACCGATTTTACGATTTTTCATTTTTACTTCACTTATGAAATTCGCTGTAGAGCGGTTCCACGGGTTGGGCAAACGTCGAAAATGCTTACTGATACTCTTTCTAAAAATGGGCAAACGATTCCGAGGTGATATCACCGATTTTACGATTTTCATTTTTACTTCACCCATGAAACTTGCTGGAGAGCGGTTCCACGGGTTGGGCAAACGTCGAGAATGCTTACTGATACTCTTTCTAAAAATGGGCAAACGATTCCGAAGTGATATCACCGATTTTACGATTTTTCATTTTTACATCACTTATGAAACTCGCTGTAGAGCGGTTCCATGGGTTGGGCAAATGTCGAAAATGCTTACTGGTACTCTTTCTAAAAATGGGCAAACGATTCCGAGGTGATATCGCCGATTTTACGATTTTTCATTTTTACTTCACTTATGGAACTCGCTCTAGAGCGGTTCCACGGGTTGGACAAACGTCGAAAATGCTTACTGATACTCTTTCTAAAAATGGGCAAACGATTCCGAAGTGTTATCGTGTCGAAAATGCATATTGGGACTGTATCTAAAAATGGGCAAGCAATGCCGAAATGTTACCACTTACAACTTTGCTTCCGCTGTTCTATTGTAGATGGCTTACGAGAAAAACGGCGGAAGCAAAGTTGTAGATCTAATACTTCCCCACTTTCCCACCCTATATCTTCTAAACGGTGAGTTGGACAAACGAAACAAAGTGATGGGCAATCATGGGCAATCAAAGGGCAAACGATCATGCATTTGAATTTTCGAAATTACACTATGGGGGGGCTAACTTCACGCTAGCTTCCCACCCCTATATCTTCTAAATGGTGGGTTGGACAAAAAAAACAAAGTAATGGGCAATCATGGGCAAACGATCATGCATTTGAATTTTCGAAATTACGTTATGGGGGGGCTAGCGTGAAGTTAGCCCCCCGCCCTATTTTTAACTATATCTTCTAAACGGTGGGTTGGACAAAAAAAAACAAAGTGATGGGCAATCATGGGCAAACAAAGGGCAAACGATCATGTATTCAAAATTTTTTATATCGGGGTGGTGGAGGGGCTAACTTCACACAGATCTTCGCGACATCACGCAACGCACACTTGAGCGCGGAGCAGCGCAGCGCAGCGGTCCGCTGCGACCAGGATTCCCCCTGGAGAATTCGCCGACGGTCGCTCCGCTGCGCTGCGCTGCTCCGCGCTCAAGTGTGCGCTAGTCCATTCGCATACATGGATTGAATATTTCTCGTCACGCGTGGCTACGCCGCGCGTCGCGCTAGTGTGCTTCGGGCTTTATAACGAGAGTTGACTGTATGAAAAATTGCATATAGTCGGTATTACCATTACTTAAAGTAGTATGGTCACTCTCCAAAGTGATCGTTGAGTGTCCGTAAAAAAAGTCATCAAAAAACTATGATTTATAATTGAAAATTCTCTTTGTGAATTATAAAATTTATGACCATAAGAATTAGTCGATTATTTTGATTATTTTTCACTTATTATTCAAATAATGTGCCTCCTTTGACTAGCGTCTTTTTATGTGTGGCGACGCATATTATCAATGGGCTCGTGGCCCAGGAGAGAAAACCACGATACACTCAAACGTTTGAGTGTATCGTGGGGAAAACGAGATCTGAAATGCACGCTTGAACCCACTCCACTGACGCGACGTTGCCACATCTACTCCACGCGCTATTTCCGAACAGCGAGAAGCAGAAATTAGTTATAACTAAAGTATCAAACGGTTAATAATTTTCATCAATGGGTGTAAATTTTTGTTTCTTTCCCCCGTTTTTTGGTATATTTTTTATATTTTAATCTTGGATTTTACATAGAAACTCCAAGAGAGATATGTGTCTTGCCCATAAGACTCTGGGTTATTTTCTACTCGGTAATTAATTTTTATCAGACATACTAAACGCGGTCAATCTACCCCAAATTGCATCAGGAGGTTTCTATTGATATTAGCTTGCATACATAATTATTTCATATTTAAATCTTGGAAATCGATTCGTGACCATACTACCTTCAGAGAGATTATACAGCAAGACTAGACATTCATGACCATACTACTTTACGAGTAAAGTAGTAAAGTAAACCGTATGAACTGCATGTACCGAGAAGAAAGTCATAAAGTAAAAAAATACGCCAAGGTCTGTGCGAGCCTTAAAAAATTGACACTGAAAAATTTATCGACTTTAAAAAGCCCAACAAAAACTGCATGCCGCGTTTTATCTCATACACTGTCCCCAAAAGTTACCATCAGAAATGTTTCCATCCATTCCAAATGTTGCCGATAATAATTAAAAAAATGAAACTCCTTGTTTCTCCCCGCCTCCGCTAAAAAGTATTGATATCCGAATGTAGTGCTAAGTACCTACCTACCAAGTGTTTCTGAGGATGCGCGGGATAGGAGATACGAGAGTGCGGGTGAAAAATCACTGTATTTGCTCCGTGCATACGAACACTGTTTATGGATCAGTACTTTCTGATGGACAGTTGCTTTGCACGTATTCTGTCATGAAATTACAAATTAATGTTCAGTTTGATTCGTTCCTTAGCTCGCGTTGTAATTTAAGAATGAGACAATTTGTGATAGCTGAAATGGGAAACATAAATTTTGCTTTCCACATGTTTTCTGGAAAAAGCTGCGTCAATTGAAGAGCCATGTACAGTTATTGATTCAAATGGAGAATTATTAATTGTTAAATTTAATTTATCGTTGAAGAAATCAATTAATGGTTGCGATTCATGCAAACTAAAATTAACGTTAAAATCTCCAACGAAAATTATCGGAATTTTATGGTGATTTTTGGTCAAAATAGCCGAACCTGTAATACTGTAAGCCGGTAAAATGTTACGAATGAATTCAATTAGTAGTAATATTTTAAGAAATACTCGTGTAAACGTCGCTCAATAGCCACATTTTCGCCATATTTGTTAAGACGCATCAGTCTCAAAAATATTTCATATACAGTGAATCGCGTTTTACTTCCGTTGAAAATACATGGTACACTTTATCAATTCTAATTTTACTTGGATCAGAGGAATATACGAGGCTTGTCCAGAAAGTAAGTACCGTTTTGTTCTACCGCCGCCACAGCGCTAGCGACGATGTTCCGCGCATGCGCTCTAGTCTCCTTGGTTCATTGTCGAACAGCTGACGCAATCTCGGCAAAATTCTGTTGTGTTTACATTCGCTAGTGTTCACTCAAAATGTTTAAAACAATTTCTGATCCCGCCGACAGTGAAGTTCGATCTGTAATACGATTTTTGAATGCAAGAAATGTGAAGCCTGCTGAAATTCATCGTCAACTCACAGAAGTTTATGGACAAAACGTTATCAGTGATGGCATGGTAAGAAAATGGGTTCGGCAATTCAATGATGGGCGAACCAATGTTCATGACGAGGCTCGCAGCGGGCGGCACTGTGTTCTGGGACAGAAAGGGCATTCTGCTTGTTGATTTTCTGCCCAGAGGGGACACAATAAATGCGGAACGATATTGTGAAACGCTTTGACAGCGATGACGGCGTTGAAGACGGTGTTCGGCAATGGCTCTCGTCAATGGCGGCATCTTTCTATGAAGAGGGTATAGAAAAGTTGGTTTCTCGCTACGACAAATGTCTAAAGAATGGTGGAAACTATGTAGAAAAATAGTTTAGGATGTCCTCTTTCTTATAAAAATAAATTTTGTTCGAAAAAAAAATTGCGTATGTGTTTATTTCTAAAACGGTACTTACTTTCTGGACAAGCCTCGTATCTCCAACTAGAAGAAATATTCGTTTACTTTAAACTATTATTTCGTTGACTAAATGACCTATTATTTACCGCGAAAAGTGCGAGTAATTGTCTTGAATTAAAATTTTTTTTAGATAAATAAAAAATTCTTAGTTGATAAGAAATATTGAGTCACACCGAAGACATATTTCTTTGGTTCACTAACGTACTTCTTTTATTGAAAGACATTACCGTTTGAACCAAAGGTACAGTGTTTCAAAATAAATAAATACTCCTTTATTTGTATAACAATTTCTGTCGAACCAAAGATATACAGGGTGATTCGAAATGGGCGCACTTCCTCTCGTAGAGAGATTCTTCGCAAAAAACTGAACCGAAAGTTCCTGTACAAAATTTTTGTGCTTCGCCTAGTTTACAAGATAATCCAGTTCGAAAATATCCAATCCAAAGTCAGATTCAAGGGACAACCAGAGCCGTGATAACTGGGGCCAACTTCATAAGATTAGTGAGTAAGCATTCTATAGTTAGTCCTATCTGTTTCGCATTCGACTTTATCGCGATACATAATTTGTCTGTCAGTCTTATGAAGTTGGCCCCAGTTATCACGGCCCTGGTTGTCCCTTGAATCTGACTTTGGATTGGATATTTTCGAACTGGATTATCTTGTAAACTAGGCGAAGCACAAAAATTTTGTACAGGAACTTTCGGTTCAGTTTTTTGCGAAGAATCTCTCTACGAGAGGAAGTGCGCCCATTTCGAATCACTCTGTATAATAATTTTTCCATTCAAGTATTTGCTTTCGATGAAAGATTTATTTGGACTAAAAGAGTATAGTTTTGGAGGTATGCAAAGGAATATTTCTTTCAATCGGAAGAAAATTTCTTTGATCCAAAGAATTTTTTTTTGCGTGTACCTAAGGCGTCTTCTTCTCTTTGTTGCTCTACATAAAGCGCTGAATAATGCCTTCTTGCCAATGCATCGCTAGCAGAATGCGCACTGGGCGCGCGGCACGCTTGCAAACGCGCAATTTACGAACGTTTGTTTAAACAACCTAACCTAATCGAGGCGCACAAGAATGAGAACGACATTACATTCAGCGGATATAACAATATAGCTTCTCGTAAATACGGATACACGTTTTGTACTTGTATGTCTAGTTTCTCATGAATACGGATATACAGAGTGACATTTTGAAAATTTGCCACCCCGATATCTCAGAAAGTTACAGAGATTTTCTAAAAAACAAAAATACGTTTTCGGCAGTGGAGAGGGGGAACCAAAATGACATAATCGGAGACGCATCCACTCCAACTCCCTTAGGGGTAGCCCCCCCCCCCCCCCAACTTTGTAATCTTAAATAGCAACCCCCCATGTGTGATACAGCGTTGGAAAGCTCTTTAAAAATGCTTTACAACATCAAATTTTGGTACCTTTCGATGAGTAGTTTTCGCGTAAATCGAGAAAGAAACTGCCAGACGTAAGTTTTGTCAATTTATTTATTAAAGGTCAATTATGTTACAATAAATTTTCGAAGTGATTTCCATCATCTGATCTTATAGTCCAAGATCTCAGAGCCCCCAGACCTACGTTATTTTAGCAAAGCTAATATTTTGTGAATAAATAGTGTGATATGTAGTTAAGAACGTAATGCGTACTTGCTAGCTTGAAAGCGGGGCCGTTCAGCAGGTAACAGGTACAAAAGGTACAAAAAAACCTTGCTCACCTACGTTAAAGTATGAAAGCTAGTTTTTATATATGTTTTACAGAATATTGTTAAAAACCAACATTCATTATTGCTAGACACTTTTCGTGGGCCCTATCTTCCGTCAGACGCTTTAAGGTCGGGACACACATTACCGGGCTGTGCCAGGGCCGAGACACGGCCGTCATTCGGCCCTGGCACGGCACGTTAAAGGGTGAGACATACATAACCGGGCCGTGCCAGGGTCAAACACGGCCGAAGAGGAAGAAATGATCAGAAGCCTTGCACGGCGCGTGTATCTAGGAACCACACATATCTGTCAGTCGTCAGTTATCTTGGAAACTGCTAGGTTGCTAGGCGCTAAAACACGTAAATTACGGAAACACGAGAAGCGCGGCCGGACCGTCACCGTGAAAAAGTAAAACTAAACTAAAACTGGCCCGGCCCGGTGACGGTCCATTAGTGACGCCCGGTCACGGCCCGGTAAAGTGGGAACAAAAGCATTTGATTCTATTGGATAGATCGTCCGCCGGACGAAGGACGATACTCGGCCGTGCCGGGCCCTGGCACGGCTCGGTAATGTATGTCCCGACCTTTAAAGTTCGCAAAAAAAATGAGGTAACCTACGTCATAGTAGCAAGCCTAAATTTTATATGTTACTTGGGTTACTATTGTAAGACCTATTGTAAACTGGCAGACCAATCCGATAGGCCAAACATCCCCCCAGACACGATAAAAGTTCCGCTATGAGTATGAGCGCGAGGGCATTATTCATGCGCACGAGTGCGAGTAAGAGCATTAGATGCCATTATAAGACAGCTTCATGAAATGTAGGTTGTTTATTTGTCTTAATGGAATATTTTAATAATTATTCAATAAAACTGTAAAGCTTAATTATAACAATAATTTCAATGCAATAAATTTGGCAAAATAAAAGTTGAAGAATTCGATGTTTTATTAAATTTCGGTTCTAAATGTAAATGCAATGAAAATACACAGTACAAAATCGTGCATCAAATTTAACATATGTATATGGTGTATAAAAAATAGTTATACAGATGTATGATAAAAGTAATACCAAGCTATGTTAAAATTCTCGGCGATTGAACTATGAATTTTTATAGATTTATATTTCATTGTGTTTAATTGACACGTGAAAACGAAGAAATTGTTTAATTTAAATTGTAACATGCAGTTTTTTATGCAAGGACGAACATTTTTTTACTCTGTATATGTATGAAAATGAATAATTTTCAATAACAATACATTCAATAAAATGATGATTTACTGTTTTTTTGTCTTACAACTATCAAAGATACATGAATTAAAATGTAAAAAACTATTAGTAAAAAATATAATTTATAATTACTTGGTCAAGAGGTTTGGTATTTTAGCATCCTGGCAATCTTCAAATTGAATATTTAATTCATCGTCTGCATCGTTATTTAAATCCTCTTTAAAAACAAGTAAATTAATTAGATTGCGAATAGCTACAAATACATGAAAATAATTTGAAGTGAAAATAAAATACCTGTTTCATTTTGAAGTGATTCACTGACAAAGCTTGGTAATTGATCACCATCGAACTAATTAAAATCAGGTGTAAACCAGAACAGTTTTCCATAAAAAGGTGAAATCTGTCATTTTATAGCTTGGGTATAGGGAACACGTATAAAAGTGTCTTTGAAACAATATTAATAACAATAAACAACGTGTAAAAAAATCTGAAAAAATTAGGAGGTGCAGAATACCTCAATCTCTATTTGACCTAAATTTCAAATTTTAGAGAAAAGTGGTTTGGAGAGGAAATACCTTAACACACACAGAGTAGTCCATGCGATACGAAAGAGAGATCCATGCGCCAAGTATAGCTCACTCGCACTCGTGCGCATGAATAATGCCCTCGCGCTCATACTCATAGCGGAACTTTCATCGTGTCTGGGGGGATGTTTGGCCCATCGGATTGGTCTGGCAGTTTACAATAGGTCTTACAATAGTAACCCAAGTAACATATATAAAATTTAGGCTTGCTACTATGACGTAGGTTACCTCATTTTTTTGCGAACTTTAAAGCGTCTGGCGGAAGTTAGGGCCAACGGAAAGTGTCTGGCAATAATGAATGTTGGTTTTTAACAATATTCTGTAAAACATATATAAAAACCAGCTTTCATACTTTAACGTAGGTGAGCAAGGTTTTTATGTACCTTTTGTACCTGTTACCTGTTAAGCGGCTCCGCTTTCAAGCTAGTAAGTACGCATACGTTCTTAACTACATATCACACTATTTATTCACAAAATATTAGCTTTTCTAAAATGACGTAGGTCTGGGGGCTCTGGGATCTCACTCTATTACTCCCTGCGATTTCTTCTTACGGGGACATCTGAAATCTGTTGTTTTTCAAACTCAACCAGCAAGCATTAACCAACTGAAACAGAGAATTATGCAAGAATGTCGCAAAATTTCAAGAACAACATTTGAAAAAGTCCGAAAAATCAATGGAAATCATTTCGAAAATTTATTGTAACGTAATTGACCTTTAATAAATAAATTGATAACTTACTTCTAGCAGTTTCTTTCTCGATTTGCGCAAAAACTATTCATAGAAAGGTACCAAAATTGGGTGTTTTTGTAAAGCATTTTTAAAGAGCTTTCCAACGCTGTATCACACATGGGGGGTTGCTATTTAAGATTACAATGTTGGGGGGGGCTACCCCTAAGGGGGTTGGAGGGGGTGCGTCTCCGATTATGTCATTTTGGTTCCCCCTCTTCACTGCCGAAACCGTATTTTTGTTTTTTAGAAAATCTCTGTAACTTTCTGAGATATTGGGGTGGCAAGTTTTCAAAATGTCACCCTGTATACCTATGTAAATAAACATTCCGTGCTCAAATAAGTAGTTATGCATCAATATGGGTACATATTATGTACTTGTATTTGCAAATATTAATACGAATGCAAAAGATGCATATTTATGTACGAAATTCCTCATAAATGCGGCAAATAGTGTGTCCCTGTATACGAGCTTAATTGCTCATTGACGCCAATACAGACATCTCCATGCACTTGCAAATAAACTATTTCATGTAGGTTCGAATCATTGAATGTGGAAAAAGGAACGCATAACAAACTTATAAGTTTCAATTACGTATTGTTTCGTATAAAGATTTTGTAATCTCTTTCCCGTAGGTGCGTTAGTAAAGTTTTTGTTTGGTTACACATAAGTACGTATGGTATTTCAATCAGATTCTGCTAATACTAGTAACTTAACTATATTTTGTATCTTCGAATCCTAAAATACGGTAAGAAAAATGCATCGTAAACGTACGAGTTCTCATTGCGTATTGCTTCTGATAGAGATTCTATAACATCTTATCCACAAATGCATCAGTAACAGTTTTTGTTTGACAACTCATAGATACAAATACGTAGATTCTATAAATAGGGCAAATCAACTATTTTATATTCGTTTGAACACCATAATGTAGAGAAGAAAATGCATAGTAAACAGATACGATCTTTTTTATACGTTTCTATTAAATATATTTTTAGTAAGGATCTTTTACGAAATCTGGCGATATTCTTCATGAAAAATTAGACCTTGAATGTGCATTTCAAGTTATTCTGCGACTTGCAGGTTTTATACAGGTATACAAAGTAACTGTAAAATCGCAATGCAGTACTAATGTAATGCGTCGCAGGTAATTACGAGGTCTAATCAAAAAATACGCTGAAAGAATGTTTAGAGCCGCAACTGATGATGCTACATCCATTTCATGTCATACGTCCGATAGCTTGATCCGCTGAGACAGACTGTGTCAAGTTTGAACACGTTCTGACTTGTTAGTCAGTCTTCAGAGCCGCTAGAGTGAGGTCGTTTTTATCGCGTCTGACGCGCATCATGGATTTCGAACAATGCGTTAACATTAAGTTTTGTTTTAAGTTGCAAAAAAGTGACAAAGAAGCTCATGAAATGTTAAAATTGGTGTATGGCGATAATGTGGTAACTCTGAAGACTGTTTACAAGTGGTATGAGCGATTTAAAAACGGGAATGAGTCGGTTGAAGAAGAGCAACGGTCGGGACGTCCATCGACCTCAAAAACAGGCAAAAACGTGCAAAAAGTGACAAAAATTGTTCGTGCAAACAGACGAAATTTTACAAAGGCGTAGGGTAGAGGCACCGGTTTTAGCCACTGAACCAGTTTTAGCCATTTCCGACTTTACTTTGTTTTAAATAAGGCCAATGACATGCAATTTGCCAAATAAAGTTTGCATTTTCCGCCTCATATTGTTACCAACTGAATTCGAAATGCGCACGTCTCTTTTTTCCCACCATAAATATGTAAATGCCGGGTACCTCTGATAAGGTTGTGAATTTGACTGATCCTTAAGAGTTTTGTTAAGAAATTCGCTATTCAAATGTGCCAGCAATTTTCACACAACGCAACTGCCAGGGGGACGATTTTGATTTTATTACATATGTAAGTTCCTACTCTAGCTTATTTTTCATAATTTAGAGGAAATTTTTGTTCTAACCTAATAACATTAAGATGGCTATAAATAGAGCGGCGAAATAATGGTTTTCCTAGTTTTAGTCACAAAATGGCTAAAACTGGCGCTTCAGTTTCACCAGTTATAGCCACCTTGGGTACTGTTAGTGCAGATCAGAAGAAAACAGTTTCAGAAATATTGCAAGATGTTTGGAAATGGCCCGATTCATCCGTAACGACAAAAAGAAAACGAAATATCCTTAAATTATACACAGGCCGACAAATTTCTGACCCAGAAACGGGACCTTGTGTGCCCGAAGGATTTTGATACGCTGAATCCGAATCTGGCTTCAGATTTAACCCTATACGTCAGGTTTTCGAGATATCCTAACCTAAAAGTGCGAAAAACACGCTTTTCTGCTAAATTCAGGGTTATGTATCATCGCGAATAAATTTTTTTCTAAAAACGGATGACGCCTTTTTAAAGCAGCACTCTTACCCTTTAAAACCATGTCTCCAAATTTTGTATATCATTTTTTTTCATTGAGATATCTATGATTGAAACTAGGTACTTTCGCTATTTCAATACAGCATTGGGTCACATGCAATTTCCTTAACTCCCAACCCTGTAACCTAGGAGTATATAACCTAACTCTATTAAAACCCAAATTTCCTCAACCCCCAACCCTGTCATATTACATATAGAAGACTGATATAATATATCGGTTCATTTGAAAAATTGCATGTGACCCAATGCTGTATTGAAATAGCGAAAGTACCTAGTTTCAATCATAGATATCTCAATGAAAAAAATTATATACAAAATTTGGAGATATGGTTTTAAAGGGTAAGAGTGCTGCTTTAGAAAGGCGTTATCGGTTTTTAGAAAAAAAATTTATTCGCGATGATACATAATCCCGAATTTAGCAGAAAAGCGTGTTTTTCGCACTTTTAGGTTAGGATATCTCGAAAACCTGACGTATAGGGTTAATTCTGAGGCCGGATTCGGATTCAGCGTACCAAAATCCTTCGGGCACATAATGTCCTGTTTCTGGGTTAGGGTTTTCGTTAAATTTTGTCGG
Organism: Xiphydria camelus; assembly: GCA_963678675.1. NCBI lineage: Eukaryota > Metazoa > Arthropoda > Insecta > Hymenoptera > Xiphydriidae > Xiphydria > Xiphydria camelus. The sequence goes on from OY783194.1 coordinate 16,837,012, forward strand.
CCTGTGTTACCTTCAGTATTAACTTCTGACAAATGGCTTGAGATTGTAAAAGCCCGAGATATACTTACTATATAGACTTCTTTTTGATACATTATGTCTTCTGTATTTTCGGATATTTAATATACGTTTCTTAAAATTGTTTTATTTTATTTTATGCCTTCATTAACATTACTAATGTTAGTAAAACGTAAGTGGCAGGTGGTGGCTATATTTGGTGCGTTCATGTGGCTATATCTAGAGCAAAATGGCTAAAACCGGTAGATATAGCAATTGTGAACCTATTTATTTTTTATACACAATTCTATATTCAGCATCTCTTTCTTTTCTCCGACTGGAATTCCCTTAATGTGTCCTCTATCTACGTTTAGTTTACGCGAAGGAAATAACTTAGAAATACGTATAAAATGCAATAGTGAATCATGTAACTTCGTTAAAGTGGCTATAACCGGTGCCTCTACCCTACTGCAACGTTTGCGAAACGATATACGAAGAAAGAGACCAGCAAAATGGGCTAATGGCTTCCTTCTTCATCATGACAATGCGCTGTGCCACACGAGTAGGTAAGCTATGAGAGTTCGGCGCCATAAAAATGGACGGGTTGCCTACTTTCAGGGGCAAAGATGGCGGGAAATTTGAATTTTGCGTAAGTGCGCATACGTCGCGGCGGGAAATTTGAATTCGCGCACCACGTGACCCAACGGAGCTCTCCCATTGGTCAAACCCCCACTCCCCGGCCCCCGCCAGGTGTCGCCACCGTCGGTGGCAGCCATTTTGAATTTTACCCCAACAGAGCTCCGCCATTGGTCGAACGCCCACCCACGGAGCTCCGCCTCTCGCAGCGCCATCTCGACCTCGCTTGTAACGCCATCTGGCGGATCCCCACCTCGCTCGCAGCGCCATCTCGATGACCTCCCCCATCCCTCGATTGCAGGAAGCAACGCTACTGCGCACGTCCGATTCCCGGAATTGTTGTGTCTCCGAGCAATCCTATTAAATTTCGCTGACTCGCGTGTGCAGGCTCGGTGTTGCTCCAAGCAGCTGCCAACTTGCACGTGCCTCAAATTCCAACGCTACTGCGCACGTCCGAGTCCTGGAATTGTTGTGTCTCCGAGCAATCCTGCTATCAAATTTCACTGACTCGCGTGTGCCGGCTCGGTCTTGCTCCAGACTGAACAGATTTCAACCTGCACATTTGAATTCGCACCGCGGAGCTCTACCGCCCACTCCGGGTTGCCTACTTTCAAGGAGAAAATGGTGGGAAATTTGAATTTTGCGTAAGCGCGCATGCGTCATGGCGGGGGATTTGAATGACGCCGCGGAGCTCTGCCACACACGTGACCAAAAATGGCGGAAAATTTGAATTTATTTGCCTCGAGTAATCGTGCTGTGCAGTAAGGCGTTTCATCCGCTAACTATTTAAGCATACCAACGAGTGACTGAGCTAACCGACATTTCTTATCTACATAATAGAGTATCAGGTTGCATCCATCGCGACGAACCTCGCTGTGTTAGCAGGTTCTGTGCGTCGCCGCAAACCTCGTCGAGTCCTGATTAAACTAAGTCGCGACCTGCTTACACTAAATCCCTCACTCACCCAAACGAGAGCGAGAGTACACCTGGTGTTCTCGGAATTATTGAGAAACCTCAGGATATGATGATGTCAACTCTGAGCAATCTTGCTATCAAATTTCGCTGACTTGCATGCACAGGCTCGCTCTTGCTCCAGGTAATCTCGATATCAAATTTCAACGCTACTGCGCATGTCCGATTCCCGGAGACCTTGAGACATGATGACGTCACTACGAACCCCCACTCCCCGCTGTAGCTAGACAGCGACTCGGACGTCTTTCGAGATGCAAAGAACACCCAGCGCATTCTCACTAGCAGCATCATCTCGGAGCTACGCTATTGGTTGAACTCCCACTCATCACTGTTGCTATGCAGCATGCAGCTGGATGATTTCCCCCTCTACTGAGCAGTGGTTGACTATAAGAACACCGCATCTCTGGGGTACCGCCATTAGAACGCCACATCTCTGGGGTACCGCCATCAGAACACTACATCTCTGGAGTACCGCCATCAGCCGCAGTTAAGAAAATGGACTTTACGAAACTAAACGAGCTCGGCAGATCAGCCGGATATTTGGACACCAAAAAATTATCCGAGTTAGAGGTTGGAAAGGAGTATCTGATGACCAAAGTGAAGAGGATCGCGACGAAATACGGTCTGAATATTGTGGTGGATGTGGAAAAGAGTTTCGCAGTCTTCCTCCCAACGAGAGTAAAGAAGATCTTCAAGGATGGTGACGATGTGGAGCTTGAGAAGCTTGTGAAGGAATGCGGCGAGAATAAGCTGCACTTGAAGTACCTAGGCGGTAAATACAATTATTTCGAGTTTGTAAAGAAGTGAATTCTGAAACGAACTGAGTTTATGAATAAAAATTGAAAAAAAAAATAAATGTGTCACTCATTTGTAATTTTAATCGAAAGAAATAATCTCTCTCCTTCAACGATTTGTCTTCGATGTAGTACAGAAGCGAATCTACGAATCGTCGCTCGCGACTGTTTAGTGTAAGCTAGTTGATGAGACTTAGACCTGCGAGAAGAAATTTCATTCGTTCATTGTTCCGACAAACGTTGGTCGGAATTTTATACGCAATGATATCAGTTCTTAGCAATTAGTAGGAATGCGACACTTGGGTTAATTTCGATGGTAAAACGAATGGTATATTCCGCGAATCGTATCTATTCTTGTACTAGTAGTCCGTTTTAATGATATCCGTTGACCTGAGTACACGCGCATCCAGGTATAACTTAATTACCGCACATATCCGGACCCTCGGACCTCGATGTCTTCCAAAAGGGATTATCCTTTAGCCATTAGCTTGTTTCCTCGAAGGATATGAAATACGTCACGCGAAATTCCACGTACGGAACGCATTTGCATTTCTTCGAAAACCTCCTCAGCCCTTTCGGAATACTATGAAGTTGTCCCCTCCTTACCAGGGGAGCTACTCACTTTCCTGGCCAAGCGAGACGCGTCGATAGCCACTCCCACCCAACCAATTAGCGTGCACCGCGTTACCCACACTATCCCCACTTAGCTATTAGTTTCTCTGTATATAAACCGCTACTGAATGTATCTCCGTTAATGTGCAATGTGCAAACGTGCCTCAGTCTGCACCGGGATCAGTGCCTCAGTCTGCCAGTCTATCCAGCACATTCAGGTCGTAAGTCCTTCAACTTACTCCGCGATTCTCTGAAGTGTAAATCCGTCAATGTGTAAGCGTGCCTCAGTCTGCACCGGGATCAGTGCCTCAGTCTGCCAGTCTATCCAGCACATTCAGGTCGTAAGTCCTTCAACTTACTCCGCGATTCTCTTAAGTGTACATCCGTTATATTTAAGTGCATTCGAATCAGTCAATTGCAACCACGGTTAATCGGCATCACCTGTATTTCGTTATTTCAAATATATCATTAGTTGTATAGTGAGTGCAGTGTCGAATCATTCCATTAACCGCTCGGTCTTGCTCCTTTTCACCACGCGTCGAACTCAATTCACCGTGGAATTCTCAAAATCCGCCTAGCGGTATGTTTGGCCAGTAGTCGTGTCACGAGCGAGTGTCTGCGGGATTTACGACCCCGCGGAGATCTACCAACGATCGCACGGCTCCCAAACATTCATATATTTAAACGTGGGAGTCGATGAGAGGGGTCTTAGTTTTTACTTCAGAAGCGAACTTACGAATTCTCTCTCTCTCTCTCTCTCTCTCTCTCTCTCTCTCTCTCTCTCTCTCTCTCTCTCTCTCTCTCTCTCTCTCTCCCTCCCTCCCTCCCTCCCTCCCTCCCTCCCTCGCTCTCGCTCTCGCTCTCGCTCTCGCTCTCGCTCTCGCTCTCGCTCTCTCTTTCTCATACCTGTAATTTATTATTATTTGATACCTGTACTGTGCACTGCCTTGCGGTGCGCAAAAATTTGTTCAAATTGAACAATAAACATTTATCTATCTATCTATCTATCTATCTCTCTCTCTCTCTCTCTCTCTCTCAAATAGCAAGTACATACTCTCACTCATAACACCATCTACAAGAGGCAACCTGAATACCTGGCTGATCTCAATACCCTCGCCATAAGACCGACAAGCAGAGTCGCACACAGCTTAACCCTCGTTGTACCAGCCCATCGGACTGAAATGTTGAAATCAGCCTTCGCTGTAGCTGCCCCATATCTGTGGAATTCTCTCTCCCAGGAGTTGGTGGAGACTACCAGTCTGCCCAGCTTCAAGGCCAAATCAAAGCAATGGCTAACCACCGAGGAGGTGCGCACTAACTGATTCGGCCCCACCACACGGAGAGATAGCAGAGCTCACTTTTATACACTACTTGTATAATTCTTGTATCTACTTGTATTCTTTAGCTGCCTGGTCTGATCCCCACATGCTTACTTTGCTTGTTAATTATTATTGCTTGTGCCACTTCTCTCGCCTAGGACAGACCAAGCTCTCTTAACTATTTACCTTATCAATTGCTTGTACAATCTATCTTCATGCTTGTTCGCTGTGTCCCCGGACACAATTTTTGTTCAACCCTGAGCAATAAACTTTTTATCAGTCAGTCAGTCAGTCAGTCTCTCTCTCTCTCTACAAAAAATTAACCATCTTGGCAATAAACACAATCCTTAATCATAGGTCGCGGTCCATCGTAATCTTCTCTGCCTCTCGGCACCCGGTGATGTCTTCCACATGGACCACAATCGGCGATACTCTGTCCTCGGTATATTTATCTAGTAGTTTGTCCCACACATCTTCGATCGTGTTGGCGGCAAAGACGGTGAGAAAGTCTTTAAGGAGCTGGGCGATGTCTTCGGTGGTCATCGAGGTAAGGCTCTCAGTCTCGAAGAAAATCTTCAGGGAGCGAGTCAATAATGGGGGATTACCCTTGTACTTCAATCAGGTTTCCAAGCGTTTTACATTCTCAGCGACATAGAAATATCAATCGGAGTAGTGGCGCTGACATCTGAATGTTGGCTCGCTGCGTAGTTTGCTCAGCGAGGGACAACCCAGCTTATCCAAATTGACAATGGTGCACTCGGTGTACTCTCGCAACCAGTCTTTCTTTTCCTCGCCCTTCACGTACATCGTGGAGACACCACGTAGATGAGGTCCGAGCATATTTTCAATCATGACATACGGCACGATCCCAGAATTCCACGAAAGTCCATGGAAGTTACGTTGCAACCAGGAATTGCTACGGTGATACATCGTGGGCAGTTTCCACGAAGAAACTGGAAGGTTTGAATAGAAAAGTCGTGGTTTCCCGTGGCTCAGAGTTGAGGGTGAGCACGGCAAGTTCCTTCACCAAGAATTGGTTGTGGGGCATCTGGAAGCCCTGTACGTCGACCACAACTTCCATGATGGAAATGAGCTCCTCGGAGCTATGCCAGCCTATTTACCACACCGCTGATTGGTCGGTATTCCACTATGCGGTTGTGCAGGATAAGGCAGTACGCTGCAGTATCAACGGGGAAATTTGCGCTCGCTTCGAACTCCAGACGCACATCCACCAGTCCCAATTTCACCGACTCGTTTTGCTTCGAACAATCGACGACAATGAGGGGTGCGTATTCGAGGAAATCGTCTTTGCTCAGCCACGGTTGGGACTCCTTGCCGTAGTATGTGGTCTGGAAATTGGTGCACCTCTCGTACAGCAGGGCGTACTGATTGTGTCCAATGTCGAAATTGAGGTTTCCGTAGGGATAGCACTGCGAGTTCAAGAACAGCTTGACGTCTCTGATGTTGCAGTGGTCGAATCGACTTGCGTTCTTGTTCTTCTTGTTCTTTCGCCCGATTTGGAAGCCCAGTACGACGTAACACGGTTTCTCCAACTGCGTCGAGGTCTTCACGGTCCACACATGCTTAGAGGTGCGTGGAAACATGGGATACTCGTACAGTTCCCACGTGCGAAAGCTCATGGAGATGGGCGCATCATTGGCGATAAAGTTCAGCAGCTGAATCTTTAGTATCGCAATCTTAAAGACTTCCTCGGTAGACTGCACGACGGCATTCGCATCGCTGTTTGCCCGCGTAAGAATTAGCTCGTGCTTGGCGTTGACGACTATTCGTCGGTAGTCTTCGGCGAAACCGAGCATCAAGCTCAGCGGTATGGAGACGTCAAAGTAGCCTTCACCGTTGGTCAGCCTCTTGCTTTCCCTGACACGAGCCAGCCGGCGTTCTCCAGCAGTGGACGCTGACCGGGGCTCAGGGACACGAAGCCCTTCATGAGGCTCGTGAGTGCGATATTCTTGCTTCAATTGATCTCGACAGCATTGAGCTCGTAGCGTATCTCCTCGAAGAGATGGCAGATGCCGTTGTTAACGAGAGCGGTGTTTGCAGCTACCGCAGATCCATCAGCCTTCAAGAGCCGACCGTGCACGTGCAGCGAGCTCTTGCTCGGCAACAGATACACATCCTGGTGTTGAATGGTGATGCGAATTTCGTCGCTGTTTTTGAAGGTCGATGAAGTGTACGGTTGGTGAGCATGCACTTGACAGTAGGCGATGGACTCGTCGAAGGCGATCGGTGTGTGAACGGTTGTGATCTCCTCCTCCATGGTACTGGGTAGACGATAAAGATGCAGTAGCAAAATCGCACTGTCACTTCCCCAGTCTTCCTCTTCCGCTGGCTGCTTTCACTCATAGACCCAGATTCGTCAGTAGCTCCAGATTCGGACGTGTTAGCACTCTGATGGTGTTTCGGCATGATGGTTTACTCTTGTATCCTCTCCCGTGGTAAACGATCCCCATCACGATGACGATTTGACGTGCAGTCTCACGGTTATAACTTCCCCACGGAAATTAACTAAATCCCCGTCCTGATCGACCAATCGCAGCAGAAGATGGTGTATCGTTCGAACGGCGATCGGCAGGTAAATGGCGTGGGTCGGTACCTCCACGATCTTATATCCCGGTGGAACGCTGGGGAAAAATTCATGGATGGTGTGCACGCTGCGTTCGTTGATGAAGGCACCCGTGGTTATGTTGCACTCGGCTCTCAGCGCGTTGACCTTGAGAATAGTCAGTGGTAGATCGGATTGATGATTGACATTCGTCTCCAGAAACGAATGCGCGGGGGTCTGCGCATGTTGCGGTGTGAAACCCAACAGCCGACCAATGCTGTTATACGGTCGAAAATCCACGTCGTGACTGCACTTAACTTCACTACGAAGCGTGTTATTGTTGGGCTTGATGTTGATGACGATATTCTGGTCGAGAAGCACCTTTTGCACGTAGCTCTTGATGCCCTCGATCTAGTAGCTACCGGTGGGTATAACAACCACCTTTCCTTGACCAACGTGCAGCTTATTGTTGCCAACGTCTATGTTGGGTATCGAGTTGAAGGTCAGCAGTTCCACCAATCCGAGTGTGTAGCTCTTGAAAGGTAAGAGTTCGATGGGTGGAAAGTACTGCGCCTCGAGCACCGAGGATGTTCCCGATAGAGTCAGAGTGAACGATTCCCCCTTGACTGTGAGGTGTCAATGAGCACGCAAACGTTTTATAGTAGCTGCTCACTCAAGAACTTAAGGCACAAATATCAACACTCTCAAAAGTGCTGTAGTCCTGATACCGCTCGTGATTGTACTTGACACTGCCAACACCGAGATACGTCACGAGATCCGGCGGTGGACGTAGATTGCCGAAAATGTCAAAGTACACGACATCGTTGCCGACATTTCGGTAGGCGACCCAGTGAGTTCCGGAACCGCTCGCGTCGTCGAGGTTAACGATGGCTGATTTACACCTTCGAGGTCCGCTTCTGGGTAGGGCGTTTCGCATGAAGACAAATGTCGTCGCATGTGGTCGCAAATGAAGTCCCAGACCACGTCTGTACGATTTCAGGTGAAGTCCTCTACCTAGAGCGATGGCTTCCATCGTCTGGTTGTGTTTCTGACTTTCCTCCAGCTGTCGCTTGGCGGTACTCGCATCGTTCACAGCCTTGACGATTCCAGGAGTGCCACCTGCCATCGCTCCGATTGCACTGAGACCCGCGAATAGTGGAACGAGGAATGGCAGGAAACCGCCAATTTTCGGTGGCACGAGTAGAATGCGCGGAGATCGCACTTTGTATCTTCCACCAGCTCTCTTGACAGCCTAGCCTCGAAGGGCAGATCTGACGGCTGAGAGCGCATTCTTGCCTGAGAGCATGGACTTCTTCGCTGCGTCGACGATCTTCCTCAGTGTGGTTGAAGGCTTCTGCTTCTTCTTCTTCGAATCCATTCTAAGTTTCCTCTTCTTCTTCTCCTTGAGACCCATTCCGAGTTTTCTCTTGACATTCATGGTGTTTGATACAGCCAGAGCTGCCACTTTCTCGACAGTGTTCGCGTCTTTGGCGAATACGCGTAGCAAGGCCTTCGCCGCGAGCACCTTGTCCGCTCGACTCCTCGCTTCGAGATTCTCCCGGTTTTTCGAGTAGGCGATGTCGTGCTCCTTGCAAGCCGCGTCGAGGGGATTGATCCTCGGGTCGCTTCACGCGAGCCTCTCGGCCAATCTCGTGCCCGGTCCGCAGTACTGGTATCCCGGGATGTGCAGCTCGACGGGGAGTTTGTTGATGATGCTGTTAACGATACCCTTACCGCGTCATTTGCGCGCTGCAGTCCTAGATCTGTGCACGAGCATGTCCGGGGTGTAACTGAAGGGCCAATCTATATAAACGCGGTACTTATAGCTTTCGCACCAGTCATGACCGAACTACGATTCGACCAACAGTCCACGAGACTGCCCGTGATGAACTTTGACGAGCTCGCGCAACGGAGCGTTGAGAAAAAGCGGCACGGTGATTTGCTGCCAAATAGTGTGCGGGCAGTGTTTTGCGGGCCGTCCAACTACGGCAAGACGAACACGCTGCTCACCCTCGTGATGCACCCCGATGGACTGAGATTCGAGAACGTGTATGTCCCCATCCCTTCAACGAGTATGTGTACCATCCCTTCAACGAGCACGAGTAGGTGGTGTCACCGGAAGAGACACGTCCAAACTCGATAATGATCTTCGACAACATCGCTTGCGAGAAGCAACACGGCATCAGAGCCTTTTTCTGCATGGGTAAACACAGGGACGTCGACTGCTTCTACCTCTGTCAGACGTACGCTCGCATTCCCAAGCACCTGGTGCGTGATAATGCCAATCTGCTGGTTCTCTTCCGGCAGGATGACATGAATCTCCGACACGTTTACGACGATCATGTGAACACGGACATGTCTTACACGAAGTTCAAAGACATATGCTCCGCTTGTTGGAATGCCGACAAGTACGGATTCGTTGTTATCGACGAGGATCGGGAGCTCAACGAGGGCAGATACAGAAGGGGTTTCGACTGCTTCGTGAACCTGATAAATGTGCAGTGATTGTTGAAGCGTTGATCAGTTGATTCTTGCATCCGGTCGCGTCAACATGCACAGCGAGATACGCAAGGAGAAGGACGTCTTGCGTCAAATCGCGAAAGTCAGCGATGGGATTGGCGAAAGCATCGAATGATGAAACTGGGCAGAGAGAGAGCACCGAACGTGTGATGAGTGAAGTCTTCAAACCTATGGTGAACCCCCTGCAGAAATTGGTTGATACGTCTCGGTCCATGGTTTCCGTTAAGGGTGAGCCGAAGCGGGAGAAGGAGGAGCCGCAGTTGGAGGAAGATGCTCTGCTGCCTCAGACGATAACGGATGACACTGAGGATGAGGAGGAGGAGGGAGAGGTGGAAGAGGAGGAAGAGGACGACTTTGCGTGGAAGTACTTAAGGAAGTTGGAAACGAAAGATTTGGACACGACTTACGGTGTGCGCGAGTTCACCGGAAGGAAGTTGATAATTTGTAATTCTCCGATAGTCTTCAAACATAATCTCATTCACGTAGGTGATGTAGTTTATCCGAACACCACTGGTATGATGGAGCTACTTTTCAAGAAGATACCCAACGAGACCCTCGTGAGTCAGGATGATCCGAACAATTATGGAAAAATCATGCTCGCGACGAATGCGCACAGAAAGTATTACCACACAAATGAAGAGATACGCCATACCAAGAGTATCAAGTTCGACAGCATTATGCCGAGAGTGATCGGTTACCGCGCTGAGTCACCGAAACGCAAAGGAGCAGGCCTACCACGATACATGGTCGCCGAGAGTGGCAAACGAGTGGATTACACGTACTGGGACGATCTCAACGAACTCGTAGATCGCCTTCATCTGCTACTAGCGTCTCAGGCTATCGGTAACTCGAGTCACTCCAACGAGATCATATCCATCATCGAGGAATTGCGTGAAGCCGGCATCATTTATTAGTGGGATCGCACGATGTTTTTTCACCAGTACCATCATGAGCATCGACGTATTCGGACGAAAGTTGAACGGTAGAAGTGGACGCGGTCCTCCGGGACCTTCCGGCGAGGGATTAAAATTTACCGATGATGGATAGTACGATGTGGGGAACAAGAGACTGTGCAATGTCACCCATCCCACACGGCCGCACGATGCTGTTACATTGAGCGTCGCGCAGAGTCTGATACGGCAGGAAATTCAAACCACGAATGCAATGATCCGAAATCTCCAACTGTCTGCTGCAGAGTCCCTGAGCGATGTAAATACAATGATTCGAGACTTGCAAGAGTCTGAGGAAGCAACACATGAATAGAGAAACGGCGCATAATTTGACGCTGGAGAGTTCCGAGTTCAGTAATCGGTTGTATGCCCGATTGAGAGCACTGGAGGATAAATGGGCGAAGAGAAGTTAGCTGTGGTGCTGGAACTTCATAAGCCGGCAAGAAGAAACTTCCTGCGTCGGTGCGTTGACGTTCGCGGTCTGGATGAGACCTGGCAGGCGGATCTCGCCGACATGTCGGTTTACGCGAGAGCTAACGGTGGACACCACTTCCTACTGACGGTAATTGATGTATTTTCGAAATTCGCCTGGGCCGTACCCTCCAAGAGCAAGAACGCCAATGACGTTACAACCGCCATGAAAACCGTTCTCGAGCGGAGATGTGCACCGAAGAACCTGCAAGTTGACTCTGGCAGGGAATTCTATAACGCCAAGTTCAAGACTCTCATGCAGCGACACGGCATCAACCTGTACTCGACTTTCAGCAACCTGAAAGCATCCATCTGCAAGCGTTTCAATCGCACCCTGAAGAGCAAGATGTGGATGCAATTCAGCTTACGTGGAAATTACAAGTGGATAGATATTTTGCCTGACTTAGTGTCCACCTACAACGACAGCAAACATCGAACCATCGGGATGAAATCGCGCAAGGTCACCGCTCGAAACGCCCAACAGCTGTTGCAACGTGTGTACAAGACTTTTAATGCAGAGACGAAAAAGAAGAAGAAGCCAAAGTTCCGATTCAGGGTAAAGTACGTGTCAGCAAGTTCAAGCACGTCTTTGAGAAGGGTTACACACCCAACTGGACTACGGAGATATTCACCGTTGCTGGGGTAAAAAACACCAATCCAGTGACATACTGGTTGAAGGATTACCAAGATCAGCCCATAGAAGGTGCTTTCTACGAGGAGAAACTCGTCGCGGTCAAACATCCCGACGTATACCTCGTGGAGCGGGTGCTCAGGAGACGCGGAAATAGACTATTTGTAAAGTGGTTGGGTTTTACTGATTCACACAGCAGTTGGATAAATAAATAATTCTTTATTCCACCAAATCGTAATCCTATTCATTTATAGGGATACATCTGTGGTGAAAGTTGATTGCATGACACGCGCCGCTTTTTTTTTTTTTGGAGGGGGACTGCTTTTTACGCACACCTCGGGTGGGCGAACCCGAGGTAGTGTGGGATGCGAGACACCCCGCTATATTATGAGTCCCATAGTGCAACGCGGGGGCCCCCTACCCACTAAACCTAAACCTCCTTGCCACGTACGCACCGTTTTCCTGGCAAATACGAGGAGAACCTTCGGATCGAGCAGAGCAATCGGTTGGAAGTCTTTAGTGGCTCTCTCTCTCTCTCTCTCTCTCTCTCTCTCTCTCTCTCTCTCTCTCTCTCTCTCTCTCTCTCTCTCTCTCTCGTAATGCCGGTTAGTTTTACTTAAGTATATCCACACCTATATTTACATCCACATACACGCACGCACACCTATATTTACATTTGTAACCCTATTCAACACGGACTCATTTACTCATCCACATCCATATGTACATTTGTAATTATTCTACAGTACCCCAAGGGCAGAGTGTCCGTAGTGTCGGGCAGGTAGGTACGGGTAGGTCCGTAGTGCAGGTCCTCTTGTCGTCGTGCGGACTGGGCGCGAGTTTGGTCTGCTGCACAGTCTGCACTTCGTGCAATTTCGATCGAAAGAGGTACTGCGAGCGATACTGTGTCGTGTTTTGCCTCAAGCAGGTGACGTAGTCCTCGAAATCGATGGTTCTCGCGAGCACCGACATCTTGACGCTCTTGGCCTTCTTCATGCGGTCCTCGCCGTTGACCCGCACGCTGTACATTTTGCTGCGGAGTCCGACGAATTCCGTCATGATCTGGCCATTGCACTCGTCCTTCATGATTCCGACTACCTTCTTGTTCACCAGCGGCATCTCGAAGGCGTTCTCGGCGGGGTAGTCGGACGTGTCGAAGCGTTCAATGTGGCGCTTCACCACGTCGTAGATATCCCCACCTCGCACTTCGTAGATGAGGCTGTCGGTGTCCGTGTAGAGCAGCCTGCAATTGCTCTCGAAGGTCGCCATCATGAAGTCGTAGTGAAACTCGTAAACGCAAGTTTTCGTCAAGTCGAGTACGCAGAACCCCACGTATAGTCGGAGAGCTGGCGTACAAAATGTGCAAGAGTTTTCTCCTATCTGGTACAATTCTAGTGAATTACAATTGGGCTGTAAAACGTCACTGTACAGTTAGCCGGTCTGGTTTTGGGACACCTGGCATTCGCGCGCCACCAAAGGTGTCAGAATAATTAGGTTCGTGCAACTGTTTTCTACTAGCTCCAAATTCATTTGTAATTAGTCTATGCAATAAAAAACTCAAAACAAACAGTCAGCCAGCAAAAGAGTGGGACACGGCCAGTCAGCATTACTGTAAAGTTGTAGAAAAAATTAAGTTCATGCAAGTGTTTTCTCCAAACTCAAATTTTTCAATATGTTAATTCATTCAATAACAACTATAAATCAACCAGTCAGACCTCATTTATATAGAACCCACACAGTCAGCAGTTCAGAGAAGTTGCGATAATAAGTACGCGCGACTTCTCAAAAACAATCATCCGCGCAAGGGATGACCCTTGCTCTAAAACAAGAGACTACGTAGTTAAGGCATCTGGCGACCAACTGTATCTCGAGCGAAGCGGAGAACAATGAATAAAGAATCTTTGCCAGCACTGCTGTAGAGAAAGAAACGTTTCCTCAGTTTTTCTCGTATCGGGCCAGGGCGGATTCGAGGTGTAAGGCTCTGGGGTGCATGTATTTGTGTGTTAGTTGGGGAGAAACGAATTAAAATCTTCGGTACGCGACAGATGACACTTCATTCGTGCGTTGTGAAGCAAATATTATGGAGAAATGTGTGGTTCATTGTGTATTTTGTTTGAAAAAGGAGACAATATACTGCCCTTAACAGAAAGTAATATTGCAAAATGCCAATCATTTTTAAAAATTCGTCGGGATAATAGTTTATCGTTTAATAATGTAGTGCTGCCATCAGTTCTCAATGACATCGATGGTTATCATGTGCCATGTTATAGAAAATTTACGGCTTTGAGCAAGAAAGTGAGAGAAGTCCTGCGGGATAGAATTAATATATCTGAAAAGAGGTAAGTCAATTAGACTCTATATTATTAATACACTTTCCTGACGGGGCCCGCAATTATTTTTTTGCTGTTGTCAAAATCATTGAAGCGATTTCTATATTATTTGAGTACATTTACCATAAAATTGAAATTTGAATAAAAGAAATAATAAAAGAAAATTGAATAGTTGTTATCCCTCTTCTTTCATTACACCTTCCTTCATTACTTTTGGTGTAATCATTGTTTATGTCTTGATTGTAATCATTAATTTTCATTTTGTTTAAATTATCATATTTTTTATGATGTTTTTTTGAATATGAGTACAGTATTTCCAGTAAAATTATGATTCTTATGATTGTTATTGACAAGTCGCGCGTACTTATTATCGCAACTTCTCTGAACTGCTGACTGAGTGGGTTCTATATAAATGAGGTCTGACTGATTGATTTATAGTTGTTATTGAATTAATTAACATATTTAAAATTTTGAGTTTGGAGAAAACACTTGCATGAACTTAATTTTTTCTACAACTTTACAGTAATGCTGACTGGCCGTGTCCCACTCTTTTGCTGGCTGACTGTTTGTTTTGAGTTTTTTATTGCATAAACTAATTATAAATTAATTTGGAGCTAGTAGAAAACAGTTGCACGAAGCTAATTATTCTGACACCTTTGGTGGCGCGCGAATGCCAGGTGTCCCAAAACCAGACCGGCTAACTGTACAGTGACGTTTTATAGCCCAATTGTAATTCACTAGAATTGTACCAGATACGAGAAAACTCTTGCACATTTTGTACGCCAGCTCTTGGACTAGTAGATTGGCTTATTCAGCAGAACTTCGATCTTGCTGAGTTGCACGGCTACGAGGTTTTCCACGAAAACGACTCGGTTGTGGAAGTTGGGCTTGGCGATGAGTGCTTCGGCACCGTATCTGCCCTTCCACTTGGTTACGAGTTTGACGTCAACACGTTTGCGCACGTTTGAATAAGTTTTTTCCAAACTTATTGCGGGCTCGTTTCCTCATACCGCTATTTAGGTCTATGTAGCTCTTGAGCCACGGTGACTGGTCAACGTTCAGGGCTCTGTGAATGTTAGTGAGCCATAGACCGTGCTCGAGAGCTTGCCTGAGGTTGCGGTAGTGGATGATGTAGCGCGATTTCGAGTACAACGTCGTCAGAAGCTTGGGCTCCTTCGAGCCCGGTGGTTTCATCTGCTCTGGGCAGAGTGGTAGGTCTCGGTGGGCGTCGTGGATGGCTTCCGAATAGTCCAAGTCCACTTCAAGTATGTAACCGATGGGCGAGTCGTCGGGCACATTCCACTGGAAGTCGCTATCGAGGCTCTCCACTCACTCGAAGCCATCGTATGGGAGATGTTGCGTCATCGCCCAGCCGTACAAGTTGTTCACGTCGTAGTACATGAGGTACTTTGGAATTGTAGTCGGGATTGTAGTCCCTCATGTACTCGTTGTTGGCTCGGGCGTAACAGTTGCTGCACTGACTGACACCGCCTCGGATGCCCCGTTCGACGAACATGAGCATGTTGATGTCGGTGAACAGTTGCAGCTCAATCGCGGTGTACTTCAGCATGGCGTCCAACGTGAGGCCGGGTGTGGTGTAGTAGTGGGCCGGGTCCAGACCGTACGCTTCGAGACAATTGCCGCGAAAATTCTCGAATACGTCGGCCAGCAGCAGGACGTCGGTTTTTAGGTAGAGGTCCGCGTTCTCGCCCAGGGTTCCCACATTGAACTCACGCCAGACCCTCTGGGCGTGTTCTTAATCTTCGTCGGAGATGTCGCAGCCGTTGAGACGGCTGTGAAATTGTTGTTTCTTCGGCAACTCTGTCACGTCCAGTTTGGCCCACGCATCAAGGTACTCATATTGTGAAGACTCCTTTTCGCCTCAGCAATTCGAACTGCTCGGCCTGGACCTGTAGGAACTGGCTCTTGGTGATCGGGCCTCCGTGAAGTAAGACGCCAACTTCTCCAGCGTCGATGCCATGAAGCGGAAGGAGTCGATGAATCGAAGAGCGATGTTGCTGTCCTTCAGATGTTTCGTGAACGAGACGTATCACTCCATGTTTAGCGGCAATAGGTCGATCCTAGTTTCGGGCCCCGAAAGCTGTTGTAGCGGGACAGCATGTCGTCGTAGCTGCACCTCATGTAGTAGCCCACGCTGAACGGTTCGTGCACTTCACAAACTCTCGTCTTGCTCGTCTGCTGCATGTCGGCGTTCTTCAGGATACACTCGAAGTCTGCGTAAAGGACAAACGGCACCTTTTCCTTGAAGTTGAAGTTCTTAAACTTCAAGGTGCTGTGCTTCGGTGCAGGTATCTTAGGCCAGGCGAACGTTGAGACGCAGTTCAGTGAGATGACGCAGGGCGACCGTTGCCTCTATACCTATATATAGAATAGATATAGGTATAGAGGCAACGGTCGCCCTGCGTCACCTCACTGAACTGCGTCTCAACGTTCGCCTGGCCTTAACCTTGCACCGATTCGCCTGACCGCAGTCGACTTCATGGTTACCCAAAACTTCGAGGCTTCCGAAGTAATGGAGGCAGCGATCGCAGATATACTTATTTCCGTTCCATCTTGAGAGTTGCGTGCTGACCAGCCGAGAAAGGTCCTTTATCCACACGTAGTGGTAGATGGTTGATGTTTCGTCGTCATAATCCCCCTCAACCACCCCATCATCCTCCTCTTCATCGTTGTAGTGATCTTGAATCATGAGGAGATTCACATGCTTGGTCTTCTTGTGCGAGGTAACGTGAATAGGGGCGACTGCAAATTTTTCTTTGCGCTTCAGCAGAACGTAGATGTTGATCGAGAGCTCGTTCTGCTTCTCAACCTTTGGGACCTCTCTCGGCATCACCGGGAAGTCTATACCCGTAAAGTTCAGCTCGTTTTCGTACGGCCTGTACACTGACACATGGTTGGGGTGATCTCGCCGATCAACAGGATGCATTGCGGAAAGGAGCGCCCACTTCAAACACTGGTCGTCGGTGTTTTTCACGTTGACACAAGCCTTCTTCCTCTTGACAAACCCGGGAAGTTCTAGGTAGGAGCTGCCCCTCATAGGGTTGTACCGGTTCACGTTGACGGTCAAGTTGATGACGACTCGCAACGTCCAACCCGAGTTTCGCTCCTGGAATTCCTCCATTTGTCGGAGAATGGGGTCTCGCACATTCTCGACGAACCACTCTCTCAAATCGGTGGTCTGCAGGATCGCGACGTTCCTTGTGGCGAAGGTCTTCAGCTCGACAATCTCTTCGTCATTCTTGAAGATGCCGTACTCGCCCTCCAGTACAGGATTCACCTTCAAGGCGTTCTCCCTCTTCAGCGCGTTCTTGATGCGCGGTGTGAAGAGGGCTTGGGCGTACTACAGGAAGGTGGCGGTGTCCAGGTTTCGCAGGTTTACGATCACTTCTGTGCGGATGCGCCCGTCGAACGCCGACTGGAGATTCTCCCACGACACGCGCCTCTGTTCGCTTTGATCAAGACGTCCGCCTCTCACGAACAAGCTTTTGAGTTTCCGATTGTAACTCTTAACTTGTCTAATGGTGGCCAGGTATCGTTGTTTGTCAGACACCGACGTCCCCTCTCGACGCATCAATCGTTCGAGTAACCGCAAATTCTCAGTCGTTCTCTGAAAGTTTTTCATAGTTTCAATGTTATTAGATCATTTAGGGTTAATTATTATAAGTTTGTTCATTACAGCTTCACAATAATGGCACGCACTTATTACAAGAAAGCAGCCAACTCTTACAATCTTCCCCAATCAACCCTAGAGGATAGAGTTAAGAAAAGAAAGACTGAATCATCTTTAGAAGAGGCCTCTCCTGACGGATTCGCCCTACAAAATTGAGCTCGAACAAAATATTGCGGCCAAAACCAAGCCGGTGACAATTCAACAGTGCACCAACAGTTGCAATAATTGGACACATGAAGGGTGCACAGGATGGCCAGAATAAGGTTTAGACGACTTCATATGCGAACAATACGAATTTAAAAATGGCATGAAATAGATACCCGGTCTTGCCCCATTCGCCATACGGTTCTGCCCCGGGGTAGGGGCAGAACCGTAAAATGCAGTTATTTCGTTTATTTTTTTAAAATAGTTTTGTGATACTTCGTCAAATCAAAATCATTTTATTGTTGATCTGACATATCAAGGTTTCCATTAGTATAGTTTTATAACATAAAAGTTTATGCATAATTTTTTTACAGTTAATTTTCCTTAGCTACCCGGTTCTGCCCCCCCCCCTTCCCCTACACCTAGCATCAATGATTCTGATCGACTCACTTTGGGTGACGATACTTCAATTGAGTTGACCGTAGTCGAACGGTACAACTGGATCTTCTTGTTTTGCCATGAAGCATCAATCAAATTTAGCTTTCATGGCAAAACACCAAAATTCACTCGAATCTTTTAGATACGGTCAACTCGTTAAAGTATCAACATCCAAAGCGGGTTGATCAGAATCATTAACGCTAGATGTACACCATAGAAGAAATAACGAATGACGTAAATTTTGCTCAATTTTTCTTGACTTCTCATTTTCCTTCGTATACCGAATATCTTATGGTAAACCGAGCAGGTGTTAAAACCTGAATTTCTCTGAAATTTGACTTCAGTAGTATTTAGACGGTGCTTGAGCCATTTATAGTTAGAGTTAGCTTCGCGAGAGTGCGCTGCGAAGGAGCGAGAAGTTTGAAAGATCTGATTTCCTGATAGCTGTCAATTCAGCAGATCGAGATGTTTGACGGTTTTGTTACACGTCTTCTTGCATAGGTGCAAACGGAGAGGATGTAACTCGTGTCCTATCCTTAAGAAGATAACTCGGTGGACATCAGACAATGTCAAACTTGTCACCGAGCGCTTATCGCCCATGGTATATTAATTGCAATACGCATTTCTCATTTTAACTATTCCAGCGTTAAATAATTTTTACTTCTTTCAAACTATTTACTTTCTACTAATTGTTCATCGTAAAGGGCAGTGATCGCTGATTGCCACTGACCGTAGATAAGTTCTCCTATTAAAACTAAAATGTGACTATAATAAAGCACGGAGCACTTGCAAGTGAGTTCACAACGTCAGATGTTTTATACAAGCTTTACTTCTTTTGCAATAACCATCATCCGTGCAGAACCACGATTATGTTAACGTTAATCGCAGAATAGACTGCGAGCTTGAGCGGTGATTGTTTCAAAAGAGGTAAATTTGATATACATAAAACATCGAATGCTGTAAACTCACTTTCCAATTCCGTACTTTGTCACTGTTACATAATTGCAGCAATAGTTCGACACGCTGAATTGCCTTTCAGTTTTAATAGGCGAACTTTTCTATGATTAGTCCCAATTATCGATCGCCGCCCCCCCCCCCCCCCCCCCCACAATGAACGATTCATGAAAGGTAAATAGCTCGAAAGAGAAGTAAAAGTTATTAACCGTTGGTAGTTCAAACGGGAAGCGTGTATTACAATTAATGTACCGTGGGTAATAGGCGCTCAGTGACAAGTCCGACATTGTCTGATGTCCACCAAGTCGTCTTTTTCAGAGTAGGACACGAGTTATATCCTCTCCGTTTGCCCTTATACAAGAGAACGTGTAAGAAAACCGTCGAAAACTTCATTAAAATCCCTTGTAACCTACTCGTCGTGCAATAATATTTGATATCAGTGGCAAAGGAAGCAAAAGTTACTTGCAAATCGGATATCGGTTTTAATGTGTAACAATGATTTTGAAAAAATTGGGTAATTTCTCCGAAAAAACTCGAACGATTATTTCTTAACACTTCCAAAAAATCTTCACTATTATTGAGCACTCTTGTTATCACGGGTATTTTTGAAATTCTGTAATCAGGACACTCCTGATATATCGTTAGTGATATACAGCTATCATGGAATCAGACCTTCCAAACTTTTCACTCTTTCGCGAGGCACTCTCGCGAAGCTAACTCTAACTATAAATGGCTCGAACACTGTCTAAACACTATTTAAGTGTTTCAGGGAAATTCAGGTTTGAGCACCTGCTCGGTTTGCCATGAGGCATTGGATATAGCTCATGATATGTTGTTACCAATAATTGCGTGCTTGTTGCTCTTCGACTAAGCAAAAAGAAAAGATAGCATTCAGACGGCCAATTGAGACTATCATCTGCTTCTAAAAAACCGCCAACTTTTCGAAATGCATTTTAGGCAACTTGACGACAAACTGCGAGCATTTTGTTATCTGGGAATTGTCTTCAGAGGGCCTTGATTCTTAGTGTTAATTATTTCGGTAGAAGTCGAATGTATAAGAAACTCTATCGGATTATGTATACAACAGAATTCATACTACGAGGGTAAATCAAATATGAACCGGAATTTTCTGTTTAGCGCGCCATAGACAATGGGAGTGGCGCGGCGTCTCAATATATATTAGGTAGGGATGCCAAGAGGAGGGGGACAAGTCGGTTTGGCGCGGCAGAATCAATGAACTATTAGTAGCATCATGTCTGAGCAAGAGGTGCACACGTCTGTTGCGCAACGCGTTATTATCAAATTTTTGACGCGGGAAGGCGTAAAACCTTCCGAAATTTGTCGTCGACTATCTGCACAGTTCGGCGATGAAACACTTTCAAAGACCCAAGTCTATGACTGGCACAAAAAATTCTCAGATGGCCGAGAGACAGTACAGAACGAGACCCATGCACGCCGACCAAGGACGAGCATCAATCAGGCGAATATTCGTGCAATTCGTGAGCTGATTACAGGTGACCGCCACCTTACAGTATTGGAAATTGCTACACATGTCGGAATATCGTACGGGAGTGCTCAATCAATCATTACAGATGATTTGGGTTACCGAAAAGTGTGTGCAAGATGGGTTCCTCGCCTTTTGACGGAAGATCAGAAAGCAAACCGTTTTGCCGTTTGTGAAAGGCTGTTGGCACGATATCAAGTAGAGGGGAATGATTGGTTGGGACATGTTGTAACCTGCGATGAGACATGGGTGCACCATTACACCCCGGAGTCAAAGCGAGCAAGCATGGAGTGGCGAAAACCTGGAGAGGCAGCACCGCGGAAAGCCGTTTGTGCGCAATTGGTTACTGACACGACCTGTTTCATTTTTTGATGAAGGAATTAAAAAACTTCCGATCCGGTGGGAAAAGTGTGTAAATAAGAGAGGAGATTATGTAGAAAAATAAGATGTATTCAAATTTGTATTTAATGTACCATTAAAATGTTTGAAACAAAATTCCGGTTAATATTTGATTCACCCTCGTACTTATTCCTAAAATTACCTTTTTTTTGTTCTGCTGCCATGGTACTTCCTTTTACGATTTTGTTTCATTATTCTTTACAGATCTCGGCTCCAATGAAAGAATATTAAAAGACATTGAGAGTTCATTGTTTTTACTTTGTTTGGACAAAGAATTACCGAAGGAATTAAGTAAAAATAAAAATAATGCATCAGTTAGGGCCGTGCAGAGCTTGACCGGTTTCAGCAGTTGTACCAATTCTGGAAATAGATGGCACGATAAGACCATACAGGTAATTAATTGATCATAATCCTTTTTAAAGCATATTAGAAACTTAACTCGATAAATCAGTATAGTACTCATAATACTTATTTTATAGTAATCTGCTTGTTTCGCAAGCTGTAAAAAATCAGTAACCCTATACCTATGGGTCTATCGATAAAATAGTAGGTCGTGTGTATTTATTTTCTTTTTAAATGGCCTCAGTATTTAATTCTGGAGGACATGGACTCATAAAAACTATGTTATTTCTCACGTGGGATAAAATTTTACCCTACATTTTTTTTTTTATTCTGCTGATATTGTAATATTTTTGTTTTCGTTTTAATATTTATAATATAGAACGGTAATTCTATATACAATATCTTATATGAAAACTTGAGAGATATAGTAATTGTTTATAATAGGAGAGAGAGGAGGAGTATTTAAATCTGGATATTACAGAAAGTATACAAAGGCTGCTTTATTCACGGCAGTACAGGGTGTGGCAATGAAACAGCACGATTTCAATTCGGGCTGGCGGGCTTGGTGGGGGGTTACAAGAGTAGGGGACTGGACCTTTGTCGTCTAGACAGGTGGAAATGTTAGTAGCCATGGAACGTTGGTCTAGTGAGCATCGCGCGTTTGCTGTTAAGGATTATTACAAAAATTCTGATAGTTTTGTTAGTATTCATCGCGCTTTTTCCGTCGTGAGTTTAATTTACCCCCAAGAGCTCCCGTGCCATTTCGTAAAGTTATCGCGCTTTGGGTTAGGAACTTTGAAACCACTGCTAGTACAAGAAAGAAAAAAGGCGGCAACGTCATGAACGGATTTACTCTCAGTCTCCGACAATGTGTGGAAAAAGAAGGACGTCATCTGTCTGACACCATCTTCAAAATATGATTATTTTTCATGTAAAGTAAATTTCCACTAATATAGACCTGATTTATGCTAAAATAAAACAACTTTTTTTAAATCTATTTTTTACGATTTTTTAAAATCGTGCCGTTTCACTGCTTCACCCTGTATTAACTTCTAACACTATAGAGTCATTCCATGCCAAATCTATCACTTTTTGAAGTAAATTTTCAATTTTCTTGAAAATTAAACAAAAACTCTGAGGGTTTGTTTTTAACCCTTTCCTTACGACGCGACATGGGCGCTCCGTTTTACACGAGGGACTCGGCAAGGCCCACCGTAGCGAAAGGGTTAATCTTTCTTTATCGGTTTTTTCGACTCTATAAAAAGAAGAACTAGAAATTTGTCTTTCAATTAGATGTATTAAAAGAATATCACACCAATTAAATAAGAAGTCAATGAACTTATAGCTATCTCAAATGTAAACTGAACTGTAAAGTCGTGTACTCCTTTTATATTTGTGGGTACTCAAATAAGTAATTTTGTATTACAAACATTTAAAAATATAGTACGCGGACGTTTGCAAGTTTCAAAAATACCAAAAATGTAGGTTCTTATTTCCATTTCAAAAGGCACAATGCTTAAGAAAATATGAAAAAATTTGAGTACAAAAATAGGGATGTTTCCTAAAATTTTATTATGCATGAAACACAGCAAACATAATAGCTAAAGTTATTCAAAACACAGTACCAATAGTAAAAACTTGATAAAAAAAACTTTTGCCTCAAAAACCTTACTTTACAAGTAGCATGGCCACGCCTCCCCAGTGAAACGCCGCGTTATGGGCGGCACTGGTATCGTGACGTCACTAGCCATATAACGGTTCACCCGCGCGTCTTCTGGTACAGTAGACGGGCCGAGAAATATTGCAATCATCAGAAACAAAAACTCGGACACTTGTAAAGAAAAGTGGACAACAAAGTTGATTTTCTCGGCCCGTCTACTGTACTAGAAGGCGCGCGGGGGAACCGTTATATGGCTAGTGACGTCACGATACCATTGCCGCTGAGTTTATCGCAAACTTTATTAATCTTTCACGGCTTAATTACGCGTCAGAAAAAAAAAATAAAAAAACACTTCCCAACTTTTTTTACATGCTCAATCCATTTATGATGTAAAAAAATATGTGAATCATCCCAATTGGTAAACGATACATCTTTTAAAATTGTTCGGAGATGGCATCTTTAAAGGAACGTGAAGAAAACAGAAGTAGACAATTTTATCATTTCTTTTTGAACTGTATGTAATCCGAAATCTACTGAGAAAATTTTGATAAACGCAGTGTGGCTTTGCGTTTATAAATTTGTATGTGAGGATATTCCTACTGTTCTAAAGAAAAAAATATTTAACACGTTCCCCCCGTGCCGCGTGGGGCGTACATACGGCCCACGCTGAACTTTCCGTTCAGGCCACTTGGAATTCTCATTGAAAAACGAAGAATTCTTTTAAAAATGTATTGTAGAGTCAAATATAGGCATCTTACATCATGTATACCGCGTTAATAATAAATTAAATTTTTTATTGTTATTCATAATAATAATAAAAAATTTAATTTATTGCTTTGTTGTCTAATGCATATTAAAATGTATGCCCTTTTCTTGCTAATTATGGCTTTGTACTATTAAAAATTCTAAGGCCTCCGTCAAAAAAGAGTTTATTTAATCGTAAAAGTGTGGGTCGTATACGCCCCACGCGGCCTGAACGGAAAGTCTTCAAAAATCGGTCCGACACGGAACGTGTTAATAAATAACCTTATTTTCCTGATAACTCAAAAATTGGGAGGGCTGTCTGGTTGAAATTTTCACAAAATTTCTTATCTGCTAGAGGTTCACCCCCCCCCCCCCCCCCATTCTGAAATGATTTCCTTTGGACACCGCCAGACCCTCCTCATCCTGCTAGAGCGTTTACACGATTTATTTTTGGTTCTTTCATTGCGAACGATAAATCATGTCAATTTACAGAAAATCTTTTTGCAGTATGGGGAGACTATAAAATTACATCTTTTACATGTTGTCGTTGGTTTAAGAATATCTCCTATGTGCAAATAACCTAAGAAGCGAAAAAAAGTCTTCTTAATTTTATTAAAATCTAAATTAGGAACTTTGTGTTAATGTTTGTAGCTTACCCTATTTTAAACTGCAGACAGATCAATAGGTGATATTACCAAACAGTGCGGACCAACTTTCTGATACTAAATGTAGTAAAATCGCAGAATCGGTAAAATGTGCACATAGGAGATATTCCTAGACCAACGACGATGTATTTCCTCTTATCTTCATATTCTTTAGTACATCGTGTCTCGTGATGGCTTCATCGGTATGGAATACGAGCACAGTCCTTGCGAAGGAGTTCCAGTTGCTGTGCTTCACGATCAGGTTCTCAAATACATGTACGTACTTTATTGTACAATAAATAAATAAAATGGTGAAATTTTCATCCAGAAAGTTCGAAAATAAGGCTGTTAACGTCTACTGCTGATTCTAAACTTTTATAATGCAATTTATTTCCAGCTCCAACAAAAAAGTCGATGCAAATTGTGAGTTCCCTGACAATTTTCCCAGGGCGGAACCTTTGAAATTTACACTCAATGAATCTCTAGAAAGTTCAATAGATGTTGCCAGGTGTAAAGTAGACGAGTAAGTTTTCTTTTTCTTTATTTTTAATAAAAATCCAAAGTAAATTTTCTGGTACTATAATAACTTGAAACTCATGAGCGCGTTTCTTCACATTTAACTATTGAGGGGTTTAATTAAAAATTTCAAAATTTGCACTTACGTCATTGTTCTTCCGGAGGTGCGATATAATCTTTTTTTATTATTATTTTGTCTCATTTAACAATTGTTTTTTATATTTTTTAACTGCACTGTGATGTGTAAACTTGTCTGAAAGGGAAAACGTCTTTACTTCCACAATAGGATTTAGTAAAGGTGTAATTTTATGGATTTTCTGTGTCGCTGGTATCGGTTTTGCATTTCTAAAGCGATCTTCCAATTTTTCTTTCATTGCACTATATTCTTGAATTTTTGAGAACCGGATATTTATATTTGGTACATTTTTTGTTGTTGCTGAAAATTATGTGTTCGTTGTTCAGGATGCTGCACCGGAATTCCACTGAAATAACGATCAAGCGACGGTATACACTGTAGTTATTTATTATAAGATAGATAATGAACTTACTCATCAAAGTATGGTTATTATTTCTGATTGCTTAACTCGTTCACTGCCGAGCCGATTTTTTAAAACTTTCCGTTCAGGCCGCGTGAGGCATATACGATCCACGTTTTTACGATTAAATAAACTCGTTTTTGATGTACGCCTTACAATTTTTCAATAGTACAAAGCCATAATTAGCAAGAAAAGGGTATACATTTTAATATGCATTTGACAATAAAGCAATAAATTAAATTTTTTATTATTATTATACACGTGCCAAATGGGTAAAAAATTTCCCTCCAGGCCACAGTGCGCAGATAGACTTTTATAAGTGTAGTAACAACTACATTTTTTTCAAAATTCCTATTCTTTACTAAATTATGTTCAAAAAGTCTACTAAATTATGTGCAAAAGTAAAATCCTCGGTCTAAGAGACCGAGACGGCGTGCGCGGAAACTTTTTTCTCGGTAATATAGACCGAGACGGTAGTGAACGTCTTAAATCATGATGCTATTGCTGTTCATGTTTACTCTGGGATTATTATCAATTTTATTAAATCTTTGTGATCTGAAGTTTACATTTTTTTCTTTTCGGATGGTGCACCTCAACAATATAAGAATTATAAGCATTTCATTAATTTATCTTATAAAGAAGATTATGGAATGAATGTGGAGTGGAATTTTTTTGCAACGGCACACGGCAAAGGACCTTGTGATAGAATAGGCGGAACAGTTAAAAGAATGGCTGCACGAGCTAGCCTGCAGTTCCCACCTCATCTATAAATATTAACACCGATACAATTGTTCGGGTGGTCGTCGAAAAATTTACCAAATATAAATATCCTATTCTCAAACATTCAAGAATATAGTGCAATGAAAGAAAAATTGGAAGATCGCTTCAGAAATGCAAAACCGATACCAGCGACATAGAAAATCCATACAATTACGCCTTTACTAAACCCTATTGTGGAAGTAAAGCCGTTTTCCCTTTCAGATAAGTTTACACATCACAGTACAATTAAAAAATATAAAAAACAATCGTTAAGTGAGAAAAAATAATAATAAAAAAGTGTATATGAATTGAAGACCTCAGAGCAACAAGGTGATATGCCACAACAAGTTTATTTCCAGAAAACTGACTTTGAAATGTTTAATAAATCCTGAAATCACGTTTTTACACTAACATGTCTCCAAAATTGACATGATGCGTAGAAAGGTACGTATTACACAGAAAAGTATAATCAGAGCTTTGTGCTGCAATGTACAGATGTTGTTTATCTCGTTTTTTGAAATTATGTGGCTCATCTTGTTGCCCCGAGGTCTTCAATTGTCAAATAATATGACTAAGTAAAATATTTTAAATTGATTAAAATAATTTGATCGATTTTAGTAAAATTGTTTTTAATGTTTTTGGACGATATTTAGTCAAGAGGGTAAAATTACAGATAATTCAATTTAAAAAAATTAATAAAACTTCAATATTCCATAAAAAATAGAAAAAATTGTGATCACATCTTAAACTGCGGTTTAAAAGTTGCGTAATATGGAGTAGAATTTTGGGAACATTTTTTTTTTAATCGAAGGAGTCGGACTTTTTGAAAATGTCGATTTTAATCTATAAACGTTAATAACTAAGTGATAATTACTTGGAATAATTTTCTTTTATTTATTTTCTGAAACTACATTCAAAGACGAAAAAAATACCCTACTTTTTATAGATATCGGTATTTATTACTAGTCTATCTAAATTTTAAAAATCGATTACTCAATAACGGTTTGGAATAAAAGGCTGAAAATTGGTGTGCAAGTTGCTTTTAATATGTACTAAAACATATTAAAAAATGAGCGAAATCGAAGAGGGTCGAGTCAAAAACTCGGTGATTTGGCATGGAATGCCCCATATACTATTCACGATAGGCCTGAAACCAGGCTAAATCAATCGTATTAGCACCACGGTTTTTATGACGGATTTCAAATAAGTATAATAAAATAAGCTCAAATCCACGTTGATAGTAAAATCGCCCGAGCCGTTTTGACAGAAATCGAATTTAGGGTAAAAAAATAATGAAAAGGATTGATTTTTATTTTAATGTTATTATTCAACATTTTACCATTGGTTGTTTACTAAATAAAGGTCATAATGACATTATAACAATTCTGAACGAGTCCTCCGCGCTTAGAGTTTCCAGTTTTCTCGTCAGGTGGCGCCATCACGAGAAATAGGTTATGAACCCGCGTATGATTTTAGTGTGAGTTTGATTGATTGTCAGTGTCACTAAATAGTTTAATAACAACTATTTACAGACCACGTATTCCTTAAGTAG
The DNA here is from genome assembly GCA_963678675.1 of Xiphydria camelus. NCBI lineage: Eukaryota > Metazoa > Arthropoda > Insecta > Hymenoptera > Xiphydriidae > Xiphydria > Xiphydria camelus. The sequence goes on from OY783194.1 coordinate 16,864,687, forward strand.
TGTGTTACACAGTTGGTGAACTGCACATTGAACTTATACGCGGTAGAATAGTTTCTTGGCGAATTCTGGACCTTGTTAAAAAAATGTCTGTGAAAACTCATGCCGGTTCCCATGAAGAAAATCGCGAAAGAGTGTGCATGTTATGTTTCAAAAAGAAAGCGGATATGCGAAAAATTACTAGAGCTCTTCAGAGCGCTGTTCAAAACATTTTTCCTTATAATCCTGAAGAAGACGACCGTCTTCCACGAGTAGTATGCAGTGCTTGCAAAATACTGATTTACCGAAGAAAAAAGGATCCGAATTCGCCTGCAGTTAAGATTCCCGATTACTCTACATTTCCTTCTTTGCCAAAAAATACAAGGAAGCAATTTAAAATAAAATGTCAATGCAAATTATGTGAGTTCGCACGAACTCCGGGACATCAGAACTTTGTAAAGAAAGATAGTAGTACCCCAATAAAAAAATTGTCAAGCAATGTGCAAGATGTAGAAAAATGTTGCGAAAAGGAGTAGTGCATTTTTGTTCTAAAAACAACAGTTATGCAAATCTAGTCAACTTAATTCAATCAGAATTGCCTCCAAAAGAACAGGAACATTTAGTAACTGATCTGATTTCAAATATAAGCAGTGAAAATACTCAAAAAACCGGTACTGAAATGCACTTATCTCGACGCCATGGTAAACCGCTAAATGTCGTACACTCTATTTAGTGACACTGACAATCAATCAAACTCACACTAAAATCATACGCGGGTTCATAACCTATTTCTCGTGATGGCGCCACCTGACGAGAAAACTGGAAACTCTAAGCGCGGAGGACTCGTTCAGAATTGTTATAATGTCATTATGACCTTTATTTAGTAAACAACCAATGGTAAAATGTTGAATAATAACATTAAAATAAAAATCAATCCTTTTCATTATTTTTTTGCCCTAAATTCGATTTCTGTCAAAACGGCTCGGGCGATTTTGCTATCAACGTGGATTTGAGCTTATTTTATTATACTTATTTGAAATCCGTCATAAAAACCGTGGTGCTAATACGATTGATTTAGCCTGGTTTCAGGCCTACCGTGTATTAGTACAATAGTGTGCACTTCTAGAGTCAATAGTGAGCATTTCTGCAGTCAAGAGTAAGCGCTGCTTGTACCAGTAGTGGACACCATTGCACGCTACTACACTAGTAGTTTTTTTCCATAAGGGATTGAGGCTTATTAAATATTCTCTTGTTCAATTTTTCATTTATATTCAACTTTAAAATTATTTCGTCCCAAAATTATTATCTTATTTTAAATTCTAGTATTTAGTGGTGTTATTTGTTTGCATTCAGTAGAAAAAGCTGATTTCATAGATTTTTTATTTCAAAGATACGAGTTAACTTTTTTTATGAAGAGTAATAACTGACGAATGCAATACTATTTGGCGAAATTTTTTTTACACCGAAGGTATTTTTGGGGGTAATATTACTTGTCGCCAATATTAACTATTGACAATCAATAGTAGAACCATAGAGCATCATTTAATATCAATAATAACAGAGTAAAACTATTAGATAATATTGTTGGCACTTAATAATAATATGCAATAATGTTTTTCGATGCGTGCCTATTAATGGTATGAAAATGTAAACGAAAATGTAATGTTTAATTAAAAAATTAGAAATACATGTCTGTTACATTTTTCTAGAATCTCAAGCAACATTGACATGGAATGTCACACATTTAGCGACTTTGGTGCCGATCATATAAAAGCAATTAAACAAAGTCCGGACAGTTTTATTCAAATGGCGATGCAAGTGGCTTTTTACAAATTGCATGAAAAGCCTCCAGTGCATTACGAGTCAGCCGCTCTTCGTAGATTTAAAGATTCCAGGACCGAATGCATTAGATCCACGAGCACTGAATCTGTAAAATTTGCAACGGCAATGACTTATGATGATAAATCAATGGAAGAAAAAAAGAGCTTGATGATCAATGCTATAAACAAGCACAAGATGCTCGCTGGCCAGGTATGAATTGAAGTAGGGTAGATTCGGGAGAAATGGTCATACGAGAGAGATGGCCAATTGAAATATTTCAATATTTGACTCGAGATATGGTCGGTTCCGTCCTCACCATTTGTATTTTCCCACTAAAATTGTCACAATATATAGTATTTTAGATTCCCCAAGAAATCATTACAAATGTTTTTTTAAACCTTTATCTTAGTGTTAATGTTAAAGTAATTTTAGACGATTTGATAAGAAGCTGTTTACCATGTTGTTTCGCTTTCTCTTGTAGTAAATTCATATAGTGCATAACCAACTGATTAGGAAAAAAAATGTTGACTTCTATCAAAAAGAATGTTATTTCGTGCTGGACCATCTCATCCACACAATTAGGTTAAGATGGTTATATGTATTATATTGCGATTTGCAATGAAAAAGCGAAAAATCAGAATGGAGAAATCTGAAAGCACTGATGAGAAACCAGTCCTGAAAAATAAAAATAAAAATAAAAAGTGAAGTGATACGGGGAAAATTATTTTACCATGAAGAAAAAGATGATTGTATACAAGATGTACTCTGTAGTTCGAGTGTAGTTCGAGTAAGGGTGATCTCTCGATTTCTCCCTTCGTCGGACACGCCACTTTTTATGAGTATTGGCCTGGCTATAATCGGTCAAGGTAGACCGAGAGCAACGCTGCTGGATAGTCATTGCATTGCTCATCTACAGCGGTGTGTCCGACGTAAGGGGAAGTAGGGGGTAACCTACTATTGAGAGATCATGTATTAGGCAGTTACTATATAATTTTTTTCTAATACTTAGCATTATGCTAGTATCATTTGTTATATCATTGCAATGGTAATGCTTGCTAATTCCACACATTGTACTAACACTTGTTAGCCTGGTCTTATGTTGTATTTACGAGTAAGTGTTATACTAAAATATTGTCGTATTTTAATTAGGCATTAAAAACATAAAATGTTATAATTCTGCTAGCTTATTTAAAGTCACTCAACAGTTGCATGCATTTTGTTAGCTAAGAGCTAGCACCTATTGCAAGCAACTGATGTTAGAATTTTCTCTTAGACGCAGACTATCAGAAATAGTTAGGTTTTACTAATACATAATTACATAATGGTACATAATTTCATATGTTTTTAGGCCGCAATGGGACAAGGCGTTGATCGACACTTATTCGGTCTGAGGATGATAGCGAGAAATAACAACATGGAAATACCAGATATATTCAAAGATATTGGATATACTAAGAGTACGAGTTTTACGCTAACGAGCAGTCAGGTATTTAATACATAGTTTGGATTATCAAAGTATAGCAAAAAGTTTACTCCTTACATATACACAAATAGCCTTATGGATCAAAACAATTCAACGTGAAGTGTACGAATATTTTTATTCAAAAGTTATGCCCTTGCATGCAACCTATTTCATTTGGCATCTTCCACTATTAGGTGGCTAATTGATCCAGGTTTTATTGTATAATACATTTTTTAATTTTTCATAATGAGAGCATCAGAAATTAGATCCATACATGTTAGTTTCTTTATTTCATATGAAAAAATATAAGAAAAGTTAACTTCTCACTGGAAACCAGAATCAATTAATACAACGTATGAGAAGGAAAAGAGTTAAAAATGTTATGTCGAGAATACTGGGTGATTTGTGGGAGAAAAATCGTCCATCTTTCTGCATTGAAACTCTGAAATCGAAGAAAAAGGGACAATTCGAATTATTTTTGTGACGTAATTTGGGTCTTCATCCTTACATTGTAGTTGCGCTTTCTTGGGGATTTGAAAAACTGTTTTTATTTTCTAATTCTGCAGTAGATACCATTTTATATTCATTAAGTTTTGAAAATAATGCCCTCGAGATGGTCGCCGTTAACAGCAATACATTGTTAGAGACATCCTCTGAAGTTTGATAGAGCTGGTTCGAACATATCATGGGGGATACCGTTAACTTCATGAATAATCCGCTCCCTTAGCTCTGGTAAGGTGTGAGGGTGATGTGTAAACACTTTTTCCTTCAAATATCCCTTCCAAAAAAAAAATGCAAATACTCAGATCTGGTAACCACCGCGCTCGCCACCGCGCATCACACTTAACACATTGTTGACCGGCAGTTTCTCTCAAAGTTTATCTCATGTCACCGGCTATTATTTCGGAATTGGATGTGCAAGTGAAACAATGTAAACAAACATTTTTATAATGGTTTAATATATAAATGAATTTTATTTAATATTTCATTTTTTTAATATATCTTTTTGGTATGATAAGCGGTGTAACAATCACCTACGTGTAATAGTACATAACAGGTTTTGCAAATATATCTCGTTTCGCTGCGTTTTCCTTTTGAAGAGCATACTCTACACGTTCTAGTCGGATTTTTTTCTACCAGTAACTATTTTTTCTAAAACGTGGTCTTTTAGCTGTCCGGAAAGTCTGTTGGACGGATCATTGTAAAGAGCCGTTGCAGAAATACTAGAGGAAGCGTCACGTACTATACTGCATTCATTGGAATCTTGTATCTCAGTTTATTTTGTGACTGATAGTTACAGTAAATTTTGAATGCATTGAACAAAGTGCAGTTTATGAGAAAGAATGCTAATTTGTTTGACCACTTTAAACTTTATTAGCTAAAGAAGCTTGCGGTATGCTGAACAACAATTACACTCTATTCTCTCCAAGAATATACTGACCGAACGAAGCTGACGCGAAACAAAGGTGCACCGATCACGAGTTTACTCGTGGCTGGTCAGCAACGTTTTGGCATGACGACATGAGTTTACTCGTGACCGGTCACCAATGTGTTAAGAGAGACCAGATGTCCGGGAAACATTCCTCTCAAAACATTGAGCGAATTTCGGGCTGTGTGAGCTGTAGCCCCATCCTATTGGAACGAAAAGTTCCGCAATTCCTCTTCTTCAACAATTTCTTCCATTCTGGGCTGCAGGAAATTTTCCAACACTGAGATATAACGGTCAGAATTCACGGTCATAGTCACATTTTCAGAGATCGTCTCCCACTCTGTATGCTGCTAACGACCGCAATCTCGAGGGTATATCAAATGGTATTTACTGCTGAATTAGTAAATAAAAACAGTTTTTCTCTAAAGAAAAACTCTATTAATTTTTTATAACGTCTCAAGTCCACTTAATCGATTCTACTGCACCCTGTACATCCTCTCTGAAGCACGGGTGTAGCCAAAATTGCTGAAATTATAAACTTAATTATCGGTTTATTTTCGAAAATTGAATTATGAATTCCTTACCCACTTACCATAAATTTTAGTACAAAGTAAGCGTCTACAAAACAATATGACTAGGCCCCATACATTTTAATACTCATACATGATCTCAGATGATGATGCTAATACGTTCTGTCAATATACAGTGTATATTTGAGGAAGTTTAACGTAGGCGATATGCAGTAGTATGTATACTCTAAACCACACGCTATTGGTTTTCGACCCGAGGCTGCGACATGATTGGTTCTAACGACTTTCAGTGTCCGACAATAGCTTCTAAAGAAAATCTCTAAAACTGAATCGTTGGGCAGATATTAACACGTGGTAACTCGGGAAATGTCAAACATTGGTTAGGATTATTGCGTTCCGAAATTAGCGCACCGGTTACCATCACAAGAATGAAACGCGTAATAATAGTTGTCAAAAAAGTAGAATATTTTAATTTTAACACTTTTACTACTGGATCTTCCTAGTGTCTATTACTACTAAATGCAGTTGTGTATCAAACTTGATACATACAGTAGTAAAAGTGTTAAGGATATATATCGAAAACTAATAATTTGGTATCATTTCAACAATCAAAATGCTACGATGTTCGACATCTCTTCCGAACATGACCCCCACATTGTTTTTACGGCCGCTAGAGGGATAAGCCTTATGGATTTTCTACAGAAACGATTGCTGGGAACTGATAAGCCGTTAGAACCAATCAGAGCATCCTCAAGTCGACAACCAAAGCGTACGGTTTAGAGTGTACGTACTACGAGATATCGCCTATGCCAAGCTTCCTCGAATACACACTGTAGAAGAAAAGCTGAATTTATAGTGGGATTTATTGTATCAGTCTCTGACCTTATATACAGGGTGAATTTCTGTATCTGATATTATATACATGGTTAATCACTAGACCAGCAATATAGCATAATGGATACAATTTTCTGGAACTATGGACCATTAAGTATAACTGTTGATTAGTCGCAGATAGAGGAGATCGAGCAGGACTGGCATCTGTCACTTTCGGCCTGATTCTAACCAGATTTGACTGTAGCTTTAGTTAGTGTCAAGCATATCTACTTATATTAAAAAGTTTCATTATAATATATATTATATATTATATTCGTATATACGAATGCTGCTCCTGCTTAATCTCCCCTATCCGCTACGATCCATCATTGATGACGCTTATCATCTATAGTTACACAAAATCTTACACGTTATATTTGCTATGTCACAGGTCCTGCAGCGATTAACCTTGTAAGATATATACCATATAGATAGGATAATGAAGTCGGCTAGTAATTATTGACCATAGTGAATAGCGAATGTTATACAGGGTTGACAAATACTGAGAATGAAAATATTCAACTACTAGAAAAAAAAGTTCTAATTTTTCTACAAACAGAGGTTTTACATACGGAATCCCTACCATCATTAATTAAGATTGTTCAACTCGGTGAGAGACAAACGAAGCTTTTTCACCTATTAGAGCCAATTAGAAGACTAATCTCACTGACTATACATACACAATTACACTCACTCAATTTCATGTTAATTAAAATTAGGATAAATTACAAATTTTTACGCCAAACTGCGAGATTTCGCCCACTTTTCTAGAAAATTATAGATTGGATTAGAAAGTTTTAGAAAGATGTACTTTGGCGTAGGAAGTTGTAAAATTTGAGAGAAATTACGCCTTTTTATAGGGAACTGACATATTGCGATATGACATCTGGTGTGAATAATGTGAACCACTCTTTGCGTGAAGTTGAATAAGCTTGGTCGTTGTTAGTTAAACTGTGAAAATAAAGTTATGATGGAAATTGGCGAATTTTCACCTTGTCAAAGTAAAAGTAAAGAGTATTGTTGTGTGTATAACTGTATCGAAATCTCATAAAGATGTGCGTTTACGGTTTCATTTATTTCCAAAGCCAAATGAGTACTTTTTTTTTGTGTATATAAAGAACCCGGGTAAAAATTTGTTCCGGCCGCCTGACGTAATTTCAGGGCCGCATCAGGTAACAATGTGGCATGCCTTATCAGGGTAACCGGATCAGGCCTGTATCCGGGCCGAATCAGGTAACAATACGGCATGCCTGATCAGGGTAACCGGATCAGGCCTGTATCCGGGCCGGGTCGTATATCAGTACGACATCTTTTTAATCAGGTTAACCTGAAGTTTTTGCCATCACGGTCTGATAAGGTAAGAATCGGATGCGCCTGATCAGATTAACCTTGCTAACCTGGAGTAATTAACATGAGGGTCGGATCAGGTAATGGTAAGCCATATCGATCAATATTAACAATTAATTGTATCAAATATATTTTATACAATTGTTATATAATAATCGTTATTGCATTGTACGTTGTTGTTATAATTATTGGGAATGAATTAATGAAGCAGCATATATTTTTTGCGATCCCTCGGCACTTAAATCTAAAATCATTATTTTTCGGTCGATTGATTCCACAGCACATTTTTTAAGCATCTGCGTTTTTTTTACTTGCCACATCTGTAATGTTGAGGAATCACACGGATACATATACAGGGTGACATTTTGAAAACTTGCCACCCTAATATCTCAGAAAGTTACAGAGATTTTCTAAAAAAAATACGGTTTCAGCAGTGGAGAGGGGGAACCAAAATGACATAATCGGAGACGCACCCCCTCCAACCCCCTTAGGGGTAGCCCCCCAACTTTGTAATCTTAAATAGCAACCCCCCATGTGTGATACAGCGTTGGAAAGCTCTTTAAAAATGCTTTACAACAACACCAAATTTTGGTACCTTTCGATGAGTAGTTTTTGCGCAAATCGAGAGAGAAACTGCTAGAAGTAAGTTGTCAATTTATTTAGTAAAGGTCAATTACGTTACAATAAATTTTCGAAATGATTTCCATTGATTTTTCGGATTTTTTCAAATGTTCTTCTTGAAATTTTGCGACATTCTTGCATAATTCTCTGTTTCAGTTGGTTAATGCTTGCTGGTTGAGTTTGAGAAACAACAGATTTCAGATGTCCCCATAAGAAGAAATCGCAGGAAGTAAGATCAGATAATGGAAATCATTTCGAAAATTTATTGTAACATAATTGACCTTTAATAAATAAATTGACAAAACTTACTTCTGGCATTTTCTTTCTCGATTTCTGCGAAAACTACTCATCGAAAAGTACCAAAATTTGGTGTTGCTGTAAAGCATTTTTAAAGAGCTTTGCAACGCTGTATCACACTTGGGGGTTACTATTTAAGATTACAAAGTTGGGGGGGCTACCCCTAAGGGGGTTGGAGTGGGTGCGTCTCCGATTATGTCATTTTGGTTCCCCCTCTCCACTGCCGAAACCGTATTTTTGTTTTTTAGAAAATCTCTGTAACTTTCTGAGATATTGGGGTGCCAATTTTTCAAAATGTCACCCTCTCTGTATATAGATCTCTTGATTCAACGTGATGCGATTCATCTGACAGCGCATGCGCTCCGTGACGTCAATGCGGTACAATTTTAAATAGTAACCATCATTTTCAATGTGAAAATTGATATGCTTCCATACTATAATTGCACATTTTTTCTTCGTAATACAATATTACAGATCTAAAGGTAAGTCTATACCGGGATACAAAAATGTTGGCAACACGATAATCCGGTGTTGGCAACACGATAATCCGGTGTTGTCAACATGTATCCCGCCGACTTGCAACTCGCCGACGGATACTCGGCAACAGCCACTATCTGAATGTAGGTACAAACCGGGATACAAAATGTTGGCAACATGTTGGCAACACGAGTATCCCGTCGACTAGCGACAATTTAATTGCTACTCGTAAACTGCGAGCGGCATGACATCAAAGAAAGCTGTTGCCTGTTGCTTGTATCCGAGTTTCCCATTTGAAATGGGAAACATCGGAAACATCGCTCTCTCTGGACTAGAATCTACCTACTTACCTACCTATATACCTACCTAGCTACCTATACCTACCTACCTACCTACCTACCTACCTACCTACCTACATACGATAATGTTCCGTCACACGAGGGACAGAATTTCAGAAGGTCGATTGAAACCTTTTAATAGTATCGATCATAAATAACATATATTTCTTGCCTAAATTTTTCATTGAATGCCACATTATACGGGCCGCACAGTGTTCACATGGCAGATCGGACGGCGTATCGTATTTCTCATTTTACAAAGCAGTACTCTCTCACTACATGTGTATGTTCTTTCTAGATTGAAAAGAAAGGCACGTAATTATTTCTCTCGGCAGAGGCACTCTCCCGATGCGTGATTTCGCGCATACGGCTGCTAAGTGGCACGTGCGAATATCAAGCCACGTTTAGGCTTCTGTCGGTAAATTTGAGCCGCGTCAAAGGAGCTTCGAAATATAGCGGTATCTATGGTATTACCGCGGGCACTGCAGAAAATGACTCATTCTGACCTGTCCCATATCGCCCGCCTCGCCGGGGGTATGTTTCGGCGAATCTAGGCTACCTGAAGGGTTAATTGCCGGACGAGTCGTAATGAACCCCTTACCACAAAAAAATACCCATTGTAATAGATACCGCTATACTTTGAATATTAAATCAGCTTTGTAAAGGGGAGAAATGAATTCAATACATGACTGATGCAGTTGATGGCCAATTAGGGAACACTTAAGGACAAGTAACTCCGCCTTTAAATTGTCACCATAGCTTGTCCCGTTTTGTAAAAACTGTCGCTGCCTCCACCTTCTTTTTCGCTTCTGGGAGGCTATTATGATGAAAGCAGGACTAACACCAGCAGCAATAGACGGTTCCATTTTTTAACATCAAGACTCCGTTTCGTTTGAACGCTCAACTGGTTCTGATCGCATGTATCCGGATACAAGTCGATGTATCCAACAGTATGTTGCCAATAGCGACATCGTGTTGGCAACACTCAATGTTGATGTTGCCAACAGCGATGTTGATGTTGCCAACAGCGATGTTGCCAACAGCCATAAACGTGTTGCCAACATGTTGCCAACATTTTGTATCCCGGTCTAAACGTACCTTAAGGAATCTGAAAATATATAGTAGAAGGGAATTTAATTTTCGGGACTGTAATGAAGCGTGACGGTCGAAAGGCACGTTCTCGACCCTCCAAGGTAGACCGTCGAGTCCCGTATTTCACACTTTTCCATAGCAGTGCCGTAGGTATCCTTACTGACTAGCAGACGGAGGAAAATTTTAGTCAGTTTTCGTTGAAACTTTGAAGGTATGAACACGACGTCGGGAAGAAAAAGAAATCTGACTTACAAATTAAAGAAAGACATTATCGCGAAGAAGAAAAGTGGTGAATATGTAGGACACTTGGAAAAACTTGGTCACTCACAAGGAGAGTATTCGAGGTGTACCTCACCGATTTTCTTCATTCTGCGATATGTTGTAGTATATCAAAAAACATTAAACGCGTATTTTTTTGTACGTGCTAATTCCGTCATTTAAGGGGTGAAAATCACCCCTAAACTTGACCCCCTAAAACCAATTTTTTACGATTTCTCAAAAATTACGTTGAATTTCTTAATGAAACAAATTGAATATTATTCCTTATCGAAAGAAAGGAAATAAGAAATTCAACGTAGTTTTTGAGAAATCGTAGAAAATTGGTTTTAGGGGGTCAAGTTTAGAAGTGATTTTCACCCCTTAAATGACCGAATTAGCACGTACAGAAAAATACGTGTCTAATGTTTTTTGATATACTCCAACATATCGCAGAATGAAGAAAATCGGTGAGGTACACCTCGAATACTCTCCCTGTCAGTTCATTGATACGACACTGTTGAGGCACCGAGGGTCGACTGTTAGCAACGGTACCTTCGCCTTTGGACATAGACCCGGACAGCCACAGCATCATCGGCTGTTCCACCGACGCTCCTCTAATTAGCCAATCAGGGTGGATAGCGTCCCCCACGCTATCCCCTCCGTTGAACGAGGCTTCGGTCGGCTAGTTTTGTCTTAGTTTTCGTCTTGTTATCATCAGTCATCAACGTGTCTTGTATCACCTTAACTTGAATATATTTATACCTGTTTTATAGTGAGTGCAGTGTCTAGTTCTCACAAACGGCTTGTGCTATTCGAATGTGTGTGAGAATATAGGTTTGTTCCAATCGACGATTCCTGTACGGTTCTGGAACTGTCGCGGAACTGGTGGGATCGTTTTAATGCGCAGGCGCGATGTTTGCACTGCTGGGAACTGGCAAGAGCGGTTGGAACGGTTTTGGAACTGTCCGTGAATCCCACGTAAAGTGTCAGTCGTGTCCAAGCAACGATACATTTAACACGATATGCTCTTGCGCATCTTTTCCAGGCCATATGACGTCACGTGAGAATCGCTATCGAATAATAAGAGGTGTACAACCTTGCTTCCGCCGTTTTCGTCATATTGAGATATGAGAAAAACAGGGGACGCAAAGTTAAACATATATATCATTACCGGTTATTTTTCTTTGCGTGTCCAACTATGATAATATTAATAAAATCAGATATTTCATATATTATTCCATAGATTTATTTACAAACGAGCATATATATTGGGTATAAATGTGGTTGAAATGTAGATATACATAGACAGCGTGTAAATGTCTGGCAGATATCCTAAGTTGACAACAATCGATGTTCTGTAGCAAATGTAATAATTGTTTAAAATTAAAAGTTGATACTATTAAAGAAACTTAATTATACAGCTCTATATTAGTCTTCTCGTCCTGTAATAAGGAACTGTAAAACGATGTAGAAACTATAAGGATTTTATTAGAGAATGAGGAAACCTTCTAGAGCTTAGTAATTTCTTTGTCAAATATTATTAATTTCATGTGTTATAAAATTATTTGAATGGATGATAATGAAATCTAGAACTAATCTTGCCATCGGTCGCAATGATAAGGCGGGCGGTATGTTTCAACGAACTTAAGCTGCTAATGAGCACGTAGCCCCGCACCTGTCCCGAAAAGTAGATGCTTCTAGCTTCGATGCGCGAAGCTAACTAACCGCCTAATCGTACTGTGCATGTCAGTCCACGCAGTTCATGCTCAGAACCAAGTATCGGATGGACAGTCACGGAACCGTTCTGCGAACGATACCACGGGTGGTTGGAACGCTTCATAACACCGTACACGGAACCGTACATGGCACGGTTGGAACGGACTTTCTCTATTGCGCATGACGGGGACCGTTCAATGTACGGTTCTCGGTGCGGTTGGAACACAAACCTTATAACTCGAGATAAATTCGTCACCGCGCATTGTTTTATAACCTCGGAATCTAATAGTGTAGTCTCGTTCAGACGCGCGGCGTGTTATTGGTGTAGTCAAGGGCATACAAAATAAATATTGACGACCTCTGCGGAACACGAAGGTAAGAGTTGTTTCATCTATTATTAATGATAATACATTATTTAAACCTGAGCAGAATTAAATAACAAAGAAGTTATCGAAACAAGAACGAAAACCAAGCATTTTCAATTGAAGTATATTTACGAATACGTATGCTTGTAGTTCTTTTTTAACGCAATCATTTTCTTTCTTACAATCAAATCTTCTTTAGCCATAATTTTATGTGTATAATCCAACGTTGATTGAGAAGTATAAAAGCATTTACGTAATAAAGAATTGTAACAAGTGTGAAAGCATCGTCACAAGGCATTTATTTCGCGGCATATTTCTTTGTCACGCATAATTCTTTCGCGCTATTTTGTTGTTGTTACGAAACCAGTATGAACTACAAATGCACTGGATTGTTGATTCTGTTTTTTTTTCTTAATATAAAATTCAAATAATCGATATCCATTATATCCTTCTCTTTTATCCAATTGTCTATTATGTATTGTTTATGTAATTGTCTATTTAACCCTCTCATGTGAATAGGCGTTTTCCCCACTCCGCGGTCGCCCAGCTGGGCGGGCTATGCAGCGCTCTCCGCATCGGCATGGAACCGCGTGTTTCAGGAGCGTATCCATTATAGGAATTCAAATTTTGGTGCAAGGACGACAAAATTTTGACTAAAGTTTATTAGATTTTTTATTACACTCTTTAACATCCTTTAGACATATTTCAACTTTTTAATATGTAATTTTTTGGGATAAATCTTGGTAAAAGTGATGATTAAGGCCCTCGGAAGACCACGACTGTGGATACCGCTACGTGCCTGCCATTACGTGCCGTAGTGGAGGCTGCCGCGCCGTGCCGTAGTGGGGGCTACCGCGCCGTGCCGTAGTGGGAGCTACCGCGCCGTGCCACTGGCTATCCCCTCTCCGGTAGCAAAAGTACTACTGAGTCCCATAATCACATGAGAGGGTTAAAATACTAAATAGTCAAATATTAAGGATTTTGACAATCTTGCATTATTGTTATTATTGTTATTTTTCAGATATTAAATATGGCCTTAACAGAAAAATGTATGCTTGTCCAATTTGTGGATGACATCACAAGCACCAAGAGCATCGATATTGTACCGGCGAAGTGGATTTTCTATGATGATAGACAAGATCATCTGGTGACACCATTCATCTCGAATTGCACAAAAACAAATACGATTCATGACGCGTGACCTACTCTTGAGTTTCACTGCAGTTAGGCAATCTGGCGATAAAATCATTTTCAAGCAGGAGACCGCATTGTACATCTGCATGCGCGGTATGAAATTTACGTTTGATTAAATTTTAAACCATCATTATCATGATTTCCCGTTTTTATTGAGCCATTCTTTTTTTTAATTTCAGACGCCTTTCTATCTAAGGTTTGTGACGCAAACATCACCGAAAGAAAAATACAAGATGCGATTGGGAGTGTAATCAATAGCGCAAAAGGTTGGGATGGCCACCGACAAATGAGGAAAAAGGATAACGGAACACGAAGTAACACAGGTCACGGCAGAGGCTCCAAAAAGGATTAAAGACTTTTAAGACTTTATTAGTTCCTATTCACTACACCTTATATATTCTGTAGTCACTATATTCCCTTTTTTCTATATTTACTCAATTCTATCAATGTTCTTATAGGGAATTAACATTAATAAACATGTCATAAATAAATTTATTCTCTTATTATTATATCCTACATATAAACTCATATAGTTGCCTGATCCGGGCCGGATTCAAAATGCCGTTACATGCCTCATCAGCGCCCGATATAGTTGCGTTATCCGGGCCGGATTGTGTAGATAGGGAAGTCTGATCAGGCCCGAATGCCAGCCGGAACAAAATTTTACCCGGGAATGCCTTCGGCAAAACGGAAAAAATCGATATGTTAAAGGCATGGATAAGTGCTTTAAAAATTCGAAACGAGGTTACATGCCACATGAAAGTATACTCTCGTCATTTTAAGAAACAAGATTATATATTGTGACTGGTATAGAGGTTAGGAAGTTGTCTGTAGCAATGTAGCAGTATTGCTAATGTATATTTACATTTTTCTCCCAGTCCTGCTTTGTACGAACACGACACTGATGCAATTACCCCATTTCTTTTGATATCTCCTTTGATTTAATGTGGTTTTCACTTCAAATTCGACGTTTGTAAACAGAGAGCAAATTACTTCACTGTATCACTTTCCTTCGTTTTTTCATTTTTTCCACATAATATAACATGGCTCGCATTAAGGGTTCTTTCTCCTTCTACGAATTTCGGCTGGAAGAATTGCATTTTGCCCACTGACAAATATTTTCTAACTTTAAAGCCATTCTGTCATTGCACTGATGTACATTTTGCGACGCCATATTGCTACGACACAAGCAAGTTCCGCCTACATGTCAGTTCCCTATATATCCACTGATATTCCTAAATTTTTAGATCTCCTTCGATGCCGTAGAAAGTAGTAGAAAATTGTAGAAAGCGGAATTTTTCTACGAATAAGTACGATAAATTACGTCGACGTAGTGAAAAGTTGTAGAAAGTTGTAGAATGTTGTACAAATTATTATCTACAACTTATTATGCCAGCACGCCACACAGTGGTCAATTTCCGTGATTTAGGTGGAATTAATTACATGAAGACGGATTCATACCAAATTTGGTATAGAGGGGTTTTTTGGGTCGCTGATCACGAATCTGAAGTCAGATTTCAAAAGTTCAAAATGGCGGATACAATATCGCGGACGAGATTTTCGAAAATCGACGGATTCATGCCAAATTTGGTACAGGGGTTTTTTTTGGGTCGCTGATTACGAATTTGAAGTCAGATTTCAAAAATTCAAGATGGCCGATCCAATATGGCGGACGAGATTTTCGAAAATCGATGCGTCGCTGTGTTTTACAATATAACATAATAAAAATAAATCAAATTGATAGTATGTTACAAAAACTGTAATATATAGACAATAAAGATATGATTAATGTATTAACATTATTGCATGAAAACTTAACAACACTCTTCCTCCTCATCATTATCACGGTTATCATCAGAACCCTCTTGTGTAAAACTCTCTTGGGGAATGTGAAGAAGGGATTTGACTTCTTTTGAAAAAGTTCCATTGTTTCGGGTTGGTAAAGGTCTAATGCTGCTAATAACAGGATCCTAGATATTAACAACGAGTGTAAAAGGTCTTCATTACACTTCGTTCTGGAAACTTTTCTGGTATAATGCTCTTGATATTTTCTAAATTCCTTGTGCCTAGCTTCTAACGTATCTTTGGACAATTGGCCAATTGGGCAGATTAGGTAATCCATTAAAGCTGCACCATGGATAAGAATGTTGTGCAGACTTACAGGCATTGGATACCAGGGATACAAATTCACATAGTGTTACGCAGTTTCTATGTTATACTTTTCGAATTCTGCCAAATTTGAAGAATATCCACTTGACAATGCATCTAGAATTGTGGAAAAACGTACTATGAGATTTTTATATATTCCAGTTATTTCTGACACCTTCTCTACATTTTTGAAAAACCATCTAGCAGTATTTCCATCGTTCGTGTTACCCTTTCCTTGAACAACCACATCTATCAGGAGACTTTTTTTTTGTAATTCAACAAAAAGATATTTAAATACACATTCCATTTTTGAGAAACGTTTCCGCCATATTGGATCCGCCATATTGTTTTTCGAAATTTTGACTTTGGATTCGTAATCAGCGACCCCAAAAACCCCCGAGCACTCAATTTCACCTCGATTAATACATGTTTTCGAATTTTGGCCAGCTTTTCGGGATTTCGTCCCACTGTGCATCGCTTGTTGGAACAGAAACAAATGAAAATAATTCTTCCAGGCGACAAATGGCGACTAGGGTGACTTCGCCTGTAAGCCGACCGCACCCTGTTTTCGACCAGATTTGAAAATAAGAATATCAGCGCATTTTTAATATTGTTGACAACGCTACTGCATAAATCCACCATTCAACTACACTTATAAGAGGTGGCACCCCCTTACGGTTTAAAACTAACCTTAGGAAATGGGTGGTCGAGAATGGGGAGAAACAGCGTCTTTTTATCATATACGTACTTTTTTAATGTTCAGAAAGATTTAGATACGTTTTTAACATTTAGGCCAATTCTATAGTTCCAGTGGATTCGATGTGTATGTTTTAGTTTAAACATCTGCGTATATGTTGGATTTCCGCATTGTTAAAAACCATACTAATGTAATCTGGTCGAAAACCGGCGAAGTCACCCTATATGTTTATTATGATTTTATAGTAGACACTCTAGCCTAAAAAACACAATAAAACTGGTTTTGAAACTTTTTTTGTGATTCAACAAAACGATATTGAAATACACATGTCATTAAAATTAAATAATTTAGAAGTGTCCCGCATATTTTACTTACCGAATGTATGTTTGACGGTAGATAAAAACACAACCTAACAGTACCAAAACATAATAATGTATCACGACAAGCCGTCCCCACGATATCGGTATGACTAATCACTGTGAGAGAGGAATCGTGAGGATGGTTGGCGGTCGTGCAGAAACACAGGTGCTCGATAGTGAGTAGAACGCGGTACTTTATTGGATAAACCCCTCACATCGGGTCGGAGCTGCTGTTCGCTCCGCGTCGTAGGCGCTACTCCCGTGTCGTGGGCCGACCATTGGCTCCTGCCCTCTAGCGCCGCACTCGGCGGCGTTACGAACTAGTACATCCGTTAGGAATCGTCTTACAATTCGGCCTTTCCTGACTCTTGTCCGACCTCGGACACCGTTACAAAGCGATAACAATGTTTCCTTAACGTAAGTACTTATTCTAAGTTACATTATCCCAACTTAATCATAGGCATTCCATCATGCTAGGGTCTGATATTCTCGGCTTCCCAGGTTCCTTCGTAAGGACGTTGCGACGATGGGAAGTTTTCCACGTCTTTAACTACGTATCTATCGTTTCGAAGCACCTTGGCTATCTCGTATGGCCCTTTAAACTCCGGAATAAGTTTTTTCGGTGCTCCGGGGGTGCTGTCAAAGTTCTTTATACCTACATAATCACCTACTACGTATTTTCGTGGCGCTTTTCTACTCTGATTGAAATGACGCCGGTTATACTCTTGGCTTTTTTGGATCTTCTTCTCAGCTTTTGCGCGGATTGCTTCGAGATCGCGCTCTGACGGCGCGCCTGCCTCTTCTAAATATTCTCTTACTCCGTCGACATTTGGACCTCGCTGACCTATCCCGAAAAGTAGTCGACTTGGAGTGTCGCCGGTCGATTTGCTTATCGTATTATTAATTGCAAATTCGGCCTCTGTCAGTACCTTATACCAGTATTTTCCCGATTGGTTATTAACCGTTTTAGCAAGAAGCGACTTCAACACTCGATTAACTCGCTCAACTTGTCCGTTCGCTTTTGGAGAGCCTGTAGCTATCAATACGTGGCGGACGTTGATTTTCTGCAAAAAATCTTGAAATTCGCTCGAGGTAAAACTAGTGCCCCTATCAGTTACAATCGTGTGCGGCCGGCTATAATTCGCGAAGTGCTGCTTCAAGCTTTCAACCGATTCTTTCGATGTCGTCGTCTTTGTCGCGTACAATTTTGTGAATTTCGTAAATGCATCCACAACTACCAAAATGTGTTGTTTAGCGCGGTCTCTCACGGGTCGGTGTGGTTTCGGCGCAATAAGTATACGGTAAATGTCGTACCGATTCTCTACTAGCCAGCCTCGCTTACAGCCTCGGTATGCTGGCGGCGCGACGCTTGCCGGCGCATTTCATTTCGTGCTATTCCGCGGCGGAAAGTAGTAGGAAACATGTCTAGTCTAGTGATTCGTGTGATGAAGATATTATTGTAATTTATAATTATTTAAGAAATCAAAGAAAAAATATATTTTGGGTCCATCCATACATTGAACGCAACTATGGTAGCAGACTATTTATAGCAGCAGGAGAATTGAGTGAAAATGATAAGTTTAAGGCAATATGTAGAATGTCAAAAAATTCTTTTCTAAAACTAGTCAGACTTGTTAAGCCATTAATAAGCAGACAAAATACAAACATAAGGGAGTGTAGACCGTCCTTGGTACACCCCAACGGGAGGTTCGACCGGGAAAGCCCGACTGCCTAGATGCTTACAGCCTGCAAATGTCGAGACGCGACTGATTGGTCATGTTGCACGCAACATACCGAGTACAAACCGCTTCGCGCCGATGTCACGCCGACCCGTGTACGAGCATCGATACAAAATGTATAGAGCAACAACCAGTCGGTATGCTGCACGGATACCGAGCGCGGTTTTTGCTCGAAGTATACCGACCCGTGAGAGACCGCGCTTAATCAAGTGTGTTCGGTCGATAGGCCCGAGATGATCGGCATGAAATATTTGAAACGGCACATTTCCCTTCGGAATGGGATGTAGAAAACCTTCTGACTTGCCTACCTTTGGCGAGAACGCAATACATTTCAGGCAATTTCGGATATAATTCTCACTCTTATCGCGCATGTGCGGAAACCAATAGGTTTTATCGATTGCGTTCCACGTTTTATCCGGGCCGAAATGACCTAGCTCATCGTGATATTTGCGCAAGACGTGACATTCCATCTTCTCCGGAACATAGAACCTTAACTCGCTACCTTTCTTTCTATAAACTAACCCGTTTCGCATCTCATAATGTTTATCTTCAGCGTTCTCGAGTTTTTCGCGAAGTTTTTGAATCGTTGGATCCCGGTTCTGTGTTATCGCTAGCTCTAGCTCTAGAGGATTATCCTCGACGACAAGTATGTTTGTAGCACGGCTGAGTGCATCGACATGCTGCATCCTACTGCCAGCTCTGTACTCCAAAATATAGTCGTACTCCATTAACTCGACTGCCCACCTCTCGATTTGCGGACTTATCTCCTTCTTATCTAAAGTCATTTTCAATGACGCGCAATCCGTGATTATCTTAAATTTGATTCCGTGCAAATAGATTCGAAAACGACGCAGCGCGTAAATTATTGCAAGGGTCTCTAGCTCGAAACTGTGATAGCGGCTTTCAGTGTCAGTCGTCCTTTTGGAGAAATAAAAGACTGGATGAAATTTAAGATCTTTTTTCTTCTGCATCAACGCGGCACCAAAACCGTGTACGCGCTGGCATCTGTATGAAGCTCTGTCGCGTCGTGAGGACTGTATATACTAAGTACAGATGCCTCCTGCAATCTTTTTTTCAACTCTAGGAATGCTTCCAGCTGCTCCTGACCAAACGTGAACTCTGTGTTCTTACGTAACAGACCATATAGTGGCTTCGCGACCAAAGAAAACCCCTCAATATATTTTCGGAAATACGAGACCATCCCGATGAAGCACTGTAGACTTCTGACGTTTTGAGGAGTCGGATACTTTTCAATTGGCTCGACTCCCGACTTATTTGGCTGGATTCCGTTCTCAGAAATACGATATCCCAGAAAATCTATTTCCATGCACAAGAATTTACACTTATCGATTCGGAGCTCCAACAGATTGTCAACCAGGCATCTAAACAATTTTTTCAAAACCTTAAGGTGATGCTCCAAAGTGGTGGTAGCGACCAACACATCGTCCATGTATACAACGATATCTCCGGATCTAATTGTAAGTAACTCGGCTAATGTTTCGTTGACAAATCTCTGGAACCCCGCTGGTCCGACCTTAAGCCCAAACGGCATTTGCCGATACTCGAATATTCCGAAAGGCGTCATAAACGCAGTATACTTAACGGATTCCGGTGCAACTCTTATATGAAAGAATCCGTCTTTCAAATCTAGGATACTAAAATACTTCTTGTCCCTAAGCACATCAATTTGATCTTCTATCAACGGCAACGGATAGTTATCTCTACGCAATACTTTGTTCAATACACGATAGTCGACACAGAGGCGAAACTCACCGTTTTTCTTTTTCACTAAGATAATCGGAGAGACGAACTCGGACTTACTAGGCTGTATTATTTTTCTTTCCAGAAGATCATCAAGGATCTTTCTTAAATGTTCTTTTTCAATAACCGACAGTCGACGCGGATTGAAGTGAAACGTTTTCTCGTCTGTTAGGTCAAGTTTCAACTCCATGTCGACTTTCGGACAGTTCGGTCTTTCTGGTTCAACGTACTCGGACTGAAAGAGCTCTCGGAGACTCGACTGTACTTCCGTCGGTATTTCGGTGTTTACAATAAGTGCATCGGATGCTATATTTTGTGAATCGCTAACGTCCACATTCAAAATGTCATCTATAGCTTGAGCTTCTATCCTTTTTAGACCCAAACCGGATCTCTTAAGCGCGTCACGACCCAATACAATCGGACTCACCATTGTCGCATCGGGAACAACAAGTACCGTAAAATCATTTATCGTTTCCTTCCCGAGAGTGATATTCAAATGTACATACCCGATAATGCGCAACAGAGAGTGATTTATGTCGTAATAACTTTCCGATAACTTATTGATTGACTCTATGTTTTCTTTCGAAACAAGGCTTTCTTTTACGAAACTGACTTTACTACCTGTGTCCATCAGCGTCAACAGCCTAATAGTGTGTTTATTTTCGGATCGACTTATCTGATAATAAACCTCTCTCTCTCTGAAAAAGGTTTCTTCTTCTTCTTTGTTGCTCGATACGGAGTAGATTTGATTCTCGTCCACAGCTTCGTCGACTGCTGCCACATCCGTTGATGATGATTTCGAGGGACAATCCTTGGCCATGTGGTCCCTCTTGCCGCACGTGAAACAGGAACCCCTTTCCCGCTTCGGTAGTCGACAGTCTGCTGCCAAATGCCCAATTCTGTTGCAATTATAGCAACGCAGTTTCTTCGGCTTGAATCGTTCGTCATCGGACTTCGTTGATTTTTCGTCCTTCTTCTCACCAATTCTCCGTACGTCGGCTGATCTTGTGTCGTTTCCACCTGGAGGCCGGAAGTCACGCTTCGGAGTGAACTTCACTGTTGGCCGGAGCGATACATTTTCGAAAACTCGTAGCATGTCTTCTTTCGTCGTAAACTCTTTCATTCTAGCCATATCTTGAACATGATCGCTCGGAATACCGTCAATTAAGTAGTCGACCATTTCTTCCTCCTCGATCGGAACGTCTTTGGCCAGAATGATTTTGTCGTGGAAGTAGTCTGCAAAATTTTAGGACGCCTTCCACTCTCTCGCTTCAAACTTCTTCCTAAGGGCGACACGAACAGGTCGATGATCGTACATTTTCCTTAAGCCGTCCATAATTTCATCGACACTCATAATGATCGTATCTTCGGCTTGAAACCAATCCTTCGCTTTCCCCTTCAACTTGTTGCTGATCACTAATTTTGCCTGTTCATCGTCGAGGCGATAAGTCATACATAGCTGGCGAATTTGCTGCTCCCATTTTCGAAAAGTGCCTGCACTACCGTCGAAAAATCCCACTAATTCCAACATAGAGTTGATATTTTCTCTTCGGTGTGCGGCTTCCTGTGGTGGCGGTGTGGCACGTCGTAAGAGCTCGTTCTCTCTTCGGGCGAAGTCCAACTCTCGCTTCAGAAGTTCGTTTTCACGTCAGGTGAGATCGAGTTCCATCCGCCGGTATCGACGCGTTAAATCGACGTCCTCTCTAGGTCGTCGTCGTAGTCGTCTCCGTTGTTACCATGTTCAGCATCGAACGCTGCCGCGCCATCTTCATTTCCCTCTTGCTGCATCTTCGCTATCGACTGGATCCAATTACTGGTCGGGTCCACCTCGTCTAGGCGGGCAATGTAGTCCTTTTTCGTGCCGTTCGTCGGTAATCCTCGCCTCACCAACTCGGCTTTGAACTGAGCTACCGATATTCTTTTCGGATCCATCGTACATAAACAGACGCTCCGCGAGTCAGCCAACTGCTCTGCGGGCACTGACATAAACACAACGCGCCTAACGTAATGGCACTCTTCACGTAGGGTCTTCCGGATCGGACGATCGTCGTCTACGGTCGTCTCGAATATCACGCATATAAACAGATGCTCCGCGAGTCAGCCAACTGCTCTGCGGGCACTGACATAAACAAAACGCGCCTAACGCGATGACACTCTGTCTTTGTGTGCTTCAAAATCTCGACGGGTCTAACACTCGAGTCACGTACGCCACATAATTTTTCGCGCACCGTTTTCCGAACCGGACGATCGTCGTCTACGATCGTCTCGAGTATTACGCACAACGTGTAAATCCGTATGAAATACGCGTTTGCTAACGGTTTTAACGGTCATCGAGTGTCATTCCGCGCTCTTATCCCGCACTTGATTTTAACGGCCATCGGGAATCACTCCGCACGCTTTTTCTCTCGTGCCCGGTACGACCAACGAACATAAAGATGGCTACCGACGTGACGCTGAGATTGACGCCATTATTCCCGACGCATTTCCGACTTAATTATGCGCACCTGCGCATCCGATCCCACTTCTGATTTGTGAGAGAGGAATCGTGAGGATGGTTGGCGGTCGTGCGGAAACAGGTGCTCGATAGTGAGTAGAACGTGGTACTTTATTGGATAAACCCCTCACATCGGGTCGGAGCTGCTGTTCGCTCCGCGTCGTAGGCGCTACTCCCGTGTCGCGGGCCGGCCGTTAGCTCCTGCCCTCTAGCGCCGCACTCGGCGGTGTTACGAACTAGTACATCCGTTAGGAGAATCGTCTTACATCACGGTAGACTAATTACTAATTACAACTAATGCTTCATCTTTGGTTGTGTGCCGTATCAAGCATAGCGTGTTTAGGCCTGCAATTTCTATAGCATATTATGCTACAGTTATTTAGCTAACTACGTACATATCTATTTTCGAGATTTATAAAATTTATTTTAGTACATTTTTTCCACCTAAATCACGGAAACTGACCACTGTGCGTCAGTTGTAGAAAGATGTACTTTGGCGTAGAAAGTTTTTAATTGTTTTAGTATTGACATAGTTTATAGTTTTTCCACCAAGAATACTAGCATCATTTTTGTATGATTGCAATAGTATTGCTTGCTGATCCCTTATAAAAAAATTGTAATGAAACAATAATAAGAAGAGTAATTGAAGAAATAGGGTCATCCCGCCCATCACAATTTTATAGAAATAATAGTTGCATTCGAAAACTGAAACGTAATAAGATTCTGTCTCATCAAAAAAAAAACCGATCTTGTTGATTGTTGCAAGTAGGAGAGCGTAAAATATGAAAAAATCTTCAATTAAATTTCGCGCCGGATGTGACGTGATATATCCCAACGCCGAACGCACTACGCGCATGCGTTTTCGGCAAGCGTCGAGTGGTAATGGCGTTTGTTTACATTTGTAACCAATCACAGCTTTCGTCGCTTTCTAACCAATCACGGCGGGGCGGGATATAAGATGTCACATGAAGGCGCACTTTTTAACTTTCTTGTTAATTTCCATTTTTTCGCGTATTAGGAGGAATAAATTTGAAAAACGAAAAATAGGTGTATTTTGATTTGTCCTGAACTTTCATAATCCAAGAAAAAAAATTGGCGGGATGACCGTATTGTTACTCTTAAACACTCATATTATATTTAGATTACATAAATCAGTTATCGTAAATTTTGAATACAATCAATACTCTCTTATTGCCCAGATAGAAAAGTTCCTCCAGAATTGCGGTACAATGCCCCGGTACAAATATCAGGTTCTACCGACACGACGTGCTTCGACAAGGTCTGCATAAACTTTGGCGGTATATTGGCGGCCTTGGCGACACTGCACTAATCCTGTGGTACATTTTTCCACATTATTACGGTAGTATAGCTGCACAGCGTTCCGGTAATATACCGTCTTCCTGTACTGACAGTGTACTGGCAGGTACATGCATTTTGCCTCCAATATATATGCCGGAATTTAAAATCTCTAGAATTGCGGTACAATGCCATGGTAGGAATATCAGGTTCTACCGATACGACGTGCTTCGACAAGGTCTGCATCAATTTTGGCGGTATATTGGCGGCACTGCACTAATCATGTGGCAGACTTTTCTATCTGGGTGAACAAGGAATATTTATAAGTATAATGCTGTTACCGATCTGTGTTAACTTTTTAAAAAACAGTATGGAATTATTAAAAATTAGAAATGCACGAGGTAATCTGCTCAGGAGGTTCATATGAAGTACACTTCATTTTTACTATATTTATCTCATCGACAAATAACAAGATTACAATGGTCGTTGGAATAAATTATTTGCCAACTTCAGGACCAGTTAATAATTACTTAATTCGTTATTTGGTAAACTTCTTCAATATGTTGACAAAAAAATATTGGCAAAATTCTTATTATTAAAATATATTTTGTACGAACCTCTTGAATGAAACACCATGTATAACTGTTATGCATTGCATAGGCAGAGTGTATAACCTACTAAATGGAAAACAGAAGTTATGCGGTACATAAATAAAAATATCCGCCTTTCTGCAGTGTATAATTGAAGGATTTTAACATACTTGCCATTTGTTACTTTTTGTTTGTTGACTTCTATATTTTTCAATTATTACAATCAATTCTATATTAATATTCACCAATTTCTTAAGACACGGGCCCGCTAAGTAGTATTTTGAACATTGGTAGCTTGCTTTGATATAGTCATTTGTCATTTCGATCTCGGTTATTTTCGTTGGCCTTGATTACGAGTATACCGAATGATTTGCAGGTTGGGCGACAGATGTGTGAAGGATTAAGGTAGTATGGTCACTCTCCAAAGTGATCGTTGAGTGTCCGTAAAAAAATATTTAAAAATTCATCAAAAAACTATGATTTATTATTGAAAATTCTTTTTGTGGATTATAACTAGGGGGCTCTGCCCCCTACTCGCTTCGCTCGTCAACCCCCGGAGGGCTATTGCCCCTGCGCCGCTATCGCGACGCTCCCCCAAGCTTTTGCAGCAGTATCACGTCGTTGCAGTCATCTCCGTTCAATACGTCGACGTCGCCGTCCTCGTCGTCGTTGTCTTTGTCGTCGTTGTTCTGGTCGTCACCGTCCTCGACGTCGTTGTTCTTGTCGTCGTTGTTCTGGTCGTCGCTGTCCTCGACGTCGTCATCGTCGTCGTCATCGCCGTCCTCGCCCTCGCCGTCCTCGTAGTCGCAGTTCTCGACGTCGTCGTCCTCGTCGTCGTTATTCTCATCGTCGCCGTCGTCGTCCTCGTCATCGCCGCCTTCGTCATCGCCGTCCTCGTCGTCATCGTCGCCATCCTCGTCGTCGCCGTCCTCAACGCCATCGCCGTCGTCGTCGTCGTTGTTCTTGTCGTCGCCGTCCTCGTCGTCGCCGTCCTCGTCGTTGTTCTTATCGTCGCCCTCCTCGTCGTCGTTATTCTTCTCGTCGCCGTCCTCGTCGTCATAGTCGTCGTCACCATCCTCGTCGTCGCCGTCCTTGTCCTCGCCGTCCTCATAATCGCCGTTCTCGACGTCGTCGTCCTCGTCGTCACCGTCGTCGTCGTCGTCGTCGCCGTCGTCATCGTCGTCGTCGCCGTCCTCGTCATCGCCGTCCTCGTTGTCGTCGTCCTCGTTGTCGTTATTCTCATCGTCGTCGTCCTCGTCGTCGTCCTCGTCCTCGTCGTCCTCGTCGCCGTCGTCGTCGCCGTCCTCATCGTCGCTGTCCTCGTCGTTGTTGTTCTTATCGTCGCCGTCCTCGTCGTCGTTATTCTTCTCGTCGCCGTCCTCGACGTCGTCGTCCTCGTCGTCGTCATAGTCGTCGTCACCATCCTCGTTGTCGCCGTCCTTGTACTCGCCGTCCTCGTAATCGCCATTCTCGACGTCGTCGTCCTCGTCGTCGTCACCGCCCTCATCGTCGTCATCATCGTCGTCGCCGTCCTCGTCATCACCGTCCTCGTCGTCGCCGTTCTCATCGTCGTTATTCTTCTCGTCGCTGTCCTCGACGTCGTCGTCTTCGTCGTCGTCATAGTCGTCGTCACTATCCTCGTCGTCGCTGTCCTTGTCCTCGCCGTCCTCGTAGTCGCCTCTCGACGTCGTCATCCTCGCCGTCCTCGTCGTCACCGACATCATTGTCGTCGTCCTCGTCATCGCCGTCCTCGTCGTCGTCGTCGCCGTCCTCGTCGTCGCCGTCCTCGTCCTCGCCGTCCTCGTAATCGCCGTTCTCGTCATCATCGCCGTCCTCGTCGTCGTTGTCCTCATCATCGCCGTCCTCGTCGTCATCGTCGTTGTCGCCATCCTCGTCGTCATCGTCGTCGTCATTATCCTCGTCATCGCCGTCATTGTCGTCGTCGTCCTCGTCCTCGTCCTCGTCGTCGTCGTCGTCGTTATTTTAGTCATCGCCGTCCTCGTCGTTGTTGTTCTTATCGTCGCCGTCCTCGTCGTCGTTGTTCCTGTCGCCGTCCTCGACGTCGTCGTCCTCATCCTCGTCCTCATCGTACTCGTCCTTGTCCTCCTCCTCCTCCTCCAACAACCGTCCGTGCTTCGCGCATCCGTTTCGAAGTCGCCGGGGTTTATTGCGACACGGTTTTGTCCACGCATTTATTCGAAAACTATTTTATATAATAGAGAGAAAGGGTCTAGCCGGATAAGAACTTGAAAAACGCCCATAAAGGAAATAATACGAAATGGGCACCAAAACACTCTCTCGGACGTGAAAAAATTGTAGCAATTTTACTATTCCAAAAAGTCAAGAAAGAGCTGAGATTTTTCGAGAAATGTAGTTGAACATTAAAATGTTCTTGCTGCTCACGTAATGGACCAAAAAATTGAAAAAAATCCTGGAACATAGGGATCCTTAAAGGGAACTCAAAAAAATATTGTGTCGTATTTGGTGCGAAATTCAAATTTTTTAAAAATAAACAATTTTAAAAAGTGCTCTTTCCACCACTTCTTGAAAAGGTGCTACCATAATTGTTTTTATAAACGCGTCTTCGCATCATTATTATTCTCAAATTTTTTCAGATTTTTTGATTTATTGGCACGTGCCAAAAAAAATACAAACAAACCTTATGGGAACTGGATCTCGGTGGATTTGGCTGGGCTTCACATATGTTGAAGATCTGGATGTTCTGATCAAAAGTTATCATTGCCGCAATAACGGAAAATGGGCAGTTTTTGAGTTTTGAGACCTTAAAGTTCATACTTTTTGCTTTGCGTCATAGGGTCTATTGGATCGAAATAATCATGTAAAATCAGGTTTTCTGTAAATTTTGCTAAAAATCACGTATTTTGTAGTTGGTGAGCTACCAATTCAGGTATCACTCGGTCAAACAAAAAATTAGCAGTTCTGGGGAGGGGGGGAGACTTTAAAGTTACCGCTTTTTACTCGAAAACATACGCCCTTTTTCAGCCAATTCAAGCACGTATTCAAGATCATGTGCGATCTTGTGAACACCTGTTTGCCTCCGTATACTTATGCGCGAGTGTATGCGCGCGTGTGCATAGATTAAAATTTTTTTCCTCACTCATGCCCATTTGAGGCCTTTTCCATACTACTTTTAGACCGTAAGATGGCGTTTTTCCCGCGTGACACCGACTAGGAGTCCGTGGTAGAGTATTAAAATCACTTTACTCCGACTGACGCGAATACTTAGTCGAAGTAACGGAACGTGAAATGAGCAGAGTATCTCACTTCGTCAGCTGACACTGGTGCACTCTGATTGGCGCGATTGCTTAGTCCGAAGTTGGTCTTTTTCAAATTGACGATCGCAACGTGAAATTAACCGTATCGAATCGATTCATTCGAGTCGAATGGCGGACGCATGAGAGTATACCAAACCTATAAGTGTAAAATCAAAATATGGAGAGAAAAAGCGTCATTATCCCGAACAGCGATGAAGAAGGCGACGAAATGGGCATTCGTGAGGAAAAATAGTATATGTCATTCGGCTTTAATCCTCGGATTTTTCAGACTGTGTTCATGTCGTAGAACGAGAAATAGTGGGAAGATGGGGCTCGCCTTCGGCGAGCTTTGTCCCCCCACCATCCCTCGTGCTACGACTTGAACACAGTCTGAAAAAGCCTCGGATTACCGCCTTATGACATAAGATACTATTAATGTCTGATTTTTCCACTTTTTTCTAATTTTGTCCGTGTATCTGCATTGTTTTAGGGCACAAATCTTATGGAAACTGGTTCAGTACTGAAATCCTCACGTACTTCACATATGAGGCATAATTTCTGAAGTCGAATCGAGCGCGGATCGAGCTAAGACCGGCTGTACTCGGGGGGGGGGGGGGGGGCTTCTGCATGGAGGACCCCCTTCCCCAGTGAGTGAGGATAGGGAGGGGCCTTCCCTCTGGTTAGGACACCTGGGAGGGCTAGGGGACTCCTGCATGCCATCTGCATGGAGGCCCTGGGCTCACCAGGGGTCGTGGGCGGAGGGGGGGACTCCTCTCTGTCTGAATGGCCCCAAGTGTGGCTCGGGTACAATGGTCCAAAAAGGACTGAGTGCCCGTTAAATGCTAAGTACAGTACAGTACCACCCTCGAAATTGAAAGTTGTCCGATCGGGCTAAAAATTGGCCCCATTGTAGTCCTATTAGATAGTACTCCTCACACCAAAAATTAATTCATTTTGATAATTATTTATCAAAGTGGGGGGGTACAATTTTTGGGTTATTTAAGCAAAACCTTACTTTTAAACATCTGTAACTTTTTTCCTATTGCCTTAAACAAAATTTCACTAAAAATGTTTTTTATAGATTTTTCCACAAACTTTCTGGTGGCCGTAACAATTTTTAAAAAAATTAAAAATTTGACCCTAATTTTTGAAAATCAAAAATAAATTTGATTTTCTTTAATTTGGACAATTTTCTTATTTTTTAAAATAATTTTAGAAGAAAAAGCTGAGATTTTTTCCTATAAGACCTCCAAGTTTCAGAGAGTGGCAAATTAATTCTTCTCTGAGTAATAGCTGGTGGGAGATGTAACGCGCGCGTATTCGTAGATCTCTGCAAATGAAGTGGTGGGAGGTTGAGCTGAACGCAATTCCATAGCTGCGTGCTATCCTATGCCACAACTGCTACATCGAAGGGACCGGTGAGTAAATTGGCGGGATATTTGAAAATATCGTGACTTTGGTCATTCTTATCTGAAAAAAGTACTTTTTTTACGATGTCCTCTAAAAATATGAATAAAATTTGGAAGGATAGATGTATTAATCCTTTTCAAAAGGCTGATGACCTTCTAAAAAAACTGATGAAGGCGTTTGTTGCGACAAACCGTAAGTTAGTCAGTTAGTAAGTTAGTAACCGATGTTAGTATTCAAAATGATTGTTTTTCTCGCTGTCAGTGCGCGATTAGAAGGTCCTTTTTTCTGAAACTAACGGTTTTTTTTGCTTACGTTTACCTACGATGCGTTGGACGTTATAATTTACTTGCCACGTTGTCCCTCAGGTTTGAACCCCTACACCAATCAGAACGCGCTGACGTGGAGCCTCGTCGCTCCCCGTCTTGATATTGTAAAGAGCTCTCCACGGGCAGTTCAGTTTTCGAGTTCAACGCGAAAAGTTCAACCAGTTAGTTCGACGTTCCGTGTTACCCGTTTCTCAGTGCTTAAGAGGCAGTGGATCGCGCAGTTTGAAAGTTAATTCACTCCACACACTGCCGGGCCGCTCTCATCGGGTTTATAGTTTACGCAATATTTTGTACACGTATTAATAAACGTTCAGTTTCGTTTTCGTTCAATGTTAGTTTCTGCTTTTCTGACCGTTAGTTCTCTGTAGTGAAAACACCTAACAGTGTTCAATATATATATCCTACATCTATCCTTCCAAATTTTATTCATATTTTTAAAGGACATCGTAAAAAAAGTACTTTTTTCAGATAAGAATAACCAAAGTCACGATATTTTCAAATATCCCGCCAATTTACTCACTAGTCGCTTCGATGTAGCACAGGATAGCACGCAGCTACGGAATTGCGTTCAGCTCGACCTCCCACCACTCCATTTGCAGAGATCTACGAATACGCGCCCGTTACATCTCCCACCAGCTTTACGTATCGTTCTATTACTCAGAGAAGAATTAATTTGCCACTCTCTGAAACTTGGAGGTCTTATAGGAAAAGATCTCAGCTTTCTTGTAAAATTATTTTAAAAAATAAGAAAATTGTCCGAATTAAAGAAAATCAAATTTATTTTTGATTTTCAAAAATTAGGGTCAAATTTTTAATTTTTTTAAAAATTGTTACGGCCACCAGAAAGTTTGTGGAAAAATCTATGAAAAACATTTCTAGTGAAATTTTGTTTAAACCAATAGGAAAAAAGTTGCAGATGTTTAAAAGTAAGGCTTTGCTTAAATAACCCAAAAATTGTACCCCCTCCACTTTGATAAATAATTATCAAAATGAATTAATTTTTGGTATGAGGAGTACTATCTAATAGGACTACAATTGGGCCAATTTTTAGCAAGATCGGACAACTTTCATTTTCGAGGGTGGTACACTTCAGAAATTATGCCCCATATATTGTAGTTTATGACCTCCTGATCAAAAGTTATATTTTTTTAGTGTATGGCAATGGTAACTTTGTATTGCCATACACCCAAAAAATGTTACCATTGCCATACACTCAAAAAAAAATAACTTTTGATCAGGAGGTCATAAACTACAATATATGTGAAATATCCGAGGATTCCAGTACTGAACCAATTTCCATAAGATTTGTGCCCTAAAACAATGCAGATACATGGACAAAATTAGAAAAAAGTGGAAAAATCAGCCATTAAAAAATTTTAATCTATGCACACGCACGCATACACTCGCGCATAAGTATACGGAGGCAAACACGTGTTCACAAGATCGCTCATGATCTTGAATGGGTGCTTGAATTGGCTGAAAAAGATCGTATGTTTTCGAGTAAAAAGCGGTAACTTTAAAGTCTCCCCTCCCCCCCCCCCCCAGAACTGCTTATTTTTTGTTTGACCGGGTGATACCTGAAT
The DNA here is from genome assembly GCA_963678675.1 of Xiphydria camelus. Lineage (NCBI taxonomy): Eukaryota > Metazoa > Arthropoda > Insecta > Hymenoptera > Xiphydriidae > Xiphydria > Xiphydria camelus. The sequence continues at coordinate 16,896,161 of OY783194.1, forward strand.
TGGTAGCTCACCAACTACAAAATACGTGATTTTTAGCAAAATTCACAGAAAACCTGATTTTACGTGATTATTTCGATCCAATAGACCGTATGACGGAAAGCAAAAAGTATGAACTTTAAGGTCTCAAAACTCAAAAACTGCCCATTTTCCGTTATTACGACAATGATAACTTTTGATCAGAACATCAAGATCTACAACATATGTGAAGCCCAGCCAAATCCACCGGGATCCAGTTCCCATAAGGTTTGTTTGTATTTTTTTGCACGTGCCAATACATCAAAAAATCTGAAAAAATTTGAGAATAATAATGATGTGAAGACGCGTTTATAAAAACAATTATGGTAGCACCTTTTCAAGAAGTGGTGGAAAGAGCACTTTTTAAAATTGTTTATTTTTAAAAAATTTGAATTTCGCGCCAAATACGACACAATATTTTTTTGAGTTCCCTTTAAGGATCCCTATATTCTAGAATTTTTTCCAATTTTTTGGTCCATTACGTGAGCAGCAACACATTTTTAATGTTGAACTACATTTCTCGAAAAATATCAGCTCCTTCTTCACTTTTTGGAATAGCAAAATTGCTAAAATTTTTTCACGTCCGAGAGAGTGTTTTGGTACCCATTTCGTGTTATTTCCTTTATGGGCGTTTTTCAAGTGCTTATCCGGCTAGACCTTTTATGACCATAAGAATTAGTAGATTATTTTTATTAATTTCACTTGACATTCAAATAATGTGCCTCCTTTAACTAGCATCTTTTTATATGTGGCAACGCTGTAAACTTTGAAATATTTTCCTCTGAGAATAACATGAGCGCCATAACCTAAATATACTCTAACCGTGGCCAGTCAGCCACGATATAAGGGAAAATTTGAGAGGAAAGGAAAGACTGAATGGCGTGAAAATGTTATTGTAGCGAATAAAAAACGTAAAGTTGCACCTGAAACATCAAATGAAACCACTCCACTGATGCGACGTTGCCGCATCTACTCGACACGCCATTTCCGAACACCGAGAAGCCGAAATTATGTATAACTAAAGTATCAAACGGTCAATAATTTTCATCGATGGTTGTAAATTTTTGTTTTCTTTGTATTTTTTAAAAATATTTTAATCTTGGATCTTACATACAAACCCCCAAAAATGTGATTTGCCCATAAGACTCTGGGTTATTTCCTAATTGGTAATTAATTTTTATCAAACACATTAAACGGTCAATCTATCACAAATTACACGAGGAGGTTTCTATTGATGTTAACTTGCATAAAAAAATTATTTCATATTTTAATCTTGGAAATCGATTCGTGATCATACTACCTTAATCAATGTTCCCACTCGCACTTATGTGCCTCTTATATCGCCTACCCTGAAAAATGTACTTGGTATAAGCCCTTGGCACTACATTCGGATATCAATACTTTTTTAAGTACTGGCGGGAGGGGGGGGGCGACGAAGAAACATGGGATAGAATTGTTACTGAGCATTTTGTCGACACGTTTATTAGTGGGTTATTTTTTTAAGTGGCCCCGCATAATAATTGGGGGAGGCGTAGGTATTTTTGATATTTCTTATACAGGGTCTTCAAAAAGTCCCGGTTCGGCTTATTATCTCAGCGGGAAATCATTTTAGAGAAAAATGTTTAGTGCAAAACTTTTAGGATTTTTCCCTGGCTACCCAATGGTCATATTGGATTTGACCTTGACCATGACTTTCAAGGTCATATCAAGGTCAAATTGATCTTTTTAAATACGAACCCCTATTTCTAATACCGGAAATAAATAGAGCGGGAAATTTCACATTCAAATATGTCCTTGACCATTTTTTTCATGTAACCTTTATGGTCAGCGGAGCACAGTGGGCCTTGAATTAGAAGGACAGCATTCTTAATGGCTTATTCAACTTAAACCAAATACGGTATAGGGGGTTTTTTGGGTCGCTGATCACGAATCTGGAGTCAGGTTTCAAAAATTCAAGATGGCGGATCCAATATGGCGGACGAGATTTTCGAAAATTGACAGATTCGAGCCAAATTGGTGCAATCGTGCAAAAAAACCCACTTATACCAAATTTGGCATGAATCCGTCAATTTTCGAAAATCTCGTCCGCCATATTGGATCCGCCATCTTGAATTTTTGAAATCTGACTTCAGATTCGTGATCAGCGACCCAAGAAAACCCCTACACCGAATTTGGTTTAAGTTGAATAAGCCATTAAGAATGTTGTCCTTCTAATTCAAGGAATTTTCCCACTGTGCTCCGCTGACCATAAAGGTTACATTTAAAAAATGGTCAAGGACATATTTGAATGTGAAATTTCCCGCTCTTTTCATTTCCAGTATCAAAAATAGGGGTTCGCATTTAAAAAGATCAATTTAACCTTGATATGACCTTGAAAGTTATGACCATTGGGTAGCCAGGGAAAAATCCTAAAAGTTTTACATTAAACATTTTTCTTTAAAATGATTTCCCGCTGAGATAATCAGCCGTACCGGGACTTTTTGAATACCCTGTATATTTTGGAGGATATCACTAGTTTTTTCCCATTTTTCATGCCTTCTGGCAATTTAATATACCATGTGTCCCAACCACCGTGGACAGTACCATATAATTCCCAAACGAGCGTGATTTCAGAAAAACTTCTTTAACAAAAGTTGTACCATTTGACTTGGCGCACAAAACGTACAGTCTCTTAAGTAAGAGCATGTACGGCGTTATTCATAAAAAATCATTCAACAATGTTTTTTTTCCACATACATACGTTTGATATATTCCAAAACAATGCGCAATTATGCTAATATTGAATCCAATCACCACCATTGATAACACTGGTCAACAGTGATTTTGTTAAATGGATAACTATAGCTGTTTCTTATGTATTTTGCTACGCTAAAGTCGAATATAACAACAGAAATTGCCCATCGGGCTCAGTTTTTTTGTAATTTTACATTTTTAATAACTTTTATATTTCCTAGATAATAATGTGTATTTTTGTATGTAACTTTATATGCTTTCGGCTGTATCGAAAGAAGGTGATCGTCAACAATGTATCATAATGTAGATTCCAATAAGGATACCAAGTACACGCCAGACCTGTCAAAACAAGTCCAGCCAGCTTGATAATATCGGCGCGTTGCTTACGTGAGTCTCTTCAGTTTAGTTTAGATCTGCGTGTCGAGTGTGAAAGGTGTTTCTATTAATTTACAGTGAACTACTCGTCTTTACCTTGCAATCTAGTGTTTATTTTTGTAAAAACAGATTTCTTAAAATGCCGCGAAATTGTGAAAATCATCCAAACAATTTCTGTTATGTGTGTGGTGAACTAACATTGAAGTCCCAAAGAAGGAATATTACTCCCTTGATAAAAAAGGCATATGAGCTTTATTTTGGGTGTAAAATCGGTGATCAGGAAAAACCTTGGGCCCCTCATATTTGTTGTGCGTCTTGTGTAACATTACTCAGTGGTTGGCTTCACGGAAAGTCACGATATATGCCATTTGCAATTCCAATGGTATGGAGGGAGCCAAAGGATCACTTCACTGACTGTTATTTCTGCATTACAAAAATTGCTGGAATAACAAGCAAGACCAAGAAGACCATTGAATATCCCAACCTTGCTTCAGCTATCAGGCCTGTTCCTCACAGCGACGAGCTTCCAATCCCAGCGCCACCAGAAAATTGGAGTTTAGATACCGAAAATACTGGCGATGAAAATTTACAATTAAGCCCAGAAAAAGACGACATTGAAGACCCAGATTTTTGTGAAATGTCTGCAGAACCTCATAGAATCAATCAGGCTGAACTCAATGATCTAGTTCGTGATCTAAACTTATCAAAAAATCAGGCAGAATTGTTGGCGTCCAGATTAAAGGGTTGGAATCTTCTCGAGAAGGGAACTACAATTTCTTTCTATCGTCGAAGAGAAGACGACTTCAAGCGCTTGTTCTCCGCAGAAGGAAATTTAATATATTGTACTGACGTTGATTCATTACTGAGTGAGTTAGGATACCACCATGATGTTAACGAATGGAGGTTGTTTATAGATTCCTCTAAACTAAGTTTAAAAGCCGTGCTTCTTCACATTGGAAATAAGAAACCTTCGATTCCTCTTGCCTACGCAGCTCATATGAAAGAGACGTATGACAACATGAAGAATTTGCTATCGAAGATACAATACCAACAGTATTCTTGGAATATATGCGGCGATTTGAAAGTTATAGCGCTTTTGTTAGGGCTCCAAACAGGATATACTAAATTTTGTTGTTTTCTATGCGAATGGGATAGCAGAGATCGAAAAAATCATTTTGTCAAACAGCAATGGCCTAAAAGAAATCTGATACCTGGACAAAAAAACGTTACTTCTCAACCACTTGTAAACCCTGAACACGTATATCTTCCTCCCTTGCACATCAAACTTGGATTAATGAAAAATTTTGTGAAGGCGATGGATAAAAGTGGTCAAGGTATTTTGTACTTAAAGAACAAATTCCCTAGGATCAGTGAAACTAAAATAAAAGAGGGTATATTTATAGGCCCACAAATAAGGGAACTTATAAACGACTATTGCTTTGAAGAAAGTTTGAATGAGGTTGAAAAAGCTGCATGGAAGTCTTTCAAAAATGTCGTAACAGAATTTCTTGGCAATAGAAAAGCTGAGAACTATAGAGAACTAGTTTCAGAACTCCTTCTAAATTATAAAGCTCTGGGATGTAACATGTCCTTAAAAATACATTTTCTGGATTCACACTTGGACTTCTTTCCCGAAAATCTAGGCGATGTGAGCGACGAACACGGCGAGCGGTTCCACCAAGATATTTCAACCATAGAAAAACGCTATCAGGGAAAATGGAATCCAAATATGCTAGCAGACTATTGTTGGACACTAAAAAGGGATGTTCCTCAAGCCAAATACAGTAGAAAATCGTTAAAAACTATCCATTTTGATTGAGATTAATACATGTCAGTACATTAAATAATACTAATCACTTTACGACAGTATGAACCTTTTAATTTAGTATTACAAGAAAACCTTACCCGTTACAAAAAAATGCTATGTAAATTTAAAATCAGAGCAAAAAATTCCATTAGAAACAGGCATTGTAATTCATTTAACAGACAAAAAGTTAAATTTTGTCGATCAGTGTAATCGCTTGGCATCTCCGAGGCATACTATCTCTATTATATAAAATAGTTTTCGAATAAATGCGTGGACAAAACCGTGTCGCCATAAACCCCGGCGACTTCGAATCGGATGCGCGAAGCACGGACGGTTGTTGGAGGAGGAGGAGGAGGAGGAGGAGGACGACGACGACGAGGACGGCGATGGCGAGGACAACGACGACGACGATGACGATGAAGACGAGGATAACAACGACGTGGACGGCGACGACGAGGACGACGGTGACGACGACGACGACGACGAGGATGGCGACGACGACGATGACGACAAGGACGAGGACGAGGACGACGAGGACGGCGATGACGAGGACAACGACGATGACGACGAGGACGAGGACGACAACGACGAGAACGACGACGACGAAGACGGCGATGACGAGGACGACGATGACGACGATGACGACGTCGAGGGCGACGAGAACAACGACGATGACGATGAGGACGACGACGACGAGGACGAGGACGGCGACGACGAGGACGACGATGACGAGGACGGCGATGACGAGGATGACGACGACGGTGACGACGAGGACCACGACGTCGAGAACGGCGATTATGAGGACGGCAAGGACGAGGACGGCGATGACGAGGACGGCGACGATGAGAACAACGGCGACGACGACGACGATGACGAGGACGGTGACGACGACGTATTGAACGGAGAAGACAACAACGACGTGATACTGCTGCAAAAGGTTGGAGGAGCGCCGCGACAGCGGCGCAAGGGCAATAGCCCTCCGGGGGTTGACGAGCGAAACAAGTAGGGGGCGGAGCCCCCTTGTCCATCAAATTTTCGACGTATTTGCGGGGAAGTGCCTTCCAAACGCGTCAAATTTCTCAGGATAGCTGTTTCACAGTGAAGACACGTTTTCATACATCAAACAGAAGCTTCGAGGAAAACGTGTCTTCACTGTGAAGCAGCTATCCAGAGAAATTGGACGCATTTGGTAGGCACTTCCCTATCAATGGTAGTGATTGGAGTCATTATTAACACATCTTGCGCGGGAAGCGACTAAAGTCGTTTTGCACGGATTATTGGTGGAAAAACACCCGCGCAAGATGTGTTAACATAATTGCGCATTGCCTTGGAATATGTCAAACGTATGTATGTGGAAAAAAACATTGTTGAAGGTTTTTTTATGAATAACGCCGTACACGCCAGCTAGAAGTATACTGAGGGAAGAGGAACTTCTGAAATCGGCGTGGAGTTTCCTCTCATGTGCCGAAAACGACGAAAAAATTATTCCTTAAAGAGTGAAAACACTTAACTTTGAAGAAACGCGTTTCTCGAACCTATTAGTCGATTTGATTGAATATAGCTCGATTGAAAGCGTGAGTCGCAAGTAACACGTTCAAGTAATTTTGTAATTCAAAATTTCTTACTTACTGAGAAATGAACACCTCGTTCAGGTATAAACTATGCACGGAGTGAATATAGCCTCTCTGTGAGCCTCGTGCCGGATGCTACACTCGTGGTCCTTGGCGCGAGCCTCTATCGAGGCTCGTGATGTTCCATCATACATATAGGAACAGCACTATTATGGTATAATACATACTACGGTATTATAATATGTATACTTTATGAAAGATAGTATTGAACATATGTCTTAATAAATATTAGCTATTGACAAAAATTTTGAGGAGTTAATCCATAATTTTTTGTATTGTCTAATTTTATTTTCTTAGATATGAAGTCATGTTTATACTGATGGATATTATTCCGGTGTCGCTAATGTCCATAAGTGCGATGACATGTTACTAACAATTACTGATCAAATCACTTATACAAATAGTTGCATAACTCACAGGCCAGTGTAACTGGCTCCGTATCAGTAGACGTACACCGTCTTCAAAAGACGTTCAAAAAAACCGGAAACCAATATTGAAACTATATCGGAGCACCTGCCACTTCAACCACTAATGAGATTATCGATGTTTCCTGGACTAATAATTCAATTTGATTTGGATCTCAACTGCCGGCATTACCACGAAATTACAGGAAACTACAGTTGGTGGATCGATAGGAATATTCCTATCAATACGAAACCAGCTACACTTACCTGTAAGTTATGCGACGGACAGTAAATACTGATGAAGAACTAATTAACACTGATAAATTTCCATTAATGCACATTAGTGTCTGTTCGCGCCGCTGCTGCGCGAACGGCTCAGTAATCGTTAGATTCACGGTACTGTGGGCCGGCAGCCTACGTGGCATTGGGTACTTTCCAATTACACGACTCCCAGCGACTTTTGTGTCGACTCGTGTCGACTAGTGTTGACTCTCACCACAAGGGTAATGGAACGCTCGCTAGGCTAGTAGAGCGGTAAATTTGAATATTCTATACTAATTTAGGACTGGAGGGGTATACCTAGAAGCAAAACCCACCAAGTCACATTTATAGCAATTCACATTTACAGCAATTTTATGAATATACTTATAGCATAAGTATATTCATAAAATCTTTGAACTGGCTACAGTATAAAACGTAAGTATAAAACGTTTTCAAACATGATAGTAATATTCATTATTAATATACATTTTTTAAGTATATATGTAAAATCTTACATTTTTGGAAAGATCATTAATGTAAGTAAATAGTGTAAAATTTATTTATTTCACGCATTCAGCATTTCAGATGAATGTGTTTACAAAATAATGCTAACCTCAAATGTGACTCGCTTAAAAAAACACATTTTTAAAGTTTATATGTAAAATCTTACACTTCTTGTGTGTGAAAGATTATTAATTTATTTATTTCACGCATTCAGCATTTCAGATGAATGTGAGTACAAAATGATGCTAACCTGTACAGACATGTACAATCGACCTGGTATTTACGAATAAATAACTAAAATCTACGGATCTAATATCTGTAATATCTACAGATTACTGCAAATAATTACATTTTTCATCTACCTTCATTTTCTTCAATCAGACTTTGCATTAACACTTTCCACTATATATTTTTCCTTTGCCCCGTTCGTTCAAACTTTCGCTTCTTTTACACTCAAGCTCAGAGTGAACTCAGCTCTCTAGCGGAGTCTGTTTGAGGTGACTCGTGTCGCCGACTCACGGCGGCACAAACTAAATGGAAAGCACTTTCGGTGACACGAGTCGACTCGTGCCGACTTGTGTCAGTAAAAGGAAAGCACCCATTTCCGCACGTCTCGCCGCACGTAGATTTCCTCCTCCAGCGGAGGAAATCCTTCCGGATTCTCGTTCCGCGTGCTCGCATCACTCTCTTGTCTTCGAACCGTCCTACTGGATAGTCGCGCGTTACGCTAGTGCTCGATCCGAGTCCCGACACGTGCACGACCTAATCGCGGTTCGTCGATAACATTCGCGTGCAATCGTTCCCGATCCTGCATCGATTCGTGTTCCGGGTAAGGCGTACCTTCGCATTACTAGTGCGCGTCCTCGCGTCGGAATCGTGCTACGGGAGAGTCGCCGCGCATCGCGCGCTTGCATTTTCTCTATACTCGCCACGCGCGTATTATCCGCCGCGTACTCGCGCGTCCATGTAATCGCCTCGTGCGACGTATCCGCCGCGTACTCGCGCGTCCATTATAGTCGCTGCGAGCGACGAACACGCCGAGAGAGAGTATCCGCATTGAAGTAACCGCCTTGCGACGAACACATCTCGTTCTTGCGCATCCATCTTGTAATTCGCCTCGTGCGCCGATTGCTCGCCACGTACCTGCGACTCGTTGTAATCGTCATGTGCGCCGAATCTCGTCGCGTACTTGCGCATACAGCGTAATTCGCGTTATCATATACTCGAGAGCGACTTCCGGCGCGTTCTCTCGATCACTTGTAGAGCTCGCTTGTTAAACTAAAGAATATTCACACGGAATCTGCGACCCGCCTTTGTGTTCCATCACCATCGTCCCGATCCCCTTACGATCCAGCGAACTCGTTAGCTTTCCGCCGGAACAGTGTCCATTAGTATTTCGTTAATATTTTTCGATAAAAGATTCCAAGCATTTCGCTAAAAATATTCTTTGTGTGATCTTGTATCGTGTTTACAACAAGCAAGTTTCATGTTAATGCATTGTTGTATTTTAATTAAGCATTGGGAACATAATGCTATTATTTTATTAGCTTATTTGAAGTCATTCAATAGTTAAATGCATTTTATTAACTAAGAGAGAAAAAAGGAAAGAGAGAGAAATTGATTGATTGATAGATTTATTTATGATCCAGTGTTGGACCAAATTATTATATGCTGGACTTGCTAGTCTATAGAACAAGGGAGAGAGAGCTTTAGCATCTAATGCAAGCAACTGATGTTAAAGATCATAAGGGCTATCAGAATCCCTAAGAACGTACGAAATCTACGGGTTTTAATTAAGAATACTATATTATGTATCACACACACACACACACACACACACACACACACACACACACACACACACACACACACACACACACACACACACACACACACACACACAATATTTCAATTTTACAGCGTTTTTATTGTTCGGGTTTCTTTTAGTATTATGCAATAACTTATTTCATAACGTTTTTTCATTTAAGTATAATCTATAACGTATAGTTGACAGCTTGAATTTTGTTTATCACGAAATCATATTATTATTGAAAAAACAGAATATTCGCACCTATGCATATTTTATAACTTATTCTTCAATTTCTTTTTCAATTAAGTATACAATAATGAAAATATATTTTGTATTTAGGTACCTTACAAAACAGCATCCTTCATGTGTTACGGACCTGTCGTTCCCAATGGCTACGGATTCTGCTACAATCCACGACCAAAAGATATTTTATTCGCATGTTCTTCATTCAAGTCATGCGAAGACACTTGCACCGAAGAATTCGCGAATGAATTCCAACGAGCTCTACGTAATATGGAAGAAATCGCTCAAAGCTAATTTTTTATTTTGTTTATTAGATGTACCACATAAGACTTATAAATTATAGAACATTCAGTTAACCAATGTGGAAAGAAAAGTTATACAACCGGTGATTATACAGGGTGTTCAGCTCAGAATAGTCATGACGGGTGTGGCCAGCCATAACTATTCCATAATTTGCCTGAACTTGTCCCGCCGATCAGCGATATATTGACGGCATAAATGTTGACTGACAGTCAGAACTTGGTTGTCAGTCAATATTTATGCAATCAATCCGTTATTGATCGGCGAGACAAGTTTGAGCAAATTATGGGATAGTTATGGCGGGCAACACCCGTCATGACTACATATCCTGATCGAAATACCCCGTATAATTCTAATTATTGGTTGAATAAGAAGTGGAAAAAATGTTGGCAAATATTTTCAAGTGATTGAAGAAATTCCTTCACATAGTGTAAAAATGTTTAATATCTTATAGTTAATTGATATTTTGCATATCTGAGTGTATCATTTTTAATAAAAATATGTATGATTATATTTTGTCATCTTGATGTTTTTGTTGGTAAAGTGAGTTAATACTGCCGAGCTATTACAGCAGTATCGGGGAAACTGTAAAAACTATGAAAATACATTTCGTATACATATACATTTTCCGTTATTATTATTAGGTGTAAACTTTGCTTCCGCCGTTTTCCTTAGAAGGCTTTAGCGGTAAGTAGTGGTCGAAATGAATAGATCATAGACGTCATGCAATAAACTTGGGCATCTGTCAACATAACCCCATAGAAACATTGGTCAATTTATATCTACATCATAAAGTTATTCTCGATTAAAAATGTCAGTTTACGAGCCAAATTCTCGTCATTTGCGGGAAGTTTCAATTTTCTACTTCAATATGAAGAAATCTGCGGCTAAGGCCCATCGAATGCTCTCAAATACTTATTAGCCCAGGCGTCAGAGACTTAAAAAATGGAAATAGAAAAAAATTGCGACAAAGCTGTTTTTTTTTTAATTTCTCCGTCATTATGCAAGTTATGAATATTACAAAAATGGATCCACGAATTCTTTTGAGGAAATCTTGGAAACTGTGGGTTTAATGGAAAAAATTGGTATTAGAAATATTGTTCCTTATGAAATTTGCAACAAAAAATGTCCGTATAGTTTTGCTCCCCGCCCCGTATTTTTTGAGTTATGAGCTTATTACTTAAGTACTCCACGACTTTGCGCTGGGCATGTTACTATCAAGCGACATTCTTTGAATTTTAAATTGCGCGTGGTATTTAAATTTCAATTTTACCGTATTTAAATGAGTTTTTGAGCACCATTATATTGGTTTGATAATCCTATTTAAAAAAAATAATTTTACATTTAACAAATAAATTTGTTGAACAGTATGAAGGAAACTGCCTCGAAGGAAACACGGTTTGTTTTGTCGCGACAAACATACGGAATTTGACACATCGGTTCATTCCGCTAATTCCAACGTTTATTTTATGAAATCAAGTAAAGGGAAGACCCCACAAATATTGCAAGCTCCAATAGTTTCAAATACCCTTCCTTGCAACCCTACCTGCTGTTCCTACATGCCTTCAGTGGGTATGATACATCAGCATTTTTTCGCCAGGGAAAAACAAAATTCGTGAAGACACTGGAGAAATACGACGAACTAAAGATTATTTTATCACCATTCTTACAGTCAGGCGCTCATCCTGATCATTTGGATCTTGCAGCGCATAAATTTATTATTGCATTGTACATGGAGGACACGGGTTGGGAATGCATTTGAAGGAGTTCAGATTTCACTGCTTTGAGAAAGCTACGGTGAAGAACTCGATGAATCTAGCGTCGTTATCGCCTACAAGTAAAACTGCTCGACAGCACTCATTCAGAGTGTATCATCAAGTACAGACTTGGCTAGGAGAGCAATTGAGGAGCAAAAGTAACAAAGGGGCTAAGTGCCAATTTGCCGAAAAATGAGATATTTCTATAGATAGGTTCTATGTGCCGTCGACTATATTCTGTCAAACTGGCAAAGTGCCAGGAATTCAGATTCTGTAAAAAGAAGAGGCAGATACGTGGCGCTTTCTGCAAGTGCTCGGTCATTTTCACATGACAGGAGTCAAGTGCCGTAGTATGCATTCTTGTGTGGTTCGCGTTCATTTTGTTTACATCCTACTGAAATATATCGTTTCGTGCCACACGGCTGTAGAATATTGTAAAGCAAACTTCAAAATGAATTCAGGACGTCACAAAGAAGGATTGGGAAGATGTAATACTGTCAAGTACACACACAGGCCGATTTGAAATAGTAGATATGTTACAAAAAAAATTTTGGATGTACAAACGGCGGCCGACAAGATCTTAAATCTCAAAGAAGTGAATATTAGCAAAGTTATACGATTGAAAGTTGACTCCCAACAACCTGGTTTTTGTTTACTGCTGAATCTTTTTCTGAAGTAGCACATTGGAAAGCAACTCCGATACTTAAAAGAGGAAAAACCACGGAAGATCTAAAAAAATATCTCAATTAACCAGCTACCACACATAAATAAGGTCGGTGACAACAAGAAAAAACACTTAACCCTCTATTGCATATTGTTCCCATATGGGAACACAAACTTAGAATTTTTATGCAGGGCTGCCTATGCGTGGTACATTTGTGTCACGCATGGGGTTCCCTTCCAGGGACGTTGTATAAAGTATTGATGCAGCCGCTGTTCGGTAGATGTCGCGAGCAGTTGCAAATCAGAATTTTATGTCCAAACTGATCAATTTTCGCACTGGCCTGAATGGACTGAAGCTAGAGAACGTTGCAAAAAATTGGGATGCAAAGGGAAATCTAGGGTAAAATGCCAAAAATGTAAGATACACTTATGTTTTCACTCTAAAAGTAACTGTTTTGTTCAGTTTATTTTAAAATAAAACTTGTTTCTGTGCATGTTGTTCCCAATTGGTCCCAAAGAAAAATTACCCTTAAATCACACTGTTTTGGTGAAATTATCACATAATGTCACTGTGTATCAACAAATAATGCACAAAAATAGCTCTGAAATTTTTTCCAAGCAAAAAAAAAAGTCAAATAAATTCATGCAATAGAGGGTTAATATCAATGATTCCTTATCTACAAGACAATAAACACCAAGCATTCTACGCTAATCTGACCAAATAATATACTGGCACTTAGCCCTTTTCCCAATTTTTTAAATTGTCTTATTGTTTTCGTTTTCATTTTTTTTCTGTTGTTTTTGTCGTAGCATATTTAGGCGTGAGAAACATAATATGTTAGATAATTATTTGAAAATAAAAAGTCTGTTATTGTGGTATGTGAAGTTTTTTTTTTAATATCTCTATTTCACAATTTTGGCACTTAGCCCCTTTGTTACTTTTGCTCCTCAATTATCACCTACATGCTGGGGGTGGAAACAAACATCGAACGGCCTATTATCAATAACTACAATGCAACCACCTGCACCTGAAGCATTTTTGAAAATTATTTGCTGTAAATGCACCAAAGGCTGCTCTGGTTATTGCAGTTGTCGCAAGGTTGGTCTCTACTGCTCCTCGATTTGTAGCCACTGCCAAGCACGCACTTGTTCTAGCATTTCTACGGAAATTGACATAAAAGAAGATGTGGATGAATGTGTGGATATCGACATGGAAAACTTCCTTTCTGTCCAACTAGACGAGGAATCTGACGCTGAGGAGGCAACTGAAACGGAAATTCTTGAAGAAGATGCCGATTTCAACGATTCTCCAGCTAGAAAAAAAATGTCCGATAGTAAATAGTTAATATACAAATAAGTGATCTTTAAATGAAATTTATTTATTCCTCTTCACTTTTTTCTCAGCTTAATCCATCCTTATAAAATTAGCATAACTATGTCAGTTCAGGATGCTACCAGAAGCCAGTATTATACGAGTATAGTGTTCTATCAGTGATCTGACTCTCAACACGGTCTATATTTTGAAAACTATGGATTTTACGGGAAAAAGTATACAGACATTTTTTATTGCAAATTTTGCAAGAATCAAAATTGTTAATAACTATTTTTTGATTCAAGGAATATTTTTCGAGATTTCCACAAAAAACACGAAATTGCTTATTACACTTGTTTTAAAAATATGTTCCGGGCCGAGTTTTTGGATCCATTTTATTTTTATTTATTATTTACCTATTAACGAAGAGATTTTTAAAAATTAGCTTTGTCGCAATTTTTTTTGTTAAATAACCCCTGACGCCTGGACTATATGGTTAGGCCGCTAAAATTAGTGAAGGAACGTGTCGTGAGTGAGTTCAACGCTTCAAGAACGGTGATTTTCACGTTGAAGACCGGCATAGCGGTGGAAGAGAGAAGGTTTTCGAAGATGCAGAATTGGAGGCATTACTTGATGAAGACTCGTGTCAAAATCAAGAAGAATTGGCACGATCATTAGGAGTGACAATATTTTGAATCATAAATGTATAACCAGTTTTTTACAATAAAGCCTCGAATTTCGGGGAAAAAACGGCAGAAGCAAAGTTGTACACCTATTATTATTGTTATTATTAATATTATTTTTGTAAAAACCAGATAAACTCACACAGCAAATACCACAGTCGAAAGTTTAGCCTATTGTATTGTCCCATAGAAATATATTAGAGTGTAGGTAACACCCGATCAAAAAAAAGGTGGGTTCCGTGTCGGTAACTCACATGGAAACCTGAGCTCCTGTATGGGTTCCACCCGGTTTTTAGGTGGCAATCCCAATTGAAGGGTACGCAGGGAAAAGAGGCTCATCGAAATTTTATATTTAAATAAGTTTTTGTGGTGTTTCTTCCCTATTTACTTAATATAAAAACCCTCACATGTTGGTATGTAGTTTTTATATTTCATTGCACATATCTTAACGCAGCAAAAACCTTTGATAAAAAATGTTCTTGAGGGTGACATAGAAAATAAACCTAAAAATTGCTCTCCTGTAAAATGTCGATGAGCCCCCTTTTCCCGTGTACCCTTCAATTTTGATCCCATCCTAGTAAGTACGTTACATGTAACGTACGGGCAATTTACAATTTTTCATTCACTAATGTAATTGTAATATTACAACGCTGTTAGTTTTTTATTACAGAACATATATTCTAAAAATAATTCGGTTTCTATATTTTAGTAGAATATGATTTTACGAAAGACCATATTATAGATATGTATATACAATTTTTGTGACGGCTGTGCCACCACTTTCGCCGCCGCGGCGCCCAGTTCGTCACTCGAGTCTGACTCACACATCGCCGACACATACAAGTAGACTAACGGGGACGATTCTCCCATTAGAGATAACACTCTCGCTCTTTTGTAGAGGAATCGTTTCCGATTCTTTCTCCTCGTTAACATCGAAGTGCGCACGCTCATTTAGGGTCTTCACCAACCTTAGGAGCGTCGACCAACCTCAGACGATTTTACCAACGAAAGAATCGAAATAAATCATATTATTTCTTCACCGCTTCCTGCAGTTTTTTGTTGTCTCCCTGCGCATCCTTTACTCCACCGCCGAAAATTCATGAAGATGACACCTATGAGGTTGTCGTTTCCTCCTTCGCTCGTACGAACGCTTCCCTTCAACTGTAACTGAGATAAGAGTTTAGTCGAAAAGCCTATGATGTGGCGCGCACTATTTCAATCTTTTTCCATTTGACGTTGTCGGAAGATTTTTTTACGTGGAAACTCTTTCTTTATAGGAGTTATACTCTCAACAAATTATCAGAACAAAAATTATACTCATAATCGGAGAATACTACCAAGCACGTTCATAATTTCTTCTCTGAATTTAAAATAAGTACGTAAACGATGCCAAACGTGCGAACTAAGACCGGATCGGCTGAATATTCCTGCTCACCCCCTGTCTTACTCAACGACTCACTATCCGATGCGACGTGGGGTAGAGCGGAATTCATCCGACCTGCTACTGGTTCGCGCGTTCCGCAGTTCACGTCTACTTTCAGAACAAATCCGTTAACACTCGTATTACGTATAACTATTCGCTTATGCGTACTTTCACGAAACATTTTTTTTCTTATAATACTTGGCGCGCCTATGCTTTACAAAATCTCAAATAGATAAGAGATGCAAAATGAAACAAACCTTTTCTCACACAGTGTTAAAGTGTGTTTGGAACTTTGTATTCAGTACGTAATTTCAATTAAGAACAGAAAAAAAGAACTAGAAGCTTTCGTCGTTATTCGTAAAAATCATGAAAATGTCATTACTCTGCCATTTGAGAACTCACCATTGTTTTATTTATCTCGTGCAGATTTTGAATGGCATTCATTTCTAGCTTCCTTCTTAAAGGATTTGAATGCAATTCTATGAAATACTTGATGTAAATATTCCAGAATGTTCTAAAGAAAATGAATAATATGTGGAAAAGTATAGAAAATATTTACTTTTTGTACTTCAAAATACTATGTATTGTATGTATTGCACTTTCACTGATGTGGTACCTATATAATTTGAATACATAAAATATACATGAAACGTAACACAGGTTATCACAAGTAAATGTTGAAAAAATAATTATTGCAACTGTAAATCTTAGATTAGTTAACAACTTTTTCCAAAAATTCCATGACGCGATTAACTGTTTTCAATGATTGTGTTACTTTCACGTTCTCATTTTCATATTTTCTAAACAATGGTTTTATGCCATCTGCTTATGCCAGATGTGCATAGTGTTCTTCGAGTGTGCATCAAGAGACTCGGTAGTGTTCCGTGTTGAGGCAACGTGTTAATCGAATATGTACATGAAATGTGCAACGGCGGTAAAGAAACGTGCATGTAGTGAACATGAAGCGTGCATTTACAATCGCGAGAAACGTTCATAAAGTGTACACACCTAGTGTACATCCAGGGATAAAGAATATGTCCGGCCCATTTTCAATCTACGAAATTTAAGATCGGCGAGTGGTAAAATTATTTTTGTTGACTGAAGCAGACTGAAAGCAGATCGGACAGATTCACTGTCCCTGAGTATACTCGTACATTAAAGGTATGTTGCTTCATCTTCATTAAAAACTTTTTTTCCATGATAAAAGAATTATCACGAGACTGGTTCCGGTATTTAAGTGGGCGTAGGATGATAATCGTGGGAAAATTGAAATTAATCATTCACATTTATTTAAAATAAAAAAAACTTTAGAAGTACAGCTTAAAATTATATTAAAACATTTTCTAATTCGCCGGTTGAGGGATTAATTAATATATTAGATGCTTTCTCCAGCTGTCCCGTTATTTCCTTTAGCTGATAAGTATCTCTGAAACTCTCTTTTTTAATGTTTCAATAAATGGCTCGTATCTGTTAAATCGAGCTTTTCGAATTTTATACCAATTCAATCGTTCTTTTGGTAGATTCAGGAGGTATAAGATTCGAAAAGTTTCATACATTACAATTAGAAACTACAAAGTAGTAGTACGTATGAAATTATACACTTACATCCCAGGATACTGTGGGACGTGAGGACCCAGTACCCCGTTCAAGTAAATGTCTGGACTGGAATAATCGGTAACCAAATCATAGGGCCGTTTTTCTTTCGGGAAAATTTGAACAGCCATTGGATTCATTATTTGTTCATGTGCTGGCAATTGCAGATTTGCTCGAGCAGCTAATCGCTTAACAGTTCCCCCAATACCATCGGAAGGGCCCTTGCCGTGCGCTGTGGCAAACAAAAATGCCATACAGAAGCGACGCCAAAATCTTCAAAATAATAATAAATATTACAGAAGTTTTTTTAATGTTTATGGTAAATTGCTGTGGCGCCCCGTCGGTTCGTTTATTTCTGTTCTTTCAAAGTCAAATAGACACACCGGGATTCGAGTTTAAAAACGTTGAAATTATATTAATTTCTTAAATTTTTTTAATAGAATTAATAAATATCAATAAAATAATTCATTATAAATAATATATGAGTCGATTTGTCACAATTTTGTCCTACATTCCGCTTTCCTTATCGTGATTTTTGGTAAATGACTTGCTCAACAGTTAATTTTTTTGTGACTAAGTTTCAGTAAATATTAACATTTTTTTTAAGTTTTTTGAAATTATCATTTCTGCTATTCGAAAATTAGCCCTGAAAATCACATTTTTCAATATTGTCGAGAGATATTCCGTTTATCAGCCGTTGTTGTCGATTGGGAAATCGTTCTGCATACAATCGTATCGCCGCTCGATACACTCCTTGACACTCGTCTATAAGATGAGTAAAATATCAACACATTCACTATATAGCTGGATACACCATTGCAAACTCCGTTAAATTTTCATAGTTTGAATGATCTAAGTTCGACAAAGACTGACGTATTAGTAAATAAATAACATTCCAGAGTGTTGAGGCGTGCTCAAACGGCTCGAACAAAAATATTGCTATAGCACCAACAAGGCTACAATCCGGACGATCCTTATTTCTTATGCAGTGTACACTAATCGACCAACAACACGTACAGATATGCAAAGACGCATCAGAAATGTGATCACGCACATTCCATCTGAAGTCTTTCGATCTGTAACAGAAAACTTCTGACGTCGATTGGAGTTATGCCTTGCTGTCAATGGCGGTAACATCGAACACCTTTTAGAATGATTTTTTATTACAGCTACGTGAACACAGATGTGTAAAGTGTGCAACAAAACCTGTAATCGAGCTTAAATAAAAATATTCTCATGTTTCCCTATTTTTGTGCGATATTTCACGAAAAATCGACAGGAATATCATAAAATATGGTATGGCTGAATACATCTCGGGAAGCTGTACAACTTGAGGAGAATCAACAATTTTGTTGCCATTTAAGAAAAGTGACATTATGCTCGTAGCATAAAAACATGAGCAGTGGAGGCCTAGACTTTACAACTGTCATAGGACTCACTTCGCTGTAAATCCCTTCCTTGAAGAGTTATTCAGCCGTACTGTTTCAAAAGGGACACCCTGTATATAGGTAATGAGATAATCGTGTTTGAAGTATCTGCGACTGTTGGCAGATTAGCCTAACTCTATCTTATAGTTTTAAATTCTGAATTATGTAGGCTCAAAATTTGATAGTTACTGTACCTTACGTGCAAACGTGTTATTATCCGACAAATATTGTGGTTGTCTTTTTCTTACTAAAAGTAACGTATTATGCAGGAACCATTACTTTTTGTCAGTTCATTATAAAGTTCGTTTCATTTATTTAAAAGTACTTATTATTATTGTTATTAAATATTTATATTCGAGGTTAAACAGTCTCGAGTTTTTGGAATAGTAGTTTTATCACCTGTGTGAAATTAGCACCCCCATGGCGGAATTTCGAAAATTCAAATGCGTGATCGAAGGTCCTTTGTTTTTCCATGATTGACCATCACTTTGTTTTTTTTTTGTCCAACTCACCATTTCGGAGATATAGGGGGGGGGGGGGGGGAAACTATTAGGGGAACAACTTTGCTGCCGCCGCTTTCGCATAGATATTATATGAGGAATATATATATACGGCTACACCTCGGCATCGTTTGTCCATCTCTAGATACAGTCTCCGTACTACTTTGCGTCGTTTGTCCAACCCCTGAAACCCCTCTAAAAGAAGTTTTTTTTATACAAAAAAATTCAAAATCGTATTTTCGGTGATATCACCTCGGCATCGTTTATCCATCTCTAGATACAATCTCCGTACTCATTTGCGTCGTTTGTCCAACCCCTGAAACCCCTTTACAAGAAGTTTCTATTGTTATAAAAAAATTCAAAATCGTATTTTCGGTGATATCACCTTTTTTTTTTAAGGAGGGGGAATGCGTTTACGCACACCCGGTCTGAGCAATGACCGGGTAGTGTGGGACTCGGGACACCTGCGCAGTGCAATGTAGGGCCCAATACCCACTAAACCTAACCTCCATCAAAAAGCCCCAAAGGTGAGGCACCGGGGAAATCCGCCACGTAAAGCTAACCAACATCCAGCACCTCACCGGGGATGGACGAGTTTTGATCGCCCTCAAGCTCCAACAGCTCAAAGGCCACCTCGGCTCAAGACGTAGGCGGAAAACGGAAGAGACAAAGGTGGATAGATAGGAGAAGAAGAATAAAGAGAAAGAAGTACAGTAGCCTAATGTCGAGCACTTACACTCCGATCAGAGAGTGACATCCCAAGAGAGAGATGCCGTGCCAACACCGCCACCTTGTCCATAAGAGGGAAAAGGGGTTAACTACTCCACCCGCCCGTGTGAGCGCGCCCCCCCAATAACTCGGACACAGCGCACCCACACGGGTAGGTTTGTCATATAGCATGGGCGCATGCGCGCCACTCCAGTACTAACACCACGCAGGCTTTATCATAGCGGCCCTTCGCCTAAAGACACCACAGCTGATGAAATAAGTCATCAGCTCTGACATGTGCCATCTCTCCAAATATTGCCAACTGTACGGGGGCTGTGACGCCTCAAGATCACCTCAGCCTGCAAGCAGGCCGGTACAATCAAGCTGGGTAAGCCAGCCATCTTATCCAGTGGCCAAGGATAAGCCGTAACCATTAAGATTTCACATGGTGCGACCTGTCCAAGCTGTATCACATCCAAATCGCTCCAGCCTAGGCTGAAGACTTTCACCTCAAGTGCGCCGCTCAAGTCCGTTAGGACGAGCGGTCGCACTCACTTAGTCTAATCTTAGAAATAGGCCTAATCCTACAGCGGTGGCACCTGGCGGCCGGGGCCCGCAGGCCCCTCGAGGTGAGCCTGCGGGTCCCGGCCAAGCCCCCCACCACTATTCCACATCCACACCATCGAGGCTTTATCATAGCGGCCGATGCGCCTAAGACACCACAGCCGATGAAACAGATCATCAGCTGGATCTTGTGTCCTCTCTCCAAAATAGCCAAACTAATGGGGCAATACACCTCGAAACAACATAGCCAGCAAGCAAACTGGAACTATCATGACGACATCACCTCAGCCTGCAAGCCGGCCGGTTCAATCAAGTAGGGTAGGTTCCCCGTCATATCCAATGGCCAAAGGGTAGGCCGCGTCATGCTGGTCTCTCATGGCGCGACCCGTCCAAGCTGTGTCTCATCCCAAATTGCTCCAGCCAAGGCTGGAGACTTTCCACATCGAGTGTGGCCGCTCAAGCCCAAAAGGACGAGCGGTCGCTCTCACTTAACCTAATCTTAAAAGTAAGTCTACTCCTACAGCGGTGGCGCCGGCAGCCAACGCCCGCAGGCCCCCCGAGGGGAACCTGTAGGCCCTGACCAGCCCCCCACAGCCGCTCAACACATCTCAGAAAATGACCTCCCAAAAGGGGATGCCATGCCAATCACACCATCTAGGCTTTTCCACAGCGGCCCATACGCCTAAGACACCACAGCCGAGATCATCAACTGTGACTTATGCCATCTCTCCAAGTTCCACCTCTAACCACTCATCTCTTCGCCACAGGGCCCCAAGACCGCTCTAGCCCGTCGTTCTCGCAGAGCGAGCCCGCACCAAAGACCGGGTAGCTGCAGGGCCACCAGCAAAAGCTCATACGGCCCCCCCGCTCGATACAGAGACTTCGGCTGTCCAGGGGCAAAGTCGCCTCCGAGAGCAGAGGGGCAATGACCCCACACTATACCCCCCCATGTCAAGCTATCGGCATGCCATCGCCTACACACCCTTACACAGGGTTTTCGGAATCGCCGGAAAGTCGGCCGTACCCATCTAGGGTCGTAAGTCACCGACCCCGAACCGCGTAAAGGGAAGGAATAAATTCTACAACCCACGCACCCCAGGCCAGAGCGGTCCCCCGGCCACAGTAGCTCTCTCCCCACACAACCACCGGCCAATTAAGGCAGGTGGGTTCCACCTCCAACCGCGCTTCCACCAGCCGGTAAGGCAGGCGGTCGCGCTTCCCATCGGTGGCTCTTAGTAGCCCGGACCCACGGGCGCCCAAACATGGCGGCCCGCGGATCCCGACTAGGCCCCCCCACCACGACAAGGTGGCCACCACGGGGGGGTCGGTGATATCACCTAGACATAGTTTGTCCATCTCTAGATACAGTCCGTACTCCTTTGCGTTGTTAGTCCAACCCCTGAAACCCCTCTACAAGAAGTTTTTTTTTATACAAAAAAATTCAAAATTGTATTTTCGGTGATATCACCTCGGCATCGTTTGTCCATCTCTAGATACAGTCTCCGTACTACTTTGCGTCGTTCGTCCAACCCCTGAAACCCCTCTACAAGAAGTTTTTTTTGATGCAAAAAAATTCAAAATCGTATTTTCGGTGATATCACCTCGGCGTCGTTTGTCCATCTCTAGATACAGTCTTCGTACTCCTTTGCGTGCTTTCTCCAACCCCTGAAACCCCTCTACAAGAAGTTTTTTTGATACAAAAAAAATTCAAAATCGTATTTTCGGTGATATCACCTCGGCATCGTTTGTCCATCTCTAGATACAGTCTCCGTACTACTTTGCGTCGTTTGTCCAACCCCTGAAACCCCTCAACAAGAAGTTTTTTTTTGATACAAAAAAATTCAAAATTGTATTTTCGGTGATATCACCTCGGCATCGTTTGTCCATCTCTAGATACAGTCTCCGTACTACTTTGCGTCGTTTGTCCAACCCCTGAAACCCCTCTACAAGAAGTTTTTTTTAATGCAAAAAAATTCAAAATCGTATTTTCGTTGATATCACTTCGGCATCGTTTGTCCATCTCTAGATACAGTCTCCGTACTCCTTTGCGTGCTTTGTCCAACCCCTGAAACCCCTCTACACAAAAAGTATATATAGAAATACGATTTTGAATTTTTTTGTATAAAAAAAAAACTTCTTCTAGAGGGGTTTCAGGGGTTGGACAAACGACGCAAAGTAGTACGGAGACTGTATCTAGAAATGGACAATCGATGCAGGTGTGATATAACCGAAAATACGATTTTGAATTTTTTTGTATCAAAAAAACTTCTTGTAGAGAGGTTTCAGGGGTTGGACAAATGACGCAAAGGAGTACGGAGACTGTATCTAGAGATGGACAAACGATGCCAAGGTGATATAACCGAAAATACGATTTTGAATTTTTTTGTATCAAAAAAAAATTCTTGTAGAGGCGTTTTAGGGGTTGGACAAACGACGCAAAATAGTACGGAAACTGTATCTAGAGATAGGCAAACGATGCCGGTGTGATATCACCGAAAATACGATTTTGAATTTTTTTTTTTCAAAAAAAAACTTGTAGAGGGGTTTCATGGGTTGGACAAATGACGCAAAGGAGTACGGAGACTGTATCTAGAAATGGACAAACAATGCCGAGGTGATATCACCGAAAATACGATTTTGAATTTTTTTGTATAAAAAAAAACTTCTTGTAGAGGGGTTTCAGGGGTTGGACAAACGACGCAAAGTAGTACGGAGACTGTATCTAGAGATGGACAAACGATACCGAGGTGTAGCCGTATATATATTCCTCATATAATATCTATGCGAAAGCGGCGGCAGCAAAGTTGTTCCCCTAATAGTGTCTCCCCCCCTCCCTCCCCTATATCTCCGAAACGTTGAGTTGGACAAAAAAACAAAGTGATGGTCAATCATGGACAAACAAAGCACAAACGATCACGCATTTGAATTTTCGAAATTCCGCCTTGGGGGTGCCAACTTCGCACAGGTAGTTTTATCGACGTTTCAATAAAGAAATACTACTCGCGCGAGGTAATAAATTACCCCACTTGAAAAAATCATATAATTACACGTGAATTTTTATACAAAAACCGTTGACACACTAAACTGAAGTTTAATGTATTTTCGGCACATATCTGAAAATAGTACTTATTTCGTGGCGGTATTTATGAGCAACAGTCCAAATTAAAAGCCCGGGTGGGGATACGGGAAATTGGGATTTTACCTTTCCGACTACCAGAGACAATATATTAAAAATTAGGCCCTAACCCAATTTTTGTTATCCACCCTCTTCTTTTATAACAAATTGGCTGTACTCATAGGCGTATTTCGCGGTAAATCGGCAGATCGTTTTGAACATTTCGTAATTAATAAATTAAAACATTTGTGCCTCTCCGATTATTATGGAGTACGTCTATTTGGATGGATCATCACAGATTTCTTCAAAAAACTTTTTTTTATTTATTTCCTTACACCTGTCTCTATTTTTCTACATAGTTTCCATTTCTGTTTAAATGTTTGTCATAACGTTCTACCAGCTTTTGTATACCAAAGTCATAGAACTCTGCCACCTGTGAGGATAACCAGTCTTTAACTGCTTCCCAATGTGAACCCAACGTGAGCACAATTTGCAAAATGAGATCTTTCAAGGACGGACGGGAAATTATCCATGATGAACTGCGATCAGGCTGACCATCAGTGATCACAGAAGATTTGATCAATGTCGTGGACGAAGATTCGTGAAGACCGGCGATTCACAATTTCAATTTTGGTATTGGAATTTTCGAATATGAGTAGAACAACTTTGCATAATATTGTCTCTGAAAATGTGCAATTTCGCAAATTTTGCTCACGTTGGGTTTACATTGGGAAGCAGTTAAAAACTGGTAATCCTCATAGGCAGCAGAGTTCTATGACTTCGGCATACGAAAGCTTGTAGAACGTTATGACAATTGTTTAAACAGAAATGGAAACTATGGAGAAAGGTGTAAGGAATTAAATAGTTTTTGATGTGAAACATCTTATGCCGCGCTTCGGTGAGACCGGCTGCTCGTGAAACGTCGCTGGAGTGGCTAAATACGCTAAGGCCAGGCGAACGTTCAACATTGCCTCTATATCTATTCTATATATAGATATAGAGGCAACGGTCACCAACTCGGGACGCATCGGCTCTCTCCGCCACGACTCGATGGTCCCCTTTCACCGAGCCCTGGCTTAACCACTTACTACTTCACGCTCACTGTATCGGTGTACGCGAAGCAGTATTTACCCTCATTAATGAAAGCATGAGGATTGATTGATCATTGGTTAGCACGTTTAAAAATAACATTTAAATACCGTTTGTATAGGAAAATTGTTAGATGTGAAACATCGAAATTCTTCTTTATAGAAAGTATGCGATAGGAAGGATGGACCACGCATCCGTTGAAAGAATACGTGCGCCAGTGCGCGCATTTCTATTTATGACTGTGATACCATTAAACGGTACGAACCGTTGTGTCGAATTCCGTTTATCGCGAGACGGAACAGCGACTGATGGCAGAGTTAAGAGAGAGTAAACTAAATGCGCTTTTTGAATTAGACACAACGGTTTTTGTACCGTTTAATACTATCACAATTATAAATACAAATGCGCACTGGCGAACGTGTTCTTTCATTTTCAGCTAGATTTACTCAAGTGGACACAGCATTGAGAACAATCTAGCGAGAGTTAGTCTAGAATCTCGGTTGAGAAAAAAAAATGATGTCGCTACAGTCAATGTTACAACTGACCTTGCGTTACAATCGATATCACTCTCCCCTACCTAGTATGTAATAATATGTTACCGATAATAACAGTGCACTCTATCGGTATGTAACCTCTGAACGGCACCTCTCAAATAGCCCACGCCTCGGATAAATGCTCCATTTTGGAAAGTCTTCTGTATTTAGACGAGTACTATGAATCAATTATGTAGTTAATTTAATGAGCATTAAAAAGTTCTTCAAAAAGTTAAGCGGTTCAGCGTGCCAAAACATTGATGCAGCATGCCCCGAACATGAGGTAAATTGCACAAAACACGCATAGATTATTATTTTTCTTTATAACTCCATTAAATTTTTTAATATCTTCAATTTTGTTCCATAATTTTATTTCCAATACGTTAAACTATATTATATAACTCTCAAAAATTAGTTATAATTTTAAGTAAAATAGAGAAACAAAAAAGCAAGTATTCAATAGTCTTAAAAGTTCTATCAAGCCATATAATCCTAAAAATCGAGGGGGGGGGGGGGGGGGGGTCGAGTTTGGTATGACTGGATAGAACTTTTAAAAATATTGAAACCGTGTTTTCTTGTTTTTCGTTTTGAAGTTTTTTTCCATTCATTTTTAGGATTTCGTATTTTTATGTTTCCCCCATCGATTGGAGCGCCATATACCCAAGGTACAAAATAAGTCAAAGAAACATATGAGGCTAAACTTATTCACCAGGAAAGGAAATTTAATCGCCATTATCTTATTATCTATGAACTTTAGGCCCACATCGATGTAAGATACTTTGTTGTAGATAAAAATACGCGTGTGTATAATAACATATAATATGAAACAGTTTTTATAGAAAAATTGTTAGATGTGAAACATCGAAATTCTTCTTTGTAGAAAGTATGCGATAGGAAGGATCGACCACGCGTCCGTCGAAAGAACACGTGCGCCAGTGCGCATTTGTATTTATGACTGTGATACTATTAAACGGTACGAACCGTTGTGTCTAATTCAAAAAGCGCATTTAGTTTACTCTCTCTTAACTCTACCATCGGTACTGTTTAATAGTATCACAGTCATAAATACAAATGCGCACTGGCGCACGTCTTCTTTCGACGGACGCGTGGTCGATCCTTCCTATCGCATACTTTCTACAAAGAAGAATTTCGATGTTTCACATCTAACAATTTTTCTATAAAAACTGTTTTATATTATTTTTTAATCTGTGACGGTTTATTTTTATAAGAAATCGGACCTTATTTTCCGAATAACCCTCATATATTTTTCATTTCATTTTTAAGGGGGTAGTCTCCTAAAAAATTTTCAAAAGTTCGATTTTTCAAAACCGTCATATTCTTGTCAATAACAGTCAATATATCGCGCACCTAGATCAAAACAGTGTCAACTCAAAAAAATTGTTTTTCAGAAAAAGTAAACCCCTTATCAAATATCGACATGAGAATCAGTTTTTTGCCATTTCTGAAAAACAAGTTTTTTTTTGAATTGATACTGTTTTGATCTAGGTGTGCGATATGTAGAAATACGGTAGAAACTGTGATTTGCTCTGGAAGGTTCGAGAACATGCTCAAAAATTGGCAAAGAAGCAGCGGATCTTGCAAAACGACAAGACGCTGCGCGCATCACACGGGCTATTCGTCGCAGTAACTGAAAGTTCCAAAGAAACAGGACCGCTCTCAGGAATGTTAGATGGGAAGAAAATAAAGTCTTTGAAAAAGCTGAAGGAATAATGTATATATAATGTAATGTATACAGGGTCTCCACGTATGTTGTTGACATAGGACGATATGGCACGTAGCATTTTGTAGACTGTAGGCTATACGCTATTGGTCAGAGATACAAGGACGACGAACGATTGGCTCTGTCTGTCGCCGGCAGACGTCAATAGTTACGAGAGAAGTTCCCTAGGGCGTAAAAACCTAGCAGACGAGAAAGCATGGCGGGTGACGGGTACGCGTAAAGACGCGTTATCACCCTTCTCCTTCATTACTACGATTTAACTGAATGTTTACTTTTTATTAACAAGCGCGTCCGAGGATCGAAATAAACGTGAGGGGATCGTTTCGCGAATGGAAATATTTTATTAACTTTGAAAATCAAGTTTTATTTCCAAAAAATACAATTACTCCGACAAATTCCACTTTGTAAAGACGCGTACCCGTCACCCGCCATACTTTCTCGTCTGCTAGGTTTTTACGCTCTAGGAAACTTCTCTCGCGACGATTGACGTCTGCCGGCGATAGATAGAGTCAATTGTTCGTCGTCCTTGCATCTCCGACCAATAGTGTACAGCCTACTGTCTACAAAGCGCTACGTGCCATATCGTCCTATGTCAACAACATACGTGGAGACCCTGTATATAATAATGTAATGAAGGAAGCGTAATATATCGAAAATGCTCCTTATTTTCTGCCACTTTTAATGCTTAATAAAATTCAAAAAACACAACCAAATAACACAGTTTTTTCCCCAAATATTCTCTGAAATTCCTACTATTAAGCAACATTACAATTTAAACGTGTGACGCAGATAACACTGTTTTTGCGATTCAATGCTTTTTACTGATGTAAACGGAAGCAACTTTTGTATCAACCCAATAACCCGACTAGAAATTTTCGGCTGAACCTGCCCTGGCCCAGGTAAGGAATGCCTGACTAGCTCCTGACAAGGTATGTAACGCAAATCATTACCCTCTCTCACTCTCTCTCTCTCTGGACCCGACCAGGAATTTCTAATGAGGACCAGACGTGGTTAACCAGATCAGGACCTGATCAGGACCTGGTCAGGACCTGAACAGGACCAGATCAGGACCTGACCAGGACCAGATCAGGACTTGACTAGGACCTGAGAAAGAGCGCGAAGCATAAGACAGAGCATGACTAAAGAGTGTGGCGGGGTTACGAGGAATGAAACGCTGTAGTCTCGCTTTAAGGAGGATCGTCAGAGAAATGACTTCTCAGAAACCGTAGTTGACAATTTTTTAAAATGCTTGTGAACTGAGTCTTATGGAGAGCATATTTCAAATGCACAGAGCTTGCGATTTTCAACCGAAAAAAATTCTGAAAGTTATGAAATAAGTTTCAACACCACACGAACTTGTTTTTACTAAATTATAAAGAATTTTCACTCTACAGTTTTTTTAATATAAAGGAAAAACTGTTGAAAAATTCAAAAGTTTTCATGTACTCGTCCGCCATATGCAAAAACGTAGCAACATCTCATTACGTGACGTCACAAGCTATTGGCACGAAGCGTGCTCTTTCTCACTAACCAGTTTTCCAACTGGAGATTGAGATTTAAACATGTGACGTCATGAACCGCTTCAACGCGTTGTCGATCGATAAGAATTCTGTTTAACCTACCGATTTGCTACCGACTTACAAATACACTTTCTCACTAACCAGTTTTCCTTTCCATCGGAAAGTTTGAGCACGTGAAAAATTATACCTACATGTCTTGGCAGTTCTTTTACGTCTGTTTATATACTCGCAAACTTGAGATTGAGGTTATAAACAGACGTCATGAACCGCTTCAACGCGTTGTCCGTCGATAAGAATTCTGTTTAACCTACCGATTTGCTACAGACTTACAAATACATTTTCTCACTAGCCAGTTTTCCTTTCCATCGAAAAGTTTGAGCACGTGAAAAATTGTACATGTCTTGGCAGTTCTTTTACGTCTGTTTATATACTCGCTAACTTGAGATTGAGGTTATAAACAAACGTCATGAACCGCTTCAACGCGTTGTCCGTCGATAAGAATTCTGTTTAACCTACCAATTTGCTACCAACTTACGAATGTTGACATGCTATGTTGCCACGTTTTGCACGCATTTTACATATCTCTCTATTCTATAAAATAGTTTTTCGGATCGACGACTGACCGAACTATCCGAAACCCACCCCACCAATCGCCCACACATCGGTCCACCTATCGCCTACCGCGACGTCCTCCCACCAATCGCGTCCCCCCCACCACGCGTCGGCCGCCAGTTGAGCAGAGGCCCATCTACCCGTTTGGCCGGCGTTGCAAGCCAGTCGAGCAGATTATTACATATCGTCGGCTTCACATGTAACAATTACCATGACGGAAAATACTCTATGACAATTTATGTCGGCCGCCAACGGGATTTAGTATGCTATCGATCGTCGATCGGTGCGTTGCAAGTTAGCCGAGCAGCCCAGCAGATTATTACATATCGTTTGCTTCTATTGCCACGACGGAAAAAACTCTACGACAATCTATGTCCTCCTCCTTCTCCTCCTCCTCCTCCACCTCCATCTCTTCCTCCTACTTCACCAACTCCTACAGGGGTTTATTTCTTTTGACCGGTTTTTGCCATAATATAATTATACAGGTTGTTCGGAAAAAGCACCGACACAGAAATAGGGGTGATAGGTTACGTCATTACAAGTATTTTGATATAAGGGACTTATACCCGCAAGCGCCCCCTTCTGGAGATATCAACTTTTCAAGTTTATAACGACCGAGGTTGATCAAAGTAGAATAATATTGAGTTTTTGTCTACCTGTACAATTAAAAAACAAATGAAAACTTGTATCCGCATCATCTTCGAAAAGTACAAGGACTTGAGCCAAGCGGTTATCCTTTCCGCAAGCAGTTTGCGCAGTGGCACATCTATCCAGAATCGTTTCCGATGTTGCATGGACATGGGTGGCCGTCATTTTGAGCATTTGCTGTAGTACATTGTTTTTGTATCTCGTAAAATTAAATATTCGTTACCATCTTGATACGTTTCTTATTATTCTACTTTGATCAACCTCGGTCGTTATAAACTTGAAAAGTTGATATCTCCAGAAGGGGGCGCTTGCGGGTATAGGTCCCTTATATCAAAATACTTGTAATGACGTAACCTATCACCCCTATTTCTGTGTCGGTGTTTTTTCCGAACACCCTGTATACATATAGATAATACACACGAAAGAATGGTCAGTGCTCATTTACGTTGGAAATGGGCGTTCGGAATTAAGTAAAAGCACTGTGTTCTCACTACAAAAAATATTCTTTATCAGAATGCGCTTGGAAGAAACTCTTTCACACTCTCCAGGGAACTAACTAAAAGGGCATACGGGGATCATGATATGGACCATCGATGACTGGTTTCTTTCTTTCGTCCTCAGTAGAAATCCGACACTGCGTCGCCTCATGAGCGGTGGAATGGGGCACGGTCGAGAGCGTTCAGTGAGACAGGGTGGAGAGCGCTAGAGTGTGTATTTCGTTATAGACTAAGAGCTGGCGGCCGCGGAGGTACTACGATAAAGGTTGATTCTCACTATACGTTCCGTTTCCGTTCCATATCGGTTCCGTTCCGTTTACATAAAATATTATGACATGAAAATAAGTGTAGGTATACACACTTTTCGTTCCGTTTAGATACCGTTTCCGAACACTTCCGTTCAGTTTAAACGCAAACGTATTTTTGACGGACAGACTGAAACGTGTCGGAAGCGGTAAGGATAGTGGGAACAGTCTTTGCGGGTCAGTTACATATTGTTTGGCGGACAGCGAGTTTACTTTTAGTTTTGAAATGTGAATGACGAGAAACTGATTGAACTGGTGAGGCAAAATCCTATCCCTCTCTCTGAAGGAGTGCTAACGATACATTACTCGCAGGATCGACTTTCCTCAACAGCTACCGTTTCTTCATCATTATAGGGGAGTGAGAGGTCACAATGATCTCGCGCGTTCTAGATCTCCCTCGACTTCTATTCGTCCACACATATAATGTAACATATTCTCCATCAATATTTCTTTTTTTTAATATTTCATGCACCCAAAATCTTCGTTTTTTTCTTCTTAAGCAAGCTTTTTCATCTAATGTAATAGCAGCTATGATTAGGTTCTCATCGGACCATATTTTAACACTATTGCATACAACACTCACTATTTTGATGGAAAGGAAACTGAACACTGACGGAAAAATGTGAACAGACTAGAATTTTACTGAACGTATATGGAACGGTTATGGAACGGAAACGGAACGTATAATGAGAATCAACCTTTATACCTCCGGCTAGAATTTTGTGAGGTGATTGGGGGGACCATCAAGAAGTGTCATCTGCAAGGATTTTGCTCAAAACCGCCGCAAAAAAGAGGTCAGACGATTCAAAAATGAAAAAAAATTTTCTAACAAAATATTCGTACCTCCGGCTAAAAATTTGTATGTTTCCTGTTTGAAGGTCACAGATGATGTATGTAAATCGTTAGACGGCTAGGTTACTGACAAAGGGGTGTCAGACGCCCTCAAATGTGTAATTTTGGACGCCATTTTATCGGCGGAGAGCGTTTCGTCCCGGAGTCGGCCTGTGGATTCGTCAGTAAGGTTAGGCCGATTCCTGCCTTACTGACGAGTCCACAGTCCGACTCCGGGACAAAACGCTCTCCGCCGATAAAATGGCGCCCAAAATTACACATTTGAGGGCGTCTGACACCCCTTTGTGAGTGACCTAGCAATCTGACAATTTACATACATCATCTGTGACCTCCAAACAGGTAACATACACATTTTTAGCCGGAGGTACGAATATTTTTTAGCAAATTTTTTTTCATTTTTGAATCATCTCACCTCTTTTTTGCGGCGGTTTTGAGCAAAATCC
Source organism: Xiphydria camelus (assembly GCA_963678675.1). Classification (NCBI taxonomy): domain Eukaryota; kingdom Metazoa; phylum Arthropoda; class Insecta; order Hymenoptera; family Xiphydriidae; genus Xiphydria; species Xiphydria camelus. The sequence continues at coordinate 16,928,229 of OY783194.1, forward strand.
TTGCAGATGACACTTCCTGATGGTCCCCTCAATCACCTCACAACATTCTAGCCGGAGGTGTTATCGTAATACCTCCGCGGCCGCCAGCTCTCGGTCTATTAGGCCGGGTGTCCACCGGATCAGGCCGACCAGAATCGAGCCGATCGCTGAGCACTTGGGTATATCTATATATACCCAAACTGTATATATAGATATACCCAAGTGCCCAGCGATCGGCCTGATTGTTTTCGTCCCGATTCGTGGACACCCGGCTTTACACGTCGCGCGATTTCACTACCCTCAGCAAAGAAGTTTCACTTCAAACACAGTTTTCCTTCAAAATATTTCCCGTCCCCTGCAGCGCATCGGTCACCAATCGGCTGTAGTATACTATGCATACGAAATATATGCATCACCGACGGACTCTGCAATGGGATCCGATTAGTCGTACGAAAAATCGCACGGAATGTTTTACTATGTGAAGTTCTTACGGGCGACAAGAAGGGAGAAATTGTTCCTATACCCCGTATTACTTTAGATACGCGGGGTGATATCGACATACCGTTTGTGTTGAAGCGACACCAATTCCCCGTGCGGTTGGCGTCCGCGATAACTATTAATAAAGCACAGGGCCAAAGTTTCGACCGTGTAGGTTTGATTGTTACCACGCAGGAAACCATATTCACGCACGGTCAACTCTATATCGCTCTATCTCGGTGTCGTTCGCGGGCCGGTATCATAATTCAGTGCGATCTCAAAACAAAGGAAATAAAAAATATTGTATTTCACGAGGCGTTGCATAAAGTTTTCATTGAACACCTATACAATTGATTTTTTTTCTGCGCTTACTTCTACTCCGGACCATCGACCGAATACCCGACGCACGTCGATTCCGTCAACGCGAGCTCCTCCTTACTGTATACCGTATGTCCCGTGCAGAACCGCACAGTTGCAAAGACCTTGAAATTTACCATCGGCCGTGCCTGGTCGGTACTCGAGTCCATTTTTACCGTTGGAAGTCGAATCGGTAGTTAGAGTTGGTGTCAATTCGGGAGATCGAAGCGTCTAATCTCAAAATCGTAAATTTGTGAATTATGGTGATTAATTTCCATTATTCACAAATTCACGATTTCGAGGTTAGATGCTTCGATCTCCCGAATTGATACCAACTCTAACTATCGACTCGACTTCTACCGGTAAAAAATGACTCGAGTACATCCTGTTTCCTAAATCTTATCCTGCATCCTATTACCCTAGGCCCGTCTACCCGTGTGGCCGGCGTTTTGTCGAATTCGAGCGACGCGAAGCGTCGCGAGATAAGTCCGTTGAGCGACCGCCGCGAGGAGGTTGGCGAGCGAAGCGAGCAGGGGGCGGATGCCCTCTTGTTTAAAATAAATTAAGTTTGAAGTTATACAATTGTTTTCGAATATTTATCTTATTTTTTAGGTTGAAAGTAACAAAAAGAAAAAAGAATTCAGCACCTATACTTATTATTGCAGTTTGTATAAAACTTGAAATTTTACTATTTGAAATTGGCAACACATGTCGGTTTCTTTGTTCTTTTTCCCCTTTTACCTCACCCCGAAGAGCACTGACGATCCTCCTTAAGGTGGTATCAGACGGTTCACCGGATGAATGATCACTCAAGTGAACGTTCTTTTTTTTTCATTCCACGTTCATTACTATTACTTCTACCCTGTAAATCGTCCTGAATAATTATATTTTCATTTTCAAATTGATTGTATAGTGGAATATCTATTAGGTATTTTATTATTACATACATTTTCCGAACAATTTGTGCAAAGGTATAAACATAAGTAACGGTACCTTTGCCCGCTAAATCCGGAACTCGGGAAATACCCGAGTTATATGTTCTATATATTTTTCCGAGTATTTCAAAAAAAGAAAAATTAAAATCGGACACATAAAGAAAGGTCAAAAATAAAGTCGATTTTCTCAGCCAATCTACTGTATTAAAAGACTGACTCAAGAGACTGAAATTCGTTCTGACCAGGTCACCACCCCCGCAACTGTAAACAGATTAAAGTTCGAAGCACACTTAGGCGAAGCGAAGCGCCGCGAAGCGAAGCTACCATTTTATATTTCATTGCTTCTTACGAGGTACGGTCAGAGGCAAAAGTGAATACACACTCCACAAATCGAAAGAAAAATGTATTTAATAAAAACTACACATAACGAGGAAGAGTTTATAAACATTAAATATAAGTACATATGTTGTTACACAAAAACCTGCTAATAATCGTTTCTACATAAATGGGCTACATATCGATTTATAAATTAATATCTTAATACAGAGCTATAAAGTAGAGGCAAAAGTCAGTGTACGGTTTTAGTAATTGGCACGTTACAGTACATCGATAGCATCAATGATGTTAATTAATATTTTGTTGGCCCACCATTGGCCTTGAGGAAAGCTCTTAACCCTGCAGTGGTCGCGTGCTTTCTACTTACGTCAGTGGTTACGTGGCCCATTATTGTACTCCAGATACAGTATTTATTTTTTAGGCATATTATCAAATAAATTTAATTATATTATAAGACAGTTAATAGTAATAACTATATTAATGTTGGTACAAGCAGTTAGTTAACGCTTTAATTTTTTAAAAGAACTTTATTACGGACTTTAGAATAAATGTATGGGGAAAGAGTGAACTACCGTGATTACTTCGTTTAACAATACTAGGTTTTATTCAAACTAAAATGACGAAGGAAAAAACAGATCTGTTTATTTTAACACTGGTTGCGATGACGCTGAGACTCGAATTTGTTTAACACTATATTCGACCAGATCGCGGTGGCGTTGAGATTTACCGCAAGGCGGTATTGCAAGAATTCGACTGGTTTCACGAAACAAGCGATTACATTCGCAGCCCACGCTTGTCAGAACATACCGCCCGCCTTGCCATCGCAGCCGATAGCGAAATTAGCTAGATGTTACATTTTTTATACCTAGATAGTAATCAATGTCTAGTCGTCTGATAGCACCGGCAACACACACACCTTGGCAACGGGTCGCTTGATCCGTGACTTCTTTGTTTGGAGTGTCACGACTCGGACAAGACCGTCTGAACCTGGATGTACTTCTACTACCTTCCCGAGGGGCCACACCGTTGGGGGGCGATTGTCATCCTTGATCAGGACGATCGTCCCAATCTTGATGTTTTCGCTGCGCTGCTGCCGGTTCGGTTGAGCAGCGATTGTAGGTATTCCGTCCTCCAGCGGGTCCAGAAATGATCCAACATCTGCCGCGTGCGTTGCCAGTGTGACAGTCGTTGTACAGGCAGGTGCGTGAACGACGGTTCCGGTAAAGTATTGATGGCGGCTCCGATCAAGAAATAGCCTGGGGTAATGACGACACTATCCGATGGGTCGTCGGAGAGTGTCCACAACGGACGCGAATTGAGTACCGCCTCGACTTGCGTCAGGAATGTCGAGAATTCCTCGTAGGTTAACGAGGCGTTGCCGATGACTCTCTTCAGGTGGTATTTAACTAATTTTACCCCGGCCTCCCACTTACCACCGAAGTGCGGTGCGGAAGGCGGATTGAACCGCCATTCGGTCCCCATGGTTGCAAGGGTGTCGGTGAGTGCGGTCGATTCTGTGGTTGATTCCGTAAGTAGGCGCTGAAGTTCGGCGGCGGTACCAATGAAATTCCGCCCGCAGTCGCTGGTGAGTGTGGCGCAGATTCTCCTACGAGCAATGAACCGCTTATACGCGGCGATAAAGCCGGCTGAGGAATAGTCCGATACCAGCTCAAGGTGTATGGCCGACACGGAAAGACACACGAATATGAGTACGTAACCTTTATACGTTCTTTGCGTCCGGTATCTGAAAGCTTTGATCGTGAATGAACCGGCGTAATCCACTCCCGCGTGCAAATGAAATCTCGAACAGGGACCCGTCCGCCAAGAATCCAAAACCGCTGGCGGATGGTGGCGAGAGTTACCTGAGTTCCGCCATGTAATGTGCATCGGTGGCGGTGGTCGATGATTAGTGCGGCAAGTGTGCACTTTTGCGGGAGGATGACAGGATGCTTCTCGTCGAATGTCAGTTGCGCGTGCGCTAGTCTCCCGCCGAGCCGTAATATTCCCTTGGAATCGACAAGAGGCGTAAGTCGAGTCAGAGGGTGGCTGCGAGGAAGTCCTTTGCCGGAGGCAATACACTGGATGTCGTCATGGAAGTAGGCGTCCTGTGTAGCTCGGATCCAGAATACCTGAGCGTTCTCCAATTCCAGGGTAGAGATTGCTCCACAGAGCTCGGAGTTATAGCCTTTCGGATACGAGCTTGAAGACGATGCACCGCACGACTACACATCGCCGTAACTCGGAGGAGTTTCGTTAGGCTCGAGTACCGTTCAATGAGTTCCCACACCGTTGTATGCTGAACCACAGAGTGATGAGCGACGGTCTTCTTGCGTTCTTCTTGGTAAATCGCTGGATCCTGAGCGGGCGCTGTAGATGGCCATCTATCACTTGGTTGGGATAGCCAAGCTGAACCCATCGTCCAGAGTGGGTAGTTCTGGAGTTGCGATGGCGAGACACCACGGGATGCGAGGTCGGCAGGGTTATCGACCCTAGCCATGTGATGGCACTGCGGCCGAGGAAAGTCTTGGATCTCCGTCACTCGGTTACGGATGAAATCTTTCCACCGTGCTGGATGACTCTTGATCTACGAAAGGGTGACGGTGGAGTCCGTCCACAGATGGATGACCGTGTGGTCGAATCGCAGCACTCGGCAGATCTGTCGAGCTAGGCGTACGAGGAGGAGCGCGCCGCACAACTCCAGCCGAGGGATCGTTACGACCTTTAACGGGGCCACTTTGGTCTTTGCGGCTAATAGGGAAATTCGTACCTCGCTCCCGGATGATATCCGAAGGTACACGACGGCTCCTAATGCTGCTTTTGATGCATCCGAGAACCCGTGAAGTTCGACCGTAGCTGATGCTGTCTGGAGACAAATCCACCGTGGGATGGCGATGCTGAAAATGGACAGGAGCTGTTCGAGAAAGTCGCTCCACCATCTTGAGTATGGTGCCGGTAACTCATCGTCCCAACCGAGTCCGAGCGTCCAAAGTTCTTGCATGAATATTTTGGCGGTGACGATGACCGGGGCAAGCCATCCTAATGGATCAAAAAGTTGAGCGAGTTGCCGGAGAATCTGCCGTTTGATGTAATGTGTGTAGATGGCGTATGGCTGAGGCGTGAAAGTGAATACATCCGACGTCGGCTGCCATCCTAATCCGAGCGCTCGAAAAACTGGATCTTGATCGAGCGCGAGGACTGTAGCGGTTTCCCGCTTCTCGGTTGAGATGTCGTCAAGCAGCTCGGAGTGACTTGCCGTCCATTTCTGGAGCTCGAAGCCGCCCGCCATGAGAAGCCGTATCAACTGTTGAATAACTTCTCGTCCTTGCGCGACATCGTCAGCGCCTGAAAGGACGTCGTCGACGTAAGTGCTCTCTTGTATCGCCCGACTGGCGAGGGGGAACGACCGTCCTTCGTCTTCGGTAAGTTGTCGCAGCACCCGAATGGCCAGGCACGGTGCGCAGGAGAGGCTGTATGTCACGGTGCGCAACTGGTATTCCTAAATGGGCTGATCTGGGCCTTCTCTCCAGAGAATGCGTTGCAGATTCTGATCGTCTTCATGTAAAGTGTGTTTCAAAAGAGTATGAACACCCTTAATTGTTGACGGATCAACCCTGTAGAGGGGTCAATGAAGCATAGTTTTGTCCCACACCGGTCCCCCTGCATCTAAAAACATTATTTAAATTGCAATTTGCCTTATGTCTTTCTACCCCCCTCGAATACACCCTCTTCTTTGCAACTTCTCCCTCAGCAGCCGTTTCAAAAGAGTATGAACACTGCTTTTTCTTACTAACGAGCACGAGCAAACACGACCAAACATGAACAAAAATTTAGTGCGACATCAAAGGACCCCCCTTGTTCTTTATAACCTCCACCAAACGCCTTTGCATGCCCTCTATGAGCGTCCGCATGAGCTCCGGAGTGATGTTGTCCCATGCGTCCCGAATCACGCGTTTAAGCTGCGCCACTGTTTGATATCTGCAGCAATTGTCACGCACGGTCCTCGCTATGATGCCCCAAAGGTTTTCGATGGAGTTCAGGTCGGGAGAACACGCGGTTCGGGGTAGAAGGTCGATTTGATGGCACCGCATCCAATCCATAGTGTTGTTCTCGCAGCGGGAACTGACGTGAATCGGAGCGTTATCCTGGTGAAAAACCCACGCCCCGTCGTCCCGCTCTTCAATAAATGGCAGGAGATGATTCTCCAACACCACTTGGTACCTAACGCTGTTGAGTTTGGCAGTAATGACCGCCAAACGACACTTCCCGTGTGAACTGAATGCGGCCCGTGTCATCACAGATTTCCCGCCGCCTTGCCTTTTCGAAAAGATCCTCTCTTCCATCCGAAGATCGTGCCAATAATAAAGCACGTATTCATGTGTCCTAGCTGCTCGTATTCTCATAAGAACTCTGAATATGCTTCCTTGAGTCTCGTGTCTCGGGCAAAGCGTCGCTCCATATACTCGAGCATACGGCGAGCTGGAGCTCGCGAGTCTCCAAATACTACCGACGGCTCCTTGATTGGTAGACGAATGCTATATCGTCCAGACGAATCACGAGACACTGTGATTATGAAGTGTTACTCACATTGCTCGTCCTCTGGCGAGAGTGTGACTGGTAGGAAGACTTCCTCTTGCTTTCAGAACCGCTGCATGAGATCCAGTAGTTCGTGATCCAGGCAGCAGCGGGAATCTTGTACGTTGGCATGGTGCGCTGAAACTGCTGCTCGTGGCAGGATGGAGCCGCACAGCACCCAGTCGAATTTGGTTTCTAGAGCAATTGGTGTGCCGGGTGTGCTCTCACGTCGGCCAGTGAGGAGGACGCGACTAAATACGTCTACTCCTAGGATGATGTCGACTTGTCCTGGCTGGTCGAACGTCGAGTCCGCTAAAGTAAGGCCGCTAAAGTAAGGCCGCTAAAGTAAGGCCGCTAAGATGGGGCCAATTCTCCTTCCGAACCCGGCGCGACGGGAGGAAACCGGTTAGCTGTGATAACACGAAGGCTTCGATCTGGAGAGAGAAATCTGATGAGAAGCATGATTGCACGATACATGAAATAATGCCACGTGTTGATCCAGATTGTTGAGCTCCAACGCCAGTAATTGGGGTAGCCGCGGCATAGTGTCGAGACAACTTGAGATGCTGAGTAAGACGTTCCGAGGCGAAGGAGGTTTCTGCTTCTATGTCGAGCAGAGCTCGAGCTATTAGAGAATCTCCGGTCTCGGAATTCGTGTCGATGACATTGGCTGTCGCGAGAAGAATCGGAAAACAATGGATCATCGCTGGTTGCGCTGAGTGACTCGCTAAGGAGGCGCCGTTACTCGTACTGGGAGCGGCGCCTGTGGAGGGGTTGGCACTGATCGTTGACTGAGGTACCTCCGAAGTAGACGCTTGATGAATGGACGTGTGATGTTTGCCGTTGCAAACTTGGCAACATCGGGGAGAATGGCTCTCCTTGAGTTGGTGGAGTCTCAGACAATTGAAGCACAGATTGCTCCGATTGATGATATTTTTACGCTCATTGATAGACTTGCTTCGATACTCTGGACATGAGAAAAGGTAGTGCTTACCCTTGCAGCCGACGCAGGTTACCTCCTTGGTCTGCGTGGTGTGCGCTTTGACCGTCGCCTTTGTTCGCGATGAGATGGTCGTCTTCGGCTTCAGTGGAGGATCAACCGTTGCTGGGGACGATCCGGAGTCCGAATACAGAGCTGCTTGTCGTAGATAGATTAGGATCTGCTCGTAGTTGGGCATCGACGTGTTCGTTAATGTCCTCTCCCATTCGCGTAAAGTAACCTCGTCGAGTTTGGTCTCGATGAGGCGAACAAGTAGACAATCCCACTGTTGCACGGGTTCTCCAAGTGACTTGAGCGTTCGAACGTGTTGTTGTACGGTATTAATCAATTGCTGGCGACCGCCGTCAGAGTCCTTTTTAATCGCGGGAATCTCGAAGAGTAGATCGATGTGGCGCCTGATGATAACCCTGTTGTTGTCGTACGTGGTTTTTAAGAGGTTCCACGCTTCCGCGTAATTATCTTCTGTCGTTTCAAAGGACTCGATGACTTTGGCAGGCTCGCCAATGAGAGCCGACCGCAGATTCTGCAGCCGTTGTACATTTGACAGACCCTGATGCTTGTCTATCATTGTTGCAAATGCATCTCGGAACGCCAGCCAGTTTTCGAACTTACCATCGAACTTCGGTAAATCGATCTTTGGAAGTTTGACATTGGTGTCTTGGCGGGCTCTCACCGATCCTGATGATGATGATAATGATACGTGCTGACTTCCGTTCTGATCCGCCGTCGGGTTGGACTGTGGACGTAGGGAGGCGAGTAGATTGCGCATGGCTACTTGGGCGATGGCATACTGTTCTTCGCACTCCGAGGGCAAGTCATCGGCGAAATACGGCAGTTTATCGAGCTCCGCTCGTTCACTAACTGAGGCCTTGACACGGATCGCTATGAGTGCAGCTTCATTATCTTGAAACTTGCTCCTGTGACCGTCTAGCGTTCGTAGGCGTGTCTCGATTTGGTTGGTGTCGATCTTCGCAGGGCCGAGTTTCTGTAGATTTTCTACAGCACACGCGATCCGACCGAAGATCGTATTCTGCACTTCAATGAGTTCTCGTGACTCCATGGTATTATCGATGCACGCGCGATAGGGCGAGAGTCAAACACTGTCCGAAAGAGTCACTGAATTACCGAGTCACTGAGTCAACCGGGTATTACCGTACGACCGCGGAGCTTAGATTCGCGACAATCGAAGGTGAATACTCGCGGACTAGTTCGATTCCCTAGGTGGAATCCGGCTCGAAGGACCAAGAAATGTATGGGGAAAGAGTGAACTGCCGTGATTACTTCGTTTAACAATATTAGGTTTTATTCAAACTAAAATCAGGGCACTAAAAACGGGTTATCATAACGGATTAATGCGAGAAACCGAAATTCGTGGCGAAGATCGAAGTACACGCACGCGAGACTATCGTTACATTGACGAAGGAAAAAACAGATCTGTTTATTTTAACACTGGTCGCGATGACGCTGAGGCTCGAATTTGTTTAACACTATATTCGACCAGATCGCGGTGGCGTTGAGATTTACCGCAAGGCGGTATTGCAAGAATTCGACTGGTTTCACGAAACAAGCGATTACATTCGCAGCCCACGCTTGCCAGAACAATAAAAATAACGATGTTTCTACAATCAAAGGTAAGGAAAACAAAATTTAATCAGTAAATAGTAATAGGTATAAAAATGAGTACTCATCAATCATATTAGTTTAAACAGCTGTCGCAAATGTAATTGCAGTGTTCTGGACATGTCCATTTACCACACAGCTTACAAGACCGTCTGGTTTTCTTATTTCGGCTGCGGTTGCAAAGATAACATCCTCTACAAGAGTCGAACAATGTAAGACATACTGAAGCTATTTTTAGCCAGACACGTACCTAAACATCTAAGCGGTAGGTAGGGAAGGCCACGCCCTCAAATAAATATATGTTAAATATGCGCAGAAGGACAATGTTATAAACACAGCTGGAGTACAATAGTATGCCGCGCGACCACTGCAGGGTTAATCGTTTGGGCATAGAATTAATTAGGTCTTGTGTAACAGTAGGCGAAATTGTATCCCATGCATAAAGTAATGCGGTCTTGAGGGAAGTTTGCTCGTAATTTGTGTAGAACGTTGTACCTTTCTGTCCAAAACATCCCAAATATTCTCAATCGGATTGAGATCTGGGGACTGGGCGGGGTATACAGTTGTTTCGGTGTATTGTATAACAGCCATTGCTTGACCGCACGGGTAGTATGTTTGCGGTCATTATCTTGTTGAAATAACCATGACCCCTGTAAACCTGTTTTAACAATACTGGGCTGTAAATTGGCTTTTAGAATAACCAAATATTTTGTTTTGTCCATTATTCTGTCAATAAAAACTAACTGCCCCACCCCAGAGGCTGCCATTGTACTCCAAACCATTACGGAACCACCCCGTGTTTGATGGTGCTCAGCAGATTTTTGGAATTCAACTCAGAATTTTTTATTCGCCATATTTTTTACCCCTTTTTTTGACTCTCTTTAAGATATTTGGACAGAAAAAGGGGTCAAAAATATGGCGAACAAAAAAGTATGAGTTTTATCCCAAAAATCTTTTGAACACCGTCAAACACGAGGTGGTTCCGTAATGGTTTAGGGTGCAATGGCAGCCTCTGGGGTGGGGCAGTTCATTTTTATTGACAGAATAATTTACAAAACAAAATATTTGGTTATTCTAAAAGCCAATTTACAGCCCAGTATTGTTAAAACAGGTTTACAGGGGTCATGGCTATTTCAACAAGATAATGACTGCAAACATACTGCCCGTGCGGTCAAGCAATGGCTGTTATACAATACACCGAAACAACTGTATACCCCACCTAATCCCCAGATCTCAATCCGATTGAGAATATTTGGGATGTTTTGGACAGAAAGGTACAACGTTCTACACGAATTACGAGCAAACTTCCGTCAAGACCGCATTACTTTATGCATGGTATACAATTTCGCCTACTGTTACACAAGACCTAATTAATTCTATGCCCAGCCGATTAAGAGCTGTCCTCAAGGCCAATGGTGGGCCAACAAAATATTGATTAACATCATCGATACTATCGATGTACTGTAACATACCAATTACTAATACCGTGTACTGACTTTTGCCTCTACTTTATAGCTCTGTTATAAGATATTAATTTATAAATCGATATGTAGTCCATTTATGTAGAAACGATTATTAGCAGATTTTTGTGTAACAACATATGTACTTATATTTAATGTTTATAAACTCTTCCTCGTATGCAGTTTTTATTAAATAAATTTTTCTTTCGATTTCTGGGGTGTGTACTCACTTTTGCCTCTGACTGTAGTTCGCGACGCTTCTGTTCGCTGCGCTTCGCTCAAGTGGACGTTACCTCCTAAGAAGCAATGAAATATAAAATGGTAGCTTTTCGCTTCGCCTAAGTGTGCTTCGACCTTTAGGCGACTATTTGTCGCCGCGCGTCCGCAAAGGGGTAATACGCGAGTCGGACCGTTCGCTATGAAAGCCTAATAAAATGACCGAACTCCAGTGAACGTTCTCTTTGTGTTCATACGTTTCACTTTTAGTTCATTCGGAGTGCGAGTGATTGCCGTCTGCAAAAATCCAACATCGCTGGATTGGTTCACTGATGAATTTTTTCGTCACTTTTCATTCTTTTTGTGTTTAGACGTTTCACTTTTAGTGAAAAATGCTGAATGAAAAACAGAAATGAACAAAAAGTGAATCGTCTGATAACACCTTAACGCTTGCCGAGAGAGAGTGTGTGTAAGAAGTGGGGCGTTCGGTATTTCCTTTCTCCTCTGTCCGTCTTCTGAGACTGCTTCCCTCCATTCGTTTCACTTTTCATGACGCTCGCATTTGTCAAGAGAGCAACTTACTCTACCGAGAGAAAAGAAATTCCACTTCAAAATATCAGATCGGATTCAGTGAATGTATGACCTATGTATGGACTTTAGAGCTAAGTTGGTATAGTACTTTCCTTTTTTTAAGGAGGGGAAGATGCTTGTTATGCACACCCAGGTTAGGCAAACCCGGCTAGTGTGGGACTCGAGTGATCCCTGCTATAGAGCAAAGATGCCTATAGTGCGATGCGGGGGCCCCCTGCTCACTAAAACCTAACCTCCGGCCCAAACCAACCCTTTGTTAGGAAAAACTCCTGGTTAAGCTAAAGAGGTTAACCGTCAGGAGACTTCCAAGGGGGTGAGCTTAACACGTTCGCTGCCGCGTGTATCATTTAGGATACACTGGATAGTGCTTTCCACAGGCCGCGTGTATCCTAAATGATACACGGACTATTTTTCAGTCTAAGTAGCGGTGTAGCGGTAGCGCGGTATTTATTTTAACACACCGCCCGTAAGAAATACATTACGTTGGGGTTTCTGCGGCCTGGCACTATAGAAAGGAACTTAAAGTTTTGGCCTGGGATGTTGTTATGAGGACCAATAATAAAATACATAAAGACATTGAAGAAATGCATTCCCCTCACGCACTGACGGAATTTCTGTGTCGCTTGCAAATTTTCATACCGTCGCTAAAAAAGTTTCACTTCAAAAAGAACTGGTAAAATAATGGTGCATCATAACTAATACACTCGGCCTGAAGTAAGAAAATTCTTATTGTTCGGCGAGTGTATCATTTATGATACACCAAAAAAATAAACAAAAACCACAAAATACCAAAAACTATTATATAAGGTGTTTAGCCATACCAAATATGGGAAATGCTTGCAAAGTATATCTTATTGGTGAAAATTATTTTGGCCTGTGAGGTCAGATTTCCAAATTTTGCTCTCAAAAATACAAAATGTGCCCGCAACATTCCATGGACGGGGGGTCTGCGGAGAAATGTCCGCAGAGCTATCCACGTCACGACAAGCAGATGTGAAGATTGAGAAAAACACACCATACATGTAGAAGACTGCAGAAACTAACTACGTCATGACAGGTAGGTGTAAGAGATGAGGAGACCCCATACAACTCAAGGCCAGTGTTAAAAAAGAAAAGTGTAAGGTGTAGAGCGGAAAGAAAATAAGATAATATGAAAGTAGTATAATAAGTAGAAGTAACAAAGAGGGAGGGAAGTTAAGGAGGGATGTAAAATTGGGGAGGGAAAAGAAATGGGATAGTGGGGACTAGGAATAAAGAAAGAGAGGTAAAGAACTAAAGAAGAGATTTACAGGTAACCCCGCAACTTCGGCAACAGAACAATGCCTGTGCCGAAACTCTGATCTACGATTTTAATCATCTCGTAGGAAGATGGCTTCCCATGTGAGTTACCAACGTAGAGGAAGCTAACGCCCCCGTCCGGCAGCCTCTCCTTCCTGCTCCGTAACCTCCTTACGGGTTAGAACAACTTTCGCGAAGGTAGCAACTGCAGCCCACGCCTGTTGTCTGAGCATGCGGGGAATGAGAACCCCCCAGCTAAGATCGTCTCCAACCAATCTGCAAAGATCCGCCCTTTCAGCCGCCCAGGCGGCACAGTTCCTTACGGTATGTTCCGGAGTTTCAACTTCCGTGTCACAGTGGTGACACCGGGGGGTTGGCTCCTTAACAATCCGGTAAAGATAATCTCCGAAGCATCCGTATCCACCGATGATCGGTGTAGGATGGAAGGACAGGCCACCGTGTGGGTGGTCCAGCCAGCCAATAAAGACTGGTAGAATCGCCTATCTTATCATAAGACCCGGGAGGGCCTCCCCTTGGAGTGTGATCTGTCACTGGGTGCGGGTCAAGACCCGGGCCGCACGCCAGACCTTTGCATTCGCAGATATGTGTTCCCCGATCTCGCGAAGAGTTTTCCTGCGCTCATAAATTCTGCAGTACATGTCTGCCAGGAGATCAATAGGCGGAATCCTAGCCACCAACAGAGCTGCCTCGAGAGAAAGGGTACGATATGCGAAAGTAACGCGCAATGCGATCCTCCTCTGAGTAGCGAGAATCGACCTTCTGTAGCTTGTGTTCGTGACCAATTTATGGCTCCAAACAGGGGCCCCATATAAAAGCACTGAATATATCATATTCGAATACAGCCGCCGCACAGAGGGGTATTTTGCCTTCCTATCCGGACAAAATTATATTTTTATTTTTTTGTTGTGTACTAGGGCTTCTGTTGGTTTGTGTATCTAAATTAGTTGTTTGAGTCAGTTCATAACATTAAAAATATTTATTTAAGGTCATAAATTAAAATTTTGACCGTTTGTTCACAAGAAGTACATTCGTGGATATTGTAACGAACGTATAAGGCATATATCGCCATAAAAATAAAAAATTTAATTTATTAATAAACTAAAAGTTTAATTTATAAAAAAATTTGTTTATTAAAAAAATAAAAAATTAAAGCATCGAACAGCTGGAATATACATTATCAATACAGATGATTATATGAGTTCCAAGATTACTCAGGCGAGTCCTCCGCTTCGTCGTCTTCCGATGCTTCGGAATAAGGATCGGCGGGCAACAACATTTCTATTGTCTCTTAAGAAAGGCTGTGATTTTTTCTTCGGTTTTGGCCTGAGATACGACATCAGTGGATCAGAGGATAGCAATAGGCGATTAAGGACATCAACGTTGCATTATATCCTGGAGGACTGCCTGGCGAAATTATAACGAAACATTCTGAAATGCTTATTTCTTAATGTTGGTATACTGAAAAATAGCAAAAAGTAGCACCTGATTTCTAAAACACTTTCTTAAAATTGATCTATTCTGTATGGCAACATAAACAAATCACCAAGGAAGTATCCGGAAGCATAATTAATAGTCCTATATATACATAAACATTAGTAAAAATTGTTCAACAATACTTCACGATTCAAACTGCTATTTTTTGCAATAAGCAACAAGAAATTAAAATAAAATTATGTCAGAAGTATGTGTTCTTATCTGAATTAAGATAATCCATATCCTCTTCCTATTTCGACGACTTCCTTTCGACTGGCTCTGCACGTACTGGACGCAACGGAGGGCGATGGGAAAGGTTACACTTTGTTTACCAACTACCTGGCTCATAGCACGTATAGCTTAATATTCTATCTGTAATAGTTTTGAGAAATGGGATTTTGTTCGGCTAGATAGGCAAAATACCACTCTGTGCGCCGTTTGGATTCACCGGGACCACGGAGATTGGGTAAGAGACTCCAAAGTGCCCAAATTACCGCGGAGGCTCGTTCAACGACGTAAGCAAAATGTTGCTTAAAGGAGAGGGCCCTATCAAATACCACTCCCAAGTATTTAACAGTGTGGCGAACTTCAATAACTTCTCCACCGACAATTATGGTACCACCATGGATGCGATTAAGACAGCCAAAAGTCATCGCTACGGTTTTTGCAGCAGCAATTTCCAGACCTAACTGTCTAATCCGGAAGACAACTGCTCCCACCTGAACAGTAGCGAGGGCAGCAGCGCGGCGGAGACTACGGGCCTTAATACGGACCATAGTTATCGTCCGCGTACGCCAATACTCTACAGCCAGGCAAGAGAACCACCCTTAAAACATGGTCAAAAGCAATGTCCCACAGCAGAAGGCCCAGGACCGAGCCCTGGGGAACCCCGGCCAGGACCGCTCTGCGGTGGATCAAACCGTCCTCCCCACGAAACTGGACACATCTACTTCGGAGATAGTCACGCACAATCTCAACAAGGTAACGGGGAAAACCTTTTCAATCCAGTAAGGAAATGATGGCGTCGCCGAGGAGAGTGTTAAATACATTTGCAATGTCAACACTTACCGCAATAGTAATACATCCTTCGGCAGTGGCATCATTGACATATTCTCTCATTCGCAACATTGCGTCAACCGTGAACCCAGCAGGGTGGAAGCCAAATTGGTCATCTGACTACCCTCCTCCAGGCTGATCTACCAAAAACTTGAAGATCCTTTCCGCAATAGCTCTCTCAAAGCCCTTGCCGACATCGTCTAGCAAACATATAGGGCGAAATTGTCGGATCTCTTCGTTTTCTGTCTTCTTTGGAATCAGCACAAGGTTGCTGATTTTCCAACGGAGAGGGAACGTTGATTATTACGGAAGCCAGGTAATATGGAATGAATTAAATAAAACACTGTAGTTGAGTGGAAGTGATAATTTTATTAATCAAACGTATGACGTAGCGTTTCGGTGAGGGCCCTCGGTGCCCTCCGCTACGCCACTATAAAGCGGCTACGATGCCGCGCGCACGACGACGGAACGATGGGCGCCAGGCGGGTCACGATCCCGCCACTCAGGGAAACGAACGCGGTCCCTGAAAACGGACGAGAACCGGGGGATCGGAAACGGTCCGATCTCCGTCGGGCTCGGCTACCTCTAGCAGATGGTAGAGGGGCGGTTCGAGGTGCGCGGGCTGGGACCCGGGAGGATAGATTCGCGGACGGGTTCGCGAAAAAGAACTTCGACTACGTCCAAAGAGAACGACGTTTGTTTGTCGGGGAACTCAACAATGGTCCCCGAACGACGCTCGCGAGCGTTACACAAACGAAACACCGAAACGGTGCCGCACAACACCGCGGACACCGCTTGATTCGCCGACGAAACGAAACGCTCACGCGGAGGCGCTGACGGCGCGCTAACGGTACGCGTGGAGGCACTACCGAAATGCTAACGGCGCGGAGGCGAGTCGGAGGTCGCGCGCTAAGAGGGAAAAGCGTACCGGACTCGCTGGTGATCGCCGATGGATCCCGCTATCCGTGACGGAGGTCTCCCGGGCTTCCCGGGTCCTGAGGACGGCTTCGAAGCTCCCTCACGATCTTCCGATCCAATCTCGTTCTCCGCTTGGCTCTCGACGTTCTCCCTATCTCGCGCTGCGTAATCGCACCTCACTCACGTCGGACGTTTTAGACGCACGTTCAACGAACGGGAAAGCAGACGGTGCTATCGTTACGTGCGATATAAACGATCTCGCTCGTATATCGGTTCGTAAGGAACTCTTAACGATCGTGCGTTATCGAACGCAGACGAAATCAGACTGACTCGCCGGTACGGTACCGGAACGCGCGCTCTACCCGGGACCGTCCGGATTCGCGTCTTCGCCGCGATCGCGCTCGCGACGTTTCGCACGGCCCTTTCGATGGCCGATTCGCACGCGTTATCTCGAAGGGGCCGATTGCACCCTTTTTTGTGACGCGGAGCGATTCTCCACGTCACAAACGCGACTAACGTCTTTACTCTTAGGAGAGCTCCGAGAGACTAGCTCACAAAGAAAGACTTCTATGCACTTGGTTCTTATAATAGTTCTTTCTCTCTCTCTCTATAGGTGTATATCGTTTCATATAAACATTCATACGATATTTGAGAGCAGACCCTACATGCTGCTTTCTTAAGAATAGTTTCGTCATGACATCATCAGTTCGCCGTACACATCAGATTATTTAATAAATTTACTGAACTGATTTTTGCTAATACCAATAGGGAACTGGCCAAGCCAAAGACAGTCCTCGTATAGCGCAGCCAAGAAGTGGTGTACCTCCTCAGTGGCATCAATCCACCATGAGGCCCGTATACCGTCGGGACCGGGGGCCGTTGATCTACCATTCTTCTTTTTCAGAACTCTCTTGACATCCTCAGTGGTAACGATGATCGTAGCAATCTCAGCACCGGGGGGAGATCTTCAAGGGTCAGCGTCCAGTTGTTGATCGATAGCCGCAGCAGCAGGAAAGAACTGATCCAGAATCCCATTCACCTCATCGATAGGTAAGGTCTCAGTTATAGCCGGGGTCGAGCGTCTGAGCTTTCCTAGCATCCGGTAAGCTAATCCCCAGAAATTGACCTCCAGATCATGAATAAGCTGTTCCCACGCACGGGCTCGAGCTCGTTGAATCTCCCTGCACAGGTTGTTACGGGCCTCTCTAAGTGCCAAGTCAATAGCCGCCATATGGGCATCATCCGGATGAACCCTTCGACGCAATCTGGAGCGTGCCCTTCGGCATCTGATGTAGATCCTGTGAAGGTCACTCAGTTGTGGGCACCACCAGAACACCGATTTCTTGGCTATTCCATTCCCAATACGTAGGGCCGCAAAATTGCAAGCGTCCGTGATAGCATTTACCAGCTTATCGGTTCTGGTATCGATTGTGGCCTCAATAGTCCCTCTGAGAAGCGGAGAAGCCCAAAACAATATAGACAGAGCAGTCCTAAACCTATCTTTGTTGAGCGAATGTTTGGCCCATCTGGGCCCAAGATCAGCATGAGGAGGTCCAGCATGGGAATGACGTTCAGCATCAATCCCACGATGAGGCGAAAGTGTGAAGGATACGTACCGATGATCCGATAAGAATTCAAGTTCATCGATAACTCTCCATTGCCGAATTTGTGTTGTGATTCCCGGGGAAGGCCATGTTAAATCAACAATGAAGGATCCAGCAGCACGGAGTCAAGTAGGAACAGTCCCAACATTAATTAAATGCAGATCCATTTCGGCCATAAAGTCCTCGATGCGTCCACCTTTGGTGTTAGTATCCCGGCACCCCAGGTGTGGGACCTGCCATTAAAATCGCCGGCCACGATTATCGGAGCTCCCTGAAACTGTCGGATCGCGGTGCGCATCTCATCTAGCGCCTCTTCGTAGTCCCCTATTGCTAGGTTTGGGAATAAGTAACCGAACATAATGACGATTCCACCGCATGTTGCAATAACAAACCCACGTCCACGGGCGCGTAAAACACATGGAGACGGGGAAGAAGCCATCCATCATATAGCGGCCAGACCAGTATGGTCCACCAGCCACAGCGGAAAATTTGGGGGAACATAATGCAGTTCCGAAATTATGGAAACATCAGCTCCCCTTTCCGACATGTGCTGCGCGCACAAATTTTGTACGTCCGCACTCCTATTTAAATTGATCTAAAGGAAACGGGGCATTACTGAGTCTCCGTTTCTTCAGGCCTCCGAGCCTGGGCCTCTTTAGACTTCCTAGCCTGGCAGGTAAGTTCTCCAATCCGGTGATCCGAGGGCGCACCCATCTCACAGCACAGGACACACTTAGGGGTTTTTTTAAACGCACGCGCATGATGCCCCACTTTCCTACAACCATAGCAAGTGCCGCTTCTATCCTCGGGGAAGGTACATTTCTGGCGGACGTGCCCAAAACCTCCAACATCGAAAAAATTGCAGAGGTCTGTTCTCTAACAGCTCTGTGCTGGCAACTGCCCACTCGATTCGTACCTTACCCACCTTTCCTACCTTAATTGCCGTATCTAGTGGAAGTTTGGCCCATGCGGCACCCAGTCCTCGAGGCATAGTCATAGTCAAGTTCGAGCAACACTGGCTAACTTCACCTCCTCTTGGAGCCACTTAATGGTTTTGTCCCTTTCTTCAAGCTTCAGGGCAAGTTCCCTTGTACGCATCTGCATATATCCAGGGTCCCCCCTATCTACAGCCTTACCCACCAGAACCGCGACACCTTCCTCCAATTGGGTAACTGTCTTCCTAATACGATTGCTAATGACACAATTAAGGTTTTTACTCGTTTGTCTGAAGATCTCGATGTCTTTTAACCACTGTTTTAGGGTCTCCCCCAAGGTAGTGGTCTTCAGCTGCCGAAGATTAGTAGTATCCGTCTCAGTTAGCTCCTCACGATCACTCTTCCCGCGCTCACGATCAGAGCGGTCACGGTCACTACCCGCTTTTTTTTTACGGTTGCCAGCTTGCCTTGTTACCCTCCTACAACTAGGGGGGCCTTGTCCTGTGCACTGGACGAATCTTCTGAGGAACTAGCAGTATCGTCATTCTTTTTCTTCTAAGGTTCTTTCCCGATTGAATAATGGGAGAGTCTTCTGACACCTTGCTGGTCGATGGAGATGCTCCAACTTCCGGCACCATGTTAGTACTAGGGACAAATCGTCCCACGCCATCCACTGTTTTAGGCGTAGCACTAGAACCGGTACTCCTCTCCCTAGGCGGAAGGGGGATCTCAGCATCCTCCGGAATTGCCCTTTCTTCTATTCCCACCAAGAAGTCCATATCTGGCTCTGACAACACTTTAACTGCAGCGTTAGACCCGTCAGCGGTCCATCCTCCTTCATAGGAGACCGTACTCCGTGCCCTGCTCATAAGGCTACGGGCAGAATCATACCCATCACCCTCCTCCACCTCATCCTCGTCGTCATTTGTTTTGGTTTTAATATTGCTCATAATTGAATGGTTTGGTGCAAGAACCGGTCGAAGACCAAATTTTGCGAAATTGATTTTTCGGTGGTTTTGGGGCAGTAAAAGGTATAGCTTTCGTTTAGAGTAAGAACCGAACATGTAATGTTTATACTTTTAGACTGAGGTGCACGTGTCCATTTCTTGCACCAATTACCTAGTGTCTGAGCTGAGTCAAGAAGCTTCTTTTCATTGGTGGCAATAATCAGTCACGTGTTTCACTGTTGCGCCCCGGTCAGGAAGGTGCGCGAAGAAGCCAGTTTCTTCCTGAATGCTCTATAGCTTATATGTTTATTGCGGCCTTGCGGTCTTTTCCGGAAGCTTCCGTTTTGCCCTTTCTACCTGGTAACCGCGGTCGAATCCTCGCGCTACGTCTAGTATTTTCCGTCTAAACGGATATATAAGGGGCGCGGGATTCAGGAGCGAGACAGTCAGATTTTAGAGTCCGATCTTAGAGTCCAAGTGAAGCGTACGTGAACAGATTTGCACCCGAAGACGCAACATTTACGTGGTTGGTTATTACTGGCAACGCGAATATAACTTCAAAAAACTTGCTAGTTGCGGTTGATTTCGTACTCGATGTGTACTAATGTGTACAACCAGTAGTTACCTATGACTATTATTATAGACATTTCGTGGAGAACTTCAACGTATCATTTGGATTCCCTCGCACCGACACATGCGCTACTTGTGATGAGCTTAAAGTTCAGATTGACAGTGCATCTAGTGATGAAGATATTCAAAGATTGGCTCAAAATAAGGAACTATATTTTCGGAAAGCTCAAGCTTTTTACGATGATCTGAGAGTTAAAACCGAACTTGTGTGTGCCAAATCAGATCCTACGGTAGAAACTTTATGTTTTGATTACCAACAGAACCTGCCTGTTCCTGTTTTGACCACGGGAGAAATATTTTATGCCCGTCAAATCTGGGTTTTTAACCAAGCTTTTCACTCTTGTTCTGATGATAAATCTGTACACTATACTATCTGTCCCTTTCAATACACGCCAGCGTAGCGGGTTGCATATCGGTTGACGCCTCCGATCCGCTGCAGGGGCCATGCGCCTGTGGCGCCTGTGTCTGGCGCAAGGCGGATAACCGATATGCAACCCGCCACGCTGGTGTGTATTGAAAGGGACAGATAGTATGTTTGATGAAACGACGGAGAAAAAGGCAGTATAGAAACAGTTTCATTTTTGAAACATTATTTAGATACATATTTAAAGGAAACAGTTACTACGCTGTACCTTTTCACGGACAACTGCGCCGGACAGAATAAGAATGCATTAATAGTCAATTTCCTGCTATCACTTGTGAGTAGCGATAGATTATTGAAAATCGTTCACCACTTGCCGGAACCAGGACATAGGTTTCTTCCCTGCGATCGCGATTTTGGTCACATTGAAAAAGTAAAGCGCAAAAAGGAGCTGCTGTATGTTCCTGAGGAATGGTACTCCTTGGTAGAGCACTGTTGCAAGAAGTGTACTGTACAACGAGTAACACAAGATATGCTTTTTGTCTTCAAATCATACTTACAACCATTTTTTAAGAAATCATCCATGGTGAAAAAGAAGTCATTCACGATTTCTAAATATCGTATATTTGTCTATGATTCTATACATCCGGATCATCTATATGTAGCAGACAACCATAACATAGACATCGTGACAGGTAATAAAATAAATAGTTAACTGTACGTCCAGTCTCCTAAAACCTGCTTTTTGTTACAGAATATCCATTACGTAGAAATCTCGGAACTGTTATAGATTTGAATGGTGCCTCTAAAGCATACTATGAAAACCTGCCGCTAAAACCTCAAAAATTTGACAGCATAATGCCTTTGATTAGGAAATACGTGCCACCAGTTCATCTCTTTTTCGAAAATATGAAGAGAGCAGAAGAGAACTAGAACGATTCCGAGTGAAACATTTCTGTGTGTAGCTTTGTACTGTGATATGTCTGGGGGATATGTATATTGATATGTATATTGATATGTATGAGATATATTTCGTTTATGTTTGTAGTTAAATAAAGCCTTTTTGATACGTTTTTTTGAAATTTTCATGTACTTCAATAAGGTTTTGCTCTTCGTTGGTAGCAAAAACGAGCCACGTGCAGTTTTCACATTTAAATAAAAGTATTGGTAATAATCAAAACAATAGTTTCTATCACGTTTTATACTTCTATTGCATGAATGATCACAGGAGAGTAGATAAAGTTAGTCTAATTTGTAAAATTACGACAGTACACGTTTTTTGCAGTTTTCTCCGAGCTAAGGCTTAACTCACACGGTGCGACTTCACTGCGACAGAACTGACGCACGCTGTCGCAGGAATCAACGACTTTCCTGCGACAGTTTTGTCCCACCGCGTGAGCAGATGCGCGGCAAACTAACACAACGACACCGCCACTGTGGATGTCATACAGACAAGCGCGAGGTGCGTGTCGCACTGCTGTCGCAGGGAAGTCGCACCGTGTGAGTGCTTCGCTGCGTCTCCATGCTGATTTGCCGCGTGCGACGTACTCTCGACCGAGTGCGACCGAGTGCGTCAGTTTTGTCGCAGTGAAGTCGCACCGTCTGAGTTAAGCCTAACTTTCTTGCACGTGGACTGTTCTTGCACTGGGCCCTTCAATTGGACCTACGAGAGCCTAAGGAAGTAGACGGTCCACGGTGGCAAAGCCCCGGTTGCCACCGCAAGGTCTATATACGACGGAGTTCGACCTGATACTCCGAAGGCACAGTTAAGACAACATACCCCGTGCCATTCAGATCCTCGGCACGGTTGCACACACCTTGTCTTGGGGACGGTGTTTACTCCCACCGCCATGAGGATCCCCAAGGGGGATCAACGGCTCTTAGTTAACCGTTCACCGCGGCACCCAGCGGCAATCCATAACCCCGAGGGACGGAGAAGAACTAGCTGGGATACCACGGTGAACGGCCATAAGCCCCCCCACCACAACAAGGTGGCCGCCACGAGGGGGGGATATAGTATTTTCCTAAAGATCACATTTCGATCTACGAAAAAGTATTATACAACTTATTGTTAATCTAAAGATCCATTGGTAACACGTTAAACTTAACAAACATACATGACGGACAGACTAACATTTGTGGTATTGAAATGAATAGAAATTATTTTAAAGTGCAGAGATATAGAGCCCATAATTGTAGAATATTCGTACGATATTTATAGAATATTTATTTCTCGTGTAAGGCCTAACTCACACGGTGCGACTTCACTGCGACAGCAGTGCGACACAACTGTCGCACGCTGTCGCAACAATCGACGACTTTCCTGCGACAGTTTTGCCGCACTGCTTTCGCACCGTGTGAGCAGATGGGCGACAAACTAACACAACGACACCGCCACTGTAGATGTCATAAAAACAAGCGCGAGGTACGTGTCGCACTGCTGTCGCAAGGAAGTCGCACCGTGTATAAAGTGCTTCGCTGCGTCTCCATGCTGATTTGCCGCGTGCGACCTACTCTCGACCGAGTGCGACAGTTTTGTCGCACTGCTATCGTAGTGAAGTCGCACCGTGTGAGTTAGCTCTAAGAGAGAGAGAGAGAGTGACCATTTTAATATCCAGAGAACGTCTTATAGACGTCGTCTGAACAGAAACAAATATTTCACAGGAATCCAATACCTGCGTCGGAATATCCGTAAAATATTTATGGAGTAATATTTCTGCTGTCTCGGTGTAGAGAAACATACCTGCATTGATGACAGTTTCTGATAAGCTCATCCTTCGCAACAATTTCGACCAGATAAGTAGGATCGAGTAGAGGTAATCTAACTAGGGTCAATAATTCTGGTAAATGCCCTTTCCTATTAATCTCATCGTGTTTCACCCATCTTATAACTACCTCAAAGACCTCTTCCTCGGAGTTAACGTATATGCCATCGCGGCTAATAAAGTCACAGACTGATTTAATTGGCAGAGCTAAGAAGCCGATTAGTTGCGCAACTGTTTCGAAGTGCTTCAGTATATGATTGTCAGTAATCTTCATCAGATCTGGACAGTTCGACGTGAGCGAACGATAAATATGTTTTTATGTAATCGATGCAAGCTTTCATAACTTCGTTAACTTGAAAGAACGATGCCGGTAAGAGACCCTCTACGTTCTCCTTTGTCAATGTCACTTCTCCAATATATGCAAAGTCGATTAATAACTCGGGCATTCTATCAAATAACAAATTCAATAAATATACAAAAGGTGGAATTATAGAACGTTGATAGTACAATTCTTATCAAAATCGTTTTTTTTCTTTTTTTCGAAAAGACACTTCTAGATCGATATAAGTGATTAACGTAGCGCCGAAGTATGTAGAAGTCGATGGCTTCTTTACTTACGCAGGATTAATTGCTCGTAATTCGATGATATCCTCTTTGTTCTCGACGAAATCGCTCAAAAACATAGTGCGAAAATACGGTATAGTCGCAGCCAGTAGGAACCACTTAACATGCACAGAAAGTTCGATCGCCTACCTGCAATATTAACGATATTAAATTCAACAATCACCTACATTACCTTTGTTAAAGGACCATGGCATTAGTTTTATCTCTTTATTTTTAAAAAATCTAGCGTAGCGTGCGGTGAGAACTACAAGTTTAGAGGTGTTAGACTGACAGAAAAAATGTTTTTCTTGGTTTTTCGATGATTTTCTTTCTTGGTGAAGTCGCCTGGACATACTCCTGCATATACCTGGTTGACATGATATCTCGACTTTTGAATGTCTGAAAGCAGAAATTCAAGTCGATTCTTGAAGTATAGAGTTCCGCTATCGCCGGAACTTTATATTTTATACTTTCGATAAAAACATGAAAAATGACGGACTTGTGAAATTTTTTACCTCATATTTGCAACATGAATTGTTTATTAATATGTTTAAATATTAATAAATAATTGTATAGCTAGTACCGGCGATAGGCATTCTTGTGGGTCGCCTACGGCTACAATTGACGGACTCAGAATGTATGAACGGAGAAGACAGCAACGATGTGATTCTGCTGCAAAGGCTTGGGGGAGCGCCGGGGGTTGACGCGCGAAGCGAGTAAGGGGCAGAGTCTTATAATTTCGCAGAAATACGTCACAATTTTTAAGAACCCTTCAGAATTTTGTACTTTCGAGAAACTTTGTAACATCTCTGACAGCAAAATTTCGTCATTCTAACGTGCAAGGCGTGCAGATTTCATGCTGACTATGATAACAGCAGTAAATTAAAATTCTGAAAAAAAATTAAGGATACAGTTCAGCTCATCTTCCCTACTGACAAATTTTTAAAAAAGATGGAAAATTAAAGTTAGCCGTATGAAAATTATTAAAATTCGACGCTACATCGAATCGAGCCGCCCCGGCCATGTAGGTAGTTCTCGACGCAAGACGACTATACCTGCGATTACTGTAAAATCTAGGATAGCTGCTGACATGATTGTATTACCGATTAAAGTGATACGATAATTTGTTTAAAGAACGAATTACTTGGATATAATAGGAGGCACGGTGAAACGGAGAACATTTTAAGATTCTGTAAAGTGGATCGAACTCTTAGCTGTAATGGTATTAACGTAAATAGAGAGAATTTATGATTTGTTTAAACAATGAATTTATACAAATATCTCGGAAACATTGATTGATACAGCGAAATGGAGAAAATATAGGGATTTTGTAAAGGGGGTTGAACTTTCAGTCGTGATGGTATTACCGAATAGGGCGAGTCAATAATTGTTTAAACATTAAATGTTTACAAATATCTCGAAAACGGGGAGAGATATGAAGAAAGCTCTTTATGAAATCCCTCAATTTTCTCCGTTTCACCGTATCCCTCCCCATTTTTGAGATATTAGCAAAATTTTAATGTTTAAACAATTATTAACTTCCTCCGTTCGGTAATGCAATCGCAGCTGCAAGGTCGTCTCCCTTTATGAAATCCCTACACTTTCTGCATTTCGCCGTACCTTTCCCCGTTTCCGAGATGTTCGCAAAATTTTAATGTTTGAACAAATTATTAACTCCCTCCCCCCCCCGTTCAGAAATGCCATCGCAACGAAAGTTCGTCTCCCTTTATGAAATCCCTACATTTTCTGCATTTCGCCGTACCTCTCTCCGTTTCCGCGATATTCGTAACATTTTAATGTTTAAACAATTATTGACTCGCTGCATTCGGTAATGCCATTGCGGCTGAAAACTCGACTCCCTTTACAAAATCCCTATATTTCCTCCGTTTCGCCGTATCTCTCACCGTTTCCGAGATAATTGCATAAATTCATTGTTTAAACAAATGATCGATTCTCTCTCTATTTGAGATAATACCATTACGGCTGAGAGTTCGACCCCCTTTACAGAACCTTAAAATGTTCTCCGTTTCGCCGTATCTCCAATTGTTTTCGGGATATTTGCCAAATTTCGTTGTTTAAACAAATTATTAACTTTATTCGGTAATACAATCATGTCTGAAGCTATCCTAGATTTTACAGTAATCGCAAATACTGTAACAATAACAGGTCTAGTCGTCTTGCGCCGAGAACTACATAGCCAGGGCGGCTCGATTCGATGTAGCGTCAAATTTTAATAATTTTTATACGGCTAATTTTAACGTGTCATCTTTTTTGAAAATTGGTCGGTAAAGAGGATGAACTGGACTATATCCTGAATCTTTTCAGATTTTCAAATTCCTGCACGCCTTGCACGCCTTGCTGCAAATAACACAGGACCACAAAATGAAATCGAAAAAGTCCTCTTACCAAACCGACTGATCTACAGGGTGTTCGGAAAAAACACCGACACAGAAATAGGGGTGATAGGTTACGTCATTACAAGTATTTTGATATAAGGGACCTATACCCGCAAGCGCCCCCTTCTGGAGATATCAACTTTTCAAGTTTATAACGACCGAGGTTGATCAAAGTAGAATAATATTGAGTTTTTTGTTTTCCTGTACAATTGAAAAACAAATGAAAACTCCTTGTATCCGCATCATCTTCGAAAAGTACAAGGACTTGAGCCAAGCGGTTATCCTTTCCGCAAGCAGTTTGCGCAGTGGCACATCTATCCAGAATCGTTTCCGATGTTGCATGGACATGGGTGGCCGTCATTTTGAGCATTTGCTGTAGTACATTGTTTTTGTATCTCGTAAAATTAAATATTCGTTACCATCTTGATACGTTTCTTATTATTCTACTTTGATCAACCTCGGTCGTTATAAACTTGAAAAGTTGATATCTCCAGAAGGGGGCGCTTGCGGGTATAGGTCCCTTATATCAAAATACTTGTAATGACGTAGCCTATCACCCCTATTTCTGTGTCGGCGTTTTTTCCGAACACCCTGTATATGTTTTTGAGTGCGCTAATCATGAATGCGTGGTCCGTATGACCCCTACACGTCAGGATTAAGGTCATTTGAAGCTCAATTTCGAAACTACGAAAGATGTTATTTGAAAAATTTCTCTTATCAAACCGAATGATCTATACGTTTTTGGGTGCGCTGTTCACGAATTCGTGGTCCGTATGACCCCCCCTCCCCCCTACACGTCAGGATCAAGGTTTTTTACCTCGGATTCTGAAAGAGCAGGATATTTTACGTTCGGATATGTTTTGACCTATGGGCGAAAGTGACCTCTAGAGGTCACATGGAGGGCAGATTCATTCTTTTCAACTTCTCATTTGGTCTTTACGTCAGAGTATATCCGCAGGTTAAAATGCCCTGTTCTTTCAGAATCCGGGGTCAAAACAGAGATATCTGGCGAAATATCGATGATGACCTTCGAATGGCCTTGTAAATGATCTCTGGGGTCGATCCAAAGCCACCAGCTAATAGCTCTAGATTTCTTCGACATTTTTTGTGAGGATCATTTCCTCGATATCTGCCTACCATGAGGGGATATTGGTCTGAGAAGTTCAAAAGAATGAATCTGACCTCCATGTGACCTCTAGAGGTCACTTTGGCCCATAGGTCCAAACATATCCGAACGTAAAATGTCCTACTCTTTCAGAATCCGAGGTAAAAGAAATAACATCTTTCGAGGTATCGAAGTTATCCTCCAGATGACCTTGATCCTGACGTGTAGGGGTCATACGGACCATGGATTCGTGATCAGCGCACCCAAAAACGTATAGATCATTCGGTTTGATAAGAGAACTTTTTCAAATAACATCTTTCGAAGTATCGAAGTTGACCTCCAAATGACCTTGATCCTGACGTGTAGGGGTCATATGGATCACGGATTCGTGATCAGCGCGCCCAAAAACGTATAGATCATTCGGTTTGGTAAGAGGACTTTTTCGATTTCATTTTGTGGTCCTGTGTAATCAACAACAGGGACGCAGTTGTTGCAATTCTAACGAAAAAACTTGCAGACTTCGAATTTGTCTGCACGTCTGGTTATCAAGGATGTTGAGTAAATAAAAAAAATTTATTTGCAACGTTTAGCTTGAGTATCTTAAAAAGGCAAGAGAAAAAGGTAATAACTTGCTTAACAGTTGTTACGAAAGAATTTTACAGGACGTAGAATGGTGAAATTAATAATGGCTGGATCAAAATGGCGCACGACTAATCTAGTGAATAGACGTCTATTTACAATATTCGTACCCTACAGAGTTTTCGAATATATAGCATTATTCACTGGACCTTCGACATAGCAAATATAACGTATACGATTTGTAGAACTATAGACGATGAGCGTCATTGTTAACACATTGTTCATCGGTCACGAGTAAATTCGTATCGTCGTGCCAAAACGTTGCTGACTGGCCACGAGTAAACTCGTGATCGGTGCGTCTTTTTTTCGTGTCAGCTTCGTTCGATCAGTGCATTCTTGAAGAGCATAGACTGTAATTGTTGTTCAGCATACCGCAAGCTTCTTTAGCTAATAAAACCCATCAAGTTGTATCCTTTTTGCTATAAAAAAGAAATTCCAACCATGACGGAACGGTAACGATGAAGAATCCTTCAATGAATTATACTCGGATGATTTATCTGATTATCCGAGTGATTTTAAAATAATTAATGATACTTTATCGAAAGACAGTGATGAATCTGATATTAGGCTACCAAAACGACGAAGAAGAAATATAATAGAATCTGATAGTGACAATGATTTGGAAGAAGAATGGATCGAGAATAATATAAGACCAACCTTAGAGGATTATTTAAACCTGTTGTTACACGTAGGTGATTTGCTACACCGCTTATCATACCAAAAAAATATTAAAAATAAAATATGAAATAAAATTCATTTATAGGTGTATTAAGCCATTATAAAAAAACGTTTATTAACATTGTTTCACTTCCACATCCAATTCCGAAATAATAGCCGGTGACATAAGATAAACTCTGAGAAAAACTGCCGGTCAACAATGTGCTTTCCATCTATTCTCGTTTTCAACTAGTCTCTTCTTTTCGTTCCTATTTTCTTGCATGATTTTCAGATGCTGCAGCCATTGTTTCTCTATTTCTACCTTCGTCTTCGCAATTTTCGAGCCAGTTCCATGAGCAGCTTTATTTTTTTTTTCTTGTAGTCGTTGCTGTTTGCTTCTTCAGTAATAATTGAGGGTTCGCTATGTATGTATGTTGCCATTGCCTTCGATCTTTTTCGATTCATCGCCTTTTTGATCTTGCTGCTGTGAAGTACTAATGAAACCCAGAATCGGAGAATCGAAAGAACCGCAAACTGCGCCAATGGCGCTTTTTCTGTGACCTAAAATTTCTGATAAACGCTCCTCCTCCTACGCTCCTCTAATTCGTCAAAGGATTTTGGGTCATGTTCACTCTCACGGCTATGATCTCTTTCTTTATTGTATGATTTCTTTAAAGCTGCAAACTTCCAACGCGCTTGATCGGTAGACATCAATAATAATAATAATAATAATAGCATCCTTAATAAAACAATTTCCTCACATGCCCATTCACATACATGGCGTTATATAATAATATATTATAATATAATTCTTACCTGTTTGGAAATTATCGAGGAAGCATTTAAGGAGAGACATCAGAACTCTACGGGGTGAGGCGAGAGGAGGGAAAGATCAAAGCTTCCGATGCGTATTGCCAATATCATATAATGAAATTTTAATTCATTCAAAAATTATATATACGTTATTAATGTCACAAAATGTGGCTTATCATTGCACTATTATTGATTTAAAATCAATGTAATAATTATTTTAATTTATCACTGTTAAATTTTACATTATTTATTCGAGTAAGAAAATGAAAAAAAACGTGGCAACAACGCAGGTTTTGACCAAGAGGTTGGTACGAGAGTTGTCGGTAAAAACGGTCACTTACCGACAGAATTCTACGTGTGACAGCTGCGTATTTTGATATTCATAACCTTAAAGCGGTATGTTTACGTGGGTTCTATCAGTGGCCAAATATCGCTTTCAAACTGTATAATTTCACGGCACAACCTTATCGTTGGAAAGGAAAAGTGGTGACTAAAAAATTATATGGCAGAAAAATACAAATGCAAGAAAGAGGTAGAGCTACAATACGCTAGGCAAGTAGCTCTAGTGGTGCCACGAGGTGGTCGGAGTTTGTAACTCTAGGGGGGCCGTTACTCCAATTCGTGTATAATGGAGCCTGCGAAACGGTCAGTAAAAACTACGAAAAAACGATCGAATCGTAATTGTTGTACCATTCTGTGATTTCGTTCGAAAATTCAACGCCAATACATCAAAATCTTTGTGTCGAGTTTTAATTTGACGTACCTTCTCAATACAAGTAATTCTTTTACTCCGTTCTTCAAACCAAGCAGTAGTTTTCGATTGATTCAAAGACGAGAAACAGATGTTTATCTACTTCTGTTTATTTACTACTACCTTTTTTAAATACAAGGCAGAAAACTTCAAAGGACATTCAATCGTTGTTAATTTACGAATACCATCATTTATCACGTAGTTCTGACCATGATATGTTTTGAAAGAAGTTATTGTTTGTAATAAAAGTAAGTTAGAAAACAGTTCACGAAAAAATTGCTCTTCTCTTTCTTGTAACTTATTTTTCTTCAAAACATAGCTTCTCGGCTTTTATCATGTGAATAAGTGCACTGTTTTCCTGCATGTGTGTGTCTGAAATATTCTGCATATCTTTAAAGGTGTAGGTGTCATCACTAATATGGCCCTTTTCTGAAGGAAATAATAATTCTATAGTACAGCCCTTTCGATATTTCTCTAGTTGTTGCTCAGGTGGACGATTCCAAATCATTGGAGCATCCGTTTTTGAGAGAGTATTTTCTTCGTTTACGAAAATCCATATTGCGGCGGCATGTTTGCACAATAACATGCCTGCTTTACAGGTGAAAAATGCATCACGTACAGTACGTCCATTTGCGTGATCTAACTGTGAAAGAAACACAAAATTTATTCTTGATTGCATGTGTCATAAAGTCTCCATCACCAGAGCTGGATTAGTTGATAAAAAAAATTAAAAAACGAATGCAGTAAATACCTCTACAATTGGTTAATAAATATTTTCTTTTTTCCGTGTGCTTTGAGCAGCACGAGTTTCTCCAGCACTGATCCACGGTTCTCTCGATGTTCTCCATCAATTATTTCTCTCACGTTACTCACGTGGCAACTCTTCAACAGTTTTTCACATTTACTTAAACTTTTTAGATGAAAATGAGTTAAATCGATTGCTTGAAACCCGTTAGTAATTATGAGACTCATAATTAATTTGTATTAATTTAAAACTCTCAAAACTGTAAGCTGGTTCACCTGTTAATAGACCGATGACCGTACAAATATCTGCTCACATGTCCCCCTGGAGTTGCGTGGAATGTCCGCGAGGTCGCGCGCGCGTCAGTGATTTGAGGTACATACATACACCCGGGAACACTGAATCTGTCGCTGGTGACTTTTTTTTAATGTTATTTTTAAACGTACTAACCAATGATTAATAATCCTCATACTTTCATTAACGAGAGTAGATGCCACCGTAGCTAATGAGGGCATGACAATTAATTGTTCATTGGTTAATACGTTTAAAAATAACATTTTTAAAAAATCACCAGCGACAGATTCCGTGTCCTCGGGTGTACTTGCCTAGCGTATAGTCAATGGAATTGTACATTTTACCTTGCATCAAATGAGGTAGTTCTGATTTTTTTTATATTTATATTGTATGTGATAAAGTTGTAATGACAAATCCAAGTTTTCGACCTCGGAAGCCCTCCGGATCATTGCTAAATACTTGAAAGACTGCTAAATTTGAGGACTTTTCAGTTTTTGTCAATTGTGACTACCAAGGACCTGTGTTACAGCAAAAGTCATTATTTGTACTTCTAAAGTAGACTAAATTTGCAACAACACGAGATGAATTTGGTCTCGGTAGGCCAAATAGTTTCTAAGATACAGCAATTCAAAGTTTTGCAAAATTTCCAAAAAAAGGAAATTTTAGTTTTTTAAAAGTTTTTATCAATATTGACCACTAAAGACCCATTTAACAGCAAAAGTTATTATATATATTATTAATAAGGACTAAACTTTCAACAAAACATATCCAAAGTTGATAAGGTTAGTAAGCAAATATTAAAAGGGTGGTTTGTAAAATGAAGTACCTACGGCCGTTAACGAAATAAGCATTATAATTTATTTAAAAATCATTGTAGTAAATATAAAATTATTATTTCAAATTTATGTTGTAATATGAAACACCTCATTGTATATAATCAGTAATGTGTGGGAAATTGTTATTAGTCGTACTTCTTGTACATCTTTGATGGACCAGGCTGGTCCTCTAAATTCACAGCACTTCTTTTGGGGGCAGCTTGCTTTGGTAGCATTTCTTTATCGACCGGCTGAGGTAGGTCGAAATCGTCATTCCAGGTGGGCTAAGCTGTCCTTCGACCCTGACATTTTCAGGGCCGGCTTGGGGATCGGGCTATGGAACCCGGTATCCCTTAGGACGGCTTCCGAGCGGTCAGTTGATGACTGGGCCGAAAAACTGGTGGCGATCGTTACGGAGACCTGCGATGCGGCGGCTACTCGGGCATCGAAGAAGCCTGGACCCCGTAAGGTTTTCTGGTGGACCCCCGAGCTCAATGAACTCAGACGGACATGTGTGAGGCAACGCAGGAAGTTACAGCGGGCGAACCGGCGAATTCCCAGGGACTTGGGCCTGATCGAGGAACTCCGGAATGACTTGAAGTCGAGCCGTAGGATGCTGCGAGGGGAGATCCGGCGTGCCCGTGCGCTATGCTGGAAAGATCTTGTCGAGGACTTGAACGTCGACCCTTGGGATCGGGCGTACAAGATAGCGATGGGGAGACTGAGGGTGAGCACTCCATCGGCTACAGAGACTATGTCGCTGGAAGAAGCCGACGTCATCATTGACGGGCTCTTTCCAAAAGCTCCGCCGAAAATATCGTCGAATGTGGGAAGGGACCCTCCCCCCTGCCTGGTCCGGGGGAGGAGGATCTGGTCATCACACAACATGAGGTCAGACGCGCCTTGGTTAAGGAGAAGCCCAGGGCATCGGCCCCTGGACCCGACAGCATACGTGCCTTTTGGCGGGTGAGAGGCACGGAGGAGATGCTAGAGGAGCTCTCCAACCTGTACAAGGAATGCCTCAGGGTTGGTCACTTCCCGAAGATTTGGAAGTTGGCCAATTTTGTGCTGATCCCCAAGGGGCACGGTCCAGAAAGCCGTGGCAAGTTTAGGCCGATATGCCTATTAGACAATGTAGGCAAGGGCTTGGAGCGGGTCATCGTCACGCGTATCCGAAGAGCCTTGGCCTGTTTGCCGGGTGGAGGTTTGTCTGAGCGGCAGTTCGGCTTCCGGCCAAAGCGTTCGACAATTGACGCAATGATCATAGCTAAGGAATTCGTTGAGAGGGCATGCAACAATGGAGAGGTGGTGGTTGCTGTCGCGGTGGATATCCAGAATGCCTTTAATTCCCTCCCCTGGGCGAGTATCATCGCCCGGATGAGGAGCAAGGGGCTGCCCAAATAACTAGTCGCGATAGTTGGCAATTACCTCAGTGAGAGGTACATCCGGTTTAGGAGTGAGGCGGGCGAGGTTGAGTCCAGGGCGGTCCGAGCTGGCGTTCCGCAGGGGTCGGTCTTGGGCCCCTTGCTGTGGAACGTCGCATATGACTATGTCCTGGAGGCAGAACTGCTGCCGGGATGCACTGTAATAGCATACGCAGACGACACAGTGGTGTTGGCGAGGCATCGAGACACTCGACGGGCGTCTCTCTTGGCGGCCAAGCAGGTCGCGGCGGTGACACACTGCATATAAGAGCTGGGCCTAAAGGTCGCGGCAAAGAAGACCACGGCCATGGTTTTTGGTGGGGCAGCCGATGGGTCGGTTTTTGTGGGCGGGGAGGTGATCGAGATACGTCCGACGATGAGATACCTAGGGGTGATCTTCGATCGGACGTTGTCCTTTCGTCCCCATTTTGAAGGCGTAGCGGTGAAAGTTGAGGGAGTAATCAAAGCTTTGTGGGGCCTGGTGTCAAACTTGCATGGCCCACGCGAATTCAAGAGACGCCTGTACATGAATGTGGTACACTTTATCATGTTGTACGGCGCCCCGGTGTGGAGCCCGCAGCTGAGTGCGCGTGTAAGCTATAGGAAGCGTTTACTTGCGATCCAGCGTCGCATGGCGCTTCGAGTGATTAGTGCTTATCGCACACTGTCCCTGGAGGCGACATTGTTATTGGCGAGGGTCCCCCCTATACACCTCCTTGCAGAGGGGCTGAGGAGGGTATATGAGAGGATACAGATGGTCCAGGAAGCCGGCGGGGACGACCCTGAAACAAAGAGGGACATCGTCATAGCGGCCAGAAATCTCACACGTGTACAGTGGGAGCTCTTGCTACAGGGTGAGAACTTGTCGGGGGAAAGAGTGCGTAACGCCGTCCTCCCAAGCTTCGACCGTTGGTTGGATAGGAAGCACGGGAGTATGGGCTTCTATCTAACACAACTTATGGGAGGGCACGGGTGCTTCGGGGAGTTTCTCTTCAGAATCAACAAGGAGAGATCTTCTCGCTGTCACCACTGCGAAGAAATGTCAGACTCCGCTGAACACACCCTTTGGGAGTACGAAGCGTGGGAGAATGAGAGGGCGGCATTACACGCGGTTATAGGAGATGACATTGATCTCGCATTCAGGGTCATGTTGCCCCAAATGTTGGACAGCAAGGAGGCATGGGCGGCGGTGGCCCGCTTTGCGAAGAAGGTCTTGACCCGTAAGGAGGAAGCCGAGAGAACTCGGGAGAGCGAGGGGCGCAAAATGGGTGAATCATAGTCATTGCGCGGTTAGGATAGGACGTGTTGGCCGGCTGGTGATCACTCACTGGCGGAAGCCCGGCCTTGAGCGGCTAATAGGCAGACGGCCGTTATGCATGGGTGAGTGAACGTTAGAGGAGTGAGTGTATGTGTGTATGACTGGGAAGTGTATGAATATTTAGTTAGGACTAAGCTGGTCTGGGATGGCAGGTTGGTATTCCCTGTCTTTCTCGGTGTAGCATGTAAGGTGGTGTCCCCGGGAGTTGGGGTTGTCCCGCTTCCGGCTGGCGCTGGTCAACACGCGCATTTTTTGGGAGGAGTGTTTTGACACGTAGTAATAGGTTTTAGCTGGTGGAGTTGAACTGTGCCAGACTGAGAGGCGCGAGTAGTGCTGCCCTCGTATTTCCGGCTGGCCGATCCTCCTCCCCCCCCTGAGGTGATGTCCCAGGGGCTGGTTTAGTTGTACATCCCCTGCTGGGCAGTTATGCTTTCGGGCATATTAAGAGGTGAGCCACCTGTAATGTGGCGCGGCAAGAGGTTAGAGGCATTGGTAAAATAAGAGGTGAGCGACGTCGTGCTCATACCTAGAGTGATTCCCGCAGTCGGGCCCTAGTTGATCGTTACCGGGGGCTCTCATTTTTAGGCCAGCTTGGTTGGAGGTTAGGTTTTAGTGGGTAGGGGGCCCCCGTATTGCACTCGCAGGCAAAACATACTGCGGCGGGGTGTCTCGAGTCCCACACTACCCGGGATTTGCCAACCCGGGTGTGCGTAAAAAGCATTTCCCCCTCCTTAAAAAAAAAAAAAGGTCGAAATCGTCATCTGATGGTGTATCATCGATAAGTGGTTCATCATCAATGTCGTCACACATCAGGTGTGGTATGTCCTCACAAGATTGACCACTACACTGGTTGGAAACAGCCGAGCATTTGAGTCCTGCTTTCCTACAACCGCAATTGTTGGTACAACCTTTTTCACAATTGCAGGAAATCATGTTTAGCAGGGGTTGAGGAGCTGGTGGTTTCGTCATCAGTTGAGGAATGAAGCCTTATTTACTCCGCATCCAGTCCCAATCGAAAGGATTCTTCTCACCTCTCAGCCACTTCTGTACCTGAAAAGAAACCAACAACAAAGTTAAGAAACACCGGAGCGCTGATCCTAATCGATCGGCATTTTGATCTCCTTATCCTTCCTTCCTCGAAAAACCTGTGCGCGAGTTACGAACGTCGAACATTGAGACCTGTCGAGGAAAAGGGGAACCAATTAAAACAAAGGTATTCATTGCATCGGATAAGCCGTCTAACAGGTAGTGACAGTCTCCTTGGGGAGATTAGAATTTTAATAAAATTCCGGACATAAATAAAACGTTTCGATCTGCGATGAAACCTTGCGCCATCTCCGGCAAACCAGGGCAACCAAAAGCGGGTCTTAATTCTCATTTTTGTGATTGTAACTGATGGGTTAATTTTGAAACGTAATAACCCTAAGGGGCCTATTTCTTGGATCCGATACGTCGGATTGTCGTATACGACAAGTCACTCTGATTGACTGTGAAAAAATCGGGTGGGTGTCCGTCGCAGATATCTTGTCGGATGAATGAAATAGGGTCAATTAACGACACTTCTGTTTGTCGCTGCGACAGTCTGGAAATGGTGGTGCCGCCAAGTGGTAAAGTTTGGCAGTCCGGGTCTTCATTGTACTGTATGCCCCGCTCTGTACCGCACAGTTGCAGGGCCTTGAAATTAACCTTCGGCCTGGCTTGGTCGGTACTCGAGTCATTTTTTACCGGTAGAAGTCGAGTCGGTAGTTAGAGTTGGTGTCAATTCGAGAGATCGAAGCGTTTAATCTCAAAATCGTGAATTTGTGAATAATGGAAATTACTCACTATAATTCACAAATTCACGATTTTGAGATTAGATGCTTCGATCTCCCGAATTGACACCAACTCTATCTACCGACTCGACTTCTACTGGTAAAAAATGACTGGAGTACCGACCAAGCCAGGCCGAAGGTAAATTTCAAGGTCCTGCAACTGTGCGATACAGAGCAGGACATACGGTAATGTAAGATTCGACCACCGTCGGTAAAAACTGCCGAAGTGGTGTTGCGCTTGCCGTCAGACATACGGTATACGTACTCATCGAAAAGAATTTAAATATTGAAATTTTTCCCATTCTTTAAAAATATAATAAAATTGATTTTTGCACCATCAGTGCCAATACAATTCGTAACATCAATATTTCTCAGATAGCCATCGGTGGCGTTGGACGTAGCATACTGTCGCGCCATCACCCGGCCATGCACGACCCTATTTTTCATCGTACGAAACCGTCGCTTGAAGTTCAGTACTGCTGAACTTTCGAACGACGAAAAATACCGTTGGTCCGACAGATTTCCCCCACCACCACTTTTTGTCATAGCCAATCGGAGTGACTTGTCGTATACGACAATCCGACGTGTCGGATCCATGAAATAGGCCCCTAATGAGGTAGGCTAGTCAAAGCTCAACGCAGATGGCGCCAGACAACTAGGTAACCAATTTGGAGAGAACATACAACCACCATTTTTGTACACCACGCACGGTGGCCAATCACGAGCGACCAGTGCGAGATTGTCTTGAGTCGAGAAGCGGGGCCAGCCCTTTCCACCACACGGATTGAAATCTGCGATCCCAATAAAATCTAGCCATTTTTTACGAAGCTCACTGCCTTCCCGTGAAAATTTAAACCGTGAAGGATTATTGCAGGATGGAAAACTGCACACAATCATTTTTTTTAAACAAAATGTAATTTTTTTTCTTTTGCTCTGTGTAGGTACTGTTCACTTTACATGTAGGTGGACCACACAAAGCTGCATTGGACGCTTCGAAATTATCTCAAAAAAGTCACCTAGTTGCCCAGCGTCAATATTTCACTCCTTCACCACTAGCCCTCCCCATTGAATCGCTTATTTGAGAAACCCTACAGATCCAAGAAACATAGTTCTGAGATAATTGAAAAAAACTCAAATTGTGTATTGGGTTTTAAAAGTAAACGGAATATTTGATGCTGCCTACTGTGTAGGAACTGCATTAGATCTGTGGGGTTTATAAAGCTAATGATGCGTATTGCTATTAACCCTCACCGGTCCAAAACTTGTGTACCATATCGGTTCCATTTGTATACGCTCGTATACATTATAACAAACTGATAGAAATTGTAGATTGAATGAAAATACTGCTTTTTGTTTTGTTTGTTTGCAATTTTTATTGCTGCTGGTGTTCCGCAGGAATCGGTCTTGGGACCCCTCCTGTGGAACATCGCATATGACTACGTTCTCGAGGTCGATGTCATTCCTGGATGCGCTTTCATCGCATACGCTGACGACACCCTCGTGTTAGCACGCGGGCGAAATTCTAGGCGGGCTTCTCCGGTGCGGCTGACCGGGGTACCGTTTTCGTTGGGGGCGAAATGGTTGACGTTGGGGACTGTATGAGGTATCTGGGTGTTACCTTTGATAGGACCCTGTCATTCCGACAGCATTTTGCGAACATCTCGGTTAAAGTGGAGAAGGTGGTCCGTTCGCTTTGGAGCTTAATGCCCAATTTGCGCGGCCCCGGAGAAAGGAAGAGGCGTCTTTATATGACTGTCACTCTTTCGATCATTCTCTACGGCGCACCGGTGTGGAGTAGTCAACTTAGCGCTCGAGCCAGCTACAGGCGACCTTTGCTTGCGGTACAACGCCGGATGGCCCTTCGGACCATCTGTGCCTACCGCACGCTGTCCCTGGAAGCTGCGCTCCTTCTTGCGAGGATCCCCCCGGTGCATCTGCTGGCGGAGTGCCTTAGGCGGGTCTATGAAAGGATCCAGGTCCTCAGGGCCCTTCATCTACAAGGACTGTCCACTGCAGGGATTGTTCTCGAAGGCTTGGAAGGCATCTAACTTGGTGTTGATACCGAAAGGACACGAAGAGGAATTTAAGGGTAAATTCCGCCCCATTTGCCTCCTGGATGATGCTGGCAAGGGTCTCGAAAGGATTATTGTCGGCAAAATTCGGGGGGCTATGGTTGGTCTGCCGGGTGGTGGCCTTTCAGACCATCAATATGGTTTCAGGCCTAGGTTATCCACAATTGATGCGATGTCAGAGGCTAAAGCTTTTGTTGAGGCAGCTCATTCCCAGGGCGAGGTGGTGATGGCGATTGCTGTGGATATACAGAACGCTTTCAACACCTTGCCCTGGGTGAGTATTATTGCTCAAATGCGGGGCAAGGGTATCCCGGAGTACTTGGTTTCTATCGTGCGAGACTATCTTAATGACAGAATGATACGCTTCATCGGTGAGGATGGAGTGGTCCATACTAGTGAGGTCAAGGCTGGTGTTCCACAGGGCTTTGTGTTGGGACCTTTCCTGTGGAACATCGCCTATGACTATGTCTTAGATGTGGACATCCTCCCTGGATGCTGCGTACTTGCGTATGCGGATGATACGCTCGTTCTCGTCAGGGGGAGTAACGCTCGCAGAGCTAGTCTTCTGGCGGCTAGACAAGTGGCGGCGGTGGCGCACAGGATTGGAGAGCTCGGTCTGAGGATCTCCCCGACCAAGACCACTACTATGTTGTTCGCTAGGGACGCCCGCATTGACGGGGGTTTTGTCTTTGTGGGGGGCGAAATGGTCCCCGTGCAGAATAGTATGAGGTATCTCGGGGTGGTCTTCGATCGGGCCCTGTCCTTCCGGGTACACTTTGAGACGGTCCTTGCCAAAGTTGATAAGGTAATTAAAGCGTTGAGCAGAATCTTGCCTAACCTCCGTGGCCCGGGGGAGTTCAAGAGGCGGCTGTACGTGAACGTGGTGCATTCAATTATGCTATATGGCTCCCCGATATGGAGTTCTCAGCTGAGCGCCCATGTCAGCTATAGGAGGCCGCTCCTGGCCGCTCAGCGGAGAATTGCCATTCGGTCGATTTGCGCGTATCGTACGCTGTCTTTGGATGCCACCTTGCTTCTGGCGAGGTTCCCCCCCCGTGCACCTCCTGGCGGAATGCCTTAGGAGAGTGTACGAGAGGATTCGGGTCTTCCGGGACTATGGAGACGAGGCGCCCGAGACGAAGAGTGAGGTGGTTAAAGTGGCTAAGGCTAACGAGGGTGCAGTGGAAGATCTCACTGCAGGGAAACAACTTGGCAGGGATCAGAGTACGTGAGGCTGTCCTCCCCGTCTTCGACAGGTGGTTGGACAGAAATCATGGGTGCTTGGGATACCATCTCACGCAGCTTATGGGAGGGCATGGGTGCTTCGGGGAGTTCCTCTTTAGAATCAATAAGGAGCGATCTCCCCGATGCCACCACTGCGAGGAGGCTTTCGATTCGGCCGAGCACAACCTGCGGGAGTGCGCGGCTTGGGAGGCGGAGAGGACGGCGTTACGTTCGGTCATCGGTGTAGGCGTCGACCTGACTTGGGCGACCATGCTATCACGCATGCTTGATGAGAAGGAGGTCTGGACTGCTGTGGCTCGGTTCGCCAAAGCAGTCCTGACCCGTAAAGAAGAGGCTGAGAGAACGAGGGAGCGAGAGGGGCGAAGGCTGTAAACCCCACTCTTGCTGGCATACAGTGTGGCCTTTGGTTACCGTTTTGCGGTGAACTGGGCAAGTGGTTTCGCGCCACCACTCCAGTGGGATTGCCCCCAGTCATCGTTGGACACCCGGCAAGGCGCGTGTGTTAGGCTGTTGGCCGTTTGAATGAGAGAGAGAGAGAGAGAGAGAGAGAGAGAGAGAGAGAGAGAGAGAGAGAGAGAGAGAGAGAGAGAGAGAGAGAGAGAGAGAGAGAGAGAGAGAGAGAGAGAGAG
Organism: Xiphydria camelus; assembly: GCA_963678675.1. Lineage (NCBI taxonomy): Eukaryota > Metazoa > Arthropoda > Insecta > Hymenoptera > Xiphydriidae > Xiphydria > Xiphydria camelus. The sequence continues at coordinate 16,969,074 of OY783194.1, forward strand.
AGAGAGAGTACGTATGAACCCTCGTGCGGGCGCGTGGTGCAAATTTGCTATACCACTTGCAAATGAGCCATTTACAATTGTACTGCATAAAGTTACGTTGGTTCAACTTATATTTAACATATTTTATAAAGTAGAAAAAGTTGTGTATGCTACTCATGTGTAAAGTTTTTTCTTTAGTCGTGGAATTGTCTCGTTCGCCCATGTGTTCAGATGTTGATTTTATTTGTTAATTTATTACAATTTGGTATATCTGGATTACCAAAAATTACTAGCTAATAGTGATTTTAATTTGTGTGGCTTATAGGGAAAGAACTGATCAGATACCAAGACAATTATACAAGAAATTTACTTACATGACCAGGCGCGTGGTAGGAAATTTGATACCAATACAATTTTAGGCTGCCGTAAATCTCTAAAAATCACTAATTTCAATAAAGCGAAAATAACATATGCAAGCCAAGCAACAGTTCGAGAGATACTGAGACATGCAATGGCGATGCTCAACATTTTGTCCCCCCACTATCGCATAGTTACATACTGGTAGCAAAATTGCACCAGCGCGCCTGCTCTAGGGTTAAAGATTTGTCTAACGTATCATATGATGAAGATTACTGTTATCATGTATGTGTACAGTCGGCTGTAAATGACGTTCCTGAATCTTTTGAAGAAATTAAAAAACGTGATGGTAGAATTGAGTGGGAGAAAGCCATAAAAGATGAAATTGATTCTCTCATTCAAAACGAAACATGGAATATCGTACCATGTTCAAAGAAAAAAAATATAGTAGACTGTAAATGGGTATTCACTTTAAAACTTAATGCTGATGGAAATCCATATAAACGTAAAGCGAGATTAGTAGCTTGTGGTTTTAGCTAAGCATATTTGTTAGATTACGATGAAACATTCGCACCAGGTGCGCGAACAACTGGCTGATGTCTTTACCACTATTAATGGGAATTGCTGCTAGTGGAACGTGAAGCGGTATTGAAAGCAGAGAGAGAGGGTTTGTATTTTCCTGCGGAATGGAAAAGAGAAACCAAAATGCAGTGAAAATCGTCGCTTCTTGCGTACAATCGTCACATGGTACTATTTGCCCTACCGATTTGTGTACAGAAGCGTTGCAAAAACATGTTTGCATCTTCCTCTGGCCCAGCTGCACTTGCACGTTACTTCTTTATTGTTGTTTACCAGTAAGATGTTCACTTCAACTTCGTGAGGAGCACTTGTTACATGTGACGATTGTATGCAAGAAGCGCCGATTTTCACTGCATTTTGGTTTCTCTTTTTGATTCCGCAGGAAAATACAAACTGCTTTCAATACCGCTTCTCCTTCCACTAGCGGCATTTTTGACTCTCCTAGAATTGACAAGATATCTTCGATACCGATATTCATCACTTATGAATTGGGTTTATTGCACTTGCACTCTTACAACTACTTTTACTTACAAATACTTTGGTTACGCTACATAGTTATCTTGATATTCGGTCCGTAACGACGGCCACCTTGGGCAGAACGAAATGCCTCCATACGGCGGTGTCCGACGCGAATAAAAATTCCGTAAGGCGTCAGCGAATAGACCAATCAGGATCAAGTATTCCGCTGTGGCAAAAACTCGCACTCCGGATCCTCACTGTGGCATCACAGACTACGTTTACACGAGCTGACTTACGCCGATTTAGTAAAACCGGTTTTCTAACTACTGGTATTAAGAGCCGTATAAACGCTGTTTTACGCCGGTCTTATTAAGCCGGTTTAGTAACGCTAAACCAGTTGACGAGGTGTAGTAGACTTACTAAACCGGTTTTAAAGAACTGTGTAAACGGATGCAGCATAACAACGTTAGGTTAACCAACTCTCGAACGGAGAAATACTTAATGGAATCGAAGAAGAGAGAAAGCTGGGAGATAGGCGAAACAAAATATTTCCTCAGATTAATGAAAGAGCGTCAAGTATTCAAAAATCTAGATGGAAAAAGGTTTCGAGTTGATGACATCTTTAAACATTTAGAGAAACCCATGGAAGAAAAGGGATATAGAAAAACATCAAAACAGATGCAAACAAGATTTAAAACCTTGAAGCGTAAGTAAAATATATTTCAGAAATGTTTAGACATATTTTATTACATTTTTTTCTAGTGACCTTTATATACTAGAAATAAATTGTACATTTCTTACACATACACCCTGCGACTCGGATTCTGTCGCTGGCGACTCTAATATATCATTTTTAAACGTACTAACCAATGATTAATCAATCCTCATGCTTTCATTAATGAGGATAGATGCCACTGTAGCTAATGAGAGCATGAGAATTAATTGTTCATTGGCTAGTATGTTTAAAAATGATACTTTAGAAAGTCACCAGCGACAGAATCTGAGTCGTAAGGTGTACTGTACTTAGCATTTAACGGGCACTCAGTCCTTTTTAGACCATTGTACCCGAGCCACACTTGGGGCCACTTAGCAGAGAGGAGACCCCCCCTCCCCCCAAGACCCCCGGTGAGCCCAGGGCCTCCATGACGATGGCATGCAGGAGTCCCCTAGCCCTCCCAGGTGTCCCAACCAGAGGGGGGGCCCCTCCCTGTCCTCACTCACTGGGGAAGGGGGTCCTCCGTGCAGAAGCCCCCCCTCCCCACCCCGAGTACAGCCGGTCTTAGCTCGATCCCCGGATCCCGGAAAAATTATTTTTCCGCAACCCGGGATTCGAACCCTAGACCTATCGCCCGAGCAGTCTTCGAGAGGCCAGCATTTAGACCACTCGCCTACTGCCGGCGACTAGTCGTAAGGTGTACTTAAAATATAATATACCTTTAGTTCACCTTTAGTTCTTTACTTTATTTGTAGTTCAATATAACAAGATTGCAAGGAGCATGACAAAGAGTGGATCCAGAAATAAGATGTCCTCATTTTTATATGCGGATGAAATGGGCGAATTATTGAATTCCCGTCCAATTGCTACCACACAGGTATAGATAGTACACCGTCACGAGATTCACTACAACCAAGTAAGTTATTGTGTTATACATCTTTATTACAAGGAAACAGAATATTATCAAAATTAGTCCCTTTTTTGTATTGCAAATGTGGAAATCTGTTTTCATGAGTATTAGTACTTCATTCGGTGTGAAAAATACTTATGTAATTGAAGTAGTATCTATATTACTAGGACATAAAATGTATGTATAATAATATCGGGGAAATTAAATTTTTTTTAGCAAAAAGCGAGTGGATTTATGAAGATGCACCAGATGTACGAGACGGACAAATTCCGGGAACTTCGAATTCGACGGCAGATTCTTATTGTACCTACTAGAAATATTTCGGAAGATTCTATCAGCGAATCAACATCGAGTTCCGTAAATGAAAATTCTTGTAATAACAAAATATTAAACGATGGGACTCAGCCAATGAAAAAACGGAGGAAACGAAACAGGTCGTTAGAGGCAATAGCATTCCGATACGCCGACAAGTTGAAAGAAAATTACGAAGATAGACAACGAAAGATAGGAGCAACCAACCAAAAATATATTCAGCAATTACTGGAATCAGAAAGGCAGTCACAAAAGGAAGTGACACAAGTTTTTTTTCAGAACCAACGAACCATCTTGACAGAAATGACGACACAGTTATTGACAGGTCTCCAGAATATCTTTCATCCACCAAATACGTTGCCAAGTATGCCTACAACCTATCCAGTTTCTCAAGTACCTCACGTTATCTCCCCAAGTCAACAATCAACTCGATTTCCATCTTCTGTTCAATCGCCATCTTCTATCTATCCCATTTCCCAAGCACCTCGCGTTATCGCTTCAATTCAACGTTCAACTCCATTTTCATCTTGCGTTCAATCGCCACCTACTCCTGCATTAAGCCCTTTCCCTACAGTACTACTAAATTTGAAACAGTCATCTTCAACTATAGCTAAAAATGAGCATCAACGTATTATTAATATACAGAAGCACAATCCACGTTCTGGTAATCCACAGCATATCATCGCGGAAACGTCAACGAGCGTAACACCTCAACATGACCAAAATCTTAAAAATGTAGATGGAGCTGGTAGCCAGGAATTGAATCAAAGTTTTGTGGAATCTGAAGAAGATTAACGATGAAATATGAATCCTAAGTCCTACCTGTTAAGTTTTGACGTTGTACAAATGTTGCGTATAGAGCTGCGTATAGAGGTACATACATACACATGTCAATAAAACATTCATATAAATACATTTATTCCTTATATATAGGTATGTATTTCCTATAAATACATTTATTCCTTATACCGGGTGTTTTCCTGGGTTGTTGACATAGGCCGATATGGTGCATAGCAGTTTGTAGACTATAGTATGTACGCTATTGGTCGGAGACGCAAGGACGCCGAGCGATTGGCTCTGCCTATCGTCGGCAGACGTCAATCGTCGCGACAGAAGTTCCCTAGTGCGTAGGCACTGAGCAGACGAGAAAGTATAGCGGTTGATACAAAAATTTGTTTACAAGGTGGAAGTTTTCAGAGTAATTGTATTTTTTGAAAATAAAATGTGGTTTTCAAAGTTAATAAATTATTTCCATTCGCGAAACGATTTCCTTCGCGTTTATTTCGAACCTCGAACGCGCTTTTTAATAAATAGTAAAAATACAGTTAAAAAGAGTAATGAAGGAAGGGTGATAAATCTTGGGACAAATGTAAAATAATTAACGAGTTGTAGAGACAAGTGAACCGACGTGAAAAATAACAGTGACCAGGCAGTTCTCAGGATTTTTGAGTAGGGTAAGTGTAACGATAAATCGAGAGGAATAACAAAAAGGAATTGTTTTGAAGTCATTCAATTTCTTTATACTTTATAAAGGTAATAATAGTACAAAAATTATTTGTAGACTTAGAGAAAGTGATGAATTCTTCATGGATGATGGAAAAGTTCGACGACGTGCATCGGCCTCCACGGAGAAATGTGCCAAAGACGAAGGACGATTGGTATCCCGCTCATGAAATAGAAATAAATGAAACATAAAACAGTATTGATACAGAAAAAGAATGTAGTGCAGGTATTTATTTACCAATACGACTCACATTACCATCTGCTAACCAACGTGATTGAATACTTCAGCAAGCATCGATAACCAGGATCATGGTTAACGTGACTTTGTATTTTGCAACAACGAGCACCAACTCCCCCGGAGGACACGAAAAGCTGTAACATGAGGAATACGGTGAAAGGTTAATAAAATTATCCCAAACGATACCATGAATGTAAATAAATCCTTTTCATATCATGACATGTTGTGGAAAACTCACCGCTGCTTCATGTTCCCGTGTCGAAAACCACTACAGAACACTACAGAATATTTCCAACCACTACTGAAAACCTGAGTAGTGGCACAATAGTGGTGAGCAGTGGTTCAATGATGGTCAGTAGTGGTTCAATGGTGGTGAGCAGTGATCCAAAAGTGATATTTAGGGCCGGTTTTACCAACACGGTATAAACGCGGTATAGCGCTATACTGAGAATAACCAGTACGCAAGCGTTTTACAAGTATGGTATAAGTCTGGAATAGCATAAACTTTGGAATAAATGCAGACATAACTTATCCGGCAGTTTCATCGTGGGATAAGCTATCTATCCTCTGTATAACCTAACTTTTTGTTTGTGTCTATATTCTTCCGTGACATAGTCATAACTTGATCGTTGTGGTAAATTATTATTAATTTTGAAATGGAGTTATTTGATAAATCAGTTTTTGAATCATCATTTGATGTATCTAGATATTGACGTATTACCAAGAATGAGAAATCCGAAGAAAATACGTGCCCGGTAAGTAAATAAAAGATACCTATACCTATTAATTTATAATCAATATCTAATACAAAACTATTCCAAAGTTGACTATTTCGAAGAATACTTACAATGATGTAGAATTCTTCACTCGATTTCGTTTGGAAAAACAAAACCGGCCAGAGATTATTGGGACAAATACGACATCGCATTGCACCGAGGTCGCAAAGAAAAGCAGCAATTCAGCCAGTAACGAAATTATTGTCAACTTTAAGATTTCTTGCTTTGGGATCAATGCTAATTACTGTAAGTAATCGTTTTGATCGTAATGTTAAAACTTTTAATTAGTTATTATAATATGCCGCCACATCTGCTACCTCCGACGACTCCTCACATCGCAAGGAGAGCTAGTTTACAAGACTACAAGTTCGTCGATCGGCATAAACCGCCACTGATCTCCCAGAAATTAATGGGCGATATACTGAAAGACATCGACAAAGTCAAATTGAAACTCGTCGCAAGGTATGATTAAACAATTTTATCGCGGTAAACTTTTAATTCGCCAGGAACAAAGAGGAGTTTCGCATTGTCAGAATGTCGTGGCTGCGAAGGATTGATTTTGTTCACAGTGGGCTTTTAAACGTGTTTTTCAGATCGCCGGGTGAGAGACCTTTGCGAGCCAAACGCGAAAATAACCCTTGCAACGACCTTCAAGAGATCTTACGCGGAAACGATATATCACAATGCAATCGCCGGACAGTAGAAATTCCACTACGACGTTGACGCTCGATGATTCGTTCTAGATTAAGAACTCGATGATGCTCAATTTCTCTGGGTCACAGCATTCGCGTCGGACGGTGCTCCGAGGAACGGCTATTGTAGCCTTGCTTTCCACGCGTCAGATTGAATCATGACTATTTAATTACTGTTACTTATAGATCGGAGCCCCTATGTATTTTCAACACGACGGCGCTCCCGCGCACTCGACGATACGAGTCCGGCGATTCCTGGACGAGGAATTTCCTAACCGCTGGTTAGGAAGAGGGGGTCCAATTCCGTGGCCGCCGCGATCGCCCAACCTGACGCCGATGGATTATTTTTTCTGGGGCTACGTGAAACAGCAGTTATACAATGAGCGTCGCCATCTCCTGACTGTTGAGGACCTCGACTGAGAAATAATGAGGATCTGTGAGGAGATCCCCCGGAAGCGATCCAAAATACGACCTCAGCATTTTACGACCGATTAGGTTATTGCTCGGCTGAGCAAGGGAATAATTTTGAACATCTCCTGCAAACATGAAGCAGTGGTGAGTTTTCCACAAAATGTCATAATATGAAAAGGATTTATTTACATTCATAGGGTTATCGTTTTGGATAATTTTATTAACCTTTCACGGTATTCCTCGTGTTACAGCTTCTCCTGTCCTCCGGGGGAGTTGGTGCTCGTTGTTGCAAAACACAAAGTCATTAATCATGGTCCTGGTTATCGATGCTTGCTGAAATATTCAATCACGTTGGTTAGCAGATGGTAATGTGAGTCGTATTGGTAAATAAATACCTGCACTATATACATTCTTTTTCTGTATCAATACTATTTTATTTTTCATTTATTTCTATTTCATGAGCGGGATATCGTTTCGCGAATGGAAATATTTTATTAACTTTGAAAACCACATTTTATTTTCAAAAAATACAATTACTCTGAAAAACTCCACTTTGTAAACAAACGTATGTGTCAACCGCCATACTTTCTCATCTACTCGGTGCCTACGCACTAGGAAACTTCTGTCGCGACGATTGACGTCTGCCGACGATAGGCAGAGCCAATCGCTCGGCGTCCTTGCGTCTCCGACCAATAGCGTACATACTATAGTCTACAAACTGCTATGCACCATATCGGCCTATGTCAACAACCAAGGAAAACACCCAGTATAAGGAATAAATGTATTTATAGGAAATGCATACCTATATGTAAGGAATAAATGTATTTATAGGAAATAAATACCTATATATAAGGAATAAATGTATTTATAGAAATGTTTTATTGATATGTGTATGTACCGTATGTCCGCGATCATTTGAACCATAGGAAAATTGCGAGTTTTGCATGAGCACCCCTTTGGGTCTCCTCGTCCAATAGAATCACCGGAGAAGCGTGAATGCGCATGCGTAGTCATCCGCGAGTGTGGCGACGTCAGCAAGTTCAGATCGATTATTTCGATAACCGATCGACATACGGTATGTACCTCTATACGCAGCTGGTGACGAAGTTTAAGTAACATTTGTACAACGTCAAAACTTAACAGGTAGGACTTAGGATTCATATTTCATCGTTAATCTTCTTCAGATTCCACAAAACTTTGATTCAATTCCTGGCTACCAGCTCCATCTACATTTTTAAGATTTTGGTCATGTTGAGGTGTTACGCTCGTTGACGTTTCCGCGATGATATGCTGTGGATTACCAGAACGTGGATTGTGCTTCTGTATATTAATAATACGTTGATGCTCATTTTTAGCTATAGTTGAAGACGACTGTTTCAAATTTAGTAGTACTGTAGGGAAAGGGCTTAATGCAGGAGTAGGTGGCGATTGAACGCAAGATGAAAATGGAGTTGAACGTTGAATTGAAGCGATAACGCGAGGTGCTTGGGAAATGGGATAGATAGAAGATGGCGATTGAACAGAAGATGGAAATCGAGTTGATTGTTGACTTGGGGAGATAACGTGAGGTACTTGAGAAACTGGATAGGTTGTAGGAAGGAAATATATATATATAGGGGATGATTTTAATGCAAGTAATATAAGAGATACTTTAAAAGATTATTTGGCCAATAACTTTGAACTGTGAAAACGCATCGATTACTTCGATTACTCTATGAACACACTTCCATACAGTTGACTTGTGAATCCCAAAATTATTGGCAATTACACGATATTCACAACAACTTGCTAAGAAATACAGACACACTGCAACCTGTTTCTCTACTGTCAACAGTTTTCGAGTTCCTAGCTGGTTCATATTAGGAGACAGATCTTCTCGTGATTCATCACATAACCACAAAAATGTTACTTTTGTCCTTCTAAATGTTTCTAACCAATCTTCATCTTCAAAATGATTGGTAACGATTCTATTCCACCAATCGTTGCTTCTTTCTTTCATTCAGACACTTCTTTCTCGTGACAACCTTAAAATAGGACCCAGATCGAGCAAATGATTTGGCGGAGTTGTCTGTAGTAAATGTAGTAATACAACTTCTATTAATCTTCTTTGCCGCTGCGTTAAAAAGTTAATGAACTGCAATGCAGATTGTTGCACTACATTAGAAACATTTATACAAAATATTTCAATTAAGAATGCAACGCGTTCCATTTCCTTGCTTTGTGTTGGTATGAGCTATACCGCCGATGCACTTCACTTGGATGTTATTAAGCATGTTCCGGTAGGCAACACCTCTTCGTGTAAACACGTCACAAATACATCGGTGTTAAGGCCCTTGCACACTGGACGCGTCAAGCGCCAAGCGTCGAGCAGTAACCAATGAGCGCAGAGACATTTCGTACGTGACGCTTGACGCTTCCCAAAAATTGAACGGTGTTGGATTTTGGGCTAGCAGCGAGCAGCGGCCTAGTTACACCCGTGCTCACAGATCCTGTCGCTGGTGACTTTTTTAAATGTTATTTTTAAACGACTAACCAATGAACAATTAATTCTCATACCCTAATTTTCTACGGTAGCGTCTACTCTCGTTAATGAAAGCATGAGGATTATTAATCATTGGTTAGTACGTTTAAAAATAACATTTAAAAAAAGTCACCAGCGACAGAATCCGTGAGCATGGGTGTACCCAGCCCCCTGCAACTTATACGTATTCCCATTAGATATCTTTGACCACGCTTTGTCGCCAGTCGTACTAATCCGCTACGTGGCGCCCTATCGCTGGCCCTGTGTTGGCTGCTGCTGGCTGCTGGCTGGTGGCTGCGCTGGCTCATATAAAATTCGTTCGAACATTTACTGAACTATTTCTATTGCTTCATAAAATTCCTTATCCCTACATATTTATTACAAAATGGAATAATGCTTCATTGCACTCAAGTCCCTTCATTCACACCTCATTCGCCCGCTTTCAGCCGGGCCAGCGACACTACGCCACCACGCGGTTGGCGATAACGGTGTGGCCATGCGAAACGCAGAGTTGCAGGGGGCTGGGTGTACCTACAAACTAGCCTAACCTCGCATTTGGTTCAGATTGGATTTGATATTTTACGTCGATTAACATTTCATGTGTAAAAATGGAAAAAGAACAATCAGCGATGCAGATATAAAATTGCCAAAATGATTAATTTTCGTTTCCATGCGAAGTGATCTACCTTGGGTGAAGACATTACGAAAATTTCAAGGTTGTAGTTTGGCACGCTGAAGCGATCATAGATGAAATACTAAAACTTTTACTTATAGAATAGATAGTACTCTCTGTGTTAAAAAGATGGTTCAAGAACGAGTCGCTGGCGACATCTATGAACTGGACCCAGTACCATGGAAGAATGGGTCGTTGGCGACATCTATAGACGAATCATGGAGGTGATGACCCAAATGACTAACATTTTAAGAATCGATGGAATCGATAGAAATTTGAAAAACAATGTCACTTTTCCTTATAAACTTCTTTTGCAGTCTAGCAAAGGAGACAAGTTTCAATTATTAAAATAATTATCGCCCTGCTAACAAAAAGAAGTTCATAGGAAAAACTGACATTGTTTTTCAAAGTTATATCAAAAGCTATATTTTTTCTGCATGTTCTGATTCTATTAAAGTATTTATTTAAAAAAAATTCAACATATCTTACATCGCGTTTATTTTAACAAATACAGGCCATTTGTTATCGAGCATAGCAAACAAAATTTAAAGCATTGTGTCTGTTGAACTAAACGAGATATTATTATTTAGGAGTTTTGGCTTGGCGTTCAATAAAAATGAGTTCGCGTGCGAAACGTTGTTGTGACCCAGGTTGCAGCGATAGAAAAGCAAAAAGGTAATTATTCATTTTATTGTATTACCTATGTTCCTGAATTCCTGTTGGAATATCCAGAAAACACCGCGAAATGCTTTGAAATAGTTGTGAAATTTCAGGTTATGTTCTTAAAATTCTGTTAACTGCTATGCTACAGATATTCCAACAGATATTCAGGAAAATAATACAATAAAATGAATAATTACCTTTTTGCTTTTCTATCGTTGCAACCTGGGACACAACAATGTTTCGCACGCGAACTCATTTTTATCGAACGCCAAGCCAAACCTCCTAAATAAAGAAACATGACTAAAAGGGCCGGTTTTACCAACACGGTATAAATGCGGTATAGCGCTATACTGAGAATAACCAGCAATAAGCCTTATGGTTATTCTCAGTATAGCGCTATACCGCGTTTATACCTGTTGGTAAAACCGGCCCTAAATGGCGGAAACCAAGCGGAAGCAACATTGGATACGGATACATTACAACGCGTCATCTGCCAGGGATATTTGTAACTTCGGGTACTTAAGTATGCGTCCAGTTCTCAGATGGCGCTCGCAAATCAGGACTGTGGGGATCTCGAGATCTCCCACGGATCATGCGAGGAGTGGACGGTCGGAAGGAGGCGATAGTTACGAAATATAACTAAGGTTTATTTTAACTATCGACAATGAGCCGCGGTTAGCGAGGTAGAGCAGAGCGCTGTGTCGATGCGTCCGTAGTGGGCTCGAGCAGGCAGGAGAATGGGACTTCCGACTCTCGTGGCGTGGCTAGCTGAGTCTTCAGAAGCGTAGTGATCCGGCGCTACGATCGCCTGGCCGCCAGAGGCGTGGTGATCGGTTGATCACTGGACAAGATGTGTTGAGGCTGTCTGGTCGCTAGAGGCGTGGCGATCGCCTGGTCGCCACAGGACCACATCGCCCTATAGACCTTTTCATTCTGAGCGGAAGTAACTAGCGCGCCTCATGTGTAACTAAAAAGCCTGGCGCAAAGGTTAAAAGTTTCGGACAGTTTTTAATCGCAATGGTCTCCACGCAACCATTCGTAAACGTGGAATTATCAGAGAAAGATGTTCCGGGAGCGATTTTAACGTACAATACAATTGAAGCATACAGTGTACTGCAATTAAAACGTTGGTTTCAATGTAGGAACTGTAGTGTATGAGTGGCCGAGCGGGGCAGCACTGGAGAGAGAGAGCTAAGATGGCGGAGCGGGTAGAGTAGGACGATTGTACAGAGGAAGAGAATAAAGATTGTTAGCTCACGACAGTAGCCGAGCGTGCATTTTACATTGGCGACGAGGTGAAAAAAAAAAATCGTGATTATAGCCAGTGAGCGAAAAGTGAATCTGAGCAAGGGAAAGAGGAGAGAAAAGAAGCTGAAACGACCGTTGCGACACGAGAGCCGTTGTGCCACGTGGGAAATTAGAGCGGATCAGTAGAGCCGTTGACGCTAACCGTGGATTCCAGGGAATTAGAAAAGACAGGCGACGAAATGGGGGACGGGGACTCCAAGAGAATTCCAAATTTTAACCCGAACGAAGATCAGTCAGGAGTTTCTCAAAGATGGGAAAGATGGGTGCGTGGTTTCGAATTGCTGGTGACCAGTAAAGGCATCACAGACAAAGAAAAGACAAAAGCGATGATGCTACACTACGGTGGATTCGAGCTGCAGGACGTGTTTTATTCAATCCCGGGAGCAGACACAATCGAGGAGGGTGAAGATGCGTATGAGAAAACGAAAACTGCGTTGACAAATTATTTCAAACCTAGACTGAACATAACCTTCGAGAGACACGTGTTTCGCTCGATGGCTCAAACACCGACGGAATCGATGGGACAATATGTGACACGGCTAAGACAACAGGCCAAATATTGTTCGTTTGCATCAGATGACACAGAAATTAGAGACCAAATAATCGAGAAGTGTCATCAATCGAAAATAAGGAAACGTGCCCTCGAAATAGAAGCAGCAACGTTGGAAGACATCATGAAAATCGCAAGAGCGATTGAAGCAACATCTGCGCAAGTCAAGCAGATGGAAGGAGAAACAGTGGCCAAAATTTCAACAAGAAATGGTCTGCAGAACAATAAAAATAAAGAAGAGATCCAATGCCATCGGTGCGGATTCAAGGGGCATTTGCAGTCAGATGAAAAGTGTCCAGCAAAAGGGAAAACCTGTAACAAGTGCAATAAGACGGGCCATTTTGCAAGAATGTGCAAAACAAGATACACAGAAGAAACCGGAAGCAGTCGTGAGGGTCATGGGTCAAAGAGAGAAGCAGAGCGACAGCCCAGCAGATTGCAGCGGAGACAACACAGCACGGTGAGAGAAGTCGACGACGCGGAAGAAGAGGACCAATACGCGTTTGGAATATCAGTAGATGCAATAAGGGATGAAAGGCTTGTAACAGCAATAGTAGGTAAAGTGCCAGTCAGGTTTGTAGTTGATTCAGGCGCGTCATGCAACATTGTCGACGAGGAAACGTGGAAAGAGTGCAAAAGGAAAAAAATAGTCTGTGAGTCAACCAAAGGATCTAGGAAAAAAGTATTCGCGTACGGACAAAAGGAGCAATTAAAATTACTCGGAGAGTTTTCTTGTAAAGTAACCATCGGCAAGAAAGAAGTTAGGGCAAAATTTTTAGTACTAGCTGGAAAAGGAAAACCATTATTGGGTTACGAAACAGCTTTCGATCTGGGAGTATTGAAGATTGGGCGTGACTTACAAATTAATAATTTAAAGAGCGTAGAGTCAAGAAAGGAATTATTCAGTGGAATTGGGAAATTGAAAAACGTTAAACTGAAATTAAACATAGACCCAAACCACCCACCAGTTGCGCAACCATTGAGGAGAACACCTCTCTCATTACAAGAAAAACTAAAAAAGGCAGTCAAGGATTTAATTCAATTAGATATTGTTGAAGAAGTAGAAGGTCCAACTCCGTGGGTTTCACCAGTAGTACCGATAGAAAAAAAAAACGGAAGTCTGAGAGTTTGTGTCGACATGAGAGTGGCGAATAAAGCAATAATTAGGGAGAGATATCCACTTCCGGTATGGGAAGAGTTGATAATTAAAGTCAGAGGGGCCACACTATTCAGCACGCTGGATGCAAATAATGCGTATTATCAGATAGAACTGGAGGAACCTTCTCGATCGATTACGACATTTGGCACCTGCTTCGGTACATTCAGATTTAAAAGATTGTTTTTCGGGGTTAATAGCGCGCCGGAGAAATTTCAGCAGCTAATGGTCGAACTATTGAAAGGTTTAAAAGGAGTAATAAATTTTTTTGACGATTTTTTAGTTTTCGGAGAGACAGAAGCTCAACACGGAGAACGACTAGAAGCAGTCTTACAGAGATTAGAGGAAAATGGAATGACTTTAAACAAAGAGAAATGCCGTTTCCAACAAAAAGAAGTAACCTTTTTGGGATTCAAACTGTCAGGAGAGGGAGTTCGGCCAACAGAGTCAAAAGTAGAAGCAGTAAAGAATTTTAGACTACCTAACTCAGCGGAGGAAGTTCGAAGTTTTCTAGGCCTTGTAAATTTCAACGGGCATTTTATACCGGAACTAGCGACAATAAGCGAACCCCTAAGACGATTAACGCGCAAGTCAACAAAATTCATGTGGGGGGAAGAACAAGAATTAGCTTTTAAGGAATTAAAAAAGAGACTAGCGTCCGCTGAGACACTCGGAATATTCAACAAAGACGCGAAAACCAGAGTAATAGCAGATGCAAGCCCAGTAGGCCTGGGAGCAGTTTTGACACAGCTGGGACCTACGGGTTGGAGAATTATCTGCTATGGAAATCACGGCCTATCAGACTGTGAACGTAGATATTCACAAACAGAAAAAGAAGCACTGGCCTTGGTTTGGGCATGTGAAAGATTTCATTATTGGATTTACGGTAGAGAATTCGAATTAGTGACCGATCACAAAGCGTTAGAATGTATCTTTGGCACCAGATCAAAACCGTGCGCACGAATTGAACGATGGGTTCTGAGACTACAAGATTATAATTATAAAGTTAAGTACGAAAAAGGGACATCAAACATTGCGGACCCATTGTCGAGATTATTGGAAAAGGAAGGAAAGTCTGCCAATGATTCCGTAATGGTTGAACATCATATCAACGCGGTAATAACGGAAGGAATTCCTCGAGCTCTAAGTCGGGAAATAATAGAAGGAGAATCCTCGAAAGACCCAGTATTAATAGGAGTAAGGAGAGCATTGAAGTCGGATAACTGGTCGACCTTAACGAGTTCGAAATTCAGGATATTAAAAGATGAACTTTGCATTTATGGTGATATAGTTTTGAGAGGGACTAGAATTGTAATACCAAAGAGCCTTCAAAGTAGAGTTTTAAGTCTAGCACACGAAGGCCACCCAGGAATAGTTGCAATGAAAGCGAGGTTAAGATCCAAAGTTTGGTGGGACGTTATTGATAAAGACGCGGAAAACTATGTCAAAACATATAAAGGCTGCCAATTAGTACAGAAATCAGTCTTAGTAAACCCGATATCACGTAACTGCTTACCTCAAGGCCGTTGGGAAAGTTTAGCTATGGACTTGCTAGGTCCTATGCCATCGGGCGATGAAATCCTAGTTCTAGTCGATTATTATTCGAGATTCTATGAGGTCGAAATTATGAGAACCACGACTGCGTCCCAAGTAATTGCGAGATTGGATGTAATTTTTGCACGATTCGGATATCCAAACATAATTGTATGCGATAATGGACCACCGTTTAACAGTAAGGAATTAGCAAACTATGCGGAAATAAAAGGATTTAAAATAGCGCATTCAACACCATTCTGGCCTCAAGGCAATGGGGAAGTTGAGCGGCAAAACAGAAGTATATTGAAACGCCTAAAAATTGCCCACTCAGAAAAGAAAGACTGGAAGGTAGAACTGTACGATTATCTGTTAATGTATCGATCGACGCCACACTCAGTGACGGGTAAAACTCCTTCAGAGCTGTTATTCAATAGGAACATTAAATGTAAATTGCCAGTGATATCCACACAGTTTGAGTTAGACGAAGAGGTTCGAGAAAGAGATGCGTGGCATAAATTAAAGGGCAAAGATTATTTCGATTCCAAAAACAAAGCCAAAGAATCAGACGTAAGCCCGGGAGACGCTGTACTAGTCAGACAAGCGAGACAAGATAAGTTAAGCACGGAATATAATCCGACTACATTTAATGTAACGGATAGACACAACAACACAGTCACTATCACATCACCACAGGGTGCGTCGTACAAGAGAAATGTTAGCCAAGTAAAGAAGTTTGTTGACGATCAAACAGACCAGGATAGGAGTTTAAACACAACCGAAAAGACAGCTGGGGAGGAAAGCCCAAATCAACCAATTAGTATTAACAGCCCTTTACGTCCTAGCGTTAATGCTGAGCCTAGACGAAGTAACCGAGAGCGAAGGGTTCCAGAGCGCTTTAAGGATTTCATTATGCCTAAGGAAAATAGCAAGTAAGCAATTCAAATTGTTAAGAGAAGACGGATGTAGTGTATGAGTGGCCGAGCGGGGCAGCACTGGAGAGAGAGAGCTAAGATGGCGGAGCGGGTAGAGTAGGACGATTGTACAGAGGAAGAGAATAAAGATTGTTAGCTCACGACAGTAGCCGAGCGTGCATTTTACAGGAACCAAAAGACTGAGGGAAAAAAGCAACATTTAATTGATAGGTTAGGAGACTAGGATGCACTTTTATAATCTCTTAAATTCATTTTCAAAATATTTATCTTATTGCAGAGTGAAAGTTTGTCTTCAAAGAAAAACGCCTATTGATTCGCATGTCGATCGTGGTAAATGGTTAGAGATAAAAGCTACAAATTTGAGGTCTAATGTCATATCACAGTTGCAACAAGGACCAAACTATCCAAGCCATTGGAATACTTTCCCATCTTGTTCAACTCCACATGCATTCAACATTGGTTGTATGTATGAATATTTTATGAATATTCAGATGATCGATACCAGTAATCCCCAAAATGTTCATGTGAAGAAAATTGATTGTAGAACTTCCAAACCACTCGCGCGAGGAAAAATTTATTTGCAGAGTAAACATGTTCAGGATATCATGGACTCAGTTACTGCTGATAAAAAGTTTTATTATCTGAAAGCAAACATTCAAGCATCTTATAACAAAGATATTAGGTATTCAGTAAAAGTCATGTTGGAGTACAAATCCACAAAAATTATTGATGGACAGTGTAATTGCAAAGCATCGTCTCTAGGTAGGTGCAGCCACGTAGCAGCATTATTATATGCCTTAAAATCTATTAGCAACTCTCTTTCGAATTCGTCCATTGCAGTTTTTTTTATAGTTTGAGTCGTAGCATTCCGTCGTTCCATCCTTTTTAGTGTTTGCACTCCACAATTCCTCTTGTTGGCCTATATAAGACTCACTCCACAACCCTAAAAATTGAAAACAATAAAACAACATTTAATATATTGTAAATTCTTGGCATAGATGTATGTATAATTGTAGAAGAGCTTACCTGTCCCTTCGCTCGTTGCGATTCATGCTCTTCGACGTAGTCATCACCAATATCGTAATTTTGTACATCTAATACCTCACAACCCTAAACATTGAAAACAATGAAACAACATTTAATATATTGTAAATTGTTGGCATAGATGTATGTATGATTATAGAAGAGGTTACCTGTTCCTTTGCTCGTTGCGATTGATGCTCTTCAACGTAGTGATCGCCTGTATTGTCATTTGTTACGATATCCATTACCTCACAACCCTAAAAGCTGAAAACAATAAAACATTTAATATATTCTAAATGGTTTGCATAGATGTATGTATGATAGTAGAAGAGGTTACCTCTTCTTTCGTTCGTTGCGATTGATGCTCCAGTGTTCCAAAAAATCATCATTTGTGTCCTCCGTTTTTGCTGAAGTGGAGGTTGTGTATAATTTCACATCTTTCTGTTCTAAACACAAGTACGTATTTTACGTTCTGACTAAACCAATAAAACATTATTTGCACCATTCTTAACTCTTATGATTCACTCCAAATGAGACCACTTACCTTTTTTGTCAATTTCTTGTACTTTAAAGGAACAGGATCTAGATATTCTTCACTGGGACCTTTTTCGCCAACAAAATGCAGAGAGCAAATATATGTGTATCTTTAGTAATACACTGTATAGATTTAAATCCTTCATCTGCACGTCCACATAACCTCACCCACTTGTCACTTTTTTCACATTTATTACATTTCATGATATGTTTTTTAATTGATTCCTTTACATATCCCTTGCGAAACTCAAGACAAGGTTTCGGGAACGAAATGAAGTGAAAACTTATATTTTTTTAACTTTTTAGAGCATGTGTCACTTTTACACAAACCGTAACAGCATCGTTTAGTAGCACCTTTACGTTGTTTCTCCATGCTAAAATGACTTTTACTTTCGAATATTCGATTTATTATTCATTATAAATTATTCAAATTCGCGTCATCAGCTTTGTAATTACTTTAATAATTTAATTTAAAAATGTTTCCATCACTACACTTCCAAAAACTGTCCGAAAGTTAATCGGAAGCCGCCATTTTTACTTGCTCATGCGCACAATTTTTTTTCCAAAATGAAAAGGTCTATTTGAGATCCACCCCCCTGGAAGCGATCAGTGTGAATGGTCACCAATCCAAGCAGCAAGCAGCAAGCGCTCGCTGCTCGACGCTTGGCGCTTCAGCGTGCCAAAACCACAACCTTGACATGTTTGTAATGTACTATCACCCAAGTAGAAGACTTCGCATGGAAACAAAAATTAATCATTTTGGCAATTTTATATCTCCATCGCTGGTTGTTCTTTTTTCATTTTTGCACATGAAATGTTAATCGACGTAAAATATCAAACCCAATCTGAACCAAATGCGAGGTTAGGCTAGTTTGTACACCCGTACTCACGGATTCTGTCGCTGGTGACTGTTTTAAAATGTTATTTTTAAACGTACTAACCAATGATTAATGCTTTCATTAACGAGAGTAGACGCCACCATAGATAATGAGGGCATGAGAATTAATTGTTCATTGGTTAGTACGTTTAAAAATAACATTTAAAAAAGTCACCAGCGACAGAATCCGTTACATCCGTGAGCACGGGTGTAACTAGGCCGCTGCTCGCTGGTAGCCCAAAATCCAACACCGTTCAATTTTTGGGAAGCGTCAAGCGTCACGTACGAGGTATCTCTGCGTTCATTGGTTGCTGCTCGACGCTTGGCGCTTGACGCGTCCAGTGTGCAAGGGCCTTTAGAACTTCGCCTTTACTAAACCGGTGTAGAAAGCGCGTGTAAACGTACTCACAGTAAAGGCCATCACACGTGAAAAAACGTAAGCAGTAACAGTAAGGATTCACCAATCAGAAAGCCTATTTAAGCATAATTCCGTAAGAATGATATTTCTAATTGGTCAATCCTTACTGTTACTACTTACGTTTTTTCACGTGTGATAGCCTTAACGTCACTCAGTGACGCCACCGCGTGACGTTTGGGTGAAAGTCACGCTTGGCTATCGGGGTACCTAGATCCAATGCAATTTTCGACCACCGTCGGTGAAAACTGCCGAAGTTTTGTTGCGCTTGCCGTCAGACATACGGTATGTAAAATGTATTTACGAATACGTGTAACAAAAAAATCAAAAAACTTTTGCACCATCAGTGCCAATACAATTCGTAACCTCAATATTTCTCAGATAGCCATCGGTGGCGTTGAACGTATGTGGGGATCTCGAGATCTCCCACGGATCGTGCGAGGAGTGGACGGTCGGAAGGAGGCGATAGTTACGAAATATAACTAAAGTTTATTTTAACTATCGACAATGAGCCGCGGTTAGCGAGGTAGAGCAGAGCGCTGTGTCGATGCGTCCATAGTGGGCTCGAGCAGGCAGGAGAATGGGACTTCCGACTCTCGTGGCGTGGCTAGCTGAGTCTTCAGAAGCGTGGTGATCCGGCGCTACGATCGCCTGGCCGCCAGAGGCGTGGTGATCGGTTGATCACTGGACAAGATGTGTTGAGGCTGTCTGGTCGCTAGAGGCGTGTCGATCGCCTGGTCGCCACAGTACTCCCCCCTAGGTACTTTCAAGTTGGAGGCTTGAAAGTGACTCTCTTCTGATATGTGTTTGCGGGTCTATTCATAGTCGATGTCTATTGCTCCAGAGTTTGCGGATTCTGGTTGTCTCTCGTGTCAGAAGTGCTTAGTTCTAAGTCCGTCTTGTTGATATATGCAGGTTTTAGTCTATCCACGTTGATTTGTTTGAGAGTTCCATCAACGTTGAGCTGGAAGAGTGTGTCAGTAATCCTTTTTGTGATTCTGTAGGGTCCTCGGTAAGGCTTTTCCAGAGGAGCCTTTACATGATCGCATCGCAAGAATGCATGGCTACAGGTGCGAAGATCCTTTGCGATGAATATTTTGGCTCTGTTGTGATGGGCTGTAGGAGTAGGTTTGAGTCCTCTCATGAATTCTCGGTGTTTTTCCAGGAAGATTTGTGGATTTGCTGGCACGTCGAGATCCATGAAGAATTCCCCGGGTATGCGTAGCGTTGTTCCAAAAAGCATCTCAGCTGGCGACGTCTGGAGATCTTCTTTGATACTGGTGCGAAGGCCGAGTAGTACAGTGGGAAGAATCTCCGTCCAAGGTTTGGGAGAGCACATGAGGGCTGCTTTCAAAGTGCGATGCCATCGCTCAACCATTCCGTTGGACTGTGGATGGTATGGTGATGTTCGACGCCTCTCCGCACCTATGAATTTTGACAGTGAGTCAAACAGTGACGACTCGAACTGGGAACCTTGATCCGTGATGATGACTGTGGGCGTTCCAAAGTTGGCGATCCAGTGGTTGAACAGGGCCGTAGTGACAGTGTCCGCCGTGATATCTCTCAGAGGGATTGCGACCGGCCATCTCGTGAAACGATCAACGATCGTGAGACAATATTTAAACCCCTGGTGTTCCGGCATCATGATGATATCCAGGTTGATATGTTTGAATCTATCGTCGGGAATGTCGATGTGATTGGCCTGTAAGTGGGTGTGTCGTTGGACTTTCGCGCGTTTGCAATGTATACACTCCTTTGCCCAGGCAGTGACGTCTTTTCTGATGCCCGGCCAGACGTATTTTTCTCTGATCAGTCGAGAAGTAACACATCTGCTGGGATGTGAAAGGTTGTGTACGGTGTGTAATGCCGTTTTTCGGATTGACCGAGGAAGGTAAGGGCGTACAGTCCCCGTTAAGGTGTCGCAGTAGATTTGTGTATCGGTGTCGAGTGTCAATAAATTGAGTTTTAGTGCAGAGTCGTTGCTGTTGATGAGTTCGCGAAGTTCTTGATCTTCTTGCTGATGTTGTTGGATGGTCTTGGATCGAGAACCATTGGCATCTGAATAGCATTTAACCTGGAGAGAGCGTCGGCGACCACATTCTCTTCACCTTTCAAATATACGATGTCGGTGGTGAACTGTGAAATGTAGTCTAACTGTCGAAGCTGACGCTCTGAGGCTTTGTCAAGCTTCTGTTGGAAGGCGTAGGTCAGAGGCTTGTGGTCTGTCTTGATGACGAAAGGACGACCTTCTAGGAGATGGTGAAAGTGCTTCACGGCTGCAAAAATGCCCAGCAATTCTCTATCGTACGTACTGTACCTTGTCTCTGTGACCGTTAATTTTCTTGAGAAGAATCCGATGGGTTTCCATACGCTGTCCTCGAGTTGTTCGAGAGAGGCTCCTATCGCCGTGGTGGAAGCGTCTGTTGTTAAGACAAGTGGTGCGTCGGGAGATGGAAAGGAAGTGTGTGTCACAGATGTCAGTGCTCTCTTGCAAGCTTCGAAGGCTGTTACCGCTTCGGTGAACCACCTGATTGGCCTCTTGTCCTTCTTCTTCGAAGACTTTAGGTACGCAGTGAGCGGAAGCTGGAGTTGAGCCGAATGCTTGATACACGGACGGTAATAATTGAACATTCCGATGAATCGCCTCAGTTCCATGACAGTTTTTGGTTGCGGGTAATTATTGATCGTTTCTACGCGTTCTGGATTTGGTAGGAAACCTTCACTGTCAATTTGATAACCTAGGAAGTTGACTCGCTGCTTACCGAACTTGCACTTACTCAGGTTGATGGTGAGGTTATGATTTGCCAATCGTTGAAATACCTGGCGTAAGTGAGTCTGGTGCTGCTCTTCGTTCTCCGACATGACCAAGATGTCATCTATGTAGACGAAGACGAAGTCCAGGCCACGAAATATCCAGTCTATGGACCGTTGGAATGTTTGTGTGGCATTTTTCAGACCGAATGGCATCCTAGTGTATTCGTAGAGTCCCCAGGGTGTGGTGATCGCCGTCTTCTGAGTGTCGTCAGGGTGCACTGGTATCTGATAGTATGCCTTGTCCAGATCCATGGTCGAAAAGATTGTTTTTCCATGTGTGACCAGGAACAGACTCTGGATGAGTGGTGGGGCATACTTATTAGACACAGTGACGCTGTTTAGTTTGCGGTAGTCGCCGCAGAGACGGTAGCTGCCATCTTTCTTCTTGACGAGGTGAATCGGACTGGCCCAAGCACTGCTGGAGGGCTTGATGATACCTCTGTCCAATAGTCGCTGTATCTCTGCTCGCGCGGCGGTAGCCTTTTCGCCGAAAAGTTTGCGCGGTCTTTCTGTCACAGATGATCCATTAGTGACAATCCTGTGAGAAAAATCGATGTTCGCGCTGAACGCAGAAGAAGATGGTTGAGTGATGTTGATGAATTGCTGGAGTAAGTCAGCGTAGGGCATCGACTGATCCAAAGTGGAGATGCTATGAACTCTTGTGTTAATCACCCGACCCTTAGTGGTCATTCGGGTGGTCGAGTCGACGAGTTGCTTGTTTTTTAGATCGATGAGCAGGTTATGGTGACTCAGGAAGTCAGCTCCTATGATTGATTCTGGAACGTCAGCCACCACGAATGGCCAGCTGAAATCGCGTCGTAAGTTCAGATCGACATTGACGGTGTGGCATCCGTACGTAGAAATTGGTGTGGTGTTGGCTGCGTATAAAGTGAGGTTAGCCTTTGGTGGTGGTTTCTGGAAAAATCGAACGGGTAATATTGATAGCACCGAGCCAGAATCTATTAAGTATCGTCGATTGGTCTTCCGGTCGTGTAGGTGGAGTCTGACATCTTGAGTTTGTGCGGTGCTGCAGTCGCTGCCGTCGGCGACCGCTTGTACTGCCGGCAGCGTTTTCAGTTTCCCTGATTGGTCGAGGCGTTGAACGAGCATGGTGTAGTGCAACGTTTGGCGTCCGCTCCAAACCGGTGGTGGTACCAACAGATTCCAGATTGGCGAGACTGAGAACGAGAGTTGTTCCTATAACGCTGGCCGCTGCGGTTACGTGAGCGTGAACGGCGACTGTCGAAGTTTGACTGTCTCGTCTTCATGTCGGTGAGTTCCCTCATGCAGACAGCAAGAGCTTCCTGTAGCTGGTTGAGTTTGGTTTCTATTGACGTTGGTGGAGGTGCATGTGACCTGCTGTCAACTCGATCAACTGTGGTGGGGTAATGAGTCGAAGCGACCACCGTTGGGCCTTGCAGGGTCATGGTTTCTGTTAGCCTATCCGCCATTAACGCCAGAACGTCTAAGCTTAACCCATCGGAAATCATGAGCAACGGTTTAATGGATGTCGGGAGACGACTTAGCCAAAGGTTGTGGAGCATCTCGTCATTCATACTGCCTGCAGCCAGGTCCTTCATCTCTCGCAGGAGCTGTGAGGGTTTCCTGGCACCCAGCACGAGGTCGTTGATAAGGCGGTGGATTTGCTTCTGTCTCGATTCCGTGAGTCTTTGTATAATCGTGTCTGTTAAGGTTTGGTATTTATTTATTTCTGGCGGGTGCATAATGATATCCGTAATTTGTGCCAGTGTTTCAGAGTCCAAGGCTTTTAGGGCGGCGATGTACTTGACGTCGTCGTTGCGAATCCTGGACGCGGTGAACTCTGACTCGATCATGAAAAACCATATATCTGGTCGATCTTTCATGAACGTGGGTAAAGCGTGGTTCAGATGGGTGCGGAAGGCCTGCGGAATGCGGAATGCGGAACGTGCGCGCGCAGCACATTCCGCGCGGAAGGTTTCGAGTCCGTTCACATGCGTTGCAGTAGGTTGCGGAAATGCGTATTCGTTGCGGAAGGGCGGAACAAGAGGGAGTTTAGAGGTTTGAACGAAATTACGATGGTCCCGTTAGGTGCATGACTCAGGAAAGCGTCATCCCTCGCATTCAATTTGAAAATGAAAATATAATTATTAATGACGATTTGCAGGGTAGAAGTAACAGTAATTCACCGGTCTTTCTCATGCAAAACGATGATGAAGATTATTACAGAATATCCTGATATAATTAATTACTTTTAGGGCCGGTTTTACCAACACGGTATAAACCGGCCCTTAATACGTTTTAATTAGTTTTAATAACCTCTTTTAATTGTATAAATCCTTAATTCTTTTAAAAATAGTAAAATAAATCATTAAACCTTTAAACAATTTTTTTTCTTCTGTCACGTTTTGTGTCCAACTTGAACGTAATTTTTCTCTTTGATTAGTATTATAACTAGTATTAGTAAAAATGATCAAAAACCGAGGTTGAATTGCTATTTTCATTACCTTTAAAACAAAAAAATTATTATCGGAAAATATCCATTTTTAGTGAAATCAGAGGTATTTATATAATTATCGGAAAATATCAATTTTTAGTGTGAAATTAGAGGCATTTATTTACGAGGGCGCGCGTTCCCTTCGACGCGTATTTATATAGAAAATGCAATATCTTGAGAACTATTCATCGTAGCAAAATGAGATAAAAACCAATCGTTTCGTCTTGAAATTCCCTAAATTTTCTTCGCAGCATATCTCGATAATTTCTCAACAGTTTTATATTTAAGAAAAAGCCGTACAAAAAATACATTTTTATTAAAAATTAAAAACCATACTTTGGCTTTATGTAACACATTTGTTCTATATATTTTTCCGAGTATTAAAAAAATAAATAAAATCGGACACTTAGGGCCAGTTCCACAATTCGGGCTTATCTAGATAAACTCGGTTTAAATCCTCATTCTCGAGCGCTCATTGGTTGGATGGATGATTTAAACTCCGTTTAAGAGTTAAGCCCGAGTTGTGGAACCGGGCCTTATAAAGAAAAGTCGACAACAAAATAGATTTTCTCAGCCCGTCTTGTACTAAAATGCCGTCAGCCAATCAGCGCTCTTCCGCGTGCGTACGACATGCCTGTCCGCACACGAATTTGGCATGCTAGATATTTTCCGCACGTTCCGCGCGGAGAGCGATAGTTCTTTGATCAAGTTGTCACAAGATGGCAGCACTATAGTGTTATAAACCCGCTTGGCCATTGGGATTGTATTTTATCAATTTATCAGGATCAAAGTATCAATTTTCGATTAATATTTATTTAAAATAAATGTCAAGAATGTTAAGAGATTTGTAACATTCAAACCTTAACCTTCAAATTAGAGCAAGATTCACCCTGCGACTCGGATTTTGTCGCTGGTGACTTTCTAAAGTATCATTTATAAACATACTAGCCAAAATGTGAACAATATTAATTCTCATGCGCTCATTAGCTACGGTGGTGTCTATCCTCATTAATGAAAGCATGAGGATTGATTAATCATTGGTTAGTACATTTAAAAGTAACATTTAAAAAAGTCATCAGCGACAGAATCCGAGTCGCAGGTTATAGGTATCTAACGGTCGGTAACCGTCAACGTATTTATCATAAAATATTATTGATAAAACAGTTTTCACCGTGGAACGATAATTAATTATTAATTACATAGGTAAGTATTATTTCCCAAATGAAATTAACAATAGGGTTCAATTCCCCAAATGATTTCCACTTGATTCGTCTGTAATTTGACAATTTCTAATTAATATTTGCTATCTATACGGTCAAGTAAAAAATAATTTATAATAAATTAATTAACGTTTCCCAAAATCTGAAACTAATTTCCTAAATATCCCCAAACTATTTCCAAACGATAGGAGTAATTCCTAATTAATTATAAAATGATTGTGTCTGCTAGGCAGACGGTGGTCAAAGAACTGTCGCTCTACGCGCGCAACGTGCGGAAAATATCTAACCAAGGGTGCGGACAGGAGGCAGTACGCACGCGGAAGAGCGCTGATTGGCTGACGGTCTTTCCGCATTCCGCACTCCGCAGGCCTTCCGCACCCATCTGAACCACGCTTAACTGTGGTCTGCTCACCACTGCCACGTAGTTCGTACTGTCTGACGATGCGAAGGCTAGTAACGGATTCTCGACTGCCTGGTCATTTTGTGTGTTCAAACCTGTTGATGCGATCGGTCGGTTGTTCGTGTTGAAGGGGCTCGGAGTGTTCCCGGTGTTGTCCGTGCGGGCTGGCGAGCGGTCGACCGGCATGTTGGCGATGGCGTGGGTACCTCGTGGCGTCGCTTGGGCTGCGTTGACGATGTAATCCACTCAAATCACGTCGGGGTCACCAATTGTGGGGATCTCGAGATCTCCCACGGATCGTGCGAGGAGTGGACGGTCGGAAGGAGGCGAAAGTTACGAAATATAACTAAAGTTTATTTTAACTATCGACAATATGAGCCGCGGTTAGCGAGGTAGAGCAGAGCGCTGTGTCGATGCGTCCGTAGTGGGCTCGAGCAGGCAGGAGAATTGGACTTCCGACTCTCGTGGCGTGGCTAGCTGAGTCTTCAGAAGCGTGGTGATCCGGCGCTACGATCGCCTGGCCGCCAGAGGCGTGGTGATCGGTTGATCACTGGACAAGATGTGTTGAGGCTGTCTGGTCGCTAGAGGCGTGGCGATCGCCTGGTCGCCACACGTAGCATACTGTCGCGCCATCACCCGGCCATGCACGACCCTATTTTTCGTCGTAATTTTTAAACGTAACAGCCAATTAGCAATTAAATCTCATACTTTCATTAGCTAATGCGGCCTTTGCCCTGGCTAACGAAAGCATGATAATTAATTATTCATTGGTTAGTATATTGAAATATGACATTTTGAAAAGTCACTATGTTCAGAATCCGTGAACCCGGGTGTACGAAACCGTCGCTTGAAATTCAGCACTGCTGTAGGCCTATTTTGTAACTCGTTACGACCCGTAACGACGGTTGTCGTTAGCATTAGTCCAATCAGGACCCCCACCACAACGGAATACTTGATCCTGATTGGACTAATGCTAATGACAACCATCGTTACAGGCTAGGCAAGTATCTCAAATTATTGACGCTCGCGCAACCTCGTGGATAGTCCACGAAACTTTGGGGTGATAAGTGACCAATCAGGATCAAGTATTCCGTTGTCTGTAATCCACCACAACGGAATACTTGATCCTGATTGGTCACTTATCACCCCAGAGTTACGAACTGCGACCACCTCGTGGCGCCACTAGAGATACTTGCCTAGCCTATAGGCCTACTGAACTTTCGAACGACGAAAAATAACGTCGGTCCGACAGATTTCCCCCACCACCACTTTTTTTCATAGTCAATCGGGGTGACTTGTCGTATACGACCGGATCCATGAAATATTAGCCTAAAACAAAAAATTTTAGTTGAGCGCCATCGCAGGGTAAACTAAGAAACCAAAACGCGGGATTTAACACTACGCTCTAAGGAACTTTACATGACCCTAGGTGAAACCTTGTTGAAAGATATTTCGTATTTTATAAATACAATTGAAAGATTATTGTTATTTGTTAAAATCCGATCAATTAAAAATTATGAAACCCACCCTCGTAGTCGATGAAATGTTTCCGGAAGGTGCCGGGCCGTACATGGATCTTGAAGAGGTACATTTTATTATATCCAAATTTTTAATTGAGACATGCGATTGTCCATAGTCCATTTCATTGGAATGAAATTTGCTTTTTCTTGCTGTTTTTTTTGTGATGTTAACCTCCCCCTGATGAGAAGTTTCGATGGAATTTGTAAATATTTTACAATTTTAATTGTAATATTGAACGAGTTTTTGCAATTCGTATCAATTAAAATTTGTTGTGATACTTAACCTCTAATCCACAAATTTCACTGGTAAGAAAGAACTTATAAAAAAAACCTTAATCACCCGGAAAGGGAGAGTCGAAATCAATTATCAATCATGAAACCTATTATAGTTTCCCATTTATATTAGAAAAACGTCGTGAGGTATCTGTGTGCAGAATCTATTTTTTGTATTTAGAAGAAGCTTTTAGTTAGGTTAATTTAAAATGCTCTCAATTTTCTATTATCAAAGTAAGGACGTGTGTATT
Organism: Xiphydria camelus; assembly: GCA_963678675.1. Classification (NCBI taxonomy): domain Eukaryota; kingdom Metazoa; phylum Arthropoda; class Insecta; order Hymenoptera; family Xiphydriidae; genus Xiphydria; species Xiphydria camelus. Next base: position 16,997,147 of record OY783194.1, read on the forward strand.
TAACCTGGCATTGGTCGCTATATGAGCATTTTCTCACTTTTATACGCGGCCGCCGGTGTGAAACTACTTCTAGCGACCAATGCCGGGTTAAATAAAATTAATACTAGAAAATAATTTGTAAGAGAAACAATCTTCGGTGTAGAAATATGAAGAAACTTATGTCAATGCTTATGGAATGTCTAATACCATAAGAGAACAAACAGAAACAGAGGAAAGACCAACCTTGGTGGAAAAAAATTTAGTCGGATTTATGTCAATTCTACATTAAGTTATGGAATTTGGAACATCTGTAGTTTTTCATAGTATGGCGTAATTGACCATAGAACTTCATAGACTGCCATAGATATATCGTCAGCTTATTATCAAAACCTCCTAAGTCTCGTTTTTGAGACATTGGGGTTTTTCGACTATTCATATTCTTAAAGCTGACACAAGCTGGTAAAATCTCAATTTTACAGGGAAATATATTCATTTTTATAATTACACATTTATTGGAAAAGTTTTATATAAAAGTATGTTAAAAATATAAATTTATTTTACAGGGAATGTCTCAAAACCAGACTTAGGAGATTTTGATAGTAAGTCGACGATATGTAGTTTCAGAATTCAAAATTTATGCATTTCTACAAAAAACTACAGACTACTTTAATTAACAAAGTAATTGCATCTTGTTAATCATAATAATAACGGAATTTTATGTTCATCAATGGCTAACTATGAAATATGCCATCATAATATGGAAAACTACAAATGTGTGTACTTCAGTGTAGAATTAACATAAATGAACGTAGATTTCTTTTCCATCAGTGTACCAATAGTTGTACAGTAAAATTCGTTAGTGTGAGCTATTTGATCAATATAAGGAGTTTGCACCTAACTAAGATCAATTCATTGGAAATCTTTCATCATTCTGTACTTATTTCTTGTATGCTGGTTAAATATGAGATTTGGAGATCTGAAAGTGCGATAAGTAAATGCGAATAGGTAATGCATACATATAATTGTTAAATTCGATTGGCTGTGAAGAAATTTGGTCGTAAAAGTCATTTAGTCTTTGATTTATTATACATATATGTAAATATTATGTATATATTAGTAACTGTTACATTGAAATGCCAGGAATACCATTCCTATATTCTAATTATAAAATAACATGCATAGGTATTTCAATGCTCTATTTGTCTAAAATATTTAACATTTTTTTAGTGTTGTTTATCTTTCTTTATTCGAGGCAAACAAAAGATTGTGTAGTTCTATTATCATGTTATAAAATATTATGTTTTAAATATCGTCATTCCGAAGACCAAAATCTTAAGATTTTCTAAAAGGAAGATACTTTCAAATGCTTAATATTGAAAAATTGTGTACCTATTTCTTATTTTATGTTTGACATTTTATATCAGGTGTTTTGAGTTTGACAATTTCTATTTCGAATTCGGATTGAAGAGTCCATGAAACATCTTTAATCACAAACTTATCAATAATGTTGAAGTATTGTACATTTTATTTGGATTTTTGATCCGTCATGTTCCATTAGCCATTTTGATTTTACAAATTTTGTCTTTATATTCAAATCTGGGAATCATAAAAATTCTGGAATATCACTTGAACTTTAAATTTGAGTAAGTTTAAATCAGAAATAATAATGCATCAATACTGCAAAACGCACAGTTCGATTCCGCGCAGTATTGTGTCAATGCCAACGATTAATAATATTTTACCTGATAATTTCTGAAAAAAAGTTTTCTATTTTTGTAGTTAGAAACTAAATTATATCTAATTGGGGAAAAGAACCAACCTTAAATTTCCCAAAATAATAAAGATTGTAGAATTAACCTTCTAGTGATCCTGGTAGCTAGTGAATGTAGCTACTTATATTTTTTGCACTGTACGCCTATATTAATGGGACGACTTTAAAGGAAGGTTAGATGTTCAAAGTATGGAACCACTCATATATTTTTGTTGAATTTTTACATCAGAGTAAAAATGTTGTTTACTAAGAATCTTTGTAAGATTCGAAATCGGTAACTGAAAATTCTTGTAGATAATATTCGGCGCAAATTGAAAAGAGAAACTATCGTAACTCCGCAATTATTATTTAGGATGATATTACTGAACTAAAATTATTGTTGATCAGGCCGGAGGATCGAGTGGATTGTTGATGGACCTGGCAGCTAATGAGAAAGCGGTGCATGCAGACTTTTTCAATGGTAAACGTGATATCCCCAATAAACACCCAGCCGCATATTATGCGTATAATAAACGCTTATCCCATACATTTTTGTTATCAATATGTAACATTACAAGGATGAAACGTATAATACTATACGGTTTTTAATATGCATATACCTGTAATACGTATATAATAAGCAATTTTTATAGAAACGTTAAATATACGTTTAAATGAGGAACATTTTTCTTCAAAATGAACCTGTTTGTACGTATATTATATGGATGGGTGTTTGTTGGGTTATTATTCGTAAGCATTCAGGGACAATTATTTTGACCATACTATTATGAATCTAATAAATTTAGGACTTATGCTCATCACGAAGTAACTACAGTATACCGTATGTCTCATCCCAGACGCATCACTTTTAAATTTCCCTGACATTTGACTTCGGTAGTAGTTGGGTCGGTGCTCTAGTCATTTACTTATAGTTGGCTTCGGGGGAGTGCGCTGCGGTCTTATGAGCCGAGCGAAAAGTGTCAAATGTCTGATCTCCCGGTAGCTATCAATTCGAGAGATCGAAGCATCTAACATCGAAATTGACATTTATTTAATATAAATCAATTTCCGAGCGAGCCTTCACAATGATTCTCTATCGGAACAAACAATTTAATTTATAGTAGTAGTCTATCCTTATACGGCGTACCTATAACTTATTTAGCCAATCACCATCAAGTTTTTTTCATGGTGGAATAGGAATAATATTTCCACTTGTACAAATAAATACGATGAGAGAATACAAGTTTACAGCTCAGTAACTACTTTTCAAAAGTATTAAGAAATGATCGCTAGAGTTTCATCGTTAAAATTTTCAAAGTTTATATCCATTGTTATCTACTTCAATTGGTATCCGATTTGCAAGTAACATTTGCTTTTTTTGCCACTGATAGTATTACTACACAACGAGTAGATTATAAGATTTTCATAAAGTCTGACGGTTTTCCTGTCCTATCCTGAAGAAAATGAGTCGATGGACATCAGACAATGTCGGACTTATCACCGAGCGCCTATCACCCATGGTACTTTCATTGCAATACGAACTTTCCGTTTCATCTATTTCTGCTTTAAATAACTCACTTCTTTCAAGCTATTTACCGTCCACAAATTGTTCATCGTGGGGGACAGCGATCAATGATTGAGACTAATCGTAGACAAATTATTCCTGCGATAATGTACCAGTTGCAAAGTATACACTAGCAAGTCAGTTTACAGCGTCCGATGTTTAATATCAACTTTACCTCTTTTGGAGGTAACTACGATTACGTCAACGTTAATCGCAGAATAAACCGCGAGTGAGCTCGGGCACATTATCGCAGTAGTAGTTTGGCACACCGAATTGCCTATGGCTAGTCGCAATTATCGATCGCTGCCTCCTACCACGAACAGTTTATAAAAGGTTATTACCTTGAAAGAAGTAAAAGTTATTTAACGATGGAATAGTTGAAACGGGAAGCGCGTATTGCAATTAATATACCGTAGATGATAGGCGCTCGGTGACAAACCTGACATTGTTCGATGTCCACTGAGTCGTCTTTTTACGGATAGGACACGAGTTAGATCCTCTTCGGTTGCACCTGTAGAAGGTGACATGTTAGAAAACTGTGAGGCTTCATGAAAATCTTCCAACTTACTCGTTGTGCAGTAATACTTAATATCAGTGGAAGTTGAAGCAACAGTTATTGGCAGAAATCGGACCGATTTTTAAACACTTGGGGAATCTCATCGAAGAAACCCAAATGATTATTTCTTATCACTTCTACACATTATTCATCATTATTTACAAATTAACGATTTCGAGGTTAGATGCTTCGATCTCTCGAATTGACAGCTACCGAGAGATCAGACGTTTGACACATTTCGCTCGGCTCGTAAGACCGCAACGCACTCTCCTGAACTCAACTCTAACTACAATTACTACCGTATGTATCATCCCAAATTAAACAAGCAGATACCGTATGTATCATCCCAAATTAAACAAGCAGATATACCGACATTGTCGAAACTTTACCGACGGTCAAGAATTTTATAGTTAGAGTTAGCTTGAAAAGAGTGCGCTGTGTGTGCTGCGTGAAAGCGAAAAGTCTCAAACGGCTGATTTCCCGATAGCTGTTAATTCAAGAGATCGAAGTGTTTCGTCTATTATTCAATACTTCGATTTTCCGAATTGACAGCTATCGGGAAATCAGACGTTTGACACTTTTCGCTCTCACGCAGCACACACAGCGCACTCTTCTCAAGCCAACTCTAACTATAAAATTCTTGACCGTCGGTAAAGTTTCGGCAATGTCGGTATATCTGCTTTTTAATTTGGGATGATACATACGGTAGAGCATCGACCCAACCACTACCGAAGTCAATGTCAGGGAAATTTAAAAGTGATGCGTCTCTGGGATGAGACATACGGTATATGTATTTCAAATGTCCAAATCACGAGAACTATGAAATACATATACATAAGTATTGAAGTATCGAAACCTGATTTCTTTGATTATAATTCCGATGAGTCCACTTGTGTGAAATACTAATAAATCTTCAATAACTGTTTCCTCTAATTTTCCAAATCAAACTTTTGGGAGATTTGAATTCGGAAAATTATAAAACTGGCCTTCAACTTTAGTGAATTTATTTATTTTCCATATAAGAACCAGATTTTCTAAAATTCATAAAACACTCCAATATTTATCAAAAAGCTAGTTCTGTTCTTACAGTTTATTTAAATTTATTCTAATAGAAGGGTAGCTTCATGGAAAAAATGTCCTCCAGACAAGACTAGATTAGTAAGATAATTTATTTTAAAGTATTTATTATATAATCAGTAAGATAAATTAAGATCAGTCACTGCATTACCACCTATACCTTAATCCCGAATTTATAAATATAAAGGAGTTTTAAATGCTGCATTTTAATGGTGGAATTGACTACAGTATTACTAATTTTAATATGGTTTGGCTGAACTAATTACATCTCATAATACCAACTTCTCCGTTTGTGGAAACAATTTTTTACCTGGATTAGTTAATTCTAGTGAACTATTTGAGCTTTCACAAATACGAGGGTGTATCAAATATAAACGGGACTGATTTTTTTTTAAATTACGGAGGGGTCCGTGACCTTGAAGGAGTTGATGCGCAGATGGCCTGTACCGTTACGGAGAGGGAAGAACCGACCACAATTCGCTCGAGTCCCTTATTAGTATGACAAGAAACCATTAGCAAGACAGAAGTGCATGTGAGTGTGCTCTGTGCATGTGTGGAGCAACGGATTATAATCAAGTTTTTGGCCAAGGAGGGTTACCCCCTCCAAACGAAATTTTGTGGCGATTACAGGCACAGTTCGGGATAACACCCTGTCAAGAACCCGAGTCGAAACAGGCGAGTATGGAGTGGAGAGAAAGCGGCGAGAGAAGACCGGTGAAGGCAAAGACGTGCTTGTCGGCCAGAAAGTTAATGACAACAGTTTGTTTTGATCGGAAAGGTGCTTTTCACGTTGACTTTCTCCACGATCGACGCACGATTAATGCGCAATATTATTGTGAATTACTGGATGCCACGAAATTGTCATTTAGAAGGAAAAGGAAGAAGCAATCGGTCAGAAGTGTCATTCTTTTGCATGACAACGCCAGGCCTCATGCCGCCAATACCACAAGGCAAAACTTGGATGCATTAGGGTGGGAAATACTGGAACATCCGCCATATAGTTTCGAATTGTCCCCTTGTGACTTCCATCTTTTTGGACCCCTCAAAGAAGCGCTTGGAGGCCAACGTTTCGATGACAACGATGCGGTGGAAGCATTTGTGCTCCAATGGCTACAAGAACGTCCGAAGAGTTTCTATGATGATGGAATAAAAAAGCTCCCATTCTGATGGGAAAAATTATTTCTAGGGCGGGAGATTATGTAGAAAAATAATATGTATTTCTAAGCTTAATTAAATAAAGTTAGAACCTTTAAAAAAACGAATCCCGTTTATATTTGATACACATTCGTATTTTAGTGTCTCAATTGATAAAACAAGTATAAAAATTATAAAATATCTTATACTTTAGTGTTGATATAGAATATAAAAATTAAGACTTTTTAATGTAGTATATGGAAAATAATATAATTAAAGAATGATAAAATATTCTACGAGTATATGGGACATTTCACGTGAAATTGCTATCTATTGGGAACTGTCTTATGGGCGGAGCTAAAATTAATATGGCGGCTTTAAAAGTGCAGGTTCAATGTATTTCAATGGGTTAAAAGTAGTTTTTACGTAAAATACGATTAACATTAATGAAATTTGCCTGTGAGCGAATACAAAACCGGGTAATAGGAACTTTCTTGAAGGGGAGTGTGTTTTAAAATCTCTTGGAAGCTGGAACATCTGAAGAATAACTATTTTGTAGCAAACATTTAGGTTAAGCATGCACATGCATAGGCAACGGAAATATAATCAGCACTCGAAAAATGACACGAATACACTTTGACATACGGCGTAACTGATTTTATTTTTAATATTATCATCCACTTTTCTAAAAATCGATTTTTTCTAAATTTCTAAACGCGTCTGGAGTGTACACGAAACGTTTGCCCGGGCTTTGTAAAATAACGGAAAGACACGCCGTCTTTATTTAACACTTTCACTGCTCATGGCACGGATCCGTGCCACACCGAGCCTTTAAACAGTGCGCGTGGCACGTATCCGTGACGCACGCACGTTGTTATATTACATGCCGGTCCGAACTGAATACTGATCGGAGGCGGACGTACGTTGACGAGCGTGTAGCATACGTATCGGGACTTTAAAAAAGTTTGTTCGTTTCCGATTTTTTTCGTTTTCGAATTTCATTATTTACTTTAAACTCAAATAGCCGCTACTGGGTAAGTTTTCCAGAAAAATGTAGCAGTGAAAGTGTTAAACGACTTTGACAGCCAGGGACGTAACGAAGAAGTCTACCTTTCGATTTCACTGGTGGTTTTAAAAATCCTGACGTCATTTTGCGAAAAAATAAATTATTATGTGCACTCTCCCATTCTAATGCATTGATAAGCTCCAAAACTGCATTCTAAAACTAGTTTGTTTTTTCGCCGCCAGAGGTCATATCGCCATTCGACAGTTCCCAATTGACCCGGACCATTTTTAATATGAACTTTTTCTTTTGGTAATTATAGTTCTTCATCGAATGAACATTCATGATTTTGTACAAATTTTTATCGAAACCCGTTTTTTATTTATGAATATCTCAATATCCGATGCCCTACTTTTCCAAATCCATATTACTTTAAGAAAGTAAGTGATATGAATTAAAACGAGTACATGAAATTGTTGGTCTGGAATTCTATTTAAACATAAAAATATTGAAAAAATCTTCGATATATAGTCGCGTGTTCTTTTTCTGTTTTAAGGTTTCTCGAGAGGTACAGGGGCTTTTTCCCTGCTAAAAGTTAGTCCACTGAAGTACAGTAACACTCTAAAGTATGTTCTTCGTGCGATGTGGCAACAACGTTTGACGTACAGTAGTATGTGTGTATCTGTGAGTTCAAAAATGGAGCCCGAAACATCTGGTCATGCATCTGTACGTCATGCAACGTTGCCACATTGACTTATCAAAGGTTAAATTTATAAAGAACAATTAATTAAAAAATAATGGGCTTCTTAATGAACGTGAAAATTGGTATAGATGATTTTAGTTCATTAAACTTGCTGTTCAAAAAATTTCAGAATTTTTTCACTATTTTTCTCAGAAATATCGCGGTTTGTTGGTTATAACCCATAAGAACGTATGTTATTTTGTTATTCAAAAATCTTTGCAACGAGCTTCTTAAAAGACTTGAAAATTTAACTGAATTTTTGTTTACTTCAATCTACCGAAAATGCAATCATTTTCAAGCATTTCTCACTATTTTTAGTATAACGCTCGAGAAACCTTAAGTAAACTACGTGAATTTTCGTCAAGCATGTCTGTTCTAATTTTTATGAAAAAAAAATTGTTTAATTCTTCGACTCAAGCCTGAATCTTCACGTTCCTACTGATCGTGGCATTTTTATTTCTTCTATATCTTTTTAATGTTATGAGTTTCAAAAGTTACGTTTTAGTAAGAACGTTTAGACATTGAATCTTATTAATTAAGGTTAAAAGGCTTAAATTAAATGTCTCCAATACGCAATCTCTATGTAAAGTTAATAATTGTGTAATCTCTTAACCGAGTGGAACTGTCCATGTTAAGTAATTGTCAAATTTAGAGAATTATAATTTGTATAGTAACCACGAATGTGAAACAAAAGAATGATCCTTTTGTTACATGAAGATACCTACCACTTCCTGTTTATACATTTCCTCCACTCGGAATATAGATTTAAATAAATTTATCGTAAATTATTTATATTTAATAAAGGCAATTAATTTAATTAGTAAGGTTTAATGTGTACACAATGAAATAGACGCAAAATATTACTAAAATATAACTTTTGAAACTTATGTAGCGATGCGCCATGCTGCACTTTCCCCAGCATTTCGGAAACCCTGCAATAAACTGAGAAGGGTCTCTTTCCCCGAAAAGCCTGTCCTGCTTTTCGTCGCGCCTAGCAGTCGCGAGTTTATTGCAGCGAGCCGTACCCCGATCTGCACACGTGCACCCACTGAGCCTTTTCTCTCGGCGTACGGAATCTTTTCCGAAAGGCAGTTGTTTCTGACCTTTCGTCGCGAGCGGAACTGTATCGCCTCTGCGAAATAAAGTCGTCGCTATACGCCTGTTGCGTATCTCGAAAGTGCGCCGAAAGCGCCACGTACACTACTAACTCAACCGTCTTATTAGACACCTACATGTCTTAAAACTTGAGGTCATTTTTAAGACGTTTAATACCGTCTTAATACGTTAAGACACTGTACGTGTCTTACAATAAGATACTTCAAACGTTTTATACTAAGACGGTTAGATGTATTGGAATATAAGACTCTAAAAACGTCTTGCAATAATTATACACAAATGTATAATTTTCAAACGTATATGTGAGCGCGAAATTATTCATAATCAATATGAATACATTACAGGCGAGTCAATAAACATCGAATGTAATCATTTTTCTCATCAGAGTAATATTATAAAGTTCGATATTAAAGAAATTCGTTGGAAATGTATTCAAATCCACAATGAATCCAGCTCTCACAAATCGAAACACTCTGAAATAAACACATCGCGTCAAAAAATTTCACTAATACTAATAAAAATATTGAAGTAATGATGAATGTATATCTCTAAGGGAAAGGTATTTTTAGTTATTTAAATGAAAAATCCAGAATTATATTGTTTTCACTTTATCGGTGATTGAGAAAACAAAATTTATTCCAACATGAAATAAAAATTTATTTACAATTCACTATGGTCATCAATTATGCTGTCATCCGCATCATACCATATGTCCGATGCTTGATGTTTTTTTTGAATGATAATGTCTGTGTTTGCTATCATCAAACAATGCTGGATCGCGAGCACATAATTTCTTAAACTCTTCCAACACAACTTCAGCGTCAGGCTGATTATCTCGTGAGAGAAATCTAACACACTTGCGCCGTTGACCTAATGCACAAAACACTGTTTTTTTTTCGGCATTTTTGCACAGCAAACAACCTCCGGAAAATGACGTGCTTGTTGGCCGCGTTGAATTTTACAGAAAGTGAGTTGAGGTGAGGTCGAAAAAGGAGGGGAAGGTCCCGTTACCTAACAGTACAGGGGCCCCTTTCTCGAACTCGCTCGTATCTGCGTGCACGCATCTTACCGAATAGACCAATCAGGATCAAGTATTCCGTTGTGGTGGGGTTACGGACAACGGAATACTTGATCCTGATTGGTCTATTCGCTAAGATGTGTGCACGCAAAGATACGAGCGAGTTCGAGAAAGGGGCCCCAGTAAAGTACGCTAAACCCTGTTCCAACCGAGCCGAAAACCGTATACCGAACGGTACACGTCATGTGCAGTAGAGTGCGCTCTCGTCGGTTTTTTCCTCGGGACCGGCGTTACTTGAGTAAAGAGTGTACAAATTTTCTGTAAGCGGTATGCGACATATACGGCTGATGTAGACATTTTTTTATTAACAAATAATAAAAAGAAATAAAGGATACAAATTCGGCTGATGTGTTGACATTGACAATGAATAGAATTCAACGTGAAAATGAACTGTCATGTTCGATGTGTTTCTTTAATTGTCAGTCAAATGAAATTTTGTTTGAAGGTTTTTAATCTATCTTGCTTCGTTTCCAATATAATCAACCACTCAAATTTCATTCACTCAAAGCCCTTTTGAGGGCGACCGGAAACTTTTCGGGGGTAGTGTATATCTAAGGTTACATGTGAATAATGATGCTTGACGTCACAGGTAACAAGACGTTTGAAGTGTATTACTTGTGTAAGTGTCTTACTATTTTAAGCAACTTATTCATTTAAATGTCTTATACCTGAAGAAGTGTCTTACTTTAAGACGATTAAGCGTCTTTATCTTAAGACAGTACCATGTGTCTTATGATTTTAGACGGAAAATAAATGTCTTTTTGAGAAAAGACAGACAAACGTCTTGGAATAAGACGGTTAAGTGTCTTGAATTTCTGATCAATACACTTAACCGTCTTATTTTACGTCAATAAGACACTTTTCCGTATTATTTTAAGACGTTTCATCGAGAGGCCGGTTTGTAGTGTGGCACAAATGGGTTACACTGTCAACCAATCATGCCTTCCGGCTTGTGCTTATACAGGCAAACCTAAGTGTACATATGACCACATGTATAGTCGTACACCCCCGTGCCGTGTAACCCAGTACGGCACTTTTTGCTCACCAGGCGAGTAAGGCGGCGCCACCACAGATGCGCAACAGGCGTATTCCACATCACCTCGACTACGATCCTTAATTTCACAGTCTCCTCACTTATAACATTGAAAATGTACGGAAGTAAAAATACCACGATCAGTAGATGCCTTAACCCTTAACTGGTGAGGTGCGGTCTCACAACCGGCGCACGGGATGAAGATGTGATTTACTGGCTATTGGAAACGCCTAAAATTGTATAGCTCCGCCTAATCCTCACTCTATTGGTATATGACAGATCACCATATTTCTGAATCAGAAATTGAGGAACAAGAAGTTCGGCAATCGCAAACAATAAACAGCAACGAATTTATACCAGTAAATCACATCTTCATCCCGTGCGCCGGCTGTGAGACCGCACCTCACCAGTTAAGGGTTAACACTAGAACTACCGCAAGAAGTCAATTTGACTGGTGTCTTATTCAGACTTCCATTCAACCTCGATTATTTCGTAACCCGTGAGGATTTTGTCAAAATTGGTAGAATACTTTTTTGTAGAGCACACTTCGGTCTACAAAAAAGTTGTATAGCAGTGTGGACGAAAAATCCACTGATAACGAGATAATCACCCTCCAAAACGACTGTCTTATAAACCGCGACCATTCGGTAGTTCTGGTGTTAAACTTTGGACACGAGTCAAAGGATTTTTAAGATTTTTTTCATAAAAATAAAAAGTTGCATATTTGACGAAAATTTACATTTTTTACTTAAAATTGAAAAGAATCTGAAACTATATACGTCCAAGATTTGTTTGAATATTTCTGTCTTAAAGTAGAGTTTCAGACAAACAAATTTATGTATGACATTAAATTATAATAGTCATTTTATTTATAAATTTTTGCCACTTTAAAAAGACCTAAAGTACAACGATATTTCTAACAGTTTTCTTCGTCGAAAATAGAACATGCACGCCCATGTGAAAACTTAACGACACTGAATCAGGTGATCATTATGAAAGCGCGGATATTCATACGCGGCACCAGATGGTGGTCCATATGCGCTATTTATTAAGGTAGACAAGAACAGTATTAGGGGAAGGGGGGACAAAGTGGGGACCGTAACGTATTATAAATGTTTTCATGTATAAAAAAAGTTAATTTAATTGTAAATGAAATTTGTATCTCTTCCTTGATCGATATCGCACTTGTGAACAAATTAAAAATAGTAATATTCAATAATGTCTGAATATAATATACTGTAAACGAAAAAACTACTTTCTCCCTGCTTTGCCCCAAGGGCGGGGCAAAGTGGGGACAGGTCAAAAAACCATAGTAGATAGAATTAAAAGCGATTTATTGTCACGAATCATTAAAAAAAAACTCAGGTTACATATACATTAAAAAATAATGAGAATAAATCAAGCGAATGAAAATTAGGCGAATAAACAAGGCGAGCGCCACATACACCGGTCAAAACGCTAAGATCTGCAGATTGCATGTCCTTTTCCGACCATCTTTGTTGAGAAGACTTTTTAAAATAATTTTGGACCATGCTGAAACACGCACGTAAATAATCCATTCATTCGATATCAGTAAGAAAATGCCTTGAAACCTCCCCGCTTTGCCCCTCCCCACTTTGCCCCTGATGCATATTTTTAATTCACAGTTCGTTATTTGATCAAAAATTAACATTACGGTACCATTTTAATCTGTATTTGTTCTCTAAAGAATTCCCTTCAACACCATGTAACGAATTTTGGTGCAGAAAGATTCTTTCATTATTTACTTGTATTGTAATAACAGAAGATTCTTACATCAATGCCAAAAAACTAGGTGCGTGTTCCATAACTTCGCTATGCATGGTAGGCCTGAAACCAGGCTAAATCAATCGTATTAGCACCACGGTTTTTATGACGGATTTCAAATAAGTATAATAAAATAAGCTCAAATCCACGTTGATAGTAAAATCGCCCGAGCCGTTTTGACAGAAATCGAATTTAGGGCAAAAAAATAATGAAAAGGATTGATTTTTATTTTAATGTTATTATTCAACATTTTACCATTGGTTGTTTACTAAATAAAGGTCATAATGACATTATAACAATTCTGAACGAGTCCTCCGCGCTTAGAGTTTCCAGTTTTCTCGTCAGGTGACGCCATCACGAGAAATAGGTTATGAACCCGCGTATGATTTTAGTGTGAGTTTGATTGATTGTCAGTGTCACTAAATAGTTTAATGACAACTATTTACAGACCACGTATTCCTTAAGTAGTGTGTTACACAGTTGGTGAACTGCACATTGAACTTATACGCGGTAAAATAGTTTCTTGGCGAATTCTGGACCTTGTTAAAAAAATGTCTGTGAAAACTCGCGAAAGAGTGTGCATGTTATGTTTCAAAAAGAAAGCGGATATGCGAAAAATTACTGGAGCTCTTCAGAGCGCTGTTCAAAACATTTTTCCTTATAATCCTGAAGAAGACGACCGTCTTCCACGAGTAGTATGCAGTGCTTGCAAAATACTGATTTACCGAAGAAAAAAGGATCCGAATTCGCCTGCAGTTAAGATTCCCGATTACTCTACATTTCCTTCTTTGCCAAAAAATACAAGGAAGCAAGGTAAAATAAAATGTCAATGCAAATTATGTGAGTTCGCACGAACTCCGGGACATCAGAACTTTGTAAAGAAAGATAGTAGTACCAATAAAAAAATTGTCAAGCAATGTGCAAGATGTAGAAAAATTTTGCGAAAAGGAGTAGTGCATTTTTGTTCTAAAAACAACAGTTATGCAAATCTAGTCAACTTAATTCAATCAGAATTGCCTCCAAAAGAACAGGAACATTTAGTAACTGATCTGATTTCAAATATAAGCAGTGAAAATACTCAAAAAACCGGTACTGAAATGCACTTATCTCGACGCCATGGTAAACCGCTAAATGTCGTACACTCTATTTAGTGACACTGATAATCAATCAAACTCACACTAAAATCATACGCGGGTTCATAACCTATTTCTCGTGATGGCGCCACCTGACGAGAAAACTGGAAACTCTAAGCGCGGAGGACTCGTTCAGAATTGTTATAATGTCATTATGACCTTTATTTAGTAAACAACCAATGGTAAAATGTTGAATAATAACATTAAAATAAAAATCAATCCTTTTCATTATTTTTTTGCCCTAAATTCGATCTCTGTCAAAACGGCTCGGGCGATTTTACTAGCAACGTGGATTTGAGCTTATTTTATTATACTTATTTGAAATCCGTCATAAAAACCGTGGTGCTAATACGATTGATTTAGCCTGGTTTCAGGCCTACCGTGTATGTAATGTCAGACTGAGCTGCAACGTCGAAAACTACACCAGGGCATTTTGTTAACTGAGTTTATACTGTTTTTGTTAGATATCGCTGTGCTGCACGCGAATTATTGACAACTCCCCGCTTTGCCCCACTCCCTATTTTGCCCTCCCCCCTTCCCCTATACGAGTTATTAACAGAAAGTAATAAGATTTAGAAAATGTGTCAACGTTAACCCAGTGTCAATGTTGGTCCGCGTTACCTTATACGTAATGTTAAAAAAAAATGTTGACTAATGTAAGACTATTTATAATTATGTAATGTGTACATCTTCGATAGAAAAATGAGTAAGGGCCGGTTTTACCAATGCCAAGTTATACCTAGAATAAGTATACCAAGAATAAATTTATACTCTCTCTCTCTTCTTTATACCTGGTATAAAGCGCAGGCGTTTTACCAGCTCCAAGTTTGCCTGGGTTAACTATTCCAGATATAAGCGTTGACCATCTAAAATTATTTTTAGGTTGGTAGTAAGAAGTATGTATTGCGCATGACATTTGGTCGTTTTGACAGCTGTTCCGACGCGATAAATGAAATTCGGAGTTGTTTATTCTAAGTATAACCTAACTTTTTGTTTGACGTCTTTATTCTTTCACGACATAATCACAACCTGATCGTTGTGGTAAATTGTTATTAATTTTGAAATAGAGTTGATTGATGCACCAGTTTTTGAATCATTATCTGATGATGACATTGACGTATTACCAGGAATCAGAAATCCGAAGAAAATACGTGCCCAGTAAATAAAAGATATCTATAACAATATATTTATATTTTCGTAACAATAACTTTTATTTTCGAGTCGTCGATAAAAGCATCAGGTACAAAACACGTCCAAACATTCGATATCTCACCAACAAGAATGTGTTCAGTCTCAAAAAAAAACTATGAGGGTCGTCAATAATAGTAATTACAACGTAAAATTGCACAATTTGATCAAAATCTCGCATCGGACAAAATATATTCTAAAATCTATAAAATTTTTAATCGCTACAACTTAAGACTTATCACACACATACGGTGACATTACTCGAAGATTACATAGAGCGGTACAATGCTATCGTTTTTTAAGTATACGCGACCCTATCTAAAAAGTATACAAAGAGCGTACGACTTGATGTCTAGTGCCGAGGTGTCTTACAAGAGTGTATCAATGCAAATCTAACATTTTTTCATATTCTACATCGTACGACGGATGTATCACTTCTGCTCCTGAAAACTCTGCAATCACGCGATTTGAAGAAAGGTATAATGTCTACCTAGATAAATTAAAATGTTACTTATAGAAGACAATGCAATGGTAGATGACTTCTTTGGTTGATATTATTGGATACCGTTGAGATTTTCGCGATTAGAGACCCGCGTGCGTAAATTTTAAATTTAAACTTGCATTTTCTGAGTAAAAGAGCGAAGAGAGAAAACAAAAATTTCCCGACGTTTCTATGAGCTTCTATCCTCCTATTAAAAAAGAACTATAATCTAAAATGTGTCGCGCGAAATTACATAGCAAGGAAAGACTCATTTATAAAAAAAGAAGAGAGATCTATTAATTTTGATTCTTCAGAGTTCTGACTCAGATAAAATTATAATCATGATTCAATCGCACGCATGGAAAGGAAGGCTACAATAGCCGATCCTCGGAGCACCGACCGACGCGAAAATGCTGCGACCTAGAGAACTTGAGCATCATCGAGTTCTTACTCTAGAACGAATTATCGAACGTCAACGTCGCGGTGGAATTTCTACTGTCCGGCGATTGCATTGCGATATATTGTTTCCGTAAGATCTCTTGAAGGTCGTTGCGAGAGCTATTTTCTCGTTTGGCTCGCAAAGGTCTCCCACCCGGCGATCTGAAAAACACGTTTAAAAGCCCACTGTGAACAAAATCAATCCTTCACAGCCACGACATTCTGACAATGCGAAACTCCTCTTTGTTCCTGACGAATTAAAAGTTTACCGCGATAAAATTGTTTAATCGTACCTTGTGACGAGTTTCAATTTGACTTTGTCGATGTTTTTCAGTATGTCGCCCATTGATTTCTGGGAGATCAGTGGCAGTTTATGCCGATCGACGAACTTGTAGTCCTGTGAACTAGCTCTCCTCGCGATGTTAGGAATCGTCGGAGGTTGCAGAGGTGGCGGCATATAATAATAACTAATTAAAAGTTTTAACATTATGATAAAAACGATTACCTACAGTAATTAGCATTGATCCCGAAGCAAGGAATCTTAAAGTTGGCAATAATTTCGTTGCTGGCTGAATTGCTGCATTTCTTTGCGACCTCGTAGCAATGCGATGTCGTATTTGTCCCAATAAACTCTGACAGGTTTGTTTTTCCAAACGAAATCAAGTGAAGAATTCTACAACCATTGTATTCTTCGAAATAGTCAACTCTGGAATAGTTTTGTATTAGATATTGGTTATAAATTAGTAGGTATAGGCGGCGAGCGAATATTGTTTAGCAGCGCCTCTCCTAGGCGAACCGAAACATTTATTACGGGAACTGACCAGAGTCACTTAGGTCGGGTGTCCACCGGGTCGGGCCGACCAGAATCGCTGAGCCGATCGCTGAGCACTTGAGTATATCTATATATACCCACACAATCTGTATATATATATACACCCAAGTGCCCAGCGATCGGCCTAATTGTGGTCGGCCCGATCCGGTGGACATCCGGCCTTGTAGTTAAGTGACCGTAGGACCTGATGTGTCAATGTCAACTTGCTGGCAATGGATACTATAATTTATTTCAGCTTTCCGGCTGTAAAATTTATGCATCATAATGATGCTTCGTATAAAAATGGCCTAAAATTAGTCTTTTCTAAACATGTTTTAAATGCGAGTAAGTGCACACACACACACAAATGTGGTATAACCCAAATTTCTGTGATAGAAGACCGTGTGATTCGCCAGACATCAGTAACTCTTAATCCATATTCAGTTACTTTAGAAGTAAGTAGTCAATAGCTTTCCCCTTGCGACTTTGTCCGCGTGAATCACGAAATAATCTCTTCTTTATTTTACTCCCTTAAGGGAGTTGGTATATAGATAGTAGATATATAAAAAAAAACATGCGTATTCAAATGCAACGTTGTATTAAAATTTCAAAGCAATCGGTGAAAAACTTTCGGAAATTTAAAAGATACATTTTTATTCATTTACCCCCTTAAGGAGTAGGTATATAAAGAGTAGGTATATATGAAAAACGTGCGTATTCGAATGCAACGTTATATGTCCAAATTTCAAAGCAATCGGTAAAGAACTTTCGGAGATCTTACGACGCGGTCTCAACGTGTCGACATTGACGTGACACATGCACAATACAGGTATGTAGTGCTCTCGCCCAGTTTATGACCCTGTGAGACCGCGACGTTAGACCTTGAAGAAATGAATATAACATTTTTATTTAAACGTGTATATGGAAGATAGAAGAAGATAGATAGCGGTGTTTTTATTAGAATGGGTATTGCGGAAAGCGGTTCATTACGACTCGTCCAGTAATTAATCCTTCCGGGAAAGGTGCATGGCTGCGGGCTCATTGACAGCCTAAATTCGCCAAAACCTACCGCTTCGCCATTGTGACCGATTTATAAAATGTATCAAGTGACTTGAGTTTGTGTTAATATGTGTTCCGTCGCAAGGGGACTTCTATGTCATTTCTTACCGCTCACTATCATCGCAACCTAAGTAACGCGCCAATCTAGATCTAATCTCTACATCGATCGCGAACAGTGTATGGCTTTCCTGGATAAACCAGGTATCAAAATTCCCCAATTGTCCATCGACTGCATCCGACATTCCTCCCCTTAATCCAGCTCGGATCGCTTTTGTGACGGTACCTATTGAAGCAGGCACTGCGAGAGACGGCTTGCTACGAATCGCTCTAAAATTACCTTCGGAGAAAAGTTCGGAACTGCGACATTTATGATCTAGGTATGTTTATCGAAATATTCGTTTCGCCTACGACGCGATTAATTCTAGTCAGCGAATTATTTGTGGTCGATGCTACCAAGAAGCACGAATCGACCCTCCTAATTCCGTCGCTCGTTGCGATGGAACAGGATTGACAGCTGGCACGTCGCAGTCAACTCATTCCCGTGGAAACTGTACAAAGTCGCCGATGGTGGCGCTGGTAGCAAATTCGCTCGCCGCCTATAGGTATCCTTTATTTACTTACCGGGCACGTATTTTCCTAATATTTCTCATTCTTTGTAAGACTTCAATTTCATCATCAGATGATGATTCGAAATCTGGCACATCAATCAATTCTATTTCACAACTAATAACAATTATTATGATTCTGTCACGGTTCTGATTCTGTCACGGAAGAATAAAGACGCAAACAAAAAGTTAGGTTATACCGAGGATATAGCTAGCTTATCCAGCGCTGAAACTGCCGGATAAGCTATCCCTGCATTTATTCCAAAGTTTATCCTATTCCAGACTTATACCATCGTGGTAAAACGCTTGCATACTGGTTATTCTCAGTATAGCGCTATACGGCGTTTATACCGTGTTGGTAAAACCGGCCCTTAGAGTCATAAGATATTCACTATAGCGTAAGGGATTAAAAAGCAATAAGCTGTACTGTGTTAATTGTTAACAATATCATTTATCTTGTTTTATGTCGGCATTTCCGAATTTGTATGAGCATTTTTATTAATGTTGTTTTAAATGATACTAACAATTTACTTAAATTTTCAATACGTATTTCAGTAATGTGAAAAGTTTCCAGCCATTTTTTAAGATTATATTAATTATTATAGTTAAATATATGCCCTCACAGAATTTTTTCTAGAAAATTTTATCTTCTACAAAATGATCTGCGTGCAATTTTGGGCTATCTAGTACCATTTTCTCAGCGTTCGCAGTTTAAGGTGGTAAAACGTATAGACCTACGGCCAAGTGGCAAATAAGTTACCTCATTAGGACACAAGATTTGAGTTTTTGTAGTAAAAGTACCATATACATATATGTAACAAAAAACCGACCGTCTGCCGGGGCTCAATGGTCAACTTCTTATTATGACAGCCTGTCAAAAAGGCGAAAAAAGTCGCTAAAGTTATCTCATGGGTACATGCTTAAAAATTTGACTGATAGAACTCATGTAAACGTACATACAGTAAAACCTCGTTTATTGCAAGCCCCTCGAATCGTATGCCTCTCGTTTATTGCAACTCGAGAGGGGCTCCCACTCCGCTTCTCGACTCCTGGACGGCTATTCTGTAATTCCGGGGAGAGTGAGCGTACCTGGGAAGTGACCGTTCCACGGGTGAGAGCTTCCCTCGCCCAGCTCATGCCCGACCGTTGAAACGTGTACCTAAACAGCTATTCTCTAAGTGAGGAGCGGGCGATGTTCACTGAAAAAGCAAGGAGAGTGAAGGAATCACTATTCTGTAACTGCGGAAGCGCTCCCATCGCACGAAAACGGGTGAACTTACTTCTACTGGTCAAGACCGTGAGAAGCAGCCTGCTCCCCGGGAGAACGGCGACTCTAGCCTACCTACTTCTGCGCCAGCGTGCCGCAGTTTACAGTTTGTTAATTTGCGTGTTCCAACAAACGATACACAGTGGTCCGGCGATCTAAGCAAACGCGATCATGAGTATATTAATGAGTTACATAACTGATTTGTGCGATGTAAATTTATGTCTTAGTTATAAAGATATACTGTTAAAATAAAAGACCAAAAATTAACCATATATTTATTCTACTATGATAACGTAAATGTGAACATAATAAAAAAATATATTAAACTGAAACATTCATTATTAAATGATATAAAATAATTCAAAAATATACTTATATATACGAACTTTTTCCAGAGGTGGTAATAGGAAAAGTAGTTGGAAAAAATAATTTAACAAAAAGCATATTTCCCTAATGCTTACAATAAAAGTCAAAAGCAGCTTAATAATTAAAAAAGATATAGGTATTATACTGGTACCTAGTATTATTCCAAAATATGCATCCCTGAAAACACGTACACTTATAAAACGTACCTGAAACCAAGCAAATTGTTTTAAATAGAGAAAACTGATTTCGTAACAATAAGACTGCGAAACCGTAAAAATTCAATACATTAAAATAGGACAAGAATGGCATGTAAAATGTTATATAATAATCAAGGGCATGCTTCAAACTATAACTTAAACCAAAAAATGTACGTATCTGAACTTAGCATCATAGTAAGCAGTTATGAATATTATGGACTTTTGACCTATTGCAGAACCACTGTGCGATGGTCGGAATTCTGATTAACGATCCTTAGTAATTAGTATCACCGCGATATACAGGGTGTAACAGAGTAAGTGTTACAACGTGAAACTGTAGATTCCTTATGAAAGAAGAAAAATCTTTCTCGCCATCGATATATATGCAACACCTAGGAATAGTTGAAATAACCAGCTGTGGCATGTCCATAGCAGTACTTGAGGTACTTTGATCCATATTCTGGAGAAGCACACGATCGCTCGTGCTGGAAACTCCTTTGACGCGGCTCAGCTACCGACAGAAGCCCGATATTTTTTCTTCAATAAAATATATATAATTTGAAAGAGGTGACAGTACAAGCTATATTTTGATGCCAATATAGATATTAATTTATTTCAATTTTCAATTATTTGCAAGTGAATCATAGTTCAACGGTACCTCACCGTGGTGTATGAATACTTTTTACCCCACTGTATTTTTCGAGTGGGCAAGGATGTCGTTGCTCGTCCCTGGCCATAAAAGGAGTTATGTTGCATCGAATGACGGTTCGATTCTTTGTACCTGGATAAGCCAGGTATTAAGTTAATCCGACCGGCCATCTATTAGATTCGTCTTGTCTTCCCTTTATAAAGCTGATTTATTATTCTAAGTATAGCGGTATCTATTACAATCGGTATTGTGGGAAATGGCTTCTTCCGATGCGGTCGGTAATTACCCCTTCCCGAGCATGGTGCGGGACTGCGAGCGCACGTGCAGCCTAGATTCGCCGAAAAATACCCCGTTCCGTTTCGTAGATTCCGATCCGAGAGTAGCTATAGATTTGCGAGGTATTTCTGACTGTGATACTATTAAACGGTTCGAAGCATTGTGTCGAATTCCGTTTATCGCGAGACGGAACAGCGACCGATAGCAGAGTTAAGAGAGAATAAACTAAATGCGCTTTGAATTAGACAGGATGGTTAATACTTGACGGTAGGTTATAAATTAACAGTTTCTCCGCTCATTATTTCTCGTTAGAATAGCAGTCCTAAATTAGTATAGAATATTCGAATTTACCGCTATAAAATAAAGTAACCCTTGAAGAGGTTATACGGGCTTTGGTGAACGAGTTATATACAGGGTGTAACAGAGTAAGTGTTACAACGTGAAACTGTAGATTCCTTGTGAAAAAAGAAAAAGATTTTTCCTCTTACAAAAATGTTCTGCGGGCTTTCGTTTTCGATATACAGGATGTCAAAGTTTTGAAAAAAAAAATCGTTTTTCTTTAAACCTAGAACCATTTTTATCAGATTTGAGTGTTGACACCTAATAACAAGTAGTTCGTGGTTTAAATAAGATAAAACGGGGTGAGTTGGCGAATGAAGTCGACCCCTCGTTTCCATTTCTTTCCATAGAAACGAGGGGCCAACTCCATTCGCCAACTCACCCTGTTTTACCTTATATCGAAAACGACAGCCTGCAGAACATTTTTGTAAGAGGAAAAATCTTTTTCTTCTTTCATAAGGAATCTACAGTTTCACGTTGTAACACTTACTCTGTTACACCATGTATATCGCGGTGATACTAATTACTAAGGATCGTTAATCAGAATTCCGACCATCGCACAGTGGTTCTGAAATAGGTCAAAAGTCCATATTAATTCATAACTGTTTACTATGATGCTAAGTTCAGATACGTACATTTTTTGGTTTAAGTTATAGTTTGAAGCATGCTCTTGATTATTATATAACATTTTACATGCCATTCTTGTCCCATTTTAATGTATTTAATTTTTACGGTTTCGCAGTCTTATTGTTACGAAATCAGTTTTCTCTATTTAAAACAATTTGCTTGGTTTCAGGTACGTTTTTATAAGTGTACGTTTTCAAGGATGCATATTTTAGAATAATACTAGGTACCAGTATAATACCTATATCTTTTTTAATTATTAAGCTGCTTTTGACTTTTATTGTAAGCATTAGGGAAATGTGCTTTTTGTTAAATTATTTTTTCGAACTACTTTTCCTATTAGCACCTCTGGAAAAAGTTCTTATATATAAGTATGTTTTTGAATTATTTTATATCATTTAATAATGAATGTTTCAGTTTAATATATTTTTTTATTATGTTCCATTTACGTTATCATAGTAGAATAAATATTTCGTTAATTTTTGGTCTTTTATTTTAACAGTATATCTTTAGTTATTGATATACTTATGACCGCGTTTGCTTAGATCGCCGGACCACTGTGTATCGTTTGTCGGAACACGCAAATTAACAAACTGTAAACTGCGGCACGCTGTTACAGAAGTAGGCAGGTTAGAGTCGCCGTTCTCCCGAGGAGCAGACCGATTCTCTCCCGGGAACTACGTTCACCGGGTTACAGAATAGACTGCCTAAGTCTGACGTCACAAATGGGCGGAGCTTCCAAACCTTTCCAAACAAATCGGTTTTGCGTGCAAATTGAACATAAGAGAGTTTTCTTTTCAAGTGTATCGTTAATTTTGACGTAAATAAGGGTTATGAGCTATATATTTTGGTAAAGTTTGGTCAAACCTAGGTTATCCCCAAATATTATAAAATAGGTAAGCTGTATAATATATTTTTTGCTCCTTTTAGATATGTTAGGTTATGAGGTTATGTCAATGTTTTGTTTTCATGAAAACTTTTATAATTTTTGAAAAGTACTATTTTCTCAGGAGCGTTTTAAAATGTTTTTTTTAATTATTATTTTCTAGGTTGAGCGGTTTAATGGACATTTATAACCATGGTAATGTGTTTTGTGCCTGATTGTAAACACTATAGTGACTGAAATCTTTGTAAATTTTTCACGTTCCCTGCTGACTTACAAGAGCGAAGGAAATGGATTAACATGATAAAGTAATATTATTGAATACTCCCAGATAGAAAAGTCTGCCACAGGATTAGTGCAGTGCCGCTAATATACCGCCCAAGTTGATGCAGACCTTGTCGAAGCACGTCTTGTCGGTAGAACGTGATATTCCAACCGTGGCATTGTACCGCAATTCTAGAGATTTTTAATTCTGGCATATTGGAGGTAAAATACATGTATACTGTCAGTACAGGAAGACGATATATAAGGGGTATAGTTTCAAAGTGTACGATCTCCATGCTTCGTAAGCTTATGAAGCATGGAGATCGTACGCTTTGAAACTATACCCCTTAGATATCGTTAGCTTACGAAGCATGGAGATCATACACTTTGAAACTATACCCCTTATATATCGTCTTCCTGTACTGAGAGTATACATGTATTTTACCTCCAATATGCCGGAATTAAAAATCTTTAGAATTGCGGTACAATGCCATGGTAGGAATATCACGTTCTACCGACAAGACGTGCTTCGACAAGGTCTGCATCAACTTTGGCGGTATATTGGCGGCACTGCACTAATCCTGTGGCAGACTTTTCTATCTGGGAGTATTCAATAATATTACCTTATCATGTTAATCCATTTCCTTCCCTCTTGTAAGTCAGCAGGGAACGTGAAAAATTTACAAAGATTTCGGTCACTGTGGTGTTTACAATCAGGCATAAAACACATTACCATGGTTATAAATGACCATTAAACCGCTCAACCTAGAAAATAATAATAAAAAAAAAACATTTAAAAACACTCCTGAGAAAATAGTATTTTTCAAAAATTATAAAAGTTCATGAAAACAAAACATTGATATAACTTCATAACCTAACATACCTAAAAGGAGCAAAAAATATATTATACAGCTTACCTATTTTAAAATATTTGGGGATATCCTAGGTTTGACCAAACTTTACCAAAATATATAGCTCATAACCCTTATTTACGTCAAAATTAACGATACACTTGAAAAGAAAACTCTCTTATGGACAATTTGCACGTAAAACCGATTTGTTTGGAAAGGTTTGTAAGCTCCGCCCCTTCGCGTGACGTCAAGACTTAGGCAGTCTATAGCGACGAGGAACCTCGCCACTTTTCCGGTGAACTCCACCCACTTCTCACGGGAACAGGCTTTCACTCAGTTACAGAATAGCCGTCCAGGCGATTTCGCACTGATCGCTCGTGATTGGCCACCGTGCGCGGTGAAAGTCGGAAGGGTTGCAACTACCATGCGCGGTGGGAGACGAAGGGGTTGCAATAAACGAGACTTCTGCCTAGCAATAAGTGAGGCTTGCAATAAGTGAAAGTTGCGATATACGAAGTTTTACTGTAGTATAGGTTTGAGGTAATGAATATCAAAATACGCAACTGCCACACGTAGAATTCTGTCAGTAAGTGACCGTTTTTACCGACATATCTCGTACCAACCTCTTGGTCAAAACCTGCGGTGTTGTCACGTTTTAAAAAAAATGTTCTTACTGGAATAAATAATTAAAATTTAACAGTAATAAATTTAAATAAATATTATATTGATTTTAAATCAATAATAGTGCAATGATAAGGCACATTTTGTGACATTAATAACGTATTTATAATTTTTGAATGAATTAAAATTTCATTATATGATATTGGCAATACGCGTCGGAAGCTTTGATCTTTCCCTCCTCTCGCCTCACCCCGTAGAGTCCTGATGTCCCTCCTTAAGCAGAACTAGAGTGAAGTCTGGTAAGAATCAGGCGTACTTACCTCAGGTTAGGAGTTTCATCATTACAGTTGCCGATCCTGCGAAACCTCTCCTACCCAACATGACCAATCAAGGAAGGCGCTTATCGCTTATACTTCTATAAAATCGTATACGTTATATTAGCTATATTAGGTTGCAGATCCAACGCGAGGCTCTGTACATTATGTCAAGCATCCTCGAATACATTCCGGATACATATCGTCCTCATTCTGACTCAAACATAGCTTAGACAGGAAGTTTTTTTTAGAAAAGTTGACACTGAACTGGGGATATTTTGCTATTTAGGACCTACTGCAACGTAAAATAAGGATAACTTGCGAATCGTTTGTTAATTTACGTGATTTTGTTTTCAGATTTTGCCGACTTGTACAATGACGACGATTTAGACTGAAAACTTTATGATGCTTCAAAAAGAATTGCATTGGAAAGTATATACTAGTCTATAGGTATCCAACGGTGACATAAATTGTAAGCCAATAATAAAACACATATTTTCTATACTTTATTTGATCTCCGTGTAATTTTATTTTGCCCTTTCTGAAATGAAAATCCCACAGAATTTAATCCATATAACCCAATCATCAATCGTTGATCAGTTTTTGTTAGAAAGAGATACGAAGAATTATAATTATATAAGCTTAAAAAATTTCTTATAGAAGAACTGCTATTATTGGTCCACTAATTTGAATGTCGTATTATCGCCATGAAAGGGGTGAATAGGAGTTTGGGATCATTTTGCATAAATTTCCATAAACATAACTGTAAGCCTATAAATGTAAGCTCTTTCGCCAATTATAACTATATGTTTAGTGGAATAGAAACTCATTATCTTAGAAGTTCATGCGAAGAAATATCAAAACTCGAGAAAGTCTTGCGCCAAGGACTGAATTAAAAGTGTAGCGTTTGCCTGATGCGAGACTCAGACAGATTAAACGACTACCGCTCACACCTCATCGCCCTATAGAACATGTTTTCTTCCCTCGTAGGTCGCAAAAGACTGAGGTCGAAATTTTGTACGAAATCGAAACTGAATAGAGGGAAGGCCTTTAATCCTTAATTTGGTAGTGTATCTTATAAGATACATTGTTTTTTCTTAACTCAAAACATACTAAAAATCCTTAACCTCATACATTTTCTAGTCTAGGATACTTAAATAGTTTAATAGATATACCCACAAATAACTCGTTGCTCCATTTAGTGTTAACCACGGTAACTACATTGTCGTGCGCCGGGGGGTGAGAGGGGCGAAGAACTAGTTTGATTTATGATACCACTCAAGAGGAGCGTGGGTATGAACTTATTCACTACTGAGGAGCAGAATTTCTTGACTTTAAAAGTCTCTGGTACTAAGTTAAATCCCGATATGTCGAGAAAGTTGATTTTTCAGGAGACGCTTCAAACCACCGACCAATTCTATGGGCATAGAGCGTAATCGGAATATTATTTTGTTAACCTACAAGTTGTAGGTGATTTGGAGCCATATCGGGTTTTGCCATCATATTCTTCATTGCTGACTGTACATATTGACATCAAAAACAAAAAATCTTTTTTTTTGACATCGAGTTTTGACTTACAAGGGAAGTTAGGGAACCCGAAAATTCCGCCATTCCGTGTGCAAGTAGAGTAGTTCAAGCGTAATACAAAAATATATTTCATTGGTGCGGTATTACGGTTAGGGGTGAAATCATCCCTTGATAAAAATGCAGATTTTTCTTCTTCACGGAATAACTCCCGAACGGTGAAAGATAAGGGAAAAAAGTTGAAATAAAAGTTTTATGGTTTTTCTCAATCTATAAAACTGGTGCGAAAAAATTCTGAAACATTTTTTTTTAAGTTATCCCCACCACCGACCCATATAAATGGGTTTTTGGATTTTTTAAGTTTATGTAAAATTACCTCTCAATGTCCTTTTTTTTACACATCCCTAGTTTATTATGTATCCTTTTTTTAATTTAAAAAACCTCGAACTTTAAGGCCGTTTTGACGTAAACAGTGAAACGGTCTTATGAAACGATATCTACATTTTTATTTATATACATTTCATATAGTTTTTTATTATTTTAGCAAAACACGTACTTACAATTACATGAAAAATGAAACTTATTGAAATGAATCAATGACGTGTATTTTTCAAACAACACAAATAAGATATCGTATGAACCTCAATGATAACGTTGAATGACGCAGGATCTATGTCGACATTGACGCCGATAACCTTTTAGCAAACATCCCGGTTCGCGTATTGCAAACATGTTTGGCTCGTGACTATTATCATTGCATGTTGATAAGATATCCCTCTTCCGTTCGTAAAAAATCTTATATAAACATGTTTTTTATTAGTATAATATAAATATGGCTGAAATATGTAGCTTATTTCCAGTTACATTTACGACTGCAATTAGTTACCATTCTATTGGAAACAGTTATTAATCATTGCTCCAAAGGCTTTTCATTATAAAATGACGCCGATTAACGTTGCAAATGTAATAAACATGTTAACGACTACGTTTCAAATTACGGGGTTGGCACAGACCCCTATAACATCAGATGAAATTGAAGTTCATAATCAAATTCGTGACATTATAAACACTTTTAGAAACGTAGATCTCGTACCATTAATTGAATACGATTACGTATTGGATTTTGCTAATCCATCTGAACCCTAATGAACACAGGTTGTAGAGTACCCTACAGTTTCAGCAGAAGAGGAAGATAATTTTGAACCTGCAGAATGCATAGTTGATGACGAAGGTGGAAAAGTCGACTTAAGTTATAAGAGAAAAGCTGTTGAATTTTAGAAAAGCGGAAAAAAGCTCGACGACCACTCACTAGTGTGCAGGCAAATTTTTGCAAAGTTAAATCTTTGCAACAGCTATATAGATGGGAAGAAAGTGTACAGAAGGTGGAACGAATGCAGATAAAATTGCATTTATTACGGAATACGTACTGCAAAGATTTGAAGAAGCTTGTGACAGAAGATCTATCATTCACGATATGGATTTAAGATTATGGGCTTTGAGGGCGAAGGACTTGGTGGACCTTTCCGAATTCAAGGCAAGTAAATGGTGGATTTGGAAATTTAAAAGAGTGCACAGAATCGTGTTTCGTAAAATAACAACATTCAGGACGCAATCTACGTTCCAAGTATTGACAACCTACAAAATATTGCAAAGACGTTTGTATCAAACGTAAAATTAAATATACCAACTATTGGATTTGAAGAAATATATAACGCAGACGAGAGTGGCTTCAACCTCGAAGTACATTCAGGGTGAACATTGGCAAAATTAGGAGTAAAGACGGTAGAAGCAACGGTCCAATCAGTATCATCTACGACACACAGCTATACTATAATGCCTATCATTTCGGCAAGTGGACGTCTTGTTTCTCCACTGTACATAGTTTTGAAGGAGTCTACAGGAACATTTGGCCCAAGGGTGGAAGAATCTATTTCGTCCAGCTAACATTTACATTCAAGCTTCAAAATCAGGTAAACTTATGTCTGAACATTTTAAAACTTGGTTCATCCAGGTGTATTTACCGAATACTGGCCATAAAAGCATGCTACTACTCGACTCATGGATGGGACATTGTTCGAGTCAGCTAGAAACGTTGATCCCACAAGACAAAGAAGTACAGTTTTCAATGATTCCGAAAAAAACGACTAGCATCATTCAACCTTTAGATGTATTTGGATTCCGGATTTGGAAGAATTTCGTTCGAACATTTTCTGATAATGTACTTCTTCAAGAGAAAGATATTAGTTTGCACTCGCGCAATGAAATAATTAAATTGCAATTATTAACACACATGTCTGCCATGATATTCACTAGAAAATACAAGGTGGAGTACCCCGAACCATTAAGGTTCAGGGGGACAAACATCGAGTATGTCAGAACACAAAAATACTTGGGTGTCGTCTTAGACACCAAGTTGCATTGGAAAGAACATATCACATGCCAGATCGCGAAGGTATATGCCTCGCTATGGGCATGCAGAAGAGCAATGGGCAGAAACTGGGGCTTTAGTCCCAGGGTCTGTCTGTGGCTGTACAAAATGGTGTTACTGCCAAGATTACTGTATGCAGCAGTGATTTGGTGGCCAAGAGTAGGGAGGATCGAATCAAGAAACCGGTTGAAAGCCCTTCAGGGCGTGTTCCTGAGGGCTGCAACAGGGGCGATGAGATCCACACCAACTGAGGCCCTAGAGGTGGCACTTGATGTGCTGCCTCTTGACCTTTTGATAAGAGAAAGAGCGGAACTCTCTGCATACAGGATGAACTGCCTTGGGGAGTGGACCAGGGCAAGGACAGCACACACCAGACTAGGCGTGCTTGATCAAGGATCTATGTCCTTGAGACAGGATAAGATAGCCAGGAAATACCAGATCAGGAAGGCCTTTGTGGTCTACCTACCTGAGAGGAATCACTGGGAAATTAGTAAGAGGACTCCGGGTCCCACAGTCAGGCACTGGTACACCGATGGGTCGGGGTACGGGGGTCGCTTTGGGGCGGGAGTCTTTGGACCTCAAGAAGACCTCAGGGTAAGTATCGCCCTGGGAGACAAAGCCACAGTGTTCCAGGCGGAAGTCTTGGCAATAAAACACTGCCTGGAACTACTTGTAGAGCAGCGCACTGCGAACAAGTATATTTATATTTGGTCTGACAGTCAAGCTGCTATAAAAGCACTCCACAGGACAAGCACAAATTCACAGATTGTGTGGGAGACTATGGAAGTGCTAGAGATTCTAGGGAAAACCAACAAGATTACTCTTGCTTGGGTCCCCGGACACACAGGAGTCCATGGTAACGAGATAGCGGACGTACTGGCGAAAGTGGGCACCAGAATGGAGAACCTCATGCCAGTGGGAGTCCCCTTTACCATGGGCAGGTTAGAGATTAAGAGGAAATTCCACAGGGAGCATTTTCACCGGTGGACTAATCTAGGAACGGGCAGACAGGCGAGGAATCTAATGCCTCGCCTAGCACAAAAGAGAGCCAGGTTACTAGTGAACATGAACAGGATAAGCCTGAGCATTACAATTAGACTATTAACTGGTCACGGAAAATTCAACTCACACTGCAGGAGACTAGGTCTATCGGAAACGGATAGATGTCGATACTGCAAAGTGGAGAGGGAAGATGCCCAGCACCTGCTGCTGGAATGTCCAGTACTAGGGGCTTATAGACACCGTCTGATAGGCGAGGCTTTTCCTAGCCTGGAAAGGGCTAGAGAGCTAGGGGTGGAATGGATATGTGGACTGACCAAAAAGGCCAAGATGCAAATCTAAGGTACACCCCTAA
Organism: Xiphydria camelus; assembly: GCA_963678675.1. NCBI lineage: Eukaryota > Metazoa > Arthropoda > Insecta > Hymenoptera > Xiphydriidae > Xiphydria > Xiphydria camelus. The sequence goes on from OY783194.1 coordinate 17,027,636, forward strand.
TCACAGCGGGGCTACAATAAAACTATTAAGTTTTCGGTGGCATTCAGGGATGATTAGCGTCCTAACCGCTTTTATTATTATTATTATTATTAACACACAACCAGCTTTCGTCGCCTAGATTTAGAAATCTTTTCCGATATGTTTGGTTCAAAAGCGGATATCTAGAAACGCATTCCGGTGCATTTCAAGACTCTGTAGATTTTTGTTACTTTAGGAGTGTAAAGCATATACCCAGATGTAGTATTTTTGTGGAGAAGTTGCTTTCATACGCTGTGCATGGTGTGCCAAGTATTTCTGTTTTGAACATTTCTATGAACAATATTTGCCGTTTTCTACCATTACAACTGTTTTAATGTATAATCTAGTTATAAAATATGTACAATACATATAAATATTTTGTTTATCAGGATTCATTGAATGAATGAATGAATGAATTCGTTTATTTATATGTCATAATTTGATTAATGTAACTGCGGATAAGCTACATCTTCCAGTCACAAATATGTATGTATAGTATAAATATAATAATCATAAAACGTACTTACATAAGATTTTTAACGAATGATGAAGGGATATCTCACCAGCATGCAGTGATAATAGTCACGAGTCAAACACATTCCCATTATGCAAAACGTTATCGGCTTCAATGTCAACATAGATCCTGCGTCATTCAACGTTATCATTGAGGTTCATACGATAACTTATTTGTGTTGTTTGAAAAATATATGTCATTTATTCATTTCAATGTTTCATTTTTCATGTAATTGTAAGTACGTGTTTTGCTAAAATAATTAAAAACTGTATGAAATGTATATAAATAAAAATGTAGATATCGTTTCATAAGACCGTTTCACTGTTTACGTCAAAACGGCCTTAAAGTTCGAGGTTTTCTAAATTAAAAAAAAAAGAATACATAGTAAACTAGGGATGTGTAAAAAGAGGACATTGAGAGGTATTTTTACATAAACTTAAGAAATCCAAAAATCCATTTTTATGGGTCGGTGGTGGGGGTAACTTAAATTAATTAAAATTAAAATTAACTTAAAAAATTTTTTTCCAGAATTTTTTCGCACCAGTTTTAGAGATCGAGAAACTTTTATTTCAACTTTTTCCCCTTATCTTTCACCGTTCGGGAGTTATTCCGTGAAGAAAAAAAATCTGGATTTTTTTCAAGAGATGATTTCACCCCTTAAAACCGTAATACCGCACCAATGAAATGTATTTTTGTATTACGCTGGAACTACTCTACTTGCACACGGAATGGCGGAATTTTCTGAATTTTAGGGTTCCCTAACTTCCCTTGTTAGTACCACAGAAGTGTAAAGGAGTGCAACGTCATAGGCGTATTGTCCAATAGTAATTTTCTCGCGGGTGGGAATATCGTGGCAGTAAATGTTGAACAAGACTGGTGCTAGTTTGGAGCCTTGCGGGACTCCTGCTGTGACGGGTTGAGGGTCGGGGAGGCTTTTACCTGCTTTGACCCCGAAGAATCTGTCCGAGAGGAAGGATTTTATAATGCCGACTAGATAGTGGAGGCAATCTAATTTAATTAGTTTGTAGACCAGGCCATCGTGCCAGACTCTATCGAAAGCTTGTTTAGCATCTAACAGGAGCATGGAGGTATGCTGATTCTTATTTAAGTTGTCGGCAATAAATTCGGTTACACGGAGGAGCTGGTGGTAGGTGCCGTGGTGCTGGCGGAATCCGTGTTGGAAGTCGGGGAGGACTTTGGTTTCGGTGACGAATTTATTTAGGCGTTTCAGGATGACGCTTTCAGCTACTTTGCTGAGGGTGCAAAGGAAGCTGATTGGCCTGTAACTAGAAGCTTGGTTTATTGGTTTGCCCTGTTTGGGAATGCAGATTACTGTGGCGAGTTTCCATGATGTGGGAATATATCGAAGACGTAACATTGCATTGATGATGTTACATGTGGCTACTAAATGGATGCGTGGCAAAATTTTCAAAATTCCGTTTGTAATGGAGTCATGTCCTGGGGCTTTATTTTTATTAACCCTTGGTTGGAGGGGCTGGCGCACCGAGTGCGCCAAATGCACTTATTTGGTTATAAAAGGTGGGAAGCTTGATCTGTGCGGCCCCCCTCCTTAATACCCTCCTATAAACTTCCCCCCTACAGGATACAATTGCATGCACCGTTCAATTTAAGTCGTATCCATGACTAGAGCGGTTTTTTCGTGGCCAAGTATTGTTTGGCGTGTACGGTTGAAAGCTCCGCAAGCGCTATTAGTCATAGAAAGCCCAGACGGAATAATTCTAATAAATTTTACATATAATCCATATGTGGTTTTGGTAATATATGGATTATATAATATATTATTTATATATTAACCATATAAGGACTATATATGGAACGTGTACCGTCCCTCCGAATTTGTCCAGTTTATTTGGCGTGCTGGGTACGCCGCTCCTCTAAAAATATCGAGGAAAAGTGAAAAAGAAATTATCCATCCTAACAACTATCAAGCGGTGTTACAAGAACTTTCGGATGAGGATGACAGCGTAGTTCGTGACTGCTTCGGATGTGGATGTGAGTGAAGTAATCCAGCAATCTGATCATGATAGATATAAACCTGACTTTTTGATCTCATTTTTCTTTAGAATGTACATTATTCTCATTCTCACGTTTTTTTACATGCCTCAATAAAGAAAATATAAAATAATCCCCTGATGTAGAGCAGTCAAGTTGTGATAATTTCATTTTTTTTGTGTTATTAAAAGTTTTGATACATATATGTGTATACAATTTTTTAAATCTCTTCGAAATTTCTTTCTGAAGGGTTCCTCAAGGTATAAATGCCAGGAAACAAAAAGAGCTGGTAAAATTTTGAGGTTCAAGGTGGAAAAACGACGTGACGCACTGAGTGCGCCGCCCCTCCAGAATTGTTCCGTACGACAGCCCCTCCAACCAAGGGTTGAGAGATTTAATAATTTGACTGATTTCGCTGGGCGAAGTATGTTCAGGGACGAGGTTAGTTGGACAAAAATTTTAAACGGTATTTTTTATTGTGGAATGAACGGCGAGCATTGTTCTCTCAGGGATTCGGCGAATATATTCGCTTTATCGCTGTCGGCCGAGTAGGAGGCTCCATTTTTTGTTAATGGGGGTGAGTGGAGTTGTTTGTTTCGTAGCGATTTGATTATTTTCCAGCAGCGTTTAGGATTTGATTCTGCTTCCGCAATGTATTTTTCGAAATTCGCGTCGCGTGTTTGTCGAAGAGCTGAATGCAGTTTACGCTTTAGGGAATTTAAGTGTGGCCGGAGGGCTGGATTGTTAGTGCGTTGTTACATGGTGGCCACTGGTCAGGGAATTCTGGAAAACCTGGAATAGTCAGGGAATTTTGTTCGATATGGAAAAGTCATGGAAATGTCAGGGAAATTTGTTGAGGCCAGGGAAAATTTTTTTGAAACAAGAATTCTTTTTTCAGTCAATTCGCATCAGAGTTTGTTACAAAAATACGAATAAAAGGTGGTAAACTTTGCGTTGTGCCATTTTTCGGTAACATTGGGATTGATTTGATGTCATGGTTTTCCTTAATTATCACGATAAAAATGTTTTATCGATAATGTCGATATGTATGATACCTAGAATAATTTTTCCAATGGGTAATGTAGATTGAACATTTATCGACTGATTAATGATTCAGAATGACATTTCATGATTAGTTTTGGTTCATGCATTCATTTAAAAGATATTACGTTGGTGAATAATACATCACATCTTAAAAACGTAATTGATCAAAGCTATTTATTTCAAAAAGTAAGTGAATAATCATTATAAAATAAAGATTTATCCGAATTCTTATAGCATAAAATTATATTATGTATATTTAATTATACATAAAAGGTAACCTACAAATTTTTTTTACAGTAAATACAAAGAAAAAATGGCCCCACAGAAAAAAAAGTGTATTTAATGAAGGCCTTAGTGGCTCACTAATAGTAATTATAACTTTTGGTTAAAAAAAGTTAAAGGAGATTCACATGCTGCATACTGCAAATTATGTGAAAAAAAATTCTCTCTCAGTAACATGGGCCGAAGGGCATTGAGTAGTCACATGACTAGTGTAAAACACAAGAAAGTACAATTTCTTAGTACCCAAATTATCAAGTTATAGATAATCTTTTACAATTCAAAGAGCATTGTGCGGAAGCAACTAAAAACGTACCACAACCAGTTCAATCATTAGGTATTAACATACTAGCGTTGTCTTAGTATTTTTTTTTACTTTTTTTATTAGAAATATTCATGTTTACTGCATTTCTTTTAGATACTGCTGATATTACTCAAAACATATCACCTGATAAACCTCCGTCTAATGCATCACAGGGATTGAAGTCGTTTTTAGTTAAAGATGATGTTAGTACAGCAGAGACTTTGTGGTGTGTCCATTGTGTTATGGATCACAAATCGATGCGTAGTGGAGGCTCAAGTACCAAGTTGTTTATGAGAATGTTTCCTGATTCAACTATTGCTTCCAAAATACAACTTCAAAAAACTAAAATTTCGTATACTATTGGTTTTGGACTGGCTCCATACTTTCATCGCTTAGTAGAAGACTAGTGTAAGAACAGTCAGCATTTAGTTATTGGTTTTGATGAATCTTTAAACAAAGTGGCACAGAAAGGTCAAATGTATGTTGTGGTTCGTTACTGGAATGTGATACGAGATACTTGAACTCTGCTTTCCTTGGTCATGCAACAGCAGCAAATCTTTTGAGTGCAATTCTGGAAGCTACAAAAAAAATTGAATTAGAAAAATTGCTCCAGGTGTCAATGGGTGGACCAAATGTCAATCAAAAGTTTTTGAAAGACTTGAAGAGGTATCTAAAAGGAGATCCGCAAATGCCAGAGTTAATAGATTTAAGATTTTGTGGCCTGCATGCTGTAAATAATGCTTTTAAAAATGCCTTCAAAAGTATCAAATGGCCGATTACTTCATTCCTTCGGGCTATTCACAATCTTTTTTATAACGTTCCTGCTCGACGAGCTGATTACATCCACTACTCAGGCTCAAAGGAATTCCCTAAAAAATTCTGCGCAATACGATGGGTTGAGAATCAAAAAGTAGCAGAACGTGCAATGCGTATTTTTTCTTTTATTGAAAAATATGTTCAACAAGTTCAGACTGATAAAAAAGAACCTATTTGTGACAGCTTTAAAGTTGTCCGCGATTGTCTTCAAGATCCATTGTTGCAGGCAGAATTGGGATTTTTTCAGTCAATCGCTTCAGAAGTTGAGCCTTTTTTAACAAAATTTCAAAGCAACGCACCCTTAGCACCTTTGCTGTACGAATCCTTATTGACACTTATGAGGAATTTAATGTCTCGTTTTATAAAACAAAAAGTACTCGACGACGTGTTATGCATTTCAAAAATTGACGTAAATGGCGAAAAAAATTTACTTTCTGTCAAAGAAATCGAGTTAGGGCATGTTACATGCGAAGCAATTCGTGTAGTTCGAAAATTATTGTCAGATCGAGATATTCTGGTTTTTCGACAAGATTGCCGAAAAATATTGCAGAATTTTTGCAATAAATTACTAGCATGTAGCCCACTTAAATACAAACTAACAAAAGGTATTTCGTTTTTGGATCCAAAAGTGCAAAAGTGTCCTCACTTCGTAATAATCGACTCAAACTAGCTCTGGAAGTATTCATTCAGTACAAGTGGATTTCAGGAATTTTGGCAGAAAAAATAGAAAAAGAGTTTAAAAGTAGCTGCACGACGGAAATATTTTCTGCAATTTTGGATAATTTTTCTGAGACTCAACTGGATAACTTATGGTTACAGAAAATAATACCCAAATCACAAGAATACGATAAAGTTAGATCATTCCTAAAATGATTTTCATTTTGTCACATGGCAATGCATCTTTAGAGAGGGGTTTTTCAGTGAATAAGGAGTGTTTAATTGAAAATTTAAATGAAGACTCACTAGTGGCCCAAAGACAAGTCTATGATGCGATTAATAATGCAGGAGGAATTGAGAATTTTGACGTTACAAAAAAAATTATTCAGTATTGTCGTAACGCTCATGCACGGTATACTGAAGCTTGTAAAGAAAAAAATCTAAGAATGAGGCATCTAAAATTGCACGTAATGAAAAAGTACAGGCTGGATTGAAACTGAAAGCTTTAAATGTGCAAAAAAATAAAATTCTAGAAGAAACTCGCCAAAAATTATCTGTGATTGAGGAGGAGATTAAAGAATTAGGATAAACTAATTTTTAAAGCAAAAAAAATCATCTTAAAACGTTCACGATTAGCCAAAGAAGAAAAGAAACCAAAGTTGAACAAAGAACTTTATTTTATTGTTATATGGTTGAATAAAAATGTAAAGTTTAACTTGTGTGAAATTAAAAATAATAAATAATTTTGTACTTTTAAATTCTTCATTTTTTTAGTTTCTTTAATTTTTAAGGTCAGGGAATTTTTCAAGCAACGGTCCTGGAAAACCTGGAAAAGTTAGGGAATTTCAATTTCTAAAATCAGCGGCCACCATGGTTGTAGCCGTCTTCGCACTCTATTTGTCTTAGAGATTAGGGCCCTGACTTCGGGAGAGAGTTGGTATCTATTTGTGGAAGTCGGTGAAATTTGGGTGGCGAGGTTTATTTTGGAGTGTATTTCCTGAGAGAGTAGTTCGATAGCGGTATCTATGTCAGCGGTGTGGTTCGAATGTTACTGCATTTATAAGAGGAGGTGTCGAGGTAGAATTGGAGGGCAAGCCAGTCTATTTTGGATTCTAGTGGATGATCGGTGTTGGGGGTGCCCGGAATTTCAGCAAAAACTGGGTTATGGTCGGAATTTAATGAAGGGGAGGTCCAGGGTTTAGGGTGATGTTTTTTGTGATAAAAATTTCGAGAATGTCGGGGTGTTTGTTAGGGTCTGCGGGGAAGTGCGTGCACTCCGCTGGTGCGTCAATAGCGAGATTGTGCCGCTGGAGTAGTTGGAGGACAACCCCAAGAATCGTGCTTGGCATTAAAGTCGCCGGCAAGGATTGAGGGGGTATTATTGCTTAGGAGGGCAGGTATAGGTGGTATCGGTGAGAGAGCCTCCTAGCGAATCGGTAGGCGGAACTGATGCGAGCCGCTCTAAACCAATAGAGCGCCGCGCTTCACGGAGCTCTGCAGCTTATGTAGAATACCCCGTGACGTCACGCCGACACCTCCTATTTCGGAAAGGTTGTTAGCGTCCGGGGGTGAGTAACAGGTTATGATTTTTAGCGGGCTGTTATTGCGAGTGAGCTCGATGCCGCACGTCTCCAGGGAGAGAGTAGGAGTGCTGATGGCTTTATGGCGGATGGAGTTGCGTATAATTGTAGCTACGCCTCCATGTTTGGAGTTTGGGCGGTCGCATCTGTAGGCGGAGAAGTTGGGGATGTAGAGTTTTTGATGTGGTTGTAAGTCGGTCTCGGTAATGCATGCAATGTCTACTGCGGATTCTTCAAGGAGCTGGGTTAGTAATAGAGGTCTATGTTTCCCGGAGGGTAAAATACTATTAGCATTCCAGTTGAGTATAGTTAGTGAGTCACTATTGCGAGAGTGGTTGTTGGAGAGTCCAGGCGACTTGGGCGGTAAAGTCGCGAAAAAGTTGGAGGATTGCTTGATTTTGGGACGGGGTTACTGGAGCAGGGATTACTTGCCTCGGTTGCTGCGATAACGTGGGAGGGGGGAGGGGCCGCTTGCGGCCTGTGCGTATGAGCTGGGTGGTGAGCGTGAATTTGTCTGGACGGGGGAGGTGTTGGGAGACGGTCACGTTTGCGGTGGTACTGGAGAGGTGGGGTTTGCGGGAGGGGGGAGCCGTGTTCTGTCGGGGAGCAGAGTGAGCTTGCGGAGCTTTTGAACATCCACGGTAGGTGGCGCGATGAGGGCCGTTACAGTTGGAGCAGATCTTCAATCTTGGCGACTTACTTGAATTGTCTTTTGTGGGACACACTGTGGGGTGGAGTGGGATTTTGCATAGAAGGCGCAAACCCAGGCGGCTTGGCAACAATTTGCTGTATGGCGAAATTTTTGGCAGCGTCGGCACTGTGGAGTTTGGTTATTTTTCCTCTTTGGTTCTAATTTGATGCTGAGGCCATCAATGGTGCGGATGTTAAAAATGGTGTTTGCAAGGGGGGACTTAGCGTCGAGGTTGACGCTGACCAGAAGCCAGATTCTGTCGCCCTTCCGCATGCGGTAGACTGACTTGATCGGGAGGCCCTTGGTTTCGAGTTCCGTCTTAACGTCGTCCTCGGACAAGGACTCCACGACGCCACGGATAGCTACTACGAGACGTTTGTCTTGCCGTAGTTGGTATGTTGAGTACTGCGTGTTGTCCTTGTTCAATTTGGACGTCAGAGTACGGAATTCGTCGACCGTATGCAAGTAAACTTTTACTGATTCGGAGGTGTTGATGGCGCGTCTAAGGGCGATATCCTTGTGAGCCATGAACTTATGGATTTTCGGCCACTTGTCCTTCTGCTTGATGCAGATGGGAGGGGGGAAGGAATCATTTTGGAGCTCGGCCTCTGAGTCGGAGTCAGAGTCCGATGAGCCGGATTCAGGAGGACAGGAAGTCCTGCTGCGCTTTCTGGGATTTGGCGGGAGAGCCGGGGAGGAAGGAGCGTCCGTTTCCATTTCGGGAGTTGCATGATTTGCGGCTTGCGACTGGGAGGTCTGGGCGGAGTTTTTGCGCGTGAGGAGTTGAGAGAGGAGTGCGTCGATCTTGGACAGCTGAGAGGCTATTTTTTCACGTTCGGTTTTGGCTCGGTGGATTTCCGCGTCAAGGGACTCCAATGAGCTGAAGGTGCTAGGAGGGGGCACGATACCTGCTTGGGGCAAGAAATGATCACTAGTAGTGGCGTTGTCCTGGATATCCTGGAGGGGATAATCCATTTCGGCGATGATCAGGGGGGATGTCGTAGTAGAGATGGACAGGGGCGCGCGTGGGTAACGACGGCCCTGTTGGGGGGCAGCGAGTGGCCCAGCAGTGGCGAAGCCGCCTGTGTGATACGGGGCAAGCCCGCGGTGCGGTCGTCTAGGGTTGATTTCGCTACATTGTACTGCACAATATGTCTGCTTGGCGCAAAACTATACTGTACAACACGTCTACTTGGCGCAAATGCTCCGGTGAGACCTGCGTGACTGTCCCCGAGATCGGGGCTCCTTATATCTAAACCTTAACTGCTAAGCTATCCCCTGATCGGCGGATAGTGGTCGGGTGGGGGGTTGGCCTAAGACGGGCCCCGATTGGTGCAGCGGTTCGTACGGGTCAGCGAGCCGCGCACCTTCACTTACGCGCAGGTCCGCTGACCGAGCGCGCGCTAAGTAGCTGTCCGTCTTAGTACCACTATCCGCGTATTTGCTAATATCAATGCTAAAGCTAGAACTAATTATATTATTACTAAACTGTCGCATGACAACATGTCAGTGAACAAACATGGACGCTAGTTGCAGCGGGTGGTGCACGCCACAGGTAAGTTTTGATGGTGCACGCCATAGGTAAGTTTTGGGTATTTAACACGTGAATTAAACAATTGATTCATGAACTTTGTAGTTTTACTTCAAACTAAGCAATCTATCCAATAATATACAATATATTGTCAAATTATTTTCTTGCAACTAATAAGTTTATTCCTATACATAAAATTAATAAATTTATTCCTATCGGTTAAAATTTAAATTTTTTATCATAAATGTGTTTAGTAAGCCCCAATTGATTAAAAAAAACATAATTATCCCACTAAAAAATGTTTTATTAACATTTGCCAAATTAAGGGTTAAGAAGATAAATATAGTTACAGAGAGAGAATCCTAATTTATGTTTTCTTAGATGTTTCTGAAAATTCATCAAAATGCCCGAAAGGAACAATTGCGGCATGCAGTTCAGTATGTAATTCAAGAAATACGCGCGTTTCTTTTTCACTCAAATTTTGTCGCTTTTTGAAAGACATTCTTTGAAAGTAAATTACACTTGTTCGAGCGCATTAAAGTTCTTATTTAAGCGCACTAAAGTTCCTAAGTTTACTAAATAATTCGTACGTATTATAGTTTTTAAGTTCGCCACCAGGTGTCGCCGATGGGGCGATATCAGTTTTGTAAGGCGACAGCACCTTAGTACAGTACTCACATGAGCTCACGTGACGTGACAATAACTAGACTACGTCTCCACCGTACGCTTAAAACCGGTTTTGTCTAAACCGACCTTTAGTAAAGGTAGTTTTAGTGTCGATGGAGACGCCTTAGTCCTTCTACAAGTAAGCCGGTTTAACATGCAGGATTAGCTTTAATAAAGACCAAATTTAGGACGATGGAGATGGTTTAAGTCGGTTTAAAAAACGATTGCCAACTGTATCGGCATCGCGAGGTAATTTGTATTGCGACGTGTTTTTAATCTTCGACTTATTTGTGTTAATAAATGTACAAAGCTTAAATAATTCACTGTAATTGTTGTAACGTAATGATTTACAATTAAAGAACGTTTCATTTTTAATGTTGTTTTCCATTATAACATAACCTATAAATCCTCAACAGTTGGTAACATTTACTCTTTCGGATTGAGTAATAACACAGGCACACAAAAAAAAGGCCTTGTTCCCGGAACCAGACCAGTATATCTTTATGTTTTTGGGGTCGCTGAATCCAAATCCGGTGTCCGTTTGTCTCCATCACGTCACATTTTTTTTTTAATCTCAAAAAACCATCAATAGATCATGATTTTCAAAAAGTTAATGGACTTAAACCAAATTCGCTATAGGGGTTTTTTTTGGTCGCTTATCACGAATCTGAAATAGGATTTCAAAAATGCAAAATGGCGGATCCAATATGGCGGACGAGATTTTTGAAAATCGATGGATTCATGCCGAATTTTTTATAAGGGGGTTTTTTGAGTCGCTGATCATGAATCTGAAGTCAGATTTAAAAAACTCAAGATGGCGGATCCAATATGGAGGTATATCCAAATTTGGTATAGGGTTTTTTTTTTCGATCGCTAATGACGAATATGAAGTAATATTTACAAACATTCAAAATTTTCGAAAATCTTGTCCTCCATATTGGATCCGCCATCTTGAATTTTTAAAATCTGACTTCAGATTCATGATCAGCGACCCAAAAAACCTCCTTTTACCAAATTCGGCATGAATCCGTCAATTTTCAAAAATCTCGTTCGCCATATTGGATCCGCCATCTTGAATTTTTGAAATCCGATTTCAGATTCGTGATCAGCGACCCAAAAAACCCCTTATAGCGAATTTGGTTTGTCCATTAACTTTTTGAAAATCATGATCTATTGATGGTTTTTTGAGATTAAAAAAAAATGTGACGTGATGGAGACAAACGAACACCGGATTCGGATTCAGCGACCCCAAAAACATAAAGATATGCTGGTCTGGTTCTGGGAATAAGACCTTTTTTTTGTGTGCCTGTGTAATCTAAACCTCTTTTTATGTTTGCGATGGAGACGCCTCTTTAAATTGCCTTTATTAAAGGTAGGTTTAGACAAAACCGGTTTTAAGGAGGGTCCTCAGTCGAATTTAAGGGTAAGGAGTGGGGGTAAACTTCAAAGGTGCCGACAGTCAGCTGCATCTTGTAGAAACAAAATCTACAAGATAGATAAGTGGTTGGTATTGGTCCAGTCAGTAAAATCGGAACGTTTTGCCATCGAAACTTGCGCGGTTGTGATGACAAGTCATATGTTAATGAGGTTATGTCCTGTGTTCACGAGTGCAAGCAAGTGAAGTAGATTGTTATTTTATGAAGAGAAAAATTTGAAGAAAGCGATGGAGCATCAAGGACAGTCACGAGTAAACGGAAAATTTATTAAGAAAAGTGCCTGCAAGTGCCCGCTCAGTGTTCCAGCGCATGCGCGAAGCACGTCAAGGGAGTCTTCGACTGAGCCGTTAACAAGTCTCACCGCCATTTCTATCTCATTCAAAATAAATTCTAGGTTACCTGATGGTTTTTTCATTGGTTGCGTTCAGCAGATCAAGCATAAACCGCTACCGCTCAGTACGCTCAGAAGTAGCGCTCTCTGTTCTGCTGACAAGTTTCGGCCGTGGCCTTCAATACATTTAGGCGCGTGGCGCAGTGGACTTAAACGATCGACTTGTGCTGAAATTTGGCTTTATAAAATTGTTTAGGAATAATCAATTTGAGAGTCAGATTCGTTTTTAGCGCACATAAATCTATAAGAATCATCTGGTCTGGTTCGAGTAACAAAATCACTGTTGTCCAGTGTTATCTCTGGTTACAAAATGTTGTGTTGTTTATATCAATACCTCAGAGCTAAACAGTATTAACACAATTTTTTCAAAAACCGTATTATTTCCTCATTCTGCTATTTTACATTGAAAATAGCAGAATGAAGAAATAATACGGGTTTCGAAAAAAATTGAGTTAATACTGTTTAGCTCTGAGGTTCCTGAGATGTTCCGTCGCACGACAGACGGAATTCGACACATCGGTTCACACCGCTCGACATCATTCATAAAATGCGCCAAAACTTCTTCCGATGGAAGTGAGCGGGAGCGCTGGAGCGTAACTTTTCTTCGCTACAAAACATAGCGACCGCTACCACTTACGCTCACTTGGAGCGCTGGGTAGCATGCGCGTTCGGCAGATTTTTGCTGAGCCGCTCCACAACTGTTGCGGGGCGGTATGATCTGCTGAAAATGCACCCATTATTGCTCAAAAGCTAGAACGGTTAGTGGGCATTTTTATTGTGGTAATATAAAATTTAACTTTCTAAGAATGTGTTTCTAAATCAAGTTTTTCCGTCAATCTCGTGATAAATGTAAAATAATTAACGAGCTGTAGAGACAAGTGAATCGACGTGGAAGATTACAGTGGCTAGGCAGTTCTTAGCATTTTTGAGTAGGGTAAGTGTAACAATAAATCGAGAGGAATTTAAAAAGGATGAGTGAAACATCAAAAATGAATTGTTTTGAAGTCATTCAATGTATTTATTATTTACAAAGGCAATATACTACAAAAATCATTGATAGAATCAAAGAAAGTAATGAATTCTTCGTGGAAATCACTTCCACTATGGACGAAGCAAGACGACGCTAATAGCCCAGTCAAATGGTAGTTTAACCAAAACAAAATTGCGGAATTTTTCTTTTCGACGGTCTTATATGTTTTTGGGGTTGCTGAATTCGAATTTATAGTTTGCTGCCTTGCAGGAGGTCGGCTTCATAGCCAAAAACACAAAAAATCTGAATTTTTTAGCATTTTTTTCAGTTTTTTGCTTATATCTAAAAAACTGTACGTATTTTGAAGATGAGCGTTCCATACAAAATTAAAATAAATAAAATTTTCTACAAAATGCACTGGTCATCTTTGATTTTATAAGAAGCGGTTTCCGCGCTAGAGCTCAATGAAAACCAGTGATTTTTTTATATTTTCACAAAAACGTCAAAAACACCAACTTTCATCCCCTGCAACCCGAGAAATATATGTTAATAAACTCTTATATCACGTGAAAGTACATTATATATCATAAAAAAGACGTCTGCAATATTTTTAATTTTCTCATAAAGATTTATGTGAGAAGAAGCTTCTTTTGAATAAGTTAAATGGCAAGCAATGCTTGATAAAAACATTAAGAAATTATATTTAAAACTTATTAGGTAGTCGAGTCGATGGTTGCTAAAAGACTCAACGTGACTTTATTATCGACCAGTAATTTGAATACGCATTTCAACACTGCAAATTGCTCTTCCAACGTTTCTGTTATGACCAGAATGTCGTCCATATAAACAACGATGTTACCCGCTCTAATTTCATCTTTTAAAATTGTGTTTATATATCGCTGAAAAGCGGCTGGAGTCATCTTGATACCGAAGGGCATTCGCAAACATTCATATTGCCCTAACGGCGTGACGAATGATGTGTACTTTACGGAATCATCCGAGACTTTTAAATGATAATACCCATCCTTTAAATCTAACGACGAAAAGTATTTCTTATTTGGCAATGCGTTAATCTGATCCTCAATTATGGGCAATGGATAATTATCTCTTTCCAACATATCATTTAAATGTCTGAAATCGATATACATTCTTACTTCTCTATTCTTTTTGTTTACCAGCACTATGGGAGATGCATACTCAGAGTGACTCGGCCTAATGTACCCTTTTTCTAGCAAACTATCCAAAACAAAACTTAACTTATTTTTTTGATCGTACGATAATCGTCGCGACGCCGAATGAAACAGTTAATCATCTTTCAATCTTAATTTCAGCTCTTGTTTAACCGTTGGTTCATCCGGTTTTTCAGGCATCACGTACTCTTCCTTAAACAATTTCCTGAATTTCATCCTAACCTTTTCGTCGCCCTTTTCGCTTGTTTAGTCTATCGCTTGGTTCGTATGATTTATCGACTTCAATGTATAATACCTCGGATATTGCGTCGTTCTCCACCGACCTACGTAACCCTAACTTGAATTTCCGTATCAAAATATGTTCCAAGTAAAACCGAAACTCTCTAACCGTATTTTCTGGAACAACGAAAATCGGTACATCCTCTTCGACTAAATTATACAAAGTAATTCGCGTCTTTACAGTCCCCAGAATTTTAATCGGCGTTTGATTTACCCCTCTGTATGGCAATGAATTCGAATCAATTGGAAGCATCGACTCTTTATCAACGAACCTTTCTTTTATCATACTAATAGGACTTCCCGTGTCTAATTACGTATCTAAATTCAAAATTCTTCGCGTACTCCCATCATTAACTTCAAATATTACTATCTCACGACATTCTTCTTGAGACGCTGGCTCCTTGTAGACGTTGGTCACCTGCGGATGCGGTTTGGTCGATCCCTCAGATTTCTGCTTCTTATTCTTCCAATTCTCTGGACAGTCCTTCGCTTGATGCCCCATTCGGAAATATATGTAACACGCCCCTTTCTCTCTTACTGGTCGCGGACAGTCTTTAGCAATATGATTGGGCTTGCTGCAATTAGGTGGGCTGGCCAAAGCTGGATGTAGATGTCAGCTGTGAAATAGACACCATATTTTAACCGCGCAAATACAGATGATAGTATTTATTTTTTATTTATTTTTACAATTTGGAACTACACACGGAAAAACCATGTTGTTTTGAGATTTACTCCAAAAAATCGACAAGTACCCAAGGTAATTGTGTTTAGGAAAGGTTATGTTTTTAATTTTTTATTCAAAAGTGTTACAACTCGGTCGGTAAATACGACAGAAACGGTAATGTTCTCACTGGCGCCAAAATTTGCTAAATCCACCACCAGCCCTCCTAATTGTAGCAGTTCACTTGGTCTTTCTTGGCGCTATCATACTTCTCACTTTTTACTTCACTTTCCTGATTCTTATTGTCTTTGTCTTGCTTTTCTGTTTTGATGCCACTCATCGTACTGATTGACGCACTCGTTCCTCTCGCACCACTCTTTATTTCCGCTTTAAGTGTGATCCACTTGAACGCCAAAAGCAAATCTGCCTTTGCCTTAAGCCGTAACATTAATGCTTGATTTCTCAAGCCTCTTTCTGGAATACCTTCAATAATTATTGAAGGTATAATACTATAAGGTTTATTATTATAATATACTCGATGATTTCCTCCTCATCTTCCAATGGTACACGATTGGCCAAAATCGTCTTGCCATAAAAATAATCATCGAAAGTTTCATTTGTCTGCCACTTCCTATTCTCGAATTCCTTTTTGCTATTATTTAATCTCGTTGGACGGTGATCGAAGAACTTTCCATGGCCTTCAGTAAGTCTGTCAAACTCATCTCTCGATGCTCTGCTTTTGAATGGAACCACGACGCACACTGGTCGAAACGCTAGATTTAGCACCAACTCTTTAGAATTCTGCATAGAATAATAGTACTACAACCGTAGAATTTAGTATAGGGTGGTTTTTTAGGTCGCTGATCACGAATCTGAAGTCAGATTTCACAAATTCAAGATGGCTGATCCAATATGACGGACGAGATTTTCGAAAATCGACGGAGTCATACCAAATTTGGTATAGAGGGTTTTTTGAGTCGCTGATCACGAATCTGGAGTCATATTTCAAAAATTCAAGGTGGCGGACGAGATTTTAGAAAATCGACGGATTCATGCTAAATTTTGTTTAGGGGGGGGGGGTTTGGGTCGCTGATCACGAATTTTTGAAATTTGACTTCAGGTTCAAAAAGTACTCGGCCTAAGTATATTTTTGCTAAAGTTTCGGACCATTATCCGCCATATTGAATTCGTAATGGCGGATTTTGCAATTTTCGTTTTTTGGATTTTTAACCAAACTTAATCATCAGACAAATCTGAAAAAATTCACAGTATTTTTCATCATCATGATACACATTCTGAATTTTTTGCAATTTTTCCGAATCAAAATTCGCAAAAAAAAAATTGGGAAAATATTTGCACGTTATTTTTTTTCGGTTCCCATCGCGACGCCAACCTACATTTTTCACCATTGCATAGCGCATCCCGAAATATACTTTATAAAATTTTTGCAGATTTTTGCAAGGGGTGCGCGGGGGTTAAAATAATCGAAAAATCCCTCATAATGAATATTTCCGTCTATTTTACTCGCAAAGTACAATTATAACAATGTTTGACTCGTAAAAATTATGTTTTTCGGGAGTTTCAGTTAATTCCAAACCAACCATGCGGTACTGCAACAATTTTTCCCAAAAATTCTTGCGATAAATTTTTGCGGAAATGAAATTTTCAATTTTTCGCGCAGTTTTGTCATTAAAGTTTAAAAAAACTAAAATGGCATCAACATTCATGCACGATCCATTACACCATATTATTTTAAAAATGTAAATGCATATTCAAATAATTGTTGGAGGGTGAAAATTACAAAAAAAAAAATTTACATGTATCACACTGGAATTTCTTGGCGCATCAGTCACTCACAGCTTTATCAGTATTATGAGTTCGACACTATGGCGTAAAACTCAATTACCAAAAAAGCACTTCTGGTCGGAAAAGTAAATAAGTAGTTTTTAAGAATAACAAGATTCTTTCTGAAGATTTTTCTGGGACATCTGCATTTTTTTTGTGCCATCGATTTTCTCTCTAGAAAAAATGGTGTTCCCTGTAAAACACTATATAACTTTCCACTCAGCGATACTACTCCTGGGCAAATAAGTTTTGTATCCCGTTGTATATTGATTGCCACAATTGCGTTATCTACGAATAAGTTCTACAATACTTTAACTTATGTGTTTTGAAATTCAGGAAAAAACGCCGTGGCGACGGGGAATAAAAAATGAAGGAATCTGAAGTTTAATTTTTTTTTACAAATATTCGCCCGTTTTTTATTTAACACATGTTTTATTTATTACATGATTTTCGCATAATGTATAATTATATGTTCTTCAATAACTCGATCATCGTCACTATCTTCATTGATCACTGCAGTCACGCTTTCTTTCAAGAATAATTGGCTTAGTATTTCCGCTGGTCTAACTATTTTCGCCAGATACCGTGCATGAGATAAATAATAAATCACAGCAGTGACATGGGAACAACATCCAATAGTCCGTTTTCCATTTGCGCATTCACAGTAATGTCGCTTAATGCCTAAATATCCATTTGAATTTGACGCATAATCAATAAAACATTCCCAGGTAGAAATCGTACCCCGAATTAAGCTTGTTACAAGGTTGGCTTGCAAGGTAGAACCTTGCGGCAAGGTTGCAAAACAAGGCTGATGCAAGGCAAATCCGTTACGCGTTTCAATATTGTGACAGTATGCTATGCAAGCTTGTTTCAAGGTAGACTATGGCGCTTGGGACAAGGTTGCGTTGTCGGTAATGAGTCGGTAATGAAGAACATTTGAGGTTAGAATTACATTTTTATATTTTATTGATAATTAAAATTGGGTTACAATATATAGCGATAGCATTACAAATTTAGAAAAATAATGTATAATACTAAGATAAGTAAAATTTTGTTATTCCTACTTTACTATCACTAGGTTTACGGAACCCCGTCAATTTGACGGGTGATTTATTCAATTTCGATTGTTTAATAATATATGAGGTTAATTTAACTTAACTTTTATTAGGTAATAATCAGGCCAAAAAACAACAAAAATCACTGCTCGTCTGACGTTTGGGTTCCTCTTCGAACAAATCCTTCATTGCGTTTCCGAAGAGGGTTCGGAGAGGAATCGAAGCGTCAGACGTGTTGTGATTTTTGATGTTTTTTGGCCTGATTATTACCTAATAAAAGTTAAGTTAAATTAACCTCATATATTATTAAACAATCGAAATTGAATACCTATACCTCTCTTGTACAGCGAAATATAATGTACGGAAAAGTATTCTACCAATTTAGTCTAAAATCTCATAGAATCTTAAGATAATATTACTTCTGTTGCCTGTAGTTTAATATTAATTTAACTTAACTTTTATTAGGTAATAATCAGGCCGAAAAACAACAAAAATCACTGCACGTCTGACGTTTCGGTTCTTCTTCGAATGAATCCTTCATTGTGTCTCCGGAGAGGGTTCGGAGAGGAAATGAAGCGTCAGACGTGTTGTGATTTTTGTTGTTTTTTGGCCTGATTATTACCTAATAAAAGTTAAGTTAAATTAACCTCATATATTATTAAACAATCGAAATTGAATACTTATACCTCTCTTGTAAAGCGAAATATCTAAGATGCTCGGGAAAAAGAGTACAAGTCAAAAAATGGTATTGCTCAGAAAACACCTTTATTTGTTTATACTGAAACACAAACTGTTGAAAAATTTATGAAATGAAAATAACGCTTCTCTCTCATAAGAACCGTTAAATGCATGTAGCACACAAATATCTCTAGGAAAGTAGAAGAAAATTGTAGAATTGTTTTGGTAGGCGACTTTGACTTATACTCTTTTTCCCGGGCATCTTAGATATAATGTACGGAAAAGTATTCTACCAATTTAGTCTAAAATCTCATAGATTCTTAAGATAATATTACTTCTGTTGCCTGTAGTTTAATATAAATTTAACTTAACTTTTATTAGGTAATAATCAGGCCAAAAAACAACAAAAATCACTGCATGTCTGACGTTTCGGTTCTTCTTCGAACGAATCCTTCATTGTGTCTCCGGAGAGGGTTCGAAGAGGAACCGAAACGTCAGACGTGTAGTGATTTTTGTTGTTTTTTGGCCTGATTATTACTTAATAAAAGTTAAGTTAAATATATATATTAAACTACAGGCAATAGAAGTAATATTATTTTAAGAATCTATGAGATTTTAGACTAAATTGATGGAATACTTTTCTGTACATTACATTTCGCTGTACACAAGAAAGGTATACTAGCGTGGACTAAAATGTTATAGATATCGAGTTATCCGCAAAAATTATAGAAGTCTTCGGGAGATGTGAAGTCAAATCTTCAGTGACGACTGGATTGCTCTGCATGGTCCTATAACGTAGCCTGTGGGCACCAGGTCTCATGCCCCTTCGTCTGATCTGAAATACGAATACGAAATAATATTCCTTATAAGAAATACGAATTCGATATAATGCTGCCTACTATTAATCTCAGGGACGTTACTTACTCGATAGCTGAGCTGCCGCACTGACCAATGCCTGCTGTCTCCTTTCCATGTTACTTCGCCTCCGAGTCGATGGAATATCTGGCCTTCCTGAACCTCGCGTACCTCCTCCGGGAAATTTTTCCATCCTGGCTGCATCGATAACGCTGGATCTGCAACTGTATGAAAGACAAGCATATGAGATAATAAAGAAACTTATTCATCTATCTGCTTTTTGCAAATAATTTCATGAAATTAGCTATTAATACTTACCCTTCTATGCAGGAAGCTGGATAATACCTACTTATTTTCTGCTCGTAGGTCCTTATTCCAAAGATCTTGCCCCGAATATTTTAATCCATTCCGTGTAAACGTGGGTCATTCGTGTCCACGCGATTTTTAACCGTTTGCGTGATGCAGTACGCAAATTCGTTATGGTTAAGTATATGGTTATCTAAACAATTCGATACTGTTTGCTGCTGTAGAGTTTTTTTTCTAGAGGAATCCTTTTGAAATTTTTTGGAACGCATTTAAGAAAGTTAGGCTGGACACAAATAACCCACGTTTACACTCAACGTGCACTAAAAAAACATTTACACTCAACGTGCACTAAAGAAACGTTTGTACGTTAACATTAAACACTGACGGCTTCTTAACCAAAAAAAAACGCGTGAACCGAACTGATCACCACTGACGCTAACCTCAATCTAAGGGCTCTGACAGCTGAGGCGATACGCACGCCACGCCGCGGATTTTTATGACATCTATTCGCTAAGCGTAGGGCCGTGTCTAAAGAGGGGCCATTTCGTGCCACGCACGAAGGCGCACTAGCCATGGGGCGCCGAAACTAGAAAAGGGCGCTAAGCATGAAGACGTCTCAACATCTAGAGGCGGCCCTGATTCGCTAAGCTGCCGGCACAACCTTGTATTCGCCTTGTATTCACCTTGTCGCGCGAACCTGGTATCTCTCTGTTATTGCAAGCTTGAAATAGGCTAACGGTACAGGGCAGTGGTCAGTTTCGGCTATGCAAGGAAGAGACAGGCTTGCAGCAACCCTGTATTTTCAGATTCGTGATCAGCGACCCAAAAAAACCCCCTACACCAAATTTGGTATGAATCCGTCGATTTTCGAAAATCTCGTCCGCCATATTGGATCCGCCATCTTGAATTTTTTAAATCTGACTTCAGATTCGTGATCAGCGACCTAAAAAACCACCTTATACTAAATTCTACGGTTGTAGTACTATTATTCTATACAGAATTCTAAAGTTGGTGCTAAATCTAGCGTTTCGACCAGTGTGCGACGCTGCTTTCCCCTTTAATTTCGTAGTCACCAACAATTGCCCCATCCATTCAGTTTAAACACACGTACCACTTGCTTTTGCCACTCAGAAAAACCTGTTCCCTCACTGAAATCTGCCAATGACTCTCCAATTGTCTTTAAACTAGCCTTCAACGCGTTGCTACTTGTTGTATCAACTGGTCGACCGTTACCCAGTTGATCTTCCCGTCTCGTCAACTCTCTTTCCCGTTCTAATAATGTCACCTTTTCACTCAATAATTCGCGTTCTCTCTTCAGTAGTTGCAATTCTCTCTGTAACTGTGATCATCGTACTGATTTCCATTCCGACCATCAATATTTAACTGAGCGAGCATTCCCTCAGTTCGCAGCAGGTCCACTTATTCACGTAAGAATTGATTTTACGGCGGCTCACTTTTGTAGTCCCCACTTCAAAGTTCGGACGCCGAGTGACCCTCCTTGTCTTTAGTTTTATGTTCGGTGACGCACCTTAGGTCGTCTTGCGAACAGTGGCGGTGCCGTCACGTTTTAGAGAGCAAGTTCTTTAACGCTCTTTTACGTGGAATAAAGTTTTTTGTTGATAACTTGTATATTTCTCGACTTATAAGAGGTGGGACTGGGTGTTTTTGTAAAAGTACCAAAAAATCATTTTTTAGTGAGCTCTAGCGCCGTTACCGCTTGTCAGAAAATCAAAGATGATCAGTGCATTTTGTAGGAAATTTTATTTACTTTAATTTGGTATGGAACGCTCATCTGCAAAAAACGTACAGTTTTTGAGATATAAGCAAAAAAATGAAAAAAGTGCTGAAAAATTCAGATTTTTTGCGTTTTTGGCTATGAAGCTGACCTCCTACAAGGCAGCAAACTATAAATTCGGATTCAGCAGCCCCAAAAACATATAAGAACGTCGAGAAAAAAACTTCCGCAATTTTGTTACGAGAAATCGGAGTTTTAAACACGCATTTACTGGACTATAAACAAATGGATGACGGAAGAGTTCGGCGACGTGCATCAGCCTCCACGGAGAAATGTGCCAAAGACGAAGGACGATTGGTATCCAGCTGAAGAGTTAGAAATAAATGAAACGTAAGATATTAGTGATACAGAAAAAGAATGTAGAGTGTAGTTATTTATTTACCAGCACGACTCACACATTTCAATCCGGTAACCAACATGATTGAATATTTCAACATTTGTGAGCCTTGGATTGATACCTCCCGCAGTAGTGTCAGATTGCTCCTGAATGAAATCCTCTCTCGTTTCACTCTATGTCATTCAACAACGAGCATGAACTCCCCCGGTGGACACGAAAAGTTGTAACATCAGGAAGACCGTAAAGGGTTAATAAAATTATGCAAAACGATATCACGAATGTAAGCAAATCCTTTTCATTCAGTCTCTACAACTCGTTAATTATTTTACATTCATCACGAGATTATAACCCTTCATTACTCCGATTAAACTGAATTTTTACTTTTTATTAACAAGCGCATCCGAGGATCGAAATAAACGCGAGGGAAATCGTTTCGCGGATGGAAATATTTTATTAACTTTGAAAACCACGTTTTATTTCTAAAAAATACAATTACTCCGAAAAATTCCACTTTGTAAATAAACGTACATGTCAACCGCCATACTTTCTCGTCTGCTAGGTGCCTACGCCCTAGGGAACTTCTCTCGCGACGATTGCCGTCTGCCGACGATAGCAGAGCCAATCGTTCGGCGTCCTTGCGTCTCCGACCAATAGCGTACAACCTAGAGTCTAAAAACCACTATGTACACATCATACTATCGTCCTATGTCAACAATACTCGAAAACGCCCGGTATGTCCGCGATCCAAGAGCCCATAGCAAAATTGGGTGTGTACACTAGTTCGAATGTTGCGTAATTGCAGTATAGAGTGAAGTAAAGAATTTTTGTTGCACGTATCATTGTTTAAAAAATCCAAAAACAGACAAATTTGCGATAAATTAAAATAAAAACTGCTGTGGCGAAACTTGGCAACTGAACAAAATCAAAACGCGCTCTGATTGGATGTGACGTCACGATCTGTACAAACAACCAGCTGTCAAACGGAATTGCCTGTGTTTTTAAGGTATTTTTCTGTGATTCAGAAAGTTTGTTGTTTCTGCGTCGTTCTATGTAGTATCTGAAGTCGAACTGTCATAGTCTCATGTCATAGTCTCTCGGCACTTTCACAAACACTTTGTCTGGAGTTCGCACAGAAGTATTCGTGCATTTTGGTACAAAACACGATTTCCTGTGGACTTGTGGTGCATGCATTTTCAGCCACTTTCACAAAAAACGATGTAGAAGCAACAAACTTTTCGAATCACAGAAAAACACCGCAAAAACATAGGTAACTCCGTTTGACAGCTATTTGTTGTACAGATCGTGACGTCACAACCGCCATTACAGGCAAATCGCGATTTCGCGGGACATTTTCACATTTGAATTTTAGACTCAATTTTCTCATAAAAACTTGACAGCAAAATTTTTTAATTTATTAATACCATATACCATATGTCCGCGATCAAAGCACCCATAGCAAAATTGCGAGTTTTGCATGAGCACCCCTGTGGGTCTCCTCGTCCAATAGAATCACCGGAGAAGCGTGAGACGCATGCGTAGTCCACGCCAGTGTTGGCCTGTCAGCAAATTCAGATCGGTTATCGAAATAACCAATCTGAACTTGCTGACATGCCAGCACTCGCGTGGACTACGCATGCGTCTCACGCTTCTCCGGTGATTCTATTGGACGAGGAGACCCACAGGGGTGCTCATGCAAAACTCGCAATTTTGCTATGGGTGCTTTGATCGCGGACATATGGTATATACACGATAATCTTCATTTTAAGCAAGTTTTTGAAAAATGTGAAAACACCCAATTGCGAGTTTTGCATGAGCACCCCTGTGGGTCTCCTCATCCAATAGAATCACCGGAGAAGCATGAATGCGCATGCGTAGTCATCCGCGGGTGTTGGCGTCGTCAGCAAGTTCAGATCGGTTATCGAAATACTACGCATGCGCATTAACGCTTCTGGTGATTCTATTCGACGAGGAGACCCACAAGGGTGCTCATGCAAAACTCGCAATTTTGCTACGGGCTCTTTGATCGCGGACATATGGTACAGAATGTCCGATTCCAGGCGCAGCACTTATGAATTCCCTGACATTTGACTTCGGTAGTGTGGACGGTGCTCGAGTCATTTAGACAGCTCCACAAAAAAAATCGAAAAAATGCTTCCTCTGACCAGACCAGTATATCTTTATGTTTTTGGGGTCGCTGAATCCGAATCCGGTGTCCGTTTGTCTCCATCACGTCACATTTTTTTTTAATCTTAAAAAACCATCAATAGATCATGATTTTCAAGAAGTTAATGGACTGAAACCAATTTCGCGATAGGGGGTTTTTTGGGTCGCTGATCACGAATTTGAAATCGGATTTCAAACATTCAAGATGGCGGATCCAATATGGCGGACAAGATTTTTGATAATCGACGGATTCATACCAAATTTGGTATAGGGGGTTTATTGGGTCGCTGATCATGAATCTGATGTCAGATTTTTTAAACATAGATGGCGGATCCAATATGGAGGACGAGATTTTCGAAAATCGACGGATTCATGCCAAATTTGGTATAAGGGGGTTTTTTCGATCGCTGATGACGAATATGAAGTTATATTTACAAAAATTCAAAATTTTCGAAAATCTCGTTCTCCATATTGGATCCATCTTGAATTTTTAAAATCTGACTTCAGATTCATGATCAACGACCCAAAAAAAACCCATAACGAATTAGGTTTGTCCATTAACTTTTTGAAAATCATGATCTATTGATGGTTTTTTGAGATTAAAAAAAAGTGACGTGATGGAGACAAACGGACACCGGATTCGGATTCAGCGACCTCAAAAATATATAGGAATAATAATTTGAATCGATTTGACTATTTTTCCAGGATTTGAACTTGAAATGACCTTGAACGTGACGTGATGGAGACAAACGGACACCGGATTCGGATTCAGCGACCCCAAAAACAAAGATATACTGGTCTGGTCAGAGGAAACATTTTTTCGAATTTTTTTGTGGAGCTGTGTTATAGTTCGAATTGGCTTCAGAAGAGTGCGCTGTATAAGAGTGAGAAGTGTCTAATTTCCCGATAGCTGTCAATTCAGGAGATCTCAGGAGTGTTTTGTCTAATCTCGAAATCATGAAGTTTTGAATAATAGTGAATAACTTGTAGAAGTGATAAGAAACCCGAATGATTATATCCCATGAGACAATTGCCGCCATCTTCCTTTCTACCTACCCCCGGTAACAGGTGCTCTGCTGCGCGCGTCGCTCCTAGAAGTGACCACCGCGGCTAAAGTCCATCACACGTGAAAAAACGTAAGCAGTAACAGTAAGGATCGACCAATCAGAAATATCATTCTTACGGAATTATGCTTAAACAGGCTTTCTGATTGGTCAATCCTTACTGTTACTGCTTACGTTTTTTCACGTGTGATGGCCTTAAGTGCCCTTCAGCATCCCTAACCTCTTGCTTGGATGGTGACAGCTGTCACTGTGCGCGTCGCTCCCCGGAATAGGAAACTTGCACGAACTGTAGATGGCGTAGTAAATCGACGGCAGCACCACTTCTGACGGTTATTAGGAGTATCAGCGTGCAATAAAGTATTAGAGTGATATCGAAATATTAACAAAATGTTAAAAGTAATTAAATATGGGTTTATTCCAATGAAGCACAACTTCAAAATAAACCAGAATTTTGTCAAAGGTTCAAAATTATTACAAGTTGGTCATGTTTTAACTGGTGTTGGTATCAAAAACTGTCGGATCTTTACTGACAAAGAAGAAAAAATAGAAGAGATTATGTACACTATGCCGTCATATAATGCACACAATTATTTTTTCGATTCAATTAATTTTAGTACATAAAAAAAACAATGCGAAACACTCTTACTGACACTCTACTTTATATAATTCTATAAATACGAGAATAAGTTTTGCTTTTGTACTTACACAAATTTTTGTACAGCTTTAATCCACAATTTGTGTTTATCAAGTTTCCAAGGCCTGGGCCTCCTTTCTCGAACTCGCTCGTATCTTTGCGTGCACGCATCTTAACAAATAGACCAATCAGGATCAAGTATTCCGTTGTCAGTAACCCCACCACAACGGAATACTTGATCCTGATTGGTCTATTCGCTAAGATGCGTGCACGCAAAGATACGAGCGAGTTCGAGAAAGGTGCCCCTGTGGGTACTAGCCGATGGAAACGTATAAAAATATATTTGTTTACTTTTATCAATAACCTTCCGTGGTGTATTATAACAACCTTTTATACAACATGTCATACGTGATGCTCCCATAGTTAAAAACAATGGCTATTAATTAATTGACAATTGTTTTTACTCTCCTCCGTATGAATTGCAAATAAACGTGCACGCGAACACTTCGACTGTCACCGATAGGAGGCACACCAATCTTCGTGCAAGTTCCCTATGACTCCTGTGGTTCAGTTGCCGCCATCTTCCCTTCTCCTCTAGCGCGAGGACTTGGCCGGTTAGTGGCGGGCAATCGTCACGCCGTCTGTCGAGTCCGTTGGAGCAACCCGCTTCTAGTTAGTTTTAGCTTAACCGTCGGTTAAGTTCCTAGAACTTACTCCGATCACAAACAGATGGCGACTCCACCTGCCGTACCTCTTGAGGATCGAATATCCGCTTTCCGGAAAATTTCGATGTCCTGTCTGCTACGGCGGAACGGGACTTTATCGCTCGTCGGGGCGGTATAAGGTATTTCTATGGTTTTGCGTTTTTCTTACGAACCTTATGAAATTTTGCCAATCAAAAGACTGAAATATTACCCATCGATTCCCAAATTTTCAAAACGTTGAGCCATGTAGTTTAAAAGAAAATGTTAATTCAAAGTAGCATTTTCTACACTGACTTTCAATGGCTAACATGCAGAAGGACGGTACCTCAGTGACGTTTTGAGTTATAACTAGAGAACCACCCTTACGAAAAAGTAACACTGAAAAATACTGGAAAATTAATAGTGAAAAATACTGGCATATTCTCCAGTGTTAAATTGGGATAATACTGGTCAATACTGGAAGATTTAGTATTGATAATACTGGAAATCCAGTATTTCAATACTGTCGAATTTAATACTGATCAATACTGGTAGATTAGTATTAATAATACTGGAAATCCAGTATTTCAATACTGTCGAATTTAACACTGATCAATACTGGTAGATTAGTATTGATAACACTGGAAATCCAGTATTTATTAATATTGAATTCAACAATATGGAAATACTGAATTGAAATGACTTCTAGAATTGAACACTGAAATCAATTATTATTGTAATTATAATCTGAAATGATAGGCATATTAATCAAATTCTCAAATTGTATATCTTGAGCATTACCAAAGTTTATTTTACTTCGATATGTTAATAGTTATTATGCATTGATATTTTATAGTAAATTATGTTTAGTTTTAATGGAAATATTTCACTGTTGCTTCGTCTTATTTTTAATTGAAGTCGCACAATTGTTTAATTTCGACCGCATGCATTTCTCAATCTCCTTTATGGTTGGTGTCGGTGAGAACATTTTTTGGACGTAGTCTGTAACAATATACATACTATTGTATATGCAGCTTTTTATCAATGAACAATAAGATAGACAAATTAAAAAGAAATTACGTTTCCTATTTAATATATTAACTCGAATAGTATTTCAGGGTTAAATTAGAGGATTATTACTATATATTTTTTTACATAACAGCTATTTTGAAAATAAGTGTATATATTTATTCGATTATATTACCTATAACACCTTGCTTTTTCAATGGATCTAAGGCAGTCTTTGTGATATCCGAAGTAGTCTGTTCGCCTTTTCCTTCTTTCAAGTTGAAATTCGACAGCTTTCCAGTCAAGCTGCTCTTCGCCATTTCATCACGGTCGAAAACACAAGTCATGACATTAGAGACATAATTCGACAAAGTAGTATTCTTTCGACGAATATTAGTCAAAGTACTTTCTGCAATTGCAACTCCACCAATGTCAATTGTATTTGTTAAATCCATAGTTAATGTTGATCCGTTGCCACGACTAGTATTAGTTAAACTTTCCTGCAACTATGAATGAGAAAAATTGTTATTGTCTGACAGAGCAATTTTATCACCGTTAAATACAACTAAAAGTAAATAAAAATTTTTACGTACAGCTGAGTTTGGCTTTTGCTCTACTTGCGAGCGCTTTTCTAACTTGGATCTAGTCAGAAGTAATAGATCTTTTACATCTTTTCCCTTTTGTTCATCTCTCTCTTCGTTAAGACTGCAGTTAATGTTCTTGGCTTCGTCAGCATTGACAATATGATTGACGTTCAAAACATTCCCTTCATCAACTATTTCAATATTTTCTGATTGAGTTTGAGATAATATTGAATGCGTCTTATTTTTATCATCCATATCACTGAAAGGTGTTATTGACTCTTTTACTGATTGAAATGAGAAGTCGGGAGATTTTGACGTTGATTTATCCCGGTTGTCTTTGAAAATTGGCGATATTTGTCTAGTAACTTTTTCAGCCTATGAAGACAGTAATAAGAATGAAAGATTATATTTTATTTTTTGTGAATAACTCGTAATATTGGAATATTATGAAATAACATTACAACACTTACAGCTGTGTCAAAAGTACCTACTCTCAATTGAAGAATCAACTTTTATATTATTATCAATACTCCTCGATGTCGACTGAGAGGGTAACATTTTCGTAAGTTTTTTGTCAACCCTGTTTTGCCATTTTTGGTCTTCTCTAGGTTGTTGCTCCCATTTATTTTTATGTTGGTCCTTCTGGGCACTTTTCATCTGTAGGAAGTCTTTAACAATACTCCCGCTCATTTCAGTTACAATTTTTAAATCTGTAAAAAAATATATAATAAAAAATAATATATGCCAATCGTTACACCACTTAATCATATTGTTACACCTTTATAAATTAAGTCGATTGTACATGAATACCTTCACTGACAGCTCTCAGTGCACGTAACTTGGCGTTGTCACATCTCAAGCGTCTATTTTCTTCTTCAAGTAATGAAATTTTACTTGAAAGTGTCTTGACCTTTTGACATTTTTCGACTACTACTGACACCTCCGCTAGAGTTAGATTCATCAGTATCAGAATCAGGTATCTGCAACACCCCATTTGATTAAACAATTAAATTTTTTTTCTTCCCTTTCATACTAACATTAGCACTGTCCTCATTATAATGACCTAATTGTAATGAAATACTAATAATATCAATTTTTAATTCAAGTACCGTTATTCTACAGATGTTTTTTGATGAGTGAGTAGTAACAGGATGTTTTCGATTTTTTTTGGCCTTCCTCTCGTACTTTTTTAAATCGTTACGTCACTTGGTTTCTCACGACCCTATTTCAGAAATGATTACGTCAACAATTTCTGCGAAATGAGTGCGACTTACACAGTATCAATAAATATTTTGAACTACTCTTACCTTCTCTGATATATTTGTGTCCATTTTCTCAATATCTTTTTCAGACTTTGAACTATAAGCTTGTTCGCCCTCATCATCTGAAATAACCGTTTTCTTACAGACGACTCTTCGGTCTGACTTGGTCGGGTTAAGTACTCCAAACTTAGCTTTGTTTGATACCTGATGTCTGCACATCTCTAGCCAATCTAAATGAACTAAAAGACATACGCAATAAGTTTTTTTTTACATCATTGAGCGAGGCCTATATGCAAAATGAAAAGTCAATATCTATTTGTCAATGAAGAGTTACTCAGAATGATGTTACTATCGTTTAGTACATTGATATAACTCACTGCCAATTGCTAAAATTTTCACAGCACATTTTTTCATCGACATATTTTTTATTTTTTTCAATTTGTGTGCTGGTGCAACATCCTCATCTTCAGGCCAACTGATTACAAATTCTTGGCCAACGATGTCTTCGACCTCGTCATTTTAATCTTCAGGCAACCATGATTGAAATCCAACTTGCACCGGTTTGCCACTTTCGTTGATGAATTGAGCGATAAGACACTTATTATCATCCATTATATTCACTTAAAATATCACTGAGTTACATCAAACAATGTAATAATTACGGACAATAATTATTGTATCAAAAGCACTGATAATTAGATTAAACACAGTACAAATATCAGAAAGGTGTTTCTTATGATCCACTGACACGCGCCACTCATCTACTGCGCGTAAAATCATGATCCAACTACCCAGGTCAAGCCATGCGCATCTTAAGAAAAATGAACCAATAGAAAGACGTATCTGTGTACGCCATTTTGTAGCGGCAATTCAAATACCACGAGAATGCCATGAGGTGCAAACAAGCAGAGCACAAGCGCAAGTGACATGTCTGACGTAGTAGTGACGTATCAAAATGGCCGACGTAGATACAGCGCGACTTGAACGATTTTAGGACGTCTAATGGCTATACCTGGGTAGTTGGATCATGCGTAAAAGCCAACTTCTCTTCCGACAAATTGCGGACGCCATTTTGTTGACGCTAGCTGTTAATGTTAGCCAATGATACAGCTTGATTTTCAAATGAAGTTACGAGATTAGTTCATACTATTGACAAATGTAAAAAAGGTTATGTTCTACGGAAAGAACGCGACAATAACAAATCGCCGAATTAATATTTACAGTTCAGTTTTTTTGTGTCAATTTATTATGCCACGAGGAGTATATAAACCTTATTTACGTGATCCGCGAATTCCTATTCCATCATCGACAAGATGGAGGCATTTAAAAGAACGTTTGAACGAAGATGAGGATTTAAACCTTGCTCCAGAAGAGGTTATAGAAATGTCAATATGATGATTAAATAATTTAAACAGCGTTTTTATATGATTTTTGTTACTAGACCACTGTAAGTGAATATGAGACAAGTGATGACATTGACCAAATGGAATGGGTCGTTGACGGGGATAAATATTATGATAGCAGGGAATCTAGCTCTGCGTCTGATGATCTTGAGGATCGTTTTATTTCATCACACAAAAGTTGTACATCATCTGTTGCGGGACACTTAGCTATGATGGCCGATCTGGATAACACTTCCAATAACAGCTCTATCGGAAGTCAAACAATTGAGGGCAATATTTTTGTGGTAAATAAATTACGAATATTGATAGGATAGTGATCGAGATGCCTGTATTAAAACTTGATAACTGCATGTGAACATTATGACGTAGACTAGATACATTTTTTCATAATTTCTTAATCATTAATATCGTTTTTATAGAGTGCAGAAGACCAAGATTGCAATCAAGGTATTCCTGAACAATGCATGTGTGCTGAATCAGATGATTCTTCTCAGGCTGGTGAATGTGATGACAACCTATTAGATGAAGTTAATATTATTAGTGAAGAAAATTTCTCCGATGCTGATGAAGAAGAAAAATGGCGAGATCCACGTAATAATTATTGTCCTCAGGTATATATAAATGAATTAAAAACAATATTCTTTCTTTCGATTGTGACAATAATGCTTTATGATACCGATTATATGTCATTTTTACAATCACAAAACTTACTTTTTACAGCAAGAGCCTCTTTATCCTGGTTGTCGTATTTCTCAGAGCGAAAGTGATCTATTGCTTATGAGTTACGCTATTCATTTCGGATTGTCAGACAGTGCAATAGAAGGTCTTATTGAGCTACTTGATATTCACCTCCCGGAACCATCACTTGGAACAAAATATCGGTTCCTAAAAAAATTTGAAACTGCAGCCGCTATAAAACTCCATTATTATTGTCCAAGTAAAAATTGCCAATCTTATCTGAAATTCGACAGCGACTATTCTCCTGTGGAATGTCAGTGCGGTATGGGATACACAAAGAAAGAATTGGATGCAGGCGGTCATCATTTTATACAGATACCAATTAGAGAGCAATTGGTAGAACTTCTGCAAACGCCGAATCTCCACGAACAACTGCGTCAAGAAGACGAAATCAATCTGATGTCGTCAATGGAAGAATTTATAAAAAATTATTGCGTCAAGATATCATTTCTAAAGGAGATCTCACAATACAGTGGAATACAGACGGTGTTAAAAGGTTTAAATCTTCTAAAGGTGAACTTGTGCCAATCCAAGCCTGTTTGAATGAGTTACCATTCAACATCAGGAATGAACATACATTATTATGTGGTTTATGGTATGGAGATGGCAAACCAAACATGAACACCTTTTTGAAGCCATTTGTGTATGAGCTGACGGCATTACATGAGGAAGGATTCGACTATATCATTGCTGATAGGTCTCAACTCGTCAAAGTTCACACCTTAATTGCAACAGTAGATTCAGTAGCCCGAGCGCCCCTTCAGAATATTATGCAATACAATGGAGAATATGGTTGTCCGTTTTGTTTACATACAGGCGAGAGAATCGTAAAAGGGAATGGATATGCAAGAGTCTATCGAGGCGACATTCAGGAGCCTAGAACTATTCGACAACACATAAATGATGCTACCGAAGCTGAGAATACTGGTTCTACAATCAATGGTATTAAAGGTCTATCTGAGCTGTTATTCTTACCAATTTTCAATATAATAGCATCATTTGTACCCGATTATATGCACGCTTTACTGCTAGGTCTTGTTAAAACTATAATAGACGAGTGGACAGATAGTGTTAATAGTCACAAAGCATTTTATATTGGAGATAAAGTTGCTTTGATTGACTCAATACTTACTCAATTTCAACCACCTAGTGAAATTACGAGTACGCCACGTCCGCTTCTGGATCGGAATTTATAGAAAGCTTCAGAGTGGAAATCGTTTCTGCTGTATTACTCATTAGTACTTCTGAAAGTGATAAATATGCCAATGAAGTTTATCAATCATTGGTTTCTTATAGTATAT
This sequence comes from Xiphydria camelus, assembly GCA_963678675.1. NCBI lineage: Eukaryota > Metazoa > Arthropoda > Insecta > Hymenoptera > Xiphydriidae > Xiphydria > Xiphydria camelus. Next base: position 17,060,387 of record OY783194.1, read on the forward strand.
TCAGTATGAATATCTATTTACAAGAATACATTACTGATGAAGAATTGAAACTAGCTGAAAAAGCTTTACGAAAATTTATTTTGACCATAGAACAAGTTTATGAAATACCACAACTGATGAAATTTAATTTTCATTTATTGCTCCACATTCCTAAAAGTGTTAAAAATTTCGGAGCAATTTGGGCAGTTTCGACTTTCAATTATGAACACAATAACGGAATATAGGCTAGGCAAGTATCTCAAATTATTAACGCGCGCGCGACCTCGTGGATAGTCCACGAAGCTTTGGGGTGATAAGTGACCAGTCGGGATCAAGTATTCCGTTGTCTGTAACCCACCACAACGGAATACTTGATCCTGATTGGTCACTTATCACCCCAGAGTTACGAACTGCGACCACCTCGTGGCGCCACTAGAAGTACTTGCCTAGCCTATTAGGAAAAATGTTTTCGGGAACACAATCAGTGCCACATCAGATTTGTAAAAATTATCTTCGATTACAAATTGTAAGAGCAAAGTATTTTCATGTTTACTTGAATCAAAATTATTCTCTTCATGCTAAATCGCTCGTAGATAAATTCATGTTTAAAAAAATGAGATCAGTTTATTGTATCAGCGACGGTCCTTTTTTGCGAGTTTTCGGATCGCCCAATATCATAAAAATGTCATTAATTGAAAAGGTTCAGATCGAGGCTCTTTTAGGTGAAGAAATAAATATAACAGGTGTTCAATCGTTCGAGCGCTTCATTTATAAAAATATTTTATATCACACACAAAATTATAAACGAATGATCAAACGTCACAACAGTACCGTAGAGTTAATAGATAAGAGATACATAATTATTACTCACCTAATTTCAATTATGTCACTCAGATCTAATCAGTTACAGTATGTCATACTTGGAGAACAACTTCATTCGACAGGTACTGAATGATGTAAAGATAGATCATTAAACATCACTTCGAATTCATTTAGTTCCATTATGAAATTGTCCAATGAATGTGTAGCAATATACCCGCACATGTTACCACGCAAATGTGTTCAAATCACACATGTAGGAGATGATAATGTATACATTTTTCCTCTTGTAAATAATTTGGAAAGAGATTAAAAATATACATCGTTCATAACAAAACCCCCGTATATTTTTTTATTTTCAATTTACATATGTTTATATTCTATTGAGGAATAATTATGCAGTTTTCGCGTAAATTATCACCTAATCAGTGTTTGAACGCTGTTAAGTATTTTTTTACCGTTTGTATTCAATCAGTATTTAAAACAATCAAATTATATTTCAACACTGACAATACTAACGAGTAATAAACACTGAAAATCATCACTTGATAAGTATTTTCAATACTGATTGTCAGTACTCATGCAGTGTTTAAATACTGCATTATCACTAGGCTGTGTATTTTTCTTCTGTGTTAAAACACTAGTAAATACTGTATATTCTGTATTAATGTACTTAAAATCACTCAACTTTAACACTGCGTCAGTATTATTAATACTAAAAATGAGTGTTAAATCACTCAAAATAAGTAATAGAGATACTGAATTGAGTATTAAAATACTAAAAATCCAGTGTTATTTTTTCGTAAGGGCAATCTTACAACCTAGGTAGCACATTAACGTCGAAATGACGTTTTTTGAAGGTCAGTTCTGACGTCAGATGACGAAATATATGACGTCATTTTAACGTCGCAAAGACGGCTTAATTGCACATCCATACGACGTCAGAAAAATCACGTCATACTGACGTTCTACCGTACGTTGTGATAACGTAAAAAATGACGGTTCTAAAAGGTTAGGTCTAACGTATATCTTTTGATCGTGAGCGGTCACCCATCCAACTAGTGTCCGCACATTTCGCTGCTTAACTTCGTTGATCGGTCGGTGTCCTCGAGTCCTCATCTGCTGCACGCTCCTGTGGTGAAGAATATTATTACTATTGGTGGTTCATATGAAGTTTGATGAATAAATGTATATTGCTTTTCCTGTCAATAAGGAAGAGCTTGAATAAATAAGATTTTATAATCGTATTATTCTTTTCTCAATATTTTTCTAAATTTATGATTGTATCTTTTGATAAATATTCTTGCATAGACGCAAATAAATAATAAATAAATATAAATAAATAAATAAATAATTATATGAATGTTTATTCATCCTACATTAATTGATTGTCTTTCATTTACTTTAATAATCTGTGCTTTTTAATAAACAGTATAGTTTATAACTTGCTCAACATACTCTGGAGATTCGAAATGAAATAATTTATTGATTTAATAATTGAACAAATTACAATTTTTGTCCATTTATTCACAAATAAATTTTCAAGTCCCTATACTATATGCAGGAGACAGAAATTTTTCTAAGTCTCGTTCGTCATTAAAAATGACGGAAAAGTCCCGTCAAAAAGACGTTGAATTTTGACGTCCAAGGTACGTCGTAAATATGACGTCCCTGTGACGTTAATATTACGACAACTGACGTCTGAAACCCTATACTGACCAAAAAATGACGTCTGAGACGTTATTCTAACGTCAGTGTGCTATCTGGCAATGTTAAAGAAAAACTAACGGCCAACAAAATGGTATTGTAGGATTATGTTCACAAAAACTGGAAGTGCTGACAATGAGCCATATAGTTTCAGAGAAATTATAACTTAAAAACTGAGATTTTTCTTGAAACTGCAAAGTGGTGGGGACGAGTAACGGTGATGTGGCAACAGTGTGCACAGCTGATTTAGCCCTCTCATGTGACTATGGGACTCAGTAGTACTTTTGCTACCGGAGAGGGGATAGCCAGTGGCACGGCATGGCAGCCCCCATTACGGCACGTAGTGGCAGGCACGTAGCGGTATTCAATGAAAAATATTAAGCATCACATTAATCATCACTTTTACCAAGATTTATCCCAAAAAATTACGTATTAAAAAGTTGAAATATGTCTAAAAGATGTTAAAGAGTGTAATAAAAAATCTAATAAACTTTAGTCAAAATTTTGTTGTTCTTGCACTAAAATTTGAATTCCTATAATGGATACGCTCCTGAAACGCGCGGTCACATGCCAATACGGAGAGCGCTGCACAGTCCGTCGAGCTCGGCGATCGCGGAGTGGGGTAAACGCTCATTCACATGAGAGGGGTAGAAGGCAGGTGGGAAAAGCATACAAATTCAAATAAGTATTTTATTGAACTTGAAATATAATGTGAAATATTCAATTGTAAAATTCGTTCTTATACTTTAAGTACATAACAACCTTGTCAATGACTTTCTCACATTTAGTAACACAAGGTTTCTTTGGTGTAATGTCTTTGGATAATAATTCGTAAATTCCCTTATCTCCATTACTCAAATATGTTTGTCATAATACTTCATAAGTTATTCCTGCACCCGCCATTTTCTTCAATATTTCATTAGAAACAACTTTTTTCAAATCCTCTAACGATGGCATCAAGCAAGACTGCAGCAACACGATTTGTTTATAAGGCTTACAAATTGCACATACATCTTTTTTTGTAATATAACCATGACTTAGTTTTTCTCAAATTTCTACATCGAATAAAGCTTCGTGAAATTGATCTGTGTTTTCCAGCTGCAGTAAATCTTGTGCCAGTGATTGTAGTTTAAACGTTTCATTTTTCGTTTTTCTTTCAGGAAAAGCTTTTTTTCAATAATCCTAAACTATCTGAAAATCCTGCAATGCACTGGAAATTTTCGATCATATCATTGTTTATAATAAGACGTAGCAGATGACCAGTATCAAAAGGTGCATTGGGAGCCACGAGAATGCACGGTCTCGGCGAAAAGTCTAGGAACTCTCTGAATGATGTCAAAGCGTCTTTAGGTGGAATCGATGGTACTGATTTACCACGGAAAAAAAGTTCTCCTCTTATATTGCTCAACCCTGTAACTCTTGATGTTTCAGCATCAATTGGTTTTAAAGGATCGAGGTACACGCTGAACTCGTGCTGCTCAAATTTTGCAGCAATTTGTAGAACTTCCGAATTTCTTGAAAGTCCCGATGTCTCTAAATCAAAATAAACAATGTCACAATTCTCCGGAATTATCGCAACATCAATCAACGTTTTGGTGAGAAGATCAGGATCAGCGATGGTAGGGCCTTCTGGATTAACATTCATGCCATGATTCGTCTCATACTGAATACCTTCAGATCTCTCCTTCGACTTTCTGGTAGCTTCCTTCATTTTTGCCAATAAATTTCTGCGAGATTACTGTGATGTTAATTTTGCTTTCATTGCTATGGCCATCCTTTTTTATCCTTCTGTGTGGCAAAAATCTTAGTGTACTTTCCAACTGATAAACTCAGTTTTTCGTTTACCATTATTATATGACTTTCTCCATCATTTTTAGTGCACACAGCACTTGCCACTCGGTAATCAGCTGACGCACTCAAACGGAAGCAACAATTTTTCGGTGCTTTATATGCCACAATGTTATTAAAACCTTCGTTTTCTTGACTAGAAACTACCACTGAAAATTTTGCTGCATTGTCTGTATATTTTCCGAAAATTTCACCTAATTTGTGGTGCAATTGAAGATCCATCAATTCAATCGTATGACTATTTTTGCACCAATTGCCGCAATTTTCGTGGCTGCCAAACACGTGGTCATGAAGGTGACGAAGTGTCTTGGCCAACCCGACACTATTACCCTGATTCTGTCATATAGCGTACGTAAAACATTTTTTCCAATGAGGAGTGACCTCTTTATTTCTCATTTCCTTGAAGTCCTTCCTCAAGTCGTACAATTCACGAAGAAAATGTTTCTTTAGATGTGGTTACTGTCAGCTAATTTGTAAATCTTTTCAAGGCTCCCCTGACGTATAGCGGCGATGGTTGAGCTGTCCTCGTCACTGATAACTACCCTAACTTTCAAACCCACCTGTCTGAGAATTGGACTCTCATTGATCAAGGCAGCGCCTAAATCTGCTTCCATTGCCTTGGCACTTCCGGAAAAATTTTTCCTACAGTCGTGGTCTTTTTTGTCCTTTCCATTATCACAAAATCTACATTTTCGATTACGAGTACCATAATCTAAAATTTGTTTACTCAAATAACCAAATATTGCACTGTAGCCGTTGAGACTATTGTAACTGTTTCCATTTCCTCGTTTACTCCAGCCCATATCGTAGGATACAATAATATTCACGATCTCTCTCCCAACGCTTGATCAAATTTCCGTGCACACACGTTTTAATTTCTCGTCTTCTGTCGCGTCAGGATTATCAACAGTATCAGTCGAAGAGCAAAGAGTGTTTAGAAAAGGATAAATATCATCGATCATGTCTAGTGGCCTATAATAACATAAGAGAAACAGAGGTGGTTAATAAATGTTGTTACGATCAATCACAGATATCAATGAAAATTTTTATTTCTTTTTACTTTTCTTGTACATCGTAATTACAAAAGTTATATACAAATTATATACACATTCCAGTGTAACTCTTCACTGACGTATACATTGCACCCTTGCTTCAAAAATGACAACTCAAAATTGGAATTTTCCGAAAAAAAGGACGACTTTAAAAGATGAATTATTATATTATACAAGTCGAATTTTTACGTATTTTTTGTTTAATATTTTGTTTTAAAATTGTCCGAACGTATGCGAGAGAAAGGACGATTTATTAGGAAAAAAACCCTCGAAAAGAAATTGAAAGCAGTGGCGGCTATGTGCAGGGCAAAAGCTGCTAAACGTACAGCAGCTTCACATAACTTCAATTTTAAACCAGGCACATGTCATAGACATGATAATTATCATAATCTGGCAGAAAATGGTCAACGCTCGTATAATATAATAATTCATCTTTTAACAGCTTCGCTGCCGATTTCGCGTTGTTCTTCGGCGTCGTTACACCCAAATGTTGGCAGCGAAGCTGTTAAAGTCGTCCCTTGGGAAAATTCCAATTTTGAGTTGTGTCATTTTACTTACGATTCCTCTGATAATTTTTTAATATTGTCAATGACCAATTGTCTCTCTTCTTCGGCAGCTCTCAGGCATGATTCCCGTGCAGCCTCCTCTAACATCTGACCAACTTCTTGTTCGTATTTTTTGTACGCTTGAGCATGAAGCGGAGGAATGTTCAAACAGGACAGTATCTTGTTTAGAGCCGTCTCACCTACACCAGCATGAATGCTACCTAAAACATCCACTTGTAGGTTATAATCCACTCAGTCAATCAAGTAACTTATTACATTATCGCAATTAAAATAATAATTATTTTTCGGTCTATAATTTCCACGCTGAAAATAAAAATGTACTTACCCAGGACAGCTTTGGTATTCACATCTGAATGTTTGCCGTTGTCCGATGTAGTGTGAGATTTGTTTGTGTGGACTTGTGTTATGCTCCGACACGATTCACAAGTAATATGTAAAATTGAATTTAACCCCATTGTTGTTTCATTCTGCGTGTTTCTTAACAAGATATCTTTTTTTTATATTTCGCGCATATCAAATATTCTGTCACATAATCCATGTCAACAATGCGCCTTCCGTGGAATTTGTATGTGCCTGGTTGTTCCGACAAAAGTTGGTCGGAATTTGTACCCAATGATGTCAGTTCTTAGCAATTAGTAGGAACGCGACACATGGGTTAATTCCGATGGTAAAACGAAGGGCATATTCCGCGAATCGTATCTATTCTTGTACTAGTAGTCCGTTTTAATGATATCCGTTGACCTGAGTACACGCATCCAGGTATAACTTAATTACCGCGCATATCCGGACCCTCGAACCTCGATGTCTTCCAAAAGGGATTATCCTTTAGCCATTAGCTTGTTTCCTCGAACGATGTGTAATACGTCACGCGAAATTCCACGTGCGGAACGCATTCGCATTTCTTCGGAAACTTCCTCAGCCCTTTTGGAATACTACGGAGTTGTACCCTCCTTACCAGGGGAGTTCATCACTTTCCTGGCCAAGCGAGACGCGTCGATAGCCACTCCCATCCAACCAATTAGCGTGCACCGCGTTACCCACGCTATCCCCACTTAGCTATTATAGTTCTCTGTATATAAACCGCTACTGAATGTATCTTCTTAATGTGCAAACGTGCCTCAGTCAGCATAGGATCAGTGCCTCAGTCTGCCAGTCTATCCAGCGCATTCAGGTCGTAAGTCCTTCAACTTACTCCGCGATTCTCTTAAGTGTACATCAGTTATATTCAAGTGCATTCGAAACAGTCAATTGCAACCACGGTTAATCGGCATCACCTGTATTTCGTTATTTCAAATATATCATTAGTTATATAGTGAGTGCAGTGTCGAATCATTCCATTAACCGCTCGGTCTCGCTCCTTTTCACCACGCGTCGAACTCATTTCACCGTGGAATTCTCAAAATCCGCCAGTATGTTTGGCCAGTAGTCGTGTCACGAGCGAGTGTCTGCGGGATTTACGACCCCGCGGAGATCTACCAACGATCGCACGGCTTCCAAACACTGGTTTACAATTGAGGTTATGTGAAGCTGCTGTACGTTTAGCAGCTCTTGCCCTGCACATAGCCGCCACTGCTTTCAATTTCTTTTCAAGGGTTTTTTTCCTAATAAATCGCCCTTTCTCTCGCATACGTCCGGACATTTTTTAAACTAAATATTAAACAAAAAATACGTAAAAATTCGACTGCGTCTACAACTGATTAAAAAGAGAGAAGCACTGTGCCACAATGATCGGGCCAGGCAGTGTACATGTGTGAGATACATTTATACACAGGAGGGGTCTGTGTAGCAAGGAGCCCAGAGTACAGTTTACTCTAAAGTTTCGTTCGTGCGTAATACAGTTTGTGACCAGTTGTACTAAGTCCTGAAGCAAAAACTTTTGAATACGACTGTCACCATAGAAATACATTAAGGGACATGCGGAGTTATCGAAGTATTTGGCCGCTATGGCCGCAAAGAGCCCGACAATGCGGGACTTTTCATTCAGTACGCGTACTCGAGGTGCTCGTTTATCGGTCAGGGGAAATATCCTCTGAAAGATATAACGACTCATTTCGAGCGCGCACACCCTCGTGCGATAACCTCCCCCTCCCCTTGGCGGCCACAATATCCGACCCGAGTACCTCCACCTTCGCGAGTTCTCGAACTTCCGTTAGTGTAAGTGCTAATGTAAGAACATTGCGTGCGACGATACGTGGAAGTGCAACGGCGACGACGACGGGCGCAACCAGAACACCACCAGCCACCGCTACCACGATCACCACGATAGCGGCCTCCATCTCTACTACACGGAGAACGGGAGAACCAGTGACGCAAATGATGCTGACCTTTGGGCCCACGCAGCGGAGGCCAGCCACTCAACTTGTGAGGACCTCAGGGGCATCGGCAATGATTGCCCCCTCGCAACCCTCACCATCAACATCCGGTGTGGGTCCCTCAACGTCAACCCAAAGTCCGAATGTCGGAGGAGCGAACACCATGCGCAGCGCTCTCAACGGGACACCACCATCTAATTCCCCCCGCCCCGGTACGTTAACATCCTCAAGCCGCACGGTCACATAACTAAACGGTTGCCCCACTTCGGCTAGATCGCAGGAGAGGGGGTAGGCTGTGACTTGCACGTACATTCTGAGCTACATCACAGGCATAGTGCATAGTGGACGTATATTGTGAGCTACGTCACTTGCCACCTGGCCGAAGTGAGGCAACCGTTTAGTTAAGTGACCGTGCTCAAGCCGGGGCTCAACGCCGCTTCCCCAACGACGGAGTGGAAGTACAAGTACCACGACTACCTCGGTACCTGCTTCCACCCGCACCTCGTCAACCAACACCTCTAGACGAGGACCAGTGACCAGGAGAGGACGTGCCACCAGCGCCCCACCCGAGTCACCGAGAATAACGAGGAGCAAGGCGAGAAAAACGCGAGCGGCTACGATGGATCGATCACCTCCGCGGCCATCACAACATCGGCGGTCATACCCAGCCACAGCTGGGGTCACCTTTGCCGCCATTGCTGCCACCCCTCCCACGCCCGTCGTCGCCACTGTCGCCGCGGAAGGAGCAACTCGCCTAATACAGCAAGAGCAAGAGCAACAGCAACAACACCAATTTCGACAACACCCAATCGCTGTAGTCACCAGGCTCCCCTCAACCCCGTCAAGTCCGCCAGCAAGACAAGTGAGTATTCCCACATCCAGCCCGGTCGCCACTATCACTGCCACCACCATTACCACCTCAGTATGTGGCGGCTCCATATGTTCAACGGGCCTCCAACCTGGAGGGGGAGGATAACTCCCCCTCGAACGCTACCCAGGTTAGAAGAGATCGTGGTGGAAGAAGAAGAGGAGGAACCGGACGAGGTGCCTGCCACAACATTCGATGTAGGTACCGGGGGCGAGGAGGAGAAGGTAAGAGATCCCCGCCAGACGCCTCAGCGACGGAGCTGTCACTCTTTCCGTCGCAGGGCGCTGAAGGTACTACGGTCCAGAGGGCCTTGACGTCCCTAGGTACTACGGGGTGGCCTAAGACAGAAACTGGTCAATCGTTCATCACCATTCCATTAAGTTCGACTATTGTACATGAAGGGTACACGGGAAAAAGGGGCTCACCGACATTTTACAGGAGAGCAATTTTTAGGTTTATTTTCTATGTCACCCTCAAGAACATTTTTTATCAAAGGTTTTTACTGCGTTAATATATGTGCAATGAAATATAAAAACTACATACCAACATGTAAAGGTTTTTATTATTAAGTAAATAGGAAAAAAACACCAAAAAGTTATTTAAATACAAAATGTCGATGAGCCCCTTTTTCCCGTGTACCCTTCATATATAATAATAATCGAAGAAGGTATTGAGAAAGACGAAAATGTAATCCTAGTGGGAGATTGGAATGCGAGAGTAGGCACACTCCAAGGAAGACTAGAGGACGAGAATGAACCAGAGTAGTTTAGGAGGTCAGAAGACAAAACCCTGATCGCGGAGGGTAAAAAACTGCTGGAATTATGTGAAGAGTACGGCCTCACAATCCTCAACGGAAGAATGAAAGGAGACAAAGAAGGAAAACTGACCTACATTGGCACCCAAGGAAGCTCGGTGCTCGATTACGTCACTGTCAAGGAAGAGGGCGACGAACTACTTATCGAGAAACTACAAGTGGAGTGCAAGATGGAATCTGACCATCTGTCCGTGATCATGCTCCTGAGGAGAAAAGGGCGGAAGGCAGAAATTGATGGGATCGAGGACCTCGGCCCTTCCGGAAGAGATGAAGATCTCATATGGAATGAGGATAACAAAGAGGCGTACTAGAACGCAACAGCGGATGAGTGGGAAAGGAGCAAAGCGACGCTAGAAGAGTTAAACCCAGTTGAGAAAATTGCGGCATAAGAGGAAATGTTAAAGGCGGCCGCAAAAAACGTAGGCATGACGAGAAAGAGGAGAAGAAAAAGGATTAGACACAATAAAGAATGGTTCGACAAGGAGTGCGGAGAAGCGAGGAAAGAGGTGTGGAACTCTCTCAAGACCTTCCTGAAGAACAAGACGGAGGAGGACAAGAATAACCTGAATGAGAAAAGAAGGAAGTATAGGAAAATCTGCAAAGAGAAAGCCCAAATATGTCGCAAGAAAAAATGGAAAGAAGTAGAGGAAAGTTCTACAATCAAAGAATTCTGGAATGCAATCCGTAAGTACCGACCAAGAAGACCGGTGCTAGGCCAGGGAATAAACAAGGAAGAGTGGGTGGATCATTTAAAAAAGTTACTAGGGAGCCTGGATAATGAAGAAGCAGAAGCAATAAGCGAAGCAGTAACCGGAAATCCTGGTGAGGAAGATGAAATAGACGAAGACACTAAGGACCTTAACAAAGATATTTCGATGCATGAATTAACGGAGGTGCTGAAGAAAATGAAGAAACACAAGGCAGCAGGAGAAGACGGGATCAAAATGGAGTTTATTAAAGCCATGGCGGGCGAACTGGCGAAAGAATGGTCGGAGGCAATAAACGCACTCTGGAAAAGGAGCGACATAGAGAAAAACTGGGACGTGGCGTGGATATGTATACAGCGGGAGGGAAGAACATCGCGGCCAACTATAGGGGAATTGCGCTACTAGATATCGGGTATAAAATACTGACTTCTCTCGGTTATGGCTGAAAGGTTAAACACGTGGCTCGAGAAGAAAGGAATTATCTCGGAGAGCCAAACGGGTTTCAGACGAGGGAGATCTACGAGGGATTACATCTTCACCCTTAATTCCTTGATCAATAATAAACTTAGAACCAGGGGAGGAAAGTTGTACGTGGCCTTTGTGGATTTCAAGGCAGCTTTCGACTCCATATCAAGGACCAAACTACTGCAGAGACTTGAAGAGGTTGGGGTCGCAGTAAGGATGCTGGGAATGATCAAGAGAATTTACACGAAAACACTAGAAATGCGGTGCTAATGCCAAACGGGACCACAGAAGAGTTCGAAACATGAAGAGGCGTAAGGCAGGTTTGTCAAAAACCAAGGAGGGTAAGTGATGGGAAGGACGAAAATCTGGGCTCTCGAATTCGCAGACGATGTAGCAATGCTAGCAGACACACCAGAAGACTTGCAAGGAATGTTCAAGATGCTGGAAAAATATACCGAAGTAAACGCACTGCAAGTTAATACCGGCAAGACGAAGATTATGGTATTCAGAAAGGGAGGAAAGAGGAAGAAAGGCGAGAAGTGGTACTTTGCGGGGAGGCAGCTGGAGGTTGGGCAAGAGTATAAGTATCTAGGATTCTGATTCTCCACAGTAAATACCTACTCGAAAGACCTAAGGAACTTATCAGGGAAGACACAGAATTCCGTAAACGCAGCATGGGGGAACATGAAGAGAGCTGGAATTAGCAACCGGAAAAGAAGAGCTTATCTGCTGGATGCCTTGGCCAAGTTGGTGCTAATGAACGGAGTGGAGATCTGGGGATGGACAGCTAGGGACCCCATCGAGCGACTGCATGGTCGGTTCATTAAAATGATTATGGGACTCAGCCGAAACACCCCAGCCTACCTCTGGCGCATGGAAGCGGGGAGGCAGAAGGTGGAGGTGGAGGCGAGAAGCAGGGCAAGCAAATACCTAGTGAAGATTCTAGAGATGGAAGAAGAGAGATGACCGAGGGTCTGCTTAATGGAGGAACTCAGAAACTGGTCAAATAGTAACCTATCGGGATGGCTATCACAGATGGACGAAGCGCTGATGCAGGTCGGGGATAGAACATCATTAACGGATCTCTGGAAGGCAATTAACCTCCCTAGGGCAACAGAGGAAGACCGGTCAGAATTCAGAAACACCGCGAGTGGAATAAGGGAAAAGCTGGCAGAAGGTTGCCAGAGAAGAGAAGATCAAACCATTCAAGAAGACTGGGGAAAGATTGATAAATCCACTTATTGCCCTGACTACAAGGGTTGGAAACAACTGCCAACTAGAGAAAGTTACTGGAACAGAAAGGATTGGGAGGGTATAGATAAAGAACAATTGGTCAGGATAAGATGCGGAAATATAGGGAAAGTAGGGAACAAGGGGTTCAAAGATCTGAAGTATAGAGTGTGTAAAAAAGAGCAGGAGGATCTAAACCATATCTTAGCATGTACAGAATTTAGAGAGATATTAAGCGTAGACCGTAAGGAATGGATGAGAATACACGAGGATGAATGGATGAACGGGCAATGCAAAGAGAGATTGAAGGGAGATATAGTTGTGGAAGCATGTGAATATATAAACATTTTGTAGAGGACGGCTATAGTAGGCAGTAGTGCAATAGCGGAAGAGAGTGCAAGATCAGTAGGATAATACTGCCAAACTATGGAGAAAGGCAGTAACTGTTAACCGACAAATTTGTGGAAAATTAACTTTAACTTCGATGCCTTTAGCCGAAGGGTTTCCAAGACAGATTACTAATAAAACCTAGCTTTAACACTACAAAAGGGTACGAAATTTGGGTACAAAATAATTCTCGATATTCAATGGTACCAAAAAACGCACTTCGATTTGTTTTGCTAGTTACTGCCTTTCTCCATAGTTGGGCAAAATAGTAAGGGAGAATGCGTGGATACGGTATGGGAAGAGACTGTGGAGTGTAAATTTCGGTTATTGGCTATGAGAGTTGTTTACTGGAGCGAACACGTGCTGTATGACCATGTAATAATTATAAACCCAAACGGGTGTAATTGGTGAATAACATTATTATTATTATTATTAATTTTGATAGTGACGGGCCCCCAATAGCGGGGGCGGATAAATAGCCGCCCCCCCCCTCAATATTTGTATATCTTAATATTTTAAACAATTCGCACATTTGTATGTAAATTTTTTTTATTTTTACAATAAATGGCGTTTTATTTCTCCGTGGTCGTGCTTTCTTTCTCGAAAAATTTCATAAGAATTATTACTTCCGCATCCCAAAAAATCGATGCCATGACCTTTCCGGCCGATGGTGCCGTTTTCGCCTTCTTCAGAGCAGATTTGCCTGAAAAAGTCTATTGTTTTGACTGTTGTTTAGTCTCCGGCGTATAGTAATGTCTCGTCCAATACATTATCGATGGCGTTCCAGATGATGAAAAAATAAGCAGATTTTATACAATTCTCGAACGATCGATGAAGTAAAGAAGAATCTTGAACTTTACGATCGTATGCGCGAGAAGTCCGGTCGAAAGAAACCAACGGGTAGAGTAGACTCAGAAGCTGAATCGAGTAACGTTAAAAAAGAGTCAAAGGAAAAAAGGGACGCGAATAAGTCAACGACGAAGAAGGCTCGCTGTTACGCATGCGGATCACCAGACCATGAAGTAAAAGAATGTCGCTGTTGATCTCTACTTTGAATTTTCGGATGAGACAATCCTTCAGAGCCTTCCACGTTGTCAGACCTCGCTGAAGAGCGATGAACTGTTTTGCCGATCCACGAAGCATCTTCTTTCCGTAGATCACCTTCTGTAGGTCGCTCCATCTCAGCAAGACGCACATGTCTTCGAACTCATCTATCCACTTGTGAATTGTCATCTTATCGTCGCCGGTAAACACAGGAATACTTCCTTCAACGTCCTTAATAGAGAACGTACTTTACATGTGATTTACCTGCGGGGTTCCTCGTCCGCTAGGTATATCATACCAACTATCTGCCAGCGTTTGTGTTTCATCTTTAGGTTCGTTATCTTCACTGGCTGGTCGCTGAGTTCGCAATCTTCGTTCGGTTGACGAGCCGCGAGTTCGACGTCTGGTGTTTTCTGGTGGTTGTGAGTCGTGTCGTTACTCCTGCCTTTGATATCTGCTTGCTGATGTCCGTTGGTTAACCTCTTCGTCACCACTGTCATTGTCCTCACTCTCGTCCTCTGACGGGTGAAGCTCTGAGTCTTCGTCATTATTTACCATCGCGCTGCGTAATTGATCTTTCAGATCCTTCTTTTTTCCTACTGTCGGTAAATTCTTCTTCTGCAGTTCGTCTCGTAGCTGCTACACGCAACGACTTTTGCGGTACACAACGTTTTGCTCGCTCGATCGAAATCCGCACGACGTTTCACAGTGTATTACAACGTGTTAATCGACTTCGACTTTTTGATCCACCGGTTAGCCGTAACGCGACGCGTAATGGCCGACGCGTTCGTGCACGCTCCCGACCGGATACTGCGATACTTCTATATCGCACAACTTTTCAACTTCACACCGTATTTCACACTCGATTATCGATCTCGATCCCGGACGAATCCCCAACTGTAGGAATCGGTCCCGAGGGAATGTGAAAATGACGGACAGACTTCACGAACGCAAAAACGCTCTGATCACGATCCACGCACACACGCACTGTCTAGTGCGTCTATGCGATCTATCGACTGTCTCTACTCCTCCGCCGCTGCCTCCTCCGTCTGCGACTCACGCGCCACACTCAGGACGCGCGCCACCCTCAGGCCCGTGGCAAGCCCAGCTCGGGACCCACTCCTACAGTAATGAGTCCAGGTTTCATCAATGGTGACGACTCGATTCAAAAACTCCCGCGGATTTCGCTTGAAGATGTCCAGACACTGCTTTGAAACTGACATCCGTATCCGCTTGTTGTCTATTCTGAGCAATCGCGGCACCCACCGGGCGAACAGCTTTCTCAGCCCTAACTTATCGTGTAAAATATTGATTGCCATTCCATACGATACCCCTACGGCCTCGACTACTTCGCGCACTTTCGTTCGGCGATCAGTAAGGATAATGTCGTGGACTTTTTCAACGATTTCTTCAGTAACCACATCTGTCGGGCGACCTGGGCGCTCCTCATCAAAACGGCCACGTTTGAATTCGTTGAACCAATATCTGACGGTTGTCATAGATGGTGAAGAGTCCCGGTAGACAGCATCCAACTTCGCTTTGATTTCTTCGCTCATTTTTCCATCCAAAAATATGAAGCGAATCACGGATCGATATTGCTCTTTTTTCATTGAATCGAAAAACACCAAAGAAGTGTAATATAATTGGCTGTCAAAACAAAACTAATCTAGCAATCAGCCTGAAATTTTATGTGACGTCGTTTCACAGATGAGGGTATCTAACCCCGATAGCAAAGTGGCGCCACCGTGACTGCACACTACTTTCACGCGGTGCATTGGAGTGCATACACTGGATGTCCAGCATGAAGCCACACTGCAGTCACGCAGTGTAAGTACGATGGTAAAAGTAGAATTTTGCAAAAAGGGGGCGATAAAGTAGGATTTCCCGCCTGCCTTATCCGCCTACTAGAGTGTCGGTTTTTTTTTCTCAAACCCGACCCGGCCAGGACTCGAACCTGCGTTCTTAAGGAGACTGGGAACGCTTCTCGCATTCTACCAATTGCGCCATCGACTCTTTGTGGTGGAAGTCGACTAAGTTATACATACACTACGCAACAAAATTATCGGAACAACTTATTTTACTCTAAAAATTGTCAAACTTCGGAAGCCCGTAGCACAGCGAAAAATCATCGTATCCCTATCATTTTTTTTAAATTAAACCTTAAAATCTCAGCTTTACTATCCCAAAGTTTATTGTTCGATTTAAAGCACCGAGAGATTAAGAGACCCTGAAAATCAAGGTCATCTTTTGAAACTTAAAAATTTGCAAAGTTTGCGCACTGACACGGAGTTACAAAAATTTTTTTCAAATTCTGATCACAGAAAATGAAAGTTCAACTCTTTACCTTTAATTTAAAAAAAAAATTTTTACTTTCCGATTTTTCTACGCCATTCTACAGCGTTTTAAACAAAAAAACTGACAATCCCGTTTTTCCCCGTGTTACAGGGCCCAGGTAACGCGATAAATAATCATATTTTTTGAGACAAATGCATGGGCTTTATTGGGGCATCGAAATGCATCGCTTTCATATGAATTTTTTCTCAAAGAACAGATGATGCCCTACAAAATTTTTCAATGTTCAGGAGTGAAAATACCGTTCGAACACGAAACTTCCTATAGAACTCGTTCAGGTACACTTGTACAGTAAGTTAACATACGTGCACTACCTTTTCGGTGACCGCTAACTTGGTCCCAATGTCCCGATTAACTCGCGATCAACGTCTAACTTGGCCCCAATACCCCGTGTTAACTTACGAACGGCTTCTATGTAACTTCGCCCCAATGTCCCCATCTCGATACCAAAATCCCTGAAGAAGTAGTCCAGGTATACCTGGACGCAATATACGACCTCCAATAATTCGAAACAAAAATTTATAAGTTCAAAAAAAATTACGCAATTGATGTTCAGTTGAGTAATACTCCCAAAAATCGGGATTTTCAGTTTTTTTTTCTTTAAAACGCTGTAGAATGGCGTAGAAAAATCGGAAAGTAAAAATTTTTTTTTAAATTAAAGGTAAAGAGTTGAACTTTCATTTTCTGTGATAAGAATTTGAAAAAAAATGTAACAGTGTCAATGCGCAAACTGCAAATTTTTAAGTTTCAAAAGATGACCTTGATTTTCAGGGTCTCTTAATCTCTCGGTGCTTTAAATCGAAAAATAAACTTTGGGATAGTAAAGCTGAGATTTTAAGCTTTAATTTAAAAAAAAAGGCATACGATGATTTTTCGCTGTGCTACGGGCTTCCGAAGTTTGACCATTTTTAGAGTAAAATAAGTTATTGTTAAGTAATAAGTAAGATTAAGTAATAAAAAATTAAGTGTATAATATCAATACCTGAAAGCAACTACTGTGACTAGTGAGATAAACCCGAAAGCCGATTTCGAGCTATGTCAAACGTAAGCTGAAACCGGCCTTTATACAATGCAACACTGAGATATCTCGGCAAAAATATTTAAATATTTTTGCCGAGATATCTCAGTGTTGCATTGTGTAAAGTCCGGTTTATACATATCTCATTAAATTTTTTAAAATAGTTTGATACTTTCTTTTTCAAAACAGTAGCGATTATGATAATTAATCATTCATTATTTATGGGATAATTCAGTACAATTTGCACTGTTTGAAACATCATTATAATATCAATTTTGTTATTTTCTAATTTAACACATTCGCTGCCACTTTTAGATTGATTGCATCGCGCTCAGTGCCGGTAACAGACTGAATAATGTAATGTGCACGGCAATGTGTCTCCGATCGGAGCCGGCGGCACAGGCGCAAAGTGTCGACTGGCTCCGATCGGAGCCGGCGGCAGCGAACGTGTTAAAAATTTTGTGAAGACAGTGAATTTACCGACATTCATGGTCGGTAAATTTACGAAGTGTGCACGTCGAAAAGGCACGGTGACTGCACTGAGTGTAAACATTGTGTTTTCACTCCATGAACCACTAGGTGCGTACACTGTGTACCCACGGTGCTTTTAGTTTGTGTACGCCACGCGATCATGCCACGGTGAGATCACAGTGGTGCCACTACGTGGCAGCACTGCGTGCGGCTAGCGTGTAAATCCACGCTTTGCTGTCGGGGAACGGTAATAGGGACTTGTGCCAGTGACGCCATCTCTCGTCAAATACGGGTTCTTATTGATCTACCCTCGTAAACATTAACTTAACCTGAAAAAAATCTACACTGAATATTTTTTCTCTTTTTAAATAAATCCTTCCATTATGAATCTATAAATTAAAGTGACTAAAATAATCAGAATTTATATTTATTTAAATATTTGAATAAATCAATTGAACGCTTAACACATTCACCGCCAGGGCGGACACCAGTGTCCGCTGCATGATCGGCTCAGTACACCAGGGCGGACACCGGTGACTGCTGAGCTGCTCTTATGGGTGGCGTGCTGGGAAGTTTTGTGAATATTGGCTTGGCGGTGAATGTGTATACTTAATACCATAACAGTGCATAATTTTGGCACCAGCATACTACTTGTTAGGACTGGTTTTCAGGTATCATATTGTTACTAGTCCTATATCCTTCAACTATTTAACATATTCACCGCCAGAGCGGACACCGGTATCCGCTGCATGGTCCGCTCAGCACGCCAGAGTGAACACCGGTGACTGCTGAGCTGCTCTTACGGGTGGTGTGCTGGAAAATTTTATGAAAATTGGCTTGGCGGTGAATGTGTTAAAACACAAGAAAAACTTTGTAGGGCAAAAGCAACATAATATTTCGCAGCGACAAAGCACGCAAGTATTCCTCTCTTTCAATTGCGCAGGTCGGCTGCGCAGTGTACAAGTGCTACGGACGGTCGAAAGCGCTGGAGTGGAGATGTGAAGCTATTTCATCCCTCGACTTCCGTCCCATCTCGCGCGGTTTCACTACCATCAGCAGAGAAGTTTCACTTCAAATACGCAAGTGCTACGACCCGCTTTCTGTTCTCCTAGTTTACCGGATGATGGCGATAGGTTTTAACGCGGTGTAGCAGACTACACCACAAGGTGCGTTCGCACGGAGGCACTCGACACCAGCGACGCCATGCGAGGCACAGTCTCTGGACGGTGGTGGCGACGCAGCGACCATCACGCCTCTAGCGGTCAAGCCGAAGTCACGTCTCGGGCGACGAAGGCTGGACGTGCCGCGGAGGAACCACAGCTCTCTCTCGCCTACCAACTCTCGACCAAGACGGACGTCTGGACACACCTCGTTCCTCTACCGCCACGCGTCCCGCACGAACGCCCGGGCACAACTCTCTTGTCGATTCGCACTAGGTAAGCCGCGTCAATAGTTAATAAAGTAAACTCTTGTTGGGTTTATTAACTACCGTTTTCTCTCCCTTACGTTCGTTTCCATCGCGATCTGTGGGAACTCCTGAGATCCCACAGTAGTGTGGCGATCCGTCACGCTACGGCGACCTGCCACCAGATGGCGCCGACCCTCGACTCGCGACTCCCGGCCCACGGCTTTCGGCTTCTCGTTAGTTGTCCAACAACGGTTAAGTTACTATATAAGACTGCAACTGCCCGTCTCTCACGGAGGACCACAAGAACGTCTAAGGCAGGAGTCGGCCTATCCTTATTGATGAGTCCATAGGTCGACTCCGGGACGAAACGCTCCGCCGATTAGATGGCGACCACATTTTTTCGCTACAGCGGTGTGGAGCCTAAGAACCGGAATGGAGACGGGCCGATTTGTCCACACGATTGCGCAGGATCCTACAAACTAAACGATGTAACGCGAAGAAGGTATTGTTCGCAGTTGCACGGACTCTCGTTGCCGATAAATGTTCGTTTATTACACACGCTGGATCTGATTACACGAGCCTATATCAGAACGTCTGCTCTGGTCGGAGAGCGTGCGACTCTCCTAAGCTTGCTACGTGCTAGGGATCTAGACCCGGCGTCTCGGATTCTGTCGCTGGGGAATTTTCAAGAGGAAGTTCAGTAGAGTCGCGTATAGATGACCGATACGGGAGACTAATTGCCGGGTAAAGCAACGCCCGTCAAGTACGACGCTGACAGGATTGGAATCATCAGGTAATAATACAGCTGGTAGCATTACGCCATCAAGTAATCGACGTACTGCTCGGCATTTTAATTTCTTCGTATTTCGACGAGATTCCCCGCTCCATTGCCAAACATCCATCCCCAATACGCTACAGTGGAGCGTCCGTTGTTGATAAGTGGCAGCACATTTTCAGCTTCGTATCGAGTGTTCTCAAGTCGCTAAACTCAATATCGGCCGTCCTTATCCATAAAGAATACTTTCTCATCCATGAAGATAACTCTTCGCCACTCTTCGACTGTCATATTTAGGTGACATATGACAATATCGATCCGTTGCTCCCTGTCCCTTTTAGGCCGAGAGCCAGCGACAGCCAGACCTTCGTTATTTTATAAAGGCTGAAAGTTTCTCAGTGTATGTCCCTAATAGAGGTAAGAACGATCCCCGAATATGAAGTTTGGATCATGGTGGCTTTGGCAGGTAACAGGTGGCAAAGGTGTAAAAAAATGGACCTCACTTTCGTTAAAGTATAAAAAGCTCAGTTTTTATATATTTTATTCGGAATAATATTAGAAATCACGTCGTCCATTGCCAGACACTTAGTATGGTTCCAACCCCCTGCCAGACACCCTTAAACTATAATACATTGTAATTAAACTTTCGTCATAGTATAAAAGCTAAATTTTATATATGTTATTTGGGGAACTATCAAAAGATGTTTCCTCAGTAGCCAGACAGTTTCGATGGTTCCTACATCTTGCCAGACACATTGAAAGTCTGCTGTAGGCTAGTATAGGTGCGAGCGCGAGGCACTATATATATACAAGCGGGTGCGAGTGAAATAGTGAGTTCGGTCTATTGCGATCTTTTGTTGCGCATATTTCATTTACTCAGTATCATGTGTTGAACAGTGTTTTTTGGATTTATCGGAAAATTTAATTATATAGAATTATTTATGACTAAGAAATAAATTTTCAAAAAATGATTCAGTAGAATTTTCATGTCAATAAATCAATGCAACAAAAATTTAATAAATTAATCAATAATGTTTTGATATGATTTCAAATATGTATTGCTGGATTCAAAGAAATATTTAATGATTTTCATCGTTGTCGTCGATATCTTCATTATCTTCGTCATTACTACTCCACTCCGTGGCAAAATAAATGTTACATGACACCTTTATCCACATGTGTCTTCAATTAAATTTTCCGATAAATCCAAAAACACTGTTCAACACATGATACTGAGTAAATGAAAGATGCGCAACAAAAGATAGCAATAGACCGGACTCGCTATTTCACTCGCACCCGCTTGTATATATATAGTGCCTCGCGCTCGCACCTATACTAGCCTACGACAGACTTTCAATGTGTCTGGCAAGATGTAGGAACCATCGAAACTGTCTGGCTACTGAGGAAACATCTTTTGATAGTTCCCTAAATAACATATATAAAATTTAGCTTTTATACTATGACGAAAGTTTAATTACAATTTATTATAGTTTAAGGGTGTCTGGCGGGGGTTGGAACCATACTAAGTGTCTGGCAATGGACGACGTGATTTCTAATATTATTCTAAATAAAATATATAAAAACTGAGCTTTATACTTTAACGAAAGTAAGGTCCATTTTTTTACACCTTTGCCACCTGTTACCTGCCAAAGCCACCATGATCCAAACTTCATATTCGGGGATCGTTCTTACCTCTATTAGGGACATACACTGAGAAACTTTCAGCCTTTATAAAATAACGAAGGTCTGGCTGTCGCTGGCTCTCGCTCTATTTCCGTAAGCAGATTTTTCTTCGCTGCTATCCTGCAGTGCATACCACCCTTGTGTAGTCTGCGCTGTGCAGTCCTCTGGCCGATTCCAATGTTTACATGAACTTTATTCTAATTTTCTTTCAGGTTAGTTACCACTACTTTACACTATTACTTTCTATGAACATTTATTTGTATACACCGAATACACAGAAATTAACCTGATAATTCCAATCCTGTCAGCGCCGTACTTGACGGGCGTTGCTTTAAGGTCGGGACATACATTACCGGGCCGTGCCAGTGCCGGGACACGGCCGTCATTCGGCCCTGGCACGGCACGTTAAAGGGTGAGACATACATTACCGGGCCGTGCCAGGGTCGAATACGGCCGAAGAGGAAGAAATGGTCAGAACCCTTGCACGGCGCGTGTATCTAGGAACCACACATGTCCGTCAGTCGTCAGTTGTCTTGGAAACTGTTACGTTGCTAGGCGCTAAAACACGTAAATTACGGAAACACGAGAAGCGCGGCCGGACCGTCACCGTGAAAAAGTAAAACTAAACTAACTGGCCCGACCCGGTGACGGTCCGTTAGCGACGCCCGGTCACGGCCCGGTAAAGTGAGAACAAAAGCATTTGATTCTATTGGACAGATCGTCCGCCGGACGACGGACGATACTCGGCCGTGCCCCGGCCCTGGCACCCGGGGACACGGAATCTGTCGCTGGTGACTTTTTTAAGTGTTATTTTTAAACGTACCAACGTAACCAATAAACAATTAATTCTCATGCCCTCATTAGCTACGGTGGCGTCTACTCTCGTTAATGAAAGCATTAGGATTTATTAATCATTGGTTAGTACGTTTAAAATAACATTTTTAAAAAATCAGCGACAGATAACGTGTCCCCGGGTGTACAGCATGTCTGACGGCAAGCGCAACACCACTTCGGCAGTTTTTACCGACGGTGGTCGAATTTTGCATTAGATCCAATGCAATTTTCGACCACCGGCGGTAAAAACTGCCGAACTGGTGAGCGGTATAGGGACCGTTCAAGTAAAGCCACTAGATATAGAAAGTATCTCAAATCATCGACGCGCGCGCGACCTCGTGGGCATTCCACGCAACTCTAGGGGGATAAGTGAAATGGTATTTTTAAACATACTAACTAATGAACAATTAATTCTCATGCCCTCATTAGCTACGGTGGCGTTTACCCTCGTTAATGAAAGCATTAGGATTGATTAATCATTAGTTAGTACGTTTAAAAGTAACATTTAAAAAAGTTACCAGCGACAGATTCCGAGTCCCTAGATGTACGGTCACCGGTCTGTTGACAGTTGAACCAGCTTAGTTTTGAGAGTTTTAAATTAATACAAATTAATTATGAGTGATAATAACTAACGGGTTCAATTACTGACTGTTTCACAGGCTCCATTAGACACGAATTGGAGTGACAGTCACCCTAGAGTTACGAACTCCGACCACTTTGTGGCGCCACTAGAGTTACTTGCCTAGCGTATAGGCTAGGCAAGTATCTCGAATCACTGACGCGTGCGCAACCTCGTGGATATTCCACGAAACTCTAGGGTGATAAGTGAAATGTCATTTTTAAACATACTGACCAATGAACAATTAATTCTCATGCCCTCATTAGCTACGGTGGCGTTTACCCTCGTTAATGAAAGCATTAGTATTGATTAATCGTTAGTTAGTACGTTTAAAAGTACCTGGGTTCCCCAACCTTCGTAAAGGAGAGCGGGGAACACTGGGTGAGCTCCAACCGGGTGCGTCTCCAGGTGGCGGATAGGAGGGTGGCCAGGTGACTGAAGTGGACTCCGTTCAGGGCCCACGGAAGACCCTGGTTAGCGGGTGCCATACAGTACTTCGGCGCTAAAGCCCCGCCGCGGACCAGCTCCCCAAGCCAAGGCGTCAGCTATCGTGCCGAGAGCTGGATGGTACTGGGATCACAGTGCCGCGAACGATGCCCTTGGGGAACCAGGCGCCACCCCATTGTATTTAGCCTTACCCCCGTATGGCAGGCTCTACGGGGGCGGACCGTATACTTCCTGCCTACTCGTGGGAACCACATGGAACTTCTACGGAGGCAGCTCCAGCCGTTGAAGAGACGGCCAAGCGGCAGGCTCTGGAAGGCGATGGGGCTTTGGCCTCGTTGACGGCCGGTTGCCTGTCAATAATTGAATCCCGGGAATCCGAGGCTGGTGAAGATAAAGCATTGGCCGAAAATTCTGAGGCCTCGACCCCCAAAAAGGGAAAGAAATGACGTTCGGGGGCGGCGAAGAAGAGGGTCCGCAAAGCCAGACTGGCCGAGCACGGGACCTCTTCGACGCCTAACCTGGAGGTCATGACAGGAAGGTCGTCTATCGGTGGGAGAGGCTCAGTCAGTGGGCAACCCCACACCGGCGGGCGACCAAACGCTCCTTCGGGCGGGGCCGACGGTGGGAACCGCAAAAGGGCCCGGCCGTCGGAGGGCACTCCCCCCGAGGCGCATAACAAGCCCAAAAGAAGCAGGGTTTTTCTAAGGCCTGCTTCCTATGGGGAGGCGGTGGCAATGAATAAGAAGGTGGCAATATTGCCCCAACCGGATATCCTGAGGCCACCCTGGATCTACGCCAAGGGGACCTTGTCGTTCTAGCGCTCGGACGGGCTCTGGATTCCGTACCCATGGGAACGGAGATCCCGTGCTTCGACGAGTGCAGGATTGAACAGGGGCTCCTTTGGATCACCTGCCCCTCTGAGGAGGCGAAAGCATGGCTGAGGAAATCGGTCCCGGCATTGAGGCCTTGGGAGGGCGCTTCTCCGACCGTGTTGGATAGGGGGAATCTTCCAAGGCTTAGCAAGATGGTGCTGGTAATTCCGGGCATCCCGGAGGAGACCGGCGTCATCCTGAGGAGGATGGGGAGACAGAACCCGGGCCTCCACACCCAACTCTGGAGGGTGTGAGACAGGAAGGCTGAACAACGTTCTGTCCAACTGGTCATAGGCGTCGACGCTGAGTCACTAAAGCAGCTGAAGGAGAGGGGCCTAATGGCCCACCTCGGCGTCGGGCGGGTACTCTTCAGGGAGGCCCAGTCCGGTGCACGGGGGGGGGGGACGCGGGGCTCCCATGACAGTTGTCAAAGCGCCACAGGAAGGCATGAAGGAGGTGTCGGGGGGAGGAGGCCCTAGGGTCCCTGAGCCAGTTCTGGCACAGGGGTCCGGTCCGGCCTCGATATCCGGCCCTCCGAGCGAGGTTACGGATAGGGGCCCCGCCGCGGGGACCTCCGGGGGTAAACCCTCGGGGTCCTTGGGTAGGGCGTCGGATCCGCCCCAGGAAGCCGCCCGCAGACAGAAGGGAAGACCCCCTATGGCCTGCGTGGTGGCAAAAGCCGGCCAGGCTGAGACCCGGAAAGGAGTCCAAAAGACCCTTGAAGGGATCCTGACTGGCTGGTCTTCCTCAACTCGAGAGGATGCCGACTCGGCTACTCCCGAGAAGAGAAGGGGGAGGGGGGCTCGCTAGGTCGGGCCCTCTGATTCCCCTGCAGTCAACGAGGACTGACCGACTCCTAATCACCATGGCTATTGAGGGGATCAAATTCTCGCAGATAAACTTGCAACACTGCATAGCGGCCTCGGCGATTCTTAGCCGAGGCCTGGCAGTAGGGCAAACAGACATAGCCCTGATTCATGAACCTTGGATTACGGGAGAGGGCAGGGTTGCGGGGCTGCAACTAGGGGGTGGCAGCTTAATACACGCACCCTCGAGGGAGGGTCCCAGGGCCTGTGTCTTTGTGAGTAAGAGATACAGTGCCCTGAGACTTCAAAAATTCTGCACCAGAGATCTGGCGGCGGTGAAAATCGGGCTTAGTGTGGGAGGAGGGAGGTCTGACGTAGTGGTCGGGTCAGCCTACTTCCCGCACGATTCTGAGGACCCTCCCCCTACGAGGGAACTCAGAAGCCTGGTTGACCACTGCAAAAGGGAGGGGCTCCAGTTGATAGTGGGGTGTGATGCAAATTCACACCACACCATCTGGAACAGCTCCGACATAAACAGGAGAGGTACAGAACTGTTAGAGTATCTCTCGACGACTGATCTCGAGATCCTCAATAGGGGCTTGAAACCTACCTATGTCACCTCCCGTAGACAGGAGGTGATTGATATAACCTTGTGCACGCGCAAGCTGGCCCAAGCGATCAGAAACTGGCAGGTGAGCGGAGAGGTAACACTCTCGGATCAACGCCGGATTACCTTTAGCGTCGAGGGGGACGCGGGCTCGAGCCCAACGGAGGTATACCGCAATCCTAAAGCCACGAACTGGGCCTTCTATAGGGAAGAGCTCGGCGAGAGGCTTCGGGACATCCAGAGCGGCTTTCCGAGGACAAAGGGGAGGATAGACGGCGCGGTAGAATGTCTGCAAGCTGCCGTCATCCAATCCTATGAGTCCGCGTGCCCCGCAAAATGACGCAAGAACAGCACCAGGGTGCCCTGGTGGAATAAGGAGCTAAATAAACTCCGCACGAGCACCCGAAGGATGCTTAATAAGGCGATGAAAACCGACCTGGATCAGGACTGGGAAAATTATAGGTCTTTTCAGAGGACCTATAAAAAGCTGGTCAGATCATCAAAAAGGGAGTCTTGGAGAAGGTTCTGCGGGGAACTGGAGGCTTTGCCTCAGGTTACCAGACTACGCAGGATCTTCGTATCAGGACCCCCAATAAAGCTTGATGGACTCACACTCCCAAATGGCAGGGATGTGAACAGCCATGAAGAAATATTGACGCACCTCTTGGAGGTGCATTTTCCAGGCTCTGGCCCCGTGATTCCCCACATTGAAGAGGATCGATGGGGGGTAGGGCGGGGGACTGGAAGACTGCCGCAAAGGTAGTCACAATCAGCAGGATCGAGTGGGCCGTTAAATCTTTTGAGAGATTTAAGGGCCCGGGGGTGGATGGGATCTTCCCAGCCCTTCTACAGGAGGGAGGGGAGGACCTATTGAAACGCCTCTACACTATCTACAGATCCTGTCTTGCCTTGGGATATACCCCTAGGGCTTGGAGAAAGGTCAGAGTAGTCTTCATACCAAAACCGGGTAAGAACTGCTACGACCAGGCCAAGTGTTTTACGCCTATCAGCCTGACATCTTTCCTGCTCAAAACGCTGGAGAGACTGGTTGATAGGTACATCAGGGATACCGCTCTGATCGAAAGACCAATAGAGCGGATCCAACATGCATTCCAGACCGGTAAATCCACAGAGACGGCCCTCTACTGTCTCGTCCGCGAGATAGAGAGGTCCCTCGATAGGAAGGAATCGGTTCTGAGCGTGTTTCTGGATATTGAGGGGGCCTTTGACAACACCTCCTTCGAAGCCATCTGCGAGGCAGCACGAGGGTTCGGCATAGAGGAATCCATTGTTAGCTGGATCCAGAGTATGTTGCAGACGCGGAGGGTTTGGGCCAGCCTCGGAGAAGCCGAGGTGAAGGCTCGGGCCGCCAGAGGATGCCCGCAGGGGGGGTACTTTCCCCACTCCTGTGGACTCTGGTGGTGAACGGGCTCCTGGTGAGGCTCAGAGAGGCTGGCTTCACTGTGCAGGGATATGCTGATGACTTGGCTATCTCTGTTAAGGGGAAAGACACCGAGGTGCTGGCGAGGCAAATGCAACGTGCGCTGGTCCTCGTGCAAAATTGGTGCCTATCTCAGTCGCTAAGAGTTAACCCAAGCAAAACTGAAATGGTGCTGTTCACACGTAGGAGGGGCTGTAAATTTAAAGCTCCTACCATTTTCGGCGCTGAGCTGGAGACCTCCGGAGTGGTGCGCTATTTGGGGGTAACTCTGGATAGCAAACTTCAATGGAGAAGTCATATAAATAAGCAGGCCCAGAAGGCAATTTCCACCTTTTGGGCCTGTAGAAGAATGTTCAGCAGAACATGGGGACTGAGGCCGGGAGTGGTGGCGTGGATCTACACTGCCATCCTAGTGCCTCAGCTCATCTATGCGTCAGTAGTCTGGTGGCCCTCTCTTAGGAGGAACATCAACCGCAAGACGCTACTTAAAGTCTACAGGCTAGCATGCCTGGGGATAACTGGCGCCATGCGCACAACTCCGACCCTGGCCATGGGGGCCCTCCTTAACCTAGCACCTCCCCACCTCGTGGCGGAGGCTGGGGCGAGGAAGGCGGTCCTACGCCTGTACTTCGGTAGATACTCGAGAGAGGCGGCCAGGGGACACACCGCAATCCTTCGGTGGGGTGGAGTGCTAGAGGAGTTCGCCCTGAAAAGGGGGGATCGATTCCTAGACGGCTATCGCTTTCAGTGTCGATTCGAGATCCTGGAATGAAGCATACGAGGGCTCTTTTTAGAGGACCCTCTAATAAACTGGGCACTAGGTTGCTGAACCTAGACAAGGCTCAGCTACGGTGGATCGTGGGACTTGTCACTGGACATTGGCTCACAAGAAAGCACATGGGGAACATGGGCCTCGGGACGGAGGTACTATGCCCCAGGTGCGGAGATGAAGAAGAAACTCCCCTTCATATACTGGCGCACTGCAAGAGGTTGACGGCCCGTGGGTACTCTATCTTGGGGGCCCCCCTTTCGACGATGCCAGTATCAAGGACATCGGGGTGGGCGAGCTTTTGCGCTTTGCGAGGAAGGCTGGCATACCCAGTAGTCACACCTAAGGCTGCCCCAATTGGGGCCCGGGCATAATGGTCCACTAGAGCTGAGCGCCCGGTTGATGCCAACCCACACAATACAAAATACAAAAATACAATACGTTTAAAAGTAACATTTAAAAAAGTCATGAGCGACAGATTCCGAGTCGCTGGTGTACGGTCACCGGTCTGTTGACAGTTGAACCAGCTTAGTTTTGAGAGTTTTAAATGAATATAAATTAATTATGAGTCTCATAATAACTAACGGGTTTAATTACTGACTGTTTCACAGGCTCCATTAGACATGAATTGGAGTGACAGTCACCATAGAGTTACGAACTCCGACCACCTCGTGGCGCCACTAGAGTTACTTGCCTAGCCTATTGTTTCCGAAAATGGATAGAAAGTAACGCATAGATTCGCCATATTGTTTTCGAAAATACAATCGATTGCGCTACTTTCTATATCTAGTTGCTTTACGTGCAAAGCGGTTAGGGCACCATCTGGGAGCTGTTGTGCAAAGTAATGTGGGGGAATTTAACGAGCGCATAAAGGGCAATTACAATGAAATTCCTTTTTATTAATTAAAATTAAATATTTTTTGTAAAATGCCTTACTCGAAAAAAACCTGTTGCGTCAAAGGTTGCTCAAATACAGCAGATCGTGTAGAAAATATTAATCCACCAGTAAAATCTATTCGTTTCCTACAAGTAGTGTTCACTTGCCCTGAAAGAATCACAAACGTGTAAAGTTGAAAAACTGCATTAATTCACTACTACAGTATTCTGATAATATGTATAGGTGATATCCAGTAAGTTAAGTAAGAGTGTGTACGGCGTTATTCAGAAAACATATTATAATAATAATAACAAAAGCGGTTAGGACGCTAATCATCCCTGAACGCCACCGAAAACTTAATAGTTTTATTGTAGCCCCGCTGTGATTAGGGGTGTACCTTAGATTTGCATCTTGGCCTTTTTGGCCAATCCACATATCCATTCCACCCCCAGCTCTCTAGCCCTTTCCAGGCTAGGAAAAGCCTCGCCTATCAGATGGTGTCTATAAGCCCCTAGTGCTGGACATTCCAGCAGCAGGTGCTGGACATTCCAGCAGCAGGTGCTGGGCATCTTCCCTCTCCACTTTGCAGTATCGACATCTATCCGTTTCCGATAGACCTAGTCTCCTGCAGTGTGAGTTGAATTTTCCGTGACCAGTTAATAGTCTGATTGTAATGCTCAGGCTTAACCTGTTCATGTTCACTAGTAACCTGGCTCTCTTTTGTGCTAGGCGAGGCATTAGATTCCTCGCCTGTCTGCCCGTTCCTAGATTAGTCCACCGGTGAAAATGCTCCCTGTGGAATTTCCTCTTAATCTCTAACCTGCCCATGGCAAAGGAGACTCCCACTGGCATGAGGTTCTCCTTTCTGGTGCCCTCTTTCGCCAGTACGTCCGCTATCTCGTTACCATGGACTCCTGTGTGTCCGGGGACCAAAGCAAGAATAATCTTGTTGGTTTTCCCTAGAATCTCTAGCACTTCCATAGTCTCCCACACAATCTGTGAATTTGTGCTTGTCCTGTGGAGTGCTTTTATAGCAGCTTGACTGTCAGACCAAATATAAATATACTTGTTCGCAGTGCGCTGCTCTACAAGTAGTTCCAGGCAGTGTTTTATTGCCAAGACTTCCGCCTGGAATACTGTGGCTTTGTCTCCCAGGGCGATACTTACCCTGAGGTCTTCTTGAGGTCCAAAGACTCCCGCCCCAAAGCGACCCCCGTACCCCGACCCATCGGTGTACCAGTGCCTGACTGTGGGACCCGGAGTCCTCTTACTAATTTCCCAGTGATTCCTCTCAGGTAGGTAGACCACAAAGGCCTTCCTGATCTGGTATTTCCTGGCTATCTTATCCTGTCTCAAGGACATAGATCCTTGATCAAGCACGCCTAGTCTGGTGTGTGCTGTCCTTGCCCTGGTCCACTCCCCAGAAAACATATATTCAACAATGTTTTTTTCCACATACATACGTTTGACATGTTCGAAGGCAATGCGCAATTATGTTAATAATGAGTCTAATCACCCACCAGCATCAATAATCGCTTGGCATCTCCGAGGCATACTATCCACCAACTTTTCGGCGTATTCGCGGGGAAGTACCTTCCCAACGCGTTGAATTTCTTAGGTTACATTCCAAAAGTCATCGAATTTCTCAGGATACATACATCAAGCAGAAGCTTCGAGGAAAACATGTCTTCACTGTGAATTCGCTGTGAACCAACTATCCTGAGAAATTCGACGCATTTGGAAAGCACTTCCCTGCGAATACGCTAGGCAAGTAACTCTAGTGGCGCCACGAGGTGGTTAGAGTTTGTAACTCTAGGGTGACTGTCACTCAAATTCATGTCTAATGGAGCCTGTGAAACAGTTAGTAATCAAACTCGTTAGTTATTATGAGACTCATAATTAATTTGTATTAATTTAAAACTCTCAAAACTAAGCTTGTTCAACTGTCAACAGACTGGTGACCGTACACCTAGGGACTCGGAATTTGTCACTGGTGACTTTTTTAAATGTTACTTTTAAACGTACTAACTAATGATTAATCAATCCTAATGCTTTCATTAACGAGGGTAAACGACACCGTATCTAATGAGGGCATGAGAATTAATTGTTCACTGGTCAGTATGTTTAAAAATGACATTTCACTTATCCCCCTAGAGTTGCGTGGAATGTCCACGAGGTCGCGCGCGTGTTGGTGATTTGAGGTACTTGCCTAGCGTATACGCCGAAAATTTAGTGGATAATATGCCTCGGAGATGCCAAACGATTATTGATGCTGGTGGATTAATATAATTACGCATTGCCTTGGAACATGTCATATGTGGAAAAAAATATTGTTGAATAATTTTTTTATGAATAACGCCGTACACGCTCTTACTTAACTTACTGTACTTACCACAATCTTTAAATCATAAGTATTTGATACACTGGTTTGAGCTACAACTTTACAGGTTATAACGATCTCTCCGTTTTCGGTGTCATCTGTCTCTATTACATTAAGTACATGACCTGATTCAAATAATGTTCGTCCTTTGACATCATTTTGACCTCGTGTGAGGTTCTTTGGATTGGCCGAAAACCATACTTAATAATTCTTATCATTGTCATAAATTCTCTACTAACATTACCCTGTAAATTTACTGTACCATACGTCCGCGATCAAACAGACCATAGCAAAATTGCGAGTTTTGCATGAGCACCACCGTGGGCCTCCTCGTCCAATAGAATCACCGGAGAAGCATGAATGCGCATGCGTAGTCATCTGCGGGTGTTGGCGTCGTCAGCAAGTTCAGATCGGTTTCAATGAAATGTCAATGAAAACCGATCTGAACTTGCTGACGACACCGACACCCGTGGATGACTACGCATGCGCATTCACGCTTCTCCGGTGATCCTACGATTCGGGGTGCTCATGCAAAACTCGCAATTTTGCTATGGGTGCTTTGATCACGGACATATGGTACACCCAGCGTCTCGGATTCTGTCGCTAGTGACTTTCTAAAATATCATTTTTAATCATACTAACCAATGAACAATTAATTCTCATGCCCTCATTAGCTACGGTGGCGTTTACTCTCGTTAATAAAAGCATGAAGATTGATTAATTATTGGTTATTACGTTCAAAAATAACATTTAAAAAAATCACCAGCGACAGAATCCGAGACGCTGGGTGTACCGACCCGTGTAACGCCGTACCGTACGTCCGCGATCAAAGAGCCCGTAGGAAAATTGCGAGTTTTGCATGAGCACCCCTGTGGGTCTCCTCGTCCAATAGAATCACCGGAGAAGCGTGAATGCGCATGCGTAGTCATCCGGGAGTGTTGGCGTCGTCAGCAAGTTCAGATCGGTTTCAATGAAAACCGACCTGAGCTTGCTGACGACGGCAACACCCGCGGATGACTACACATGCGCATTCACGCACGCGCATATATAGATGGCAGTGTAGTTGCCGATGTGCGCGCGACCACACGACTGAAATAGATACTTTTTGGGAGTAAATTTACAGTGTAACGCTATTAGAGAATTTATAAAAATGATCAGAATTATTAAGTATGGCTTTCGGTCAATTCAAAATAACTTCACACGAGGTCAAAATGATGTCAAAGGACGAAAATTATTTGAATCAGGTCATGTATTAATGTAATAGAGACAGATGACACCGAAAATAGAGAGATCGTTATAACCTGTAACGTTGTAGCTCAATCCAGTGTATCAAATATTTATGACGTAAAAATTGTGGTAAGTACAGTAAGTTAAGTAAGAGCATGTACGGCGTTATTCATAAAAAATTTATTCAACAATGTTTTTTCCACATACATACGTTTGATATGTTCCAAGGCAATGCGCAATTATATTAACCCACCAGCATCAATAATCGCTTGGCATCTCCGAGGCATACTATCCACCAAATTTTCGGCGTATTCGCGGGGAAGTGCCTTCCAAATGCGTCGAATTTCTCGGGATAGCTGCTTCACAGTGAAGACACGTTTTTCTCGAAGCTTCTGCCTGATGTATTTATCCTGAGAAATTCGACGCATTTGGAAGGCACTTCCCCGCGAATACGCCGAAAATTTGGTGGATAGTATGCCTCGGAGATGCCAAGCGATTATTGATGCTGATGGGTAATTGGACTCATTATTAACATAATTGCGCATTGCCTTGGAACATGTCAAACGTATATATGTGAAAAGAGACATTGCTAAATACATTTTTTTATGAATAACGCTGTACACGCTCTTACTTAACTTACTGTATATCACCTATATATATTATCAGAATACTGTAGCAGTGGATTAATGCAATTTTTAACTCCATTAATCCACTTTACACGTTTGTGATTCTTCCATGGCAAGTGAACACTACTTGTAGGAAACGAATATAATTTTATTGTGGTGGATTAATATTTTGTACACGATCTGGTGTATTTGAGCAATCTTTAACGCAACAAGTTCTTTTCGAGAATAACATTTTACAAAAAAATATTTAATTTAATTAATAAAAAGGAATTTCAGTGTAACTGCCCTTTATGCGCTCGTTAAATTCCTCCCCATGACTTTACACAACAACTTTCAGATGGCGCCCTAATCGCCTTGCACGGGCCCTATGGGCTCTTTGATCGCGGACATACGGTATACCCGACTGAAGGGCCGTTCTGAGAGCTTCAACGTGTCGCCAGCGAGACGTCCCAAGTTGAATTTTATTTAACTTTTCTCTCCTGTTGCTGCGGCAGTCGCCATATTTGTTTGTTTTTGTTGTTTTGATGACTTTTATTTTGAAGTTTTAAAAAATATTTTTAAGCTTTTGTATCGTTTTTGTCTCAGTTTTTGTTGATCTAAGTTTTTCAAAATTAAATTTAATGTAGAAGTAAGTTTTCTTTAACCCTCCGGCAGGCGCGCCTGCAGCAAAAAGCTGCAAATTTACATTTTTCTGTTATAACTAAGATATGATAAGCACTGTAGTATTGTGCGTCTAGGCATTCTTCGTCCATGTTATTGGCTCCGCCTACCGGCAGATTTTGTGCCATATGCCATTTCCGTTCAGTTGTTACAGACGTTCGGTTCGAAGCGGTTTCAATTTGCGGTGTGTTTGCCGCAGCGCGCCCAGTCATATAAGTTTTATTTATTATTAAATTTTTTGAATTATGTAATATTGTCAACATTTTAGTATTATGTTTGTCAACATTGTGAGAAAAATACTTTTAAGAAGCACAGTAACATTATTGTCAAGTATCTAGAATGTAAGCAGAGAGAACAAATGGAAGTTGAATAATTTAATTTTTTTTTGTTTTGAAAGTTTATATGTTAGTCTATATTTCTTTGGTTTCTATTTGTTTCGAAAAATATATTTTTTTAGTTCAATAGAACAGTACAGGTTAAAGGAAGTTGAATAATATGACTTTTGTTTTAAAAAGTTTATATTTTAGTTTGTTATTTTCTTCAGGTTACATTTTTTTCAAAATGCTTATACATATATTCTCTTAGTTTAATAAAATAATTAAGCAATAAGCATGGTACCTTTGACTTATTTTGCTACATAGAACATATTTCCTTGGTTGTTTGTGAACTAGAAAAGTGAAGAATTAAATTCTGTGTAA
Organism: Xiphydria camelus; assembly: GCA_963678675.1. Classification (NCBI taxonomy): domain Eukaryota; kingdom Metazoa; phylum Arthropoda; class Insecta; order Hymenoptera; family Xiphydriidae; genus Xiphydria; species Xiphydria camelus. The sequence goes on from OY783194.1 coordinate 17,094,755, forward strand.
ATGCCGCGCGCGCCCGCTCATGGGAATTCCAGTAGCGCGCCCGCCGGAGGGTTAAGGATAGGTTTTGGTGTGTAAACAAAAAATACTTACTTTTACTTTAAATTTAATTTTGAAAAACCTAGATCCACAAAAACTGAGACAAAAACCATATAAAAGCTTAAAAATATCTCCAAAAAACTCAAAAATAAAAGTCATCAAAACAACAAAAACAAACAAATATAGCGACTGCCGCAGCGACAGGAGAGCAAAGTTAAATAAAATTCAACTTAGGACGTGTCGCTAGCGACAGAAGAGTGGGGAGAAGCTGCCAATGAATGCTCTATCCTTATGCGCTCGGTTAGTGTGACGTAGGCATCCCCGAAGTGGGGGTTAAAGACTCCAAACAATGAAAAAGTCCATAAGATTTAACACAGGGGCTTGCATTTTGCTAATATTGTCGCTACAATGCATCTGTGGCGACCCGTCACGCTACGACGGCCTGCCGCCAGATGGCGCCAACCCTCTCGGCCATCGACTCCGCGGCTCCCGGCAAATAGCTCTCGGCTACTCGTTAGTGGTCCAGCAACGGGAGGGTTACTATGTAAGACCGTAACTGCCCGTTTCTCACGGAGGACCACAGAGCGTCTAAGGCAGGAGTCGGCCTAGCCTTATTGACGAGTCCACAGGCCGAATCCAGGACGAAATGCTCCGCCACGAGTTGGCGAGCTCACATTTCGTTCCCCACATTGGTGACCCCGACGTGATTTTAATCACGAAACGAACAACAATTTCCTTCTTCGTTCGGGAATCGAACGAGCAACTGGAGAAATGGTCATAAGGAGAGGCGACCCTGCCGGCCTCAACAGGCCAAACGTCTCGCAACCAGCTCCGACTGGCAACACCCAGGAGCAACAGCCCACGAACATTCCGCCATGGGACGGGCCAGTCAACGAGCTGGCCCCCGCCGTCCATCGTGGGACGGTTCATGTACACCGTTCTGGACAGAAAAGGCCCACCTGTGGTGCTGCCAGCTTGAAGCCCAGTTCGCTATCGCCGGCATCACGCAGGACACAACCAAATTCGGCTACGTCGTCTCCCACTTAGACAGCCGACAGATGCATGAGATTGAAGACGTCATATGCAATCCTCCGGCGGAAGGCAAATACCAAAGGATCAAGGAGGAGTTGATCAAGCGATTGTCAGACTCCAGTAGCCTCCGAGTCCGCAAGCTCGTGGAGAGCGAGGAACTCGGCGACCGAACTCCGTCGCAGTTTCTACGACGCTTGAAGAGTCTGGCAGGAACGAACGTCCCCGAAGAACTCCTCCGCACACTGTAGATGAACCGCCTGCCCGATGCCACACAGCGCGTGCTCGCCGCCTCGATGGGACAACCAATGGACGTCATGGCGGAAATCTCAGACCAGGTGCACGAGATCGGCCCACCGAAGGGGCAGATTGCAGCAGTTTCGGCAAACAACGAAATAGCCGCACTGCAAACTGCGATGCAGCAGCTGCGCATGGAAATTCAGGCGATCTCGAATAGAGACAGCCTGCAGCAATCCGGAGGTCGTCCTCGTGTCAGAAACAGGAGCAGAAGCAGAAGCAGGAGCCGAACTCGCGATAACGACGACGAGTCGAACTGTTGGTATCACAGGCAGCACGGGGCCAGAGCAAAGAAGTGTCGCGCGCCCTGCAATTTCAAGGCGGGAAACTAATAGAATCGTCCTTGATCGCGGCCATCAACGACGGTTCCAAGCTACGCCGCATTTTCATCACGGACACAACATCAAAGGTGTGTTTTCTCATAGATACGGGAGCAGACCTGTGTATTTTTCCGCGCTCACTCGCGAAGAATCGATCGCGTAAAACCGATTATACGCTCTTCGCGGCGAACGGAGCGCCGATCGCGACTTACGGGACTGTTACTCTCGAGTTAAACTTTCGACTTCGACGCAGTTTTAAGTGGAGATTCATGGTCGCGGATGTGGATAATCCGATAATCGGCGTCGATTTTCTCGCGTTCTATGGACTTCTAGTGGATGTGCGCGATCGCCGCCTTATCGATCGAACTACGTTGCTTTCGGTGCCCGGGAAAGCCGTGACGGAAGAAGCGGTGACGATAAGGACAATCTCGGGCAGCTCCGGACTATCATCGATTGTTAAGTGAATACCCTGACTTAACCCGACCGGCGGGGATCGAACGCGAAGACATCAAACATGACGTAACACATCACATCACGACGACGGCAGGAGCGCCCGTATTCTGCAGGCTTCGGAGACTAGCACCAGCTCGTTTGCACTCAGCAAAAGCCGAGTTCGATATCATGCTTCAGCAGGGGACTATCCGACCGTCCAGCAGCCTCTGGGCGTCTGCCTTACATCTTGTCGCGAAAAAGACCGGCGAATGGAGACCGTGCGGGGATTATCGCGCTCTCAACGCGCGAGCCGTACCAGATCGGTATCCAGTCCCGCATATAGAGGTTTTTGTGCAGTCCCTTTACGGAAGAACGGTCTTCTCCACCATCGACCTGGTCCGGGCGTGTTATCAAATTCCCGTCGCAGCGGAAGACGTGGCGAAAACGGCGATACCACGCCGTTCGGACTTTTCGAGTTCCCTAGAATACCGTTTGGACTTCGGAATGCCGCGTAAACGTTCCAACGATTTATCGATCACGTTCTGCGGGGATTAGACTTTTGCTACGCCAACATAGATGATGTCCTGGTAGCGTCAAGGGACAACGAGGAACATCTTCGTCATCTGCGGACACTCTTCGAGCGATTCAAGGAGTACGGCCTCGTCATCAACTCGGCGAAGTGCGTTTTCGGCGCACAAAAGGTGCGATTTCTCAGATACGAAGTCGATGGCCGTGGTACGACACCCCTGGAGGCGTGAGTTCAGGACATCACGAACTTTCCGAAACCAGAGACGGTTCGCCAACTGCGCAGGTTCCTGGTTATGGTAAACTTCTACCGTCGTTTCATACCTAGGGCCGCCGAACTGCTGCAACCTCTCCACGACTTTCTCAAAGGTGAGAGAGTCAAAGGCGACTCCCCAATCATCTGGAATCCGAGCACGGAGGCCGCTTTCGAGGAGACGAAAGCGGTCTACGGCAGCCGTTAGCGTTCTTCACGAAGGCCTTGTCTGCGGCGCAACGAAACTACAGTGCCTACGACCGCGAGTTATTGGCAGTCTACACGGCTGTCAAGCGTTTTTATCACCATCTAGAAGGCCATCAATTCACAATATTTACTGACCATAAACCGTTGACGTTCGCGTTCTAGTAAAAACCTGAGAAATGTTCGCACAGACAATTCCGATACCTGGACTTCATCGGCCAATTCTCTTCAGATGTCCGCCACATCGCAGGAATCGACAATGCCACCGCAGATGCCCTTTCATGGATAGAAGCGGTATCGAGGGCCGTCGACTGCCGAGAGATCGCGTTGGCTCAGGAGGACGACCCGGAGCTGCACGAACTTCTACAGGGGAACACGAGCAGCCTTATACTTCGCAAAATATACATTCCCGACGTTAACGCGAATATTTTCTGCGAAGTAGGCTCAGATTCAGCACGACCGTACGTTCCCGCGAGTCTATGACGCGAGACTTGTTTAACTCTCTGCACGGACTCTCGCATCCAGGGATCCGAGCCACGCAGAAGTTAATTACCGAGCGGTACGTTTGACCTTCCGTGAACAAGGACTGCAGAGTTTGGGCACGGCAATGCATTCCGTGTCAAAGGGCGAAGATAACGCGACACGTGACAACACCAATAAAGGAGTTCAGACCAGTAGGTCAACAATTCGAACACATCCATCTCGACATCGTGGGTCCGCTACCACCGTCCCAAGGATCTCGATACTGCTTAACCTGCGTGGATCATTTCACACGCTGACCCGAGGCGGTACCACTCCCAAACATCGAAGCAGAAGCGGTGGCATGCGCTTTCATGGACGTATGGATAGCGCGCTTTGGGGTACAATTAAAGGTAACTACGGACCAATGGAGGCAATTCGAGTCCACCCTTTTCAAAGAGCTCCTACGGCTGACGGGTACCGATCGTATGCGGACAACGGCATATCATCCAGCCGCGAATGGCATGGTCGAGAGATTCCATCGCCAACTCAAGGCTGCCATTAAGTGCCACGAAACGGAACGATGGACGGAAATTCTATCGATCATCCTGCTTGGGATTCGCACCGCCATCAAAGACGATCTCGGAGCATCGGTAGCAGAGATGGTCTACGGCTCAACAATCCGGCTACCCGGCGAATTTTTCAATACAAGCAAGAGGAAACCGGAGAAGCCGAGTTTGTCGCTCGACTACGGCGACACATCCACGAGCTGAAACCAATCCCAGCGGCACGGCATGGAATCAAAAAGCCTTTCGTCTTTAAGGATTTAGCGACATCTCCGTACGTATTCTTATGGCACGATGCTGCTAGAGGACCACTTCAGCCACCATACGACGGGCCATTTCCGGTCCGGAAACGGTCCAACGACAACTACGTCATATTCATCAACGGTCGAGAAGCTAGGGTGAATATCGAGCGATTAAAACCGGCATACGTGTTGACGAATGACAACTTTGAGCAACCAGTCGCCGTCAGGACGCCGGACCCTCAGCCAAGCAGCTCGCAATGCAGTAGGACGAAACCGGGGGACCGCAACACGAGGATCACCAGGACAACCCTACACGACCCGATCCGGCAGGCGCGTACGCTTCGTGGAGAAGCTACAGGCCGGACTGGTAGGGGGGTGCTGTGGCGGCTGAGTCACGCCCACCTGCACCGATTCCGGCTACCTGACCAGTGCGTTAGAGGTAACGGCCGGACAGGGATTAACCGGGACGTTAATCCTCGATGACGCATCGATTCCGGCTACCTGACCAGCGCATCAGGTGTAATGGCCGGACAGGGATTAACCGAAACGTTAATCCCCGATGTCGCACCGATTCTGGTCACCTGACCAGCGCGTCAGGGGTAGCGGCCGGATAGGGATTAACCAGGACGTTAATCCCCATTGACGCACAGACGACCGTACCGGCTAACGATGCTCACTTGTAGCACACGAGGAGTGCTTCGACTGGTTCGGCGCAAGGGAACGAGCACCGTATAAGAAGGCGTCCCGACGAGCTCATCGAGGAGTCATCGACGATTCATCAGCGAGTCTTCATCGACCATCGAGCGTACATCGTCCTCGCATCGCCTGCCTAGCGACGTCGAGTCGACTAGGGCAGAGACCACCGACAGGACGCTCACAGTTCATAGTTCGCATTTCGCATTAGACTTTAGAGAGTTGTAGAGGAGTCGAATAAAGAATGAGTCTTTCTTCGAACCTTGTGTTTCTTCTCTCCACATTTCTCCAGCGTGTGGGATCCCTAAGCGATCCCCACACATCAAAATAGTGATTGTAAAAGGTAAGCACTTAACCTATCAGTTTTCATGATATCTACTCGCGGTTTGCCACTTTTAATCACTTATTTCTTCGTTGCACTTATAAAAATAATGCTTATAGTAAATGTAAATATATTAAATTAAACTATTTACATTAAAATTATGTTTAAATAGTTTGTAAAATTGTAAAATATGTCCAACACTTGCGAAAGTGCTGCGATTTGTAACCTGCAGACACTGGCGGATCATATGAATTCATAATTGTTTGATCATTTTATAGAGATGGTCATGTGTTGGGACCCTGATTGCAAGCATTACAGTGAAAAACGAACTTGTAAGTTCTTCAAATTTCCGAAAGGTATTAAAGAGGAAATGAGAAAAACTTGTAAAGTGCGTATGGAACATCACGAACACATTTATGACATTATTTTTACAATGTGTGCTTCTTAATATAGACGTGACATACAACTTGGACCAAGTGCATATATATGTTCATGTCATTTCCCCGAAGGAGGTTGAAAAAATTTGCCTACGCTTTTTGAGCACAACATAAAAAGCGTTTTACTTTTTCATCTCCAGAAAAGAGCTTCAAAAGTTGCTGCAGCTACTGTGACATCGGAAATAGTTGAAGAGGAGACGCAGGTTCAAGAAAGGTGTGTTTTCAGTATCGTAGGTACAATATTTGATGTGATTGAATGTTTCCCTGAAAGAAGCCAGCTCATAATAGAGATACGTGGGCAGTATTTCAGTAGGTACTGTTTTCTTTGTATCCTACAGCGAAGTCTTGAAATCACAGCCATCGATGCCGAGCGATACTCGCGGGTCACCTACGATTGCATCAGTGACTAATGGAATCAGAAAATTATTTTCTACGGCAACAGCTCGACGAACAACGAGCCATGGCCAATGGTGTTCCATTTTCGTACAAATTGAAAATAATGACAGTTTGTGCAAGCTGTACACAGGGCTTCCCAAGGCAAAAATATTCGTATCTGTGTACAGTCTCTTGTCAAACATACCCAGATAGCAAAATGAGAACACATTGGTGCAAATTGAACTCACACCGTCAGTAACGCGTGCGCTGCAATTTAAGGATAAAATGCGTCGTCATTGGCATCTGCTTTTGTCCTCACGCCGCAAGGAAAACCGTAACGTAGTAGTTGACGGCAACAGGGTATCACGGCGTGAGGAATGCATAATTTCGATGTTGGTGGTAGGTTGAAGGCAAACGGATAGCAACATATAAGGTAGAACGTCATGCTGTCCGATTGCCTTAAAAATGATTTATTTTACGTAATTCTTACAGTAAAAATAATATATTTTTTATATTTATTATTACTGTAAAGTTTTACAACAGATAGTATCCACAGTGAAAGCTCACTAATTCTAAGCTCATACGTACATAGCATAACTAGACAAAGACGTCGAAAATAATATGATGCTCATATGGAAAATGAAGAAAATAAAGCAATGTTAAATTATTCATCGTTGACTCGACGATTGCCTCTGAAATGAAGTCTACAAGTTTGTTGATTATGATTTCCATTGTTTTTTCTTTTTTCTGCATTACGATGTCGTTGCTTTGCTATACGTAGTGCCTCTTGCACATAAAGTTTGAATTCCTCATCAGTAGGAGGTTCAAAATAGGAATTTTCCGATAATGTTTCTGAAATAATTTTTATTGCAATTACACGGCTTACTTCTATATCAAGGAAAACGATACTTCTGCTTAAGCACATTACGATTTAGTGTATTTCTTCAAATTGTATAGAAATATAATTCTCACCAAACAAAGCATCCGCCAATATTTTATCGTTGAATGAAATTGACGGTGGGTCAGGATTTTGTTCGTCCTTTCCAAACCAAGTAAAGCAACTGCTTACTTCGTCAGTCATAAGCTTCATACTGTAACGTTGCAAATCGAGCACGTTACAATGTGACGCAGTCCCTCACGTCGCACCGCCGGTCCCGCCATCCCCAGAGCATTATTTAGAGCGTTAAGAATTAGTTTTGTTAGAACCGACTACCGTATCTAGATCTGTTAGACTAAAATAGAGCTACAAGGATGCTGGAGCTGGAGGACAAGGGGCTGCAACGAGCGCCAGATGCCGTGCGGCAAGATGCCTGCGACTTCCCTGCCAGGTGCAGGACTGGGACTTGCAGACGAGTAGCGTACCCGGCGAGGAACGTAACTTGTGTAGACAGGCACCCCGTTTCTTCGGCACGGATGGACCACTTGGGAGTTAGCGTCGCATCGAGATTCTCCGCGTGATCCCACAGGGGAATATTCTGGAAGAATCTTCGAAGGCTAACTCCGTATCGGAATCCTCCGCGTGATCCCGCAGGGGAATGTTCCGGAGGAATTCATGAAGCAGTCTTCCGTGAGGGGATAGTTCCGGAGCAACGAAGAAATCCAGCGAGCTGCGCACGCATCCGAAACAACAAGGAAGGCGATATTGTCTTCGATTGGCGATCTACGGAGCGGGCGCGCAGCGGTAATAGCAGCGTCACGCATGCAAATCAGCGGGGGAAATCGATCACCAATTAGATCGCGTAAAGGACTCCTAGAGTGGGGAAGGGCCTTCTCTCCGCCTAACGAGCCGCAGCGATCCCTGGACTCTTCCTCTTTCGTGCGGACCAGCGGTGTGACCAGACGTCAACTGCCCAGTAGTCAACTGCGGAATTTTTCCGGTAAACCGGTTCCTTATTAGCGACACGTGGCCGTGAATAGTAATTCTTTTCGTCCCTTTTCGTATCGTATTGCCCTTGAAAGGCCTACCGTTTATCGTGTATCGCGTGGAAGTGTAGCGGACCCGTGTGTTAGTATCGTAGTATCTTTATCTTTTTGTTTCGCGTATTAGTCGTCGATCGTGTGTGATCGCGTAGTGATATCGTTTAAGCTATCGTATCTGGGGATGCTTGGGAAATTCGGTAGCATCTGGCAACCGAATTTCCTGAGACGAATTGAGCACGCTACCAATTTAGTAGAATATGTAACGCCGGTAGTGCGGTTACCGGCGTAGGAGAATATCTAGTGCCGATAGTACGGTGATATCTTTGTGAGGCATTCCGTGTGCTCGACTCTCGACTCTTTACTCTCTGCTGTTTAGTATCGATTCGCGATTACCGTTAGTTCTAGTGATTCTCTTTGTTCCGAGTGCGTGCGGTATTCTCTTCGCGGTCGAACCCCGCGATCGCGATCGGTGTGAATTCGGTTATTATCTGCTGTCTTCGGGCGTATCTCCGCGATCGGTGTGAATTCGGTTATTATCTGCTGTCTTCGGGCGTATCTCCGCGATCGGTGCGAATTCGGTTATTATCTGCTGTCTTCGGTCGTATCTCCGCGATCGGTGTGAATTCGGTTATTATCTGCTGTCTTCGTGCGTATCTCCGCGATCGGTGCGAATTCGGTTACTATCTGCTGTCTTCGTGCGTATTTCCGCATCCGGAATCGAATTCGGTTACTATCTGCTGTCTTCGTGCGTATTTCCGCGTCCGGAATCGAATTCGGTTACTATCTGCTGTCTTCGTGCGTATTTCCGTGTATTACCTTACCTTCGGTGTTAGCTTCACGCGTGTCTCCGGTATTATCTTCGCGTGCCGTCTTCGTGTGATTACCGGATATCTGTGCTATCCGACCATATTATATCGCATAAGTTATTCTCTCAATAAATCCTAAGTGTTATTTCTTTGATTAGAAGCCGCCTCAAATTCATTTCTTTGTCTCACGACCCCGCCCCTCTCCTTCGCCGATACGGGGCTGAGCTAGCGGAGTTCCGTTTCCGGTTCACGTGATCTGACTGTGCCTCGCCTATCGCGAATATCTTTGGTGTCTCGGGACACCTGGCGCCCAACATATCTTTATCTGCTGTCTTACCCGAGCTGGGCCAGTTAGAGAGCGTGCCGAAGTGAGCGACTACCCGGTAGCGCCTTGTAGCGTCGTTACAATACATACAGGGTGACATTTTGAAAACTTGCCACCCCAATATCTCAGAAAGTTAGAGATTCTCTAAAAAAAAATACGGTTTCGGCAGTGGAGAGGGGGGCCCAAAATGACATAATCGGAGACGCATCCCCTCCAACCCCCTTAGGGGTAGCCCCCCCAACTTTGTAATCTTAAATAGCAACCCCCCATGTGTGATACAGCGTTGGAAAGCTCTTTAAAAAATGCTTTACAACAACACCAAATTTTGGTACCTTTCGATGAGTAATTTTTGCGCAAATCGAGAAAGAAACTGCTAGAAGTAAGTTGTCAATTTATTTATTAAAGGTCAATTACGTGACAATACATTTTCGAAATGATTTCCATTGATTTTTCGGACTTTTTCAAATGTTCTTAAAATTTTGCGACATTCTTGCATGATTCTCTGTTTCAGTTGGTTAATGCTTGCTGGTTGAGTTTAAAAAACAACAGCTTTCAGATGTCCCCATAAGAAGAAATCGCAGGGAGTAAGATCAGATAATGGAAATCACTTCGAAAATTTATTGTAACATAATTGACCTTTAATAAATAAATTGACAAAATTTACTTCTGGCAGTTTCTTTATCGATTTGCGCGAAAACTACTCATCGAACAGTACCAAAATTTGATGTTGCTGTAAAGCATTTTTAAAGAGCTTTCCAACGCTGTATCACACATGGGGGGTTGCTATTTAAGATTACAAAGTTGGGGGGGTCTACCCCTAAGGGGGTTGGAGTGAGTGCGTCTCCGATTATGTCATTTTGATTCCCCCTCTCCACTGGCGAAACCATATTTTTGTTTTTTAGAAAATCTCTGTAATTTTCTGAGATATTGGGGCGGCAAGTTTTCAAAATGTCACCCTCTGTATATTCAAGACTTCTCGACGATTAAAACCTCCCAAGTATCGCAGATAAGAAACCTAGTAAAAATTAATGTACAGTTTTAAACAATTTTAAATCTATCTTCGTAAAAATATTGAGGCTTACAATATCATTGTACAACTGTTCAGAAGCGTTTTCGAAATTCAGTACTTCATTAACAGTACGCATTGGTAGTATGTTTGGTTTTTGCGGGTTCTTACGACATTTTATATCATTCGAGAGTTGCCTCAAATGATCCATAATATCGGTGTACATTTCTTCCTGTCAATCTTGCATTGATCTGTAAAAGGAAAATATATTTCCATACTAACACATAAAAAGAATGAAAGACAATAACGCGCACCATCAGCTTAAAGGCATTGGCTATTAAATTTCAGAAGCACTTTTCAATACATACGAAGTACGTGAGTTTTTCTCAATCGCCAAATAATTAACTTGAAATGATATACACAATAGATAAAGAAAGAAACTGATCAGCAACCAAAAAGACATTATGACTTCAGATATTACTTTACGTTTCAAATGCAATACTTTAGAGAAGATTACAGCACATGAAGAAAGCATAAATATATGATTATGCGTCAACTTAATGCTTTCTACATGCGTTACAATTTTGTGTGGCAACTGAATAGTTTTTGCTTAAATAATTGTACTCACTGAAGCTGTTCCGCAAGAGTTACTGAATTGTTCGATGACGAATTATCATCCTCATCATGTACGACATCAGCTTCACGGTCGCTGTTTCTGCTATTTGCAAGGAATGGAGAAATTCTTCGCGAAGGACTATTTCTTTCTTCGTATAGAGAAGCAATTGTCTGGTCAGTAGAATTATTATTGTTTGTAATAGCTGCAGCGTTATCTACTGATGAAAATACGTTTTGATTTTGCACAGTAACGCTATTGGATGACAGATGTGCCAACGGTTGTCCGAAAGTAGGCAGCATTGCGTTCTTAAAAGCTGTCTGCATAATTGAATCGTTACTAGATGTCTGCAAAGTTTGCTGAGGATTGTAACTTGGCAGGCAACGAGAATTTGTCAACATCATGGTATTGTTAGCATTATTATTGTTCATCTCTGGTCGTGACAGAATTTGGTCGGTTAGTTGGTCTAGATGAATGTCGATTGGAGCACGTTTCGTGTACAACTGTTGCTTTTTAGAAATTGCTGCGGCATCTGCAGTATTAATTACAGTTGAGCTCCTCAAAGATGGAATGTTCTGAGGTGGAGTGTATTGCGTTATATTCACAGTTTCGTCCAATGCAGGCGGAAATTCATAGTGTTCAAGTGAAGTTTGAGACTGATCTTGAAGTTGAGGAGAATTTAAAGGTATTGGGGTGTATGGCTCTTTAGAGTGCAGAACTCATTTTATAGTTGATATTTCTTGAGTTATTGACGAAGACTGTTGTGTATCGAAATCTTTTCTACGTTTCCGTACATTCCGTAGTTCATTTTCGCTTGATGACGTAGTGCAATATTTTCTAGGTTTTATAACTGTTCTTTTCATGCGCTTCATGACAGTATATCGTTAAATCGTCGGGTTGAACCTACTGACAGTTGGATATAAAATCATAGAAAAGTATGTCATATAAATTTTAAATATGAAGTGCTTCAATTAATGATAGAAATATAAATAAATCAACAAAGCATTGCTAACTAGATATAAAAGTAAAGGAGAAGCGAAGCATCTATTATATATTAAATTGAAAATAAAGCGTTAGAAAGCAGGCATGGAGGGGACCCAATTTCATTATATGATAATATGTGAATTGAGCGTAAAATACGTTAAATTTTGTACTATGTAATAAAATTTTGTTCATGCGTCATGTACAATGGAATTGAAATACTCCAGTTGGAATACTATCTACCAATCGTATTCATAAAAGTGTAACCGAAAAGAGGAAGGTAATTTAAAAACATTCAACATATACTAAATTAATCATGGAAAGTAGCAACAACAAAATAATTTTCTGATTGTTCAGTTTCACTCCCATCATCGCTGCTATCTCTTTCGTCTAAATATGCACTCCAATATGGCATTATATAACACTTCTGTTTGACATTGGAAAATGAAATAGCGCAAATCTGGCAAGACAATGAGGAACATTTGAAAATGCCCACGTCGGACGAATTTATACCAACGTCATACAGTTTCAACCAGCAGGAATTTCTTGACAAATAAACAATATTCATTTTGTGTATCAGCAATGTATAGAATCAAACATATTGATTTATCGTGCAAAAAACAGCAATTATCATGCGAGCCTGTGCTAAAAAATAGTTGAGCATTTTTTGGTTTCCGATATTGTCGATACGTTCCGGAAACGTTCGTAGGTATAGGACCATTTTCATGAACATCGTATAACGAAACTGATGACTTTCTTTCGCCACGAGTGGTATTTGTATTGTTTCCGTTATCACGTTCTGCCATTCTGTTAGCAATTTGCTGTAGGATCTGATTCGGTTTCTTGCAGATTTTCCTTATATTGCTCATATTGTTTTCATAAGGAAACGCGGAGAAGTTATCGAGGGAACCAAAGTTTAATGCATCATCAACGAGATGTAGTAAACCGGGTATGTTATAAGGCATAAACGCGATCCTATAAACAGAAGGGCATGTTTTAACAAAACTTTCCAATGCCAGTTTTACAAAGTTCATTGCCTATTCTGAAGGAGATTGAGACACAAGGACACGAATGGAAGCATGAAGTAATAAAAAGTAAAGATAGACGTTTTCTTCCAAAATACCACGCAGAACTACGGGACCAGTATATAGTAGGAATTGACGAAATTCGGTGGCCATGCATTGCTTGTACTCTGAAAGAGATCGTGGAGATCGAGCAAACTCTCGAGGGCAGTATTTCTTAATGATTTCGAGTCTAGCTGATACTACTTCAAGCATTCTGGATGAAAACGAAACTTGTCGGTCGATTTGCCATCAACCCAAGCACAAATCATTCTCTTCATAACACCTAAACATACAAGGTGCATATATTCAAACGAAACTTGTGAAACCGGATTATGCAAAATTTTGAAAAGTGGGGAACTCTCTTTTTGGTGATTTTTATAAGCAACATTCTTATAATCGGTTTCATCTCTCAGATTATGGCCAACACCAAGAAAAAGCATGCGCCTTTCGTCATATTTCCCCTTCACCACGCATTTAGAGCAAGCTTCCTTGGAATTATAACCAGCGTAATTTAAAAGATGTGAACGAGCAGGTGCGTCTGCGATGAAACATCTGATAGTGATAGGTATATTTAAACGTTTGAATTCTACACTGCCTTTTTTCCAATATCTTATTCACCTCGTCAACGAATTTTTCAACAAATTTGTTTGCGTTGAAGGAAGATTTCCCAGGTCCACTATAAATCCCAACGAGCTCTGGTGTACTACTAAGAATATTAGCTACTCTTATTTGAATCGGCCAAAGTTTCACTTTGCCATTGTTATCGAATCTGAGGCCATCGGCATTAAAATCGATATGTAATATCGTTGGAATCGCAGAAATTGGTGTTTCGGAAAGAACGTTAAGGTAGTACTATCGCTCGGCTCACCACCTAATAGGGGCACCGGGGGGGTATAAGAAAATGTTCATTTCGACAGGAAAAAGTTTCTAAAATTTGCTCATTGAAGCTTCGTTTGAATGTTTTTCGTAACCCTTTGCGGAACAAAAATAGAAATAAAAAATATTTCAAGTTTTCTTCATGCACCACACCGTACAGTTTCGTACAGCCCTGTCTCAATACATTCCCGTTTCGTATTTACAGATACACGCACACTAGTATCGTAAGGTCCGCATCGAAAACGTGGCGACACCGCTTCATCACTATACTGACAAGATTGTTGTGTTTGGTTATGTGTTGCTACCGTTGCTACTGAATACGTCACGTGCTGTTGCCATATTCTCTCCGCTCAATTTTCCCCCTCCTACGTGATTGATAGCGTCATTACATTTTATTTGTTTACTCAATAACTAAATGGTGGATCTTGCCTATTTTTTAATATATGTTTCTATGAATATAGAACTGTGTCTGAATTTTTTTTAACAAATCGGTGGATTTTTTATCTTCAAAATGTGAAAAATACTTCAAAGCATGCCCATTTACATGAGGTTAAATGGGAGAAATGCACATCTTTAAAATTTAATATCTTTATTTTCTGACGGTAGATTGTTTTTTTTTCACTAACAACAATGTTTTATTTTGCCGAGATCTACGTCTGAAAAAAATTTCAGAATTTCCGTAGATGAATCGATATCGTGATAGTACTACTTTAATGATTCCACGTTCGACTCCTAAATGAAGGTACTCACCAGGTTCCATCATAACAATATGAGCAGTGGAGCGAGGAGTTTTTAAAAGTGTTCTGCAATCTTTGGGAAGATATGAAAGGCTTGGATGACTTGAAATTACTTTCAATATTTCATTTCCGTGCTTGTGAGGAAGTTTACATTTCACGAAAACATCTGCTAATTTTTTCTGGAATGAACTTGCGTATCTATTACTGATTTCATCGAAATCATTCGAAAAGGATTCAGTTTCAGATCTCCCTGACAAATGATCACTGGCAGCTGTTAATGTTTCCAAATCAAGATTTATAGCACGAGGATCGCATAAGTTTTCATTAACATTCCGAACAGGTACCAGAAGCGTCGCGAGTGAAGATGCGTTTATCTCAAGTTCTTCGAGATTGCCATTCTGTAAAGAGCTATCAGATGAATTTGACGAGACATATTCAACTGCTAAATAATAGGTTTGTTCTGGCTGCCTATACTCTCTACACTTTAGTGTAGCAAGTATAAACTGAGTGTAGCCGAGTGTAACGCACTTTTTGGGAGTGGGGGAAAAGTGTACACCTGGCAACAAGAATGGCATAGTGCAATCAAATATGGCCGATATACTCGAGTACCGTCACCCAAAGCAGGTTAATCTGACGTTAGGTGTACGCAGTTATTCTGAAATTTCCTGGTATAATAGGTAAATTAAAATGCATTGACTCATCCTGATTTACCTCATCCTCGTTCAAACATTGTATCTAAAAGATCTTGTCAATAACTAATAATAATCTGCAGGTCCCATAGACGGATCACATATTAGAATCGATAAACCATTGTTGGACAAAGATTCTTATATCATTCGACACCAGTTTTTTTCAATTCAATTACAAGCTGTGGTCGATCAGAAACAAACATTTATAGGCGTGTTCGTCGGTTACCCGGGGTCTGTTCACGATGCCAGGGTCTTTCGAGAGTCGCCTTTGTACAATAGCTTGGATGAACTTTGTGGTGGTACGAATTTCTAAGTTGAAATAATAAAATGTTATTTGGTGTATGTATCTTCAGTTTATCAAAGAAACGGTGGAGCGCTTCTACTGTTTCAAGTCTTGAATATTTCACGAGTAATAGGTATTCATTTACAGAAGGAGAATACTTATTGGGAGACAGTGCTTATCCCTGTTTGAAAAAGCTGATGGTTCCATATAGACAACGGGCATTTAACGCGAGATCAAACAAATTTTAATGTAAGATTGAGCTCTTGTCGCGTTATTATCGAAAATGCATTTGGCAACCTGAAACAACGATTTCGACAATTGTAATACTTGAAACTGAGAAACATCGTTCAGATAGTGATTGTAATTAACGCTTGTTGCGTATTGCATAACTTGGCAAATACTGATGATCTCGAAATGTTTGAACCACCACTGTATGAAGATTTTCCAGATCCTGAGGGTGGAAACATACAAATAAACGCAGCATTATTTCGATTTTGTTCTTTTCATTTAGATTGAAGAAAAATAGTAATAACGTATACCAACAAATCCTGTACGCTTTGTTAAAATAACATTGAAAAAGCAGAATTATAAGAAGGAAAAATAGATACATAATCTTAGGATAATAATGAAATATAAAATACTTTGTAATGATAAAAATATTTGGGACACGGCAAAACGGCCAATCAAATTATAACTTGCAGCTCGGGACAGGCGAAAGTGCATGATAAAATCACTTTCACATTGAGACTGTTGTGACGTGGAGAATCGCACCGCGTCACAAAAAAGGGTGCAATCGGCCCCTTCGAACTAATGCGTGCGAATCGGCCGTCGAAAGGGCCGCGCGAAACGCCGCGAGCGCGATCGCGGCGACGGAATGAATCCGGACGGGCCCGGGTAGCGCGCTCGAACCGGTATCGATCCGGAGGCGAGTTAGTTCCGCTCGAGCCACGATAAGAGTACGATCGTTTAAGCCGTTTATAATAAGTTCATCGTGTAGCTTTCGTCGTGGAGCAGTCGTCGTAGGGCGTTGATCACGAGCGTTTCGCGAGAGCATCCGTGTAGCCTGCGAGAGAGTGCGTCGAGTACGAGTGTTGGACAGAAGTGATCGAGAGAGAGTCGAGGGAGAGACGGAGCGTCTCCAAGGAGTCATCGTTGTCAACCCCGATTCCGAGAGGATCCTTCGCTGAAACCTGAAGGATCAGAGGTGTCGTGACGGGCCGCCAACCGGACGACCAAGGAGGGCGACGAGGGGGCCATTGAAGACCTCGACGCTACCGGTACGCTCCTCCTTTCCCGAACGTTCGACCTCCGACCCGCCGTGGGCTTCCGTCGAGCCGGCGCGCACCTGTTCGCCGTGTTCGCGCCCGTTTCCGTCTCGCGCTCGCCGTCCGAGAGCACACGTTTTCATCCTGCGCTCACCGTCCGAGAGAGAGAGAGAGAGAGAGCGCACGTTTTCATCTCGCGCTCGCCGTTCTATAGCGCCCGTTTCCGTTTCGCGCTCGCCGTTTCGGAGCGCGCGTGCCCGGTTAGCGCTCGTCGTTGAGACCGCCCCCGTTCCGTTTTAGCGATCACCGGTTAGAGCGTGCGTTTCGTCGTCGCGTTAGCGGGAGGCGTGTGGCACCGAAGCCGCGCCGAGAGTCGTCGCGACTGCGAACGTCGCCCGGGAACGGTCGTCCCGTTCCGCGGGGAACAATAAAGTCTATCTTTTTCTGTTTCTTTGTTTCTGCGTTCCGTTTCTTTTCTTTTTGTTCGCCCGTCCTTCCGTGTCCCAGCCATCGTCCACCGAACCGCCCCTCTACCATTTGCTGTGGTAGCCGGACCCGTTCGAGATCGGATCGTTACCGATCTCGCGATTTCCGTGCGTTATCGGGGAGCTCGTTCGTCTCCCCTCGCGGAGCATTCGTAGTGCACCTGGCGCCCATCGTCTTTCCCGTTTCACGCGCGGCATCATAGCCGCTAGATTGTGAGTAGCGGAGGGCACCGAGGGTCCTCACCGAAACGCTACGTCATACTGTATCTAAAAATGGACAAGCGATGCCGAGGTGTTACTACTTACAACTTTGCTTCCGCCGTTCCATTGTAGATGGCTTACGAGAAAGACGGCGGAAGCAAAGTTGTAGATCTAATACTTCCCCAGTTCCCCACCCTATATCTTCTAAACGGTAAGTTGGACAAACGAAACAAAGTGATGGGCAATCATGGGGAAACAAAGGGCAAATGATCATGCATTTGAATTTTCCAAATTATACTATGGGGGGGGGGGGCTAATGCGACCTGTATGAAGTTAGCCCCCAAACCACCGAATAAAAAATTTTGGAATATATAGTCGTTTGCTATTTATTTGCCCATGATTGCCCATCACTTTGTTTTTTTTTGTCCAACCCACCGTTTAGAAGATATATCTAAAAATAGGGCGGGGGCCAACTTCACGCTAGCCCCCCCATAACGTAATTTCGAAAATTCAAATGCATGATCGTTTGCCCTTTGTTTGCCCATGATTGCCCATCACTTTGTTTCGTTTGTCCAACTCACCGTTTAGAAGATATAGGGTGGGGAAGTATTAGATATACAACTCTTTGCTTCCGCCGTCTTTCTCGTAAGCCATCTACAATAGAACGGCGGAAGCAAAGTTGTAAGTAGTAACACCTCGGCATCGCTTGCCCATTCTTAGATACAGTCTCAATATGCATTTTCGACGTGATAACACTTCAGAAACGTTTGCCCATTTTTAGAAGGAGTCTCAATATGCACTTTTAACGTTTGCCCAACCTGTGGAATCCCTCTATAGCGAGTTTCATAAGTGAAGTAAAAATTCAAAATCGTAAAATCGGTGATATCTCCTCGGAATCATTTGCCCATTTTTAGAAAGAGACTCAGTAAGCATTTTCGATGTTTGCCCAAGCCGTGGAATCCCTCTACAGCGAGTTTCATAAGTGAAGTAAAAATTAAAAATCGTAAAACCGGTGATATCTCCTCGGAATCATTTGCCCATTTTTAGAAAGAGACTCAGTAAGCATTTTCGACGTTTGCCCAACCCGTGGAATCCCTCTACAGCGAGTTTCATAAGTGAAGTAAAAATTCAAAATCGTAAAATCGGTGATATCTCCTCGGAATCGTTTGCCCATTTTTAGAAAGAGACTCAGTACGCATTTTCGATATTTGCCCAACCCGTGGAATCCCTCTACAGTGAGTTTCATAAGTGAAGTAAAAATTCAAAATCGTAAAATCGGTGATATCGGTATTTTATCAAAGATAAAAAATAAATAAATACATTTCTGGGCATATATTTATTGAAAAATTGTGGGTAAAATTTAACTTTTACAAATTAAAAATGCATGAATTATGATAACATGTATTATTTTATTACAATTTAAATATGTACAGTTTTTGTTGTACTTAACACTATGTACAAAAAAATTATTGTATTTCGCAAGTGGCTGACGGAATCGCAAGAAATATTTTTAAATTAAAAAATAACAAAATTAATATAATAATGATGTATTAAGCAATACAAATTGTACCGAATTATTCTATAAATAACGAATGATTAATTATCATAATCGCTACTGTTTTGAAAAAGAAAGTATTAAATTATTGTAAAAAATTTAATGAGAAGAACTTTCGAGAGCAATCACTGTCATGTCTAGTTTCTATATATGACTGGAATCGACCGACATCACTCGAAAAGTCGATGGCTCAATTGGTAGAGTGCGAGAGCATTCCCAGTTTCGAAGCAGCTCCTCCCGAAGATCGCAGGTTCAAGTCCGGTAGGGTACGAAAAAAAACCGACTCCACTAGGCGGGTTGGCACGCACGCACGCACACGGGTAGCGCATCATCACACGCACGCGGCACGCCTCGACCTACCATAGCCCCGCCCACAATAATTTTTGAATCCGCCCCATCAATTGGGCCTGTGCGTCATCATCTCTGTACCTTTCTGTACGAAAAGAGGCCAAAATCGTACAGAAACGTTCACAGCGTGTACGTACAGCTTCTGTACATTTCTGACCGTTTTTTCAGCAGGGGTATCTTTATGACGATCGACAGAAGTAGCCTTTTTTAATTTTCCGAATACATCCCCATAATATTTTAGCGTCCTGTACATGATTTCCCTGTTACGACGTTGATAATCACACAACTATATGGTTTTTGTAATCGCATTTATTGATAAATCTTGACAAGAAACAAAACGTTGTAAAATGTACATTACAAAATATATAAAGTGAATAATGTGGTATAAAAGTATACAGTATATGTGTGTCCCATTGGTAACGCAAGTATTTGAATTTCCCTGACATTTGACTTTGGTAGTGCTTGGAACGGTGCTGTAGTTAGAGTTGGCTTCAGAATAGTGCGCTGCGTTCTTACGAGTGTTGCGTACGCAACTAAACTCGATTTGGAATCGATATAGCCTTCGAGAGTTCTAGGATTTATGGCGGTAAAACTCGAATGTCAAATGGTTCTGAATGCTGAGAAATAATGTACGGGTGAATTCCTATGGAAAGAAAGGCCTATCGAATATTAGGGTACCGGCAGCTGCGAGATTTATAAATTTCCGGTCGCCGCGAGTTCGGTTTGCGAGATCAACAGCTAGGTATAAACACCTTCCATATCAGCGACTGAGGGCCGGTTTATCAATGTCCAGTTAAATGTGTCAGATAACTATCTAACAGTTATTCTTATCTGACAGTTATCCGAATAGTAGCGTATTTCAATACTGTTTTATCTGTCAGTTATGAACACTGTCTTGAAGCATTCCGATTGGTTTAATTTCCGCTAAAGAACGCGGGCTATTCAAAGCTCCTTCAAATTTTAATTTGAAATGCAACTCATGCATTAGAAATCCTCGTCGTTGGCATATTTCTTTCTTTATGCGTATATTCCTGTAGAAGGAAGGTCACTCGAGGAATGAGATAGGGTAGGTAGGGAGAAGACGGGATGCTGCAACGTTCTCATGGCCCGAGAATAGCGAGAGGCTCATCTTACGGTCCCTTCGCGGAAAACTCTCTCGCCAGCGCAGGACGAAATGTTTTTCCCGTGGTAAAACTCTATACGTTCTTCTTTCGTGTTGTACGAATTCAACAATTTCTTCATCGTCGTCGCTAATTTCCAAAAAATCTCCAATATTATCTCAAATATTATCCATTTTAGACTGTACACAAACACAAAACCAGAGAAAAGTCTAACCTATAAATTGCGATAACTGTCAGTTTATTCAGTATCTGGCACCAGTACCTTCCAGTTAAATTTACTTCCAGTTATCTTAATTTAAGTTCTTAGTAAACGTTAGTTGTATATTGATAAACAGTTTAGCTACCACTTTAATTTTATCCATCAGTTAAGACATTTAACTGCACATTGATAAACCGGCCCTGAGTTTTGGCGACTCGAGAAGTCGTAAACGATATCGCGTACACTGAGGGAAAAATTTCGTAGAATCAACTAAATATTTCACTGCCCGGTAGCAACTAAATATTTCACTGGCTCAAATAATATTCGCTTGCTCCAACAAAATACTTTCTCGGCTCAAGTAATATATTTTGTTGAGAAAAAGTATGTCGTTGAGCCAAGAACATATTTTGTTGGAGCAAGCGAATATTATTTGAGCCAGTGAACGAGGACCGGCTTAGCACGCAACACGAGCCGTGTTTCGAAATCTGTATGATTTTTTCTCATCACTTCTACACATTATTTACCATTATTTACAAATTCGAGGTTAGACGCTTCGATCTCCCGAATTGACAGTTCCCGGGAAATCAGACGTTTTACACTTTTCCGCTCTCGAAACACGGCTCGTTAAAGCCACTAGATATAGAAAGTAGCACAATATCGATTGTCTTTTCGGAAACAATATGGCGGATCGATGCGTTATACTTTCTATCCCTTTTCAGAGACAATATAGCGGACGATTAATTTAATTACAATTAAAGCCACTAGATATAGAAAATAGCGTAATCGATTGTCTTTTCGGAAACAATATGGCGGCCCGATGCGTTACTTTCTATCCATTTTCGGAAACAATGTGGCGGACGATTGCGCTACTTTCTATAGGCGTGTTCAGAAATTGGCTGACAGTACTGCATTCCCATTCCGAAGTATGGGAATGCAGTACCGTCAGTCAATTTATGAACACGCTCTACACCCTCGAGCTCAGTTTCTAATCACGGGGAATTTTCAAAATGTCATATTTCAATATACTAACCAATGAATAATTAATTATCATGCTTTCATTAGCCAGGGTAAAGGCCGCATTAGCTAATGAAAGTATGAGATTTAATTGCCAATTGGCTGTTACGTTTAAAAATTACATTTTGAAAATTCCCCATGATTAGAATCTGAGCGCTTGAGGGTGTATATGTGGGAACTGAAAGGGGTCCCACGCCTGGAGAGGAAAGGAAAAAGAAAGCACCGAAAACTCCCTGCGAATGAACCTTTATTCGCGCACAGAACTGCACTACGCTAGCGTCCGGAACAGAATGGCCTAAGGCTAACACGCGTGGCGTGCTCGAGGCGGTCGAGCGGCACGCCACGCTAACGGCGCACGCGAAGCGGCTGCGCGCGCAGCTAACGGAGCGCTCCAAGAGAGAGCGGAAGCGCGGGGGGAGACGAGGTCAGTCCTTGGAACTAGCCGCTGCTTCCGGCGATCGACGCGACGGGACGGCTGAGCCCCCACAGAGACTCCCCCTCCAGTGACGACGGCAGGAGGCAGGAGGAACGAGACTGAGCGCCTGACGGGGGGCTCAGCAGGACTCGGTGACCGAGGAGGGGAGTTCGACGGCGAAGACTGAGCCGACGGGCCCAGGGGAGGAGGCTGTGTCGGAGCGGGAGAGCGCGACGAAGCGGACAAGGACGCCGGCTGCAGAGTAGCGGACGGGGGCGACGGCTGAGAGGAGGCGGTCTTAAGAGCCGGCCGCAGCGGGGCGATTAAGGGCGTCGGCTGCGGAGGCGCGAAACTAAGCACCGGCTGCGGCGACGCGGGGGAGGGCGGTGGTAGGGGGTCCGCGGCCTCAATGAACGCCGGCTTCAAGGAAGCAGTGGACAGAACGCGCGGGGTGCCGTTCACGTCCACCTTGAAGAGGGCATCGCTGATGCGTTCGATGACCCTATGGGGGCCTGTATATGGCGGCTGGAGCGTCTTCCGAAGTGTCTCCACTCTCCTAAACACAAAGGGGGAGGAGAGGAGGTCGGAATGGATGAAGGGCTTCGGGGAAGAAGAGTGCCGGGAGGCCGGAGCGGCGCGCAGGCTCCGCATAAGCTCACGGAGGCTGGTCACGAGCGAGGGCGCGTCGGCGTCCGGGTGGCTGGTCGTCACGAAGAACTCTCCCGGGATGCGGAGCGCAGTGCCGTACAGGAGCTCGGCGGGAGAGGCCTTGAGGTCGGTCTTGATGGTGGTGCGAAGGCCGAGGAGGACGGCCGGAAGGGCCTGCGGCCACGGAACGTCGGGCTTGCACATGAGAGCGGCCTTCAGGGAGCGGTGGAAACGCTCAACCATGCCGTTCGCCTGCGGGTGGTACGGAGTTGTTCGGATCCTCTTGGCACCCAAAAGCGTGGTGAGGGCCGAGAAGAGGTCGGCCTCGAATTGGGCCCCTTGATCCGTAGTGATGGTCAAGGGAGTGCCGTAGTGGGAAATCCAGCCCGAGAAGAAAGCTTGGGCGACCGTCGATGCCTGTTGGTCCGGGAGCGGAATCGCCGCCGGC
Source organism: Xiphydria camelus (assembly GCA_963678675.1). Lineage (NCBI taxonomy): Eukaryota > Metazoa > Arthropoda > Insecta > Hymenoptera > Xiphydriidae > Xiphydria > Xiphydria camelus. The sequence continues at coordinate 17,117,944 of OY783194.1, forward strand.
CACCTCGAGAAGCGGTCGATAATCGTCAGGCAATACTGCAGGCCCTGGCAAAGGGGGAGCTTGACGATGTCGAGGTGGACGTGGTCGAACCGGGCGTCGGGCGTTGTGAAGTTGGAGAGGGCCGCACGGTTGTGCCGAGAGATCTTGGCGCGCTGGCACGGCTGGCAATTGCGCGCGCGGCGTGCGACGTCCTTGCGCATCCCGGGCCAACAAAATTTCTCGGAGACCTGGTGGACCGTGGAGCGGATGCTGGGGTGCGCGAGGTTGTGGATGATACTGAAAGCGGTGTCCCTGAGATCGCGAGGGATATAAGGTCGGATGACCGAGTTGGCAACGGAGCACCAAAGCTCGTTGCCGTCGATGTTGAGAAGCTGCAGTGCGAGGAGGCCGGATTCGCGGATGTGCGGCAGGTCCGGATCGGTGCGTTGGTGTCGAGAGAGCGTCGAGGGGTCCAGGCGAGAAGGCATGTCGACGGTCTCGATCCGGGAGAAGGCGTCGGCGGCCACGTTATCTTCGCCCTTGGTGTAGGCGAAGGTAACGTGGAACTGCAGGAGGTAATCCAGGTGGCGCGCTTGGCGCGGCGAGGCTTTGTCCGGCGCCTGGTTTGGAGCGTATACGAGCGGCTTATGATCGGTGAGGAGCACGAAGGGGCGGCCCTCTAGCACGCTGCGAAAATGTTTTACGGCGGAGAAAGCGGCGAGGAGCTCCCGATCATACGTGCTGTAACGGCGCTGGGCGCTGGTGAGCTTCCTCGAGAAGAAACCCAGCGGTCTCCAAAGGCCCTGGGTGTCTTCCTGCTCGAGGGCGGCGCCGATGGCCGAGTCGGAAGCGTCGGTGAGAAGGCGGAGGTTCGCCTCGGGCCTCACGAAGGTGACCGTGGCGGCGAGTTCGACGGCGCGTTTGGCGTCGGCAAACGCCTCGTCGGCGGCAGGGGTCCACACGAGCGGGGCCTTCTTTTTCCTGGGCGGAAGGTCTTTCAGGAGATCGGTCAAGGGCGCGAATGCGTGCGCGGCCCTGGGGAGGCATCGGCGGTAGTAGTTAATGAGGCCGAGGAAACGCCGAAGTTGGGCGGCGTCGGCCGGCTTCGGATACGCCTGGATGGCCTCGAAGCGCGAAGCCGGGGGCTTGGAGCCCTCCGCGGAGACCTCGTAACCGAGGTAGGTGACCGTGTCCTTGGCAAGCTGGCACTTGTTGGGGTTGATCCTCAAGTTCGCTGCCCGTAGCGTGGTGAAGAGCGCGCGGAGGTGTTGGAGGTGTTCCTCGGGGCTGCTGGACGCGACGATGATATCGTCCAGATATGCCCGCGTGAAGGGGAGGTCCCGCAGGAGGAAATCCATCGCGCGCTGTAGTGACTGCGCGGAGTTGTGTAGGCCTAGAGAGGATCTAGTAAACTCAAAGAGGCCAAAAGGTGTACAGATGGCCGTCTTGTGTTGGTCTTCTTGGGCGATTGGCAGCTGATAAAACGCGGTCTTCAAGTCGACGACCGAGAAGATGGAGCCCCCGTGCCCGAGGAGAAGGTCCTCTATGATCGGGAGAGGGTATCGGTCGGGAACCGTCCGGGCGTTCAGCTGGCGATAGTCGCCGGTGATCCTGTAAGAGCCGTCGGGCTTCGGGACCAGCAGGAGTGGACTGGCCCAGGCGCTGTTGGAAGGGCGGACAATGCCCTGCTCGTGGAGCGCCTTGAACTGCGCGCGCGCGGCCTCCAGGCGCGGGCCGATAAGTCGGCGTGGCCGGGCGGCTGCTGGGGGGCCCGATGTGGCGATGTGGTGTTCCGTCGGCAGATCCGGGAGCAGCATAGCCGAGGTGACCGGAGAGGAGAGGTCGGAGAATTCCTGGAGAAGGGCGGCGAACTGGCCTTCTGCCACGGAGGTGGGGACCGAGACCTCGACTGAGACGACTTCGGCCGAGGAGATGGCGCCGACGGTGTGGATGTTCGTCGAGGTGTCGACCAGAAGGCGGCGACCGAGATCGACCGTTAAGCTGTAGTGTGAGAGAAAATCAGCCCCCAGGATCGGGGAACTTACGTCGGCAATGATGAAGTTCCACGCGAGCGGGCGCCGGAGTTGGAGGTCGAGAGTGAGGCGATGCTCGCCGAAGGTCGAGATGGATGAAGAGTTGGCGGCCGCTAGCGTGAGCGGCTGAGGCTGAAGGTCCGGCCCGAATAGGGAGCGCGGGAGCAGCGACACCGAAGAGCCGGTGTCGACTAAGAAGCTGTGACCGGATGCGCGGTCCCTGACGAAAAGGCGGCGCTTGGGGGTAACGCCGGCCGCTGCCACCTGGAGGGCGGGCGGCGTTACTGGTTTCCCTGTAGCCTGTTGAAAGAGCACGGCTGAAGGCACCGTATTGCGTTGCCGGCGAATCTCTCGTGGTACCAGCAGAGGGTGGTATCGGGAGCGGCCGGGTTCCATGGCTGCGATCCGATGCGGGGGGGGCCGCGGCTACGTGAGCGGCTTCTGGAGCGTCGGGGCGGTCGGTCTTCGGAGTGGGAGGACGCCTGGGCCTGCATGAGCTGGATAATCTGCTGCTGCTGAGCGAGCAGCTGGGAGAGCGTCGACTGAAGTAAGGACGAGTCAGCTGAGCGACGAGTGGGCGAGGGAGAGCGCGCGGAGGGCCTGGCGGGAGACGCGTCTGCGGCCCGCGGGTGCTGGGCGGCGGCGACCGCAGGAGAGCCCACCATGAGTTCGTCCGCAAGCCTGGCCAGCTCGTCGAGGGAAGCGGCAGGGAGAACGCGGCACATGCGGGCTGCGTACGGAGGCAGGAGGTCGAGCCACTTGATCCGCAGGGCGTCCTCGCTCATGGAGGCACCGGCGAGCGACCGCATGTGGCGGAGCAGCTGTGAGGGTGTGCGGTCCCCCAGATGCACCTCGTTGAGGAGTTGGTGGAGGCGGCGGTCCGACGATGGGGAGAGCCGCTGGAGGATGGCTCTTTTCAGCGTCTCGTAGCGGTCCGCCGGCGGGGGCGAGCGGATGATGTCCGACACCTCTTGTGCCACGTCCGGTGGAAGGTTGACGGCGACTTGCGCAAAACGAGAGGAGTCCGCGGTGACGCGGTTGGCTGAGAAGGCGAGCTCGACCTGCGCGAACCACAGGCCCGGGTCGAAAGTCCCGAAGGCCGGGATGTCACACCGGGCTAAGGCGTCGACGGAGGGTAGCTGACGGGAGGCCTCCGTTGTGAGTGGGCCGGCTTGTACAGGTAGCTGGTCCGCCGGGTCGGCTAAAATGACGGGCGGAGGAGCCGGCCTGGGCGGGCTTCGCGGCAGCATGGCGCGAGGTGGCGCTAGTGAGAGGCCGACGCGGAAGCGCGGATGAGCACGTGGCGGACGATCACCACGGCGGCACGAAGGACGCTCGCGAGGGCGAGGGCGAGGGCGAAACAAAAATCACTCGCGCTGGCGAAATAGAGTCGCCCGTGAGGGCGGGAAGGCGGACACTCGCGGGGAAGAGACACTCGCGAGAATGGCGCGGGAAAGAGTCACTCGCGAAGTGCGCGAAAGTCACAAAAGAAAGGGGGGGCGCGAGAGGAAAGGCGCGCGCGCGTGGGTCCCGGCGGCTGCAGATGGCGCGATCGCTGACCACGTGGCGCGCGGGAAGAATAGCCGCGGCACGTGGGGCCACACAAAGGCGGGCGGAAATGCGTGGAGACGAGGATCCCGCACGGAGGGGCTGTACTGGCGCGATCGACACTCGCGACGACGAGAAGGAGCGGAAAATGCACTGAGGGCGGCTACGCGTCGGCTACTAGCGGTGCGGCGGGGCTTCGCCGAGAATGGCCGGGGAGCACGTGGAGAAGGAAAAAGGGAAAAATTTCGCTTCGGAAAAGTGTGAGGGAAGAGCTGCGTCTTCTCTCAGTCGGGGTCACCACTGTGGGAACTGAAAGGGGTCCCACGCCTGGAGAGGAAAGGAAAAAGAAAGCACCGAAAACTCCCTGCGAATGAACCTTTATTCGCGCACAGAACTGCACTACGCTAGCGTCCGGAACAGAATGGCCTAAGGCTAACACGCGTGGCGTGCTCGAGGCGGTCGAGCGGCACGCCACGCTAACGGCGCACGCGAAGCGGCTGCGCGCGCAGCTAACGGAGCGCTCCAAGAGAGAGCGGAAGCGCGGGGGGAGACGAGGTCAGTCCTTGGAACTAGCCGCTGCTTCCGGCGATCGACGCGACGGGACGGCTGAGCCCCCACATATATCTATTGGCTTTACGGCTCCTCAGAACGCAGCGCACTCTTCTGAAGCCAACTCTAACTACAGCACCGTTCCAAGCACTACCAAAGTCAAATGTCAGGGAAATTCAAATACTTACGTTACCAATGGGACATACTGTATATCGCTCATTTTTTAAGTTTCAAAATTGTCCAAAACCTGTCAAATATGGAACAAAACAGGCGTATATATGGAACAAAAAGTGTGTATATATGAATACATTCGTTTATAATTACGTTTGGAGACAGCTACAAATTTGATGCTATGTCCCATGTAGTAGGCTGCCGTCAAAATGACGTCACAATTAGGCCACTTTCCGTCATTAACGTCATCTGTCCCGAAGGTGACGTCAAGGTGACGTCATTTATGTGACCAAGTATGTCCTAAATATATCTGTCCCGAAGATGACGTCAAGATGACGTCATTTATGTGACCAAATATGTCCTGAATATTACACGTCAGAAAAATGACTTTTACAGTACGTCATTAAGCAGTGATGAATATGTCAACGAACTGTCACTTCGATAAGAAAGTGATCTCTAATTTGAATATATTCACCATAGTGAAGTAAATAATAAGATGGATAAATAATAATTTTTATTCAGAATCACTGACAATAAGATAACATTTTTAGGTTAATAATTTATTAATGATTAAATATATTGACGGGTACAGGACCTACATTAAAGTTTTAGTCAATTTTGTTGGATACAAATCTTTTATTAACTCATGTTCTTAAATTTTAAATATTCGCGGCAATCGTCCGAATACCGAAAGTGACGCCGATGCTCGCCGAAATGTGCCGAATCTGTGACTCCCGCCCGCGCGCGCGCAGGTGCTGGTGATCCGGTCCGGCCATTTTCAGTTCCATCTTCGACATTCGAGGTGGTGTTAAGTGTGGGTGTAGCGTCTTTCCTAATATTTTTGTGTATTTTATTAAAGGTAAGAAATGAAATAATAACCCAAAAATTGCTGTGTGAGAGTAGCAGTGGTGATTTTGATATCTTGATTTAGATTAAAAAGGTAGTCGGATAGTGTGGTTGTGTTATTGAAACTTCTAGGCTTCTAGTCCTAACGTATACCCATAGAAATGGCGTAATGGTAGCATATTTATGCAGTTTGCAGCAGATTGTTAATTTAATTTAATTTTATTTATTTTAATTTAGAAGAAAATAGTGAGTTTTGCTGTCCAACTAGGTATCTTCAGTTGAAAAAGTAGGATAACCTCTATTTTAAGTTGGTTTAATGTTTTCTAAAATGATTATGAATTTAACCGTTGTGTAAATAGAATGATTTTGGCATTTTTTGGTATAAAGGCCGAGTTCGTTTTTTTACCTCGTAGATGCTCGCAGAGCCTGAATTTATTTGGAATTTTTACGTCACGTGATTAAAAGGATTTGAACCCAAAATCTCTAAATACCGAGCGGGTAGAAACATAACCTCTTCATGCAGCAAAATAAATTATTTATTTTGCTGCATGGATCCACCCTTAAAGGTGATAGGTTAGGACATTTTAAAAAAACTAAAAATGTAAGGTAATTAACGTCACGAATCTTGCTTATATCTTGTACTTACCATTATTTATTTTCCATTTTCCCGCATTAAACCTACCTACTACTAAAACTTTTAGGTTAGATTCACAGCACATTCCTCCAAAACCACAAAACCTCCGTGAAAAAAGTAGAGGAGAGGACCCTCTTTTTCCTTCCTCGAGAAATATCCGAACGCTAAACATTTTGCTTGCAAATCTTTTTTGAATAACCGAACGCTTAAAAAACATGCGAGCGAGCATAAAAATGTAAAAACCGAACTCAACCAAAATCGAGATTGCACGTTATGATTTTTATTACATATGTAGGTAGGTATAGCATGTTTATCTTTTGTGGAGTAGTGGGGACTTACTTCTTGTAGTTGTGTCCCCTAAAAAAAATTGAAAAACACAATTGTTTCTCCGTCTGCATCTTTATCATTTTCTAGCGTAGTTTACTGAAGAGTATTATAAGTATACGTGGTCGTATTTTATAGATGTTCGCAGTTGTAGAGTTTGCGGAAAATGACGGTGGTGGTTTATCATTGGTTAATTCTAATTGGTTAACTCCCAGAAAAAAAGAAGTCTTTTGGCCACCCACAAAGGACCCTCTCCAGTTTAATAAAATTATACGTGATAGTGATCACATTATTACAGAGGCTTGGAAGTCATTCAAAATATGCAGGATTTTTTATCAGTGTGGTAATGGCAGCGAAATTTGTTATTCATTTTATTATTAATTTTTTATATTTATAATTTGTAGTATAGCTGTCATTTAATTAATATTTTATTATGAGTTAGTTGAGGAGAAAGTTAACTAATAGATTTTTAATATTTGCAGATGATTACGAAAAAGCTAGGCGAAAGTTAAAACAGGCAGAGGATACAAGTGACCTTAATACTGATATTGAAAGTGAAAATAAAAGGAGAAGGATTCGATCTAAACGAATTTTAGAAAGTAGTAGCGAAGAGGAAGATACGAGGGAATTCTCAAAATTTGAAAGGCCTCCAAAAATTAAAGTTACTCCCTCAAAAAGTGCAGGTTAGAATTACATAGATATACTCTCTCTGAGCCGCTTTCGGGTGTGACGTTTGGAGTACTTCACGAGTACTACACTCACTTATTTTGTGTTCGGGTGTACAAGAGCATCATGCTTTCGAAGTGCTCCAGTCTGTTCCTCCTTTACCCCTCAAACACCAGCTATTTTCTAGGTGTTTCATGCTATGGTTTTGTACAATCCAACCTAGCCTTACATTTATGTAAGAAGTTATATCACAGAAAAATCAGTAACTAAAAATAGACCCTGAACTCACTGAATGGCGTTCGGGTTTGCAACAGAAGCGAGTTGACCCTTACGAAAAAATAACACTCGATTTTCAGTATTTTAATACTCAATTCAGTACTTCTATTACTTATTTTGAGTGATTTAACACTCATTTTTAGTATTAATAATACTGACGCAGTGTTAAAGTTGAGTGATTTTAAGTACATTAATACAGAATATACAGTATTTACTAGTGTTTTAACACAGAAGAAAAATACACAGCCTAGTGATAATGCAGTATTTAAACACTGCATGAGTACTGACAATCAGTATTGAAAATACTTATCAAGTGATGATTTTCAGTGTTTATTACTCGTTAGTATTGTCAGTGTTGAAATATAATTTGATTGTTTTAAATACTGATTGAATACAAACGGTAAAAAAATACTTAACAGCGTTCAAACACTGATTAGGTGATAATTTACGCGAAAACTGCATAATTATTCCTCAATAGAATATAAACATATGTAAATTGAAAATAAAAAAATATACGGGGGTTTTGTTATGAACGATGTATATTTTTAATCTCTTTCCAAATTATTTACAAGAGGAAAAATGTATACATTATCATCTCCTACATGTGTGATTTGAACACATTTGCGTGGTAACATGTGCGGGTATATTGCTACACATTCATTGGACAATTTCATAATGGAACTAAATGAATTCGAAGTGATGTTTAATGATCTATCTTTACATCATTCAGTACCTGTCGAATGAAGTTGTTCTCCAAGTATGACATACTGTAACTGATTAGATCTGAGTGACATAATTGAAATTAGGTGAGTAATAATTATGTATCTCTTATCTATTAACTCTACGGTACTGTTGTGACGTTTGATCATTCGTTTATAATTTTGTGTGTGATATAAAATATTTTTATAAATGAAGCGCTCGAACGATTGAACACCTGTTATATTTATTTCTTCACCTAAAAGAGCCTCGATCTGAACCTTTTCAATTAATGACATTTTTATGATATTGGGCGATCCGAAAACTCGCAAAAAAGGACCGTCGCTGATACAATAAACTGATCTCATTTTTTTAAACATGAATTTATCTACGAGCGATTTAGCATGAAGAGAATAATTTTGATTCAAGTAAACATGAAAATACTTTGCTCTTACAATTTGTAATCGAAGATAATTTTTACAAATCTGATGTGGCACTGATTGTGTTCCCGAAAACATTTTTCCTAATAGGCTAGGCAAGTACTTCTAGTGGCGCCACGAGGTGGTCGCAGTTCGTAACTCTGGGGTGATAAGTGACCAATCAGGATCAAGTATTCCGTTGTGGTGGGTTACAGACAACGGAATACTTGATCCCGACTGGTCACTTGTCACCCCAAAGCTTCGTGGACTATCCACGAGGTCGCGCGCGCGTTAATAATTTGAGATACTTGCCTAGCCTATATTCCGTTATTGTGTTCATAATTGAAAGTCGAAACTGCCCAAATTGCTCCGAAATTTTTAACACTTTTAGGAATGTGGAGCAATAAATGAAAATTAAATTTCATCAGTTGTGGTATTTCATAAACTTGTTCTATGGTCAAAATAAATTTTCGTAAAGCTTTTTCAGCTAGTTTCAATTCTTCATCAGTAATGTATTCTTGTAAATAGATATTCATACTGAATATACTATAAGAAACCAATGATTGATAAACTTCATTGGCATATTTATCACTTTCAGAAGTACTAATGAGTAATACAGCAGAAACGATTTCCACTCTGAAGCTTTCTATAAATTCCGATCCAGAAGCGGACGTGGCGTACTCGTAATTTCACTAGGTGGTTGAAATTGAGTAAGTATTGAGTCAATCAAAGCAACTTTATCTCCAATATAAAATGCTTTGTGACTATTAACACTATCTGTCCACTCGTCTATTATAGTTTTAACAAGACCTAGCAGTAAAGCGTGCATATAATCGGGTACAAATGATGCTATTATATTGAAAATTGGTAAGAATAACAGCTCAGATAGACCTTTAATACCATTGATTGTAGAACCAGTATTCTCAGCTTCGGTAGCATCATTTATGTGTTGTCGAATAGTTCTAGGCTCCTGAATGTCGCCTCGATAGACTCTTGCATATCCATTCCCTTTTACGATTCTCTCGCCTGTATGTAAACAAAACGGACAACCATATTCTCCATTGTATTGCATAATATTCTGAAGGGGCGCTCGGGCTACTGAATCTACTGTTGCAATTAAGGTGTGAACTTTGACGAGTTGAGACCTATCAGCAATGATATAGTCGAATCCTTCCTTATGTAATGCCGTCAGCTCATACACAAATGGCTTCAAAAAGGTGTTCATGTTTGGTTTGCCATCTCCATACCATAAACCACATAATAATGTATGTTCATTCCTGATGTTGAATGGTAACTCATTCAAACAGGCTTGGATTGGCACAAGTTCACCTTTAGAAGATTTAAACCTTTTAACACCGTCTGTATTCCACTGTATTGTGAGATCTCCTTTAGAAATGATATCTTGACGCAATAATTTTTTATAAATTCTTCCATTGACGACATCAGATTGATTTCGTCTTCTTGACGCAGTTGTTCGTGGAGATTCGGCGTTTGCAGAAGTTCTACCAATTGCTCTCTAATTGGTATCTGTATAAAATGATGACCGCCTGCATCCAATTCTTTCTTTGTGTATCCCATACCGCACTGACATTCCACAGGAGAATAGTCGCTGTCGAATTTCAGATAAGATTGGCAATTTTTACTTGGACAATAATAATGGAGTTTTATAGCGGCTGCAGTTTCAAATTTTTTTAGGAACCGATATTTTGTTCCAAGTGATGGTTCCGGGAGGTGAATATCAAGTAGCTCAATAAGACCTTCTATTGCACTGTCTGACAATCCGAAATGAATAGCGTAACTCATAAGCAATAGATCACTTTCGCTCTGAGAAATACGACAACCAGGATAAAGAGGCTCTTGCTGTAAAAAGTAAGTTTTGTGATTGTAAAAATGACATATAATCGGTATCATAAAGCATTATTGTCACAATCGAAAGAAAGAATATTGTTTTTAATTCATTTATATATACCTGAGGACAATAATTATTACGTGGATCTCGCCATTTTTCTTCTTCATCAGCATCGGAGAAATTTTCTTCACTAATAATATTAACTTCATCTAATAGGTTGTCATCACATTCACCAGCCTGAGAAGAATCATCTGATTCAGCACACATGCATTGTTCAGGAATACCTTGATTGCAATCTTGGTCTTCTGCACTCTATAAAAACGATATTAATGATTAAGAAATTATGAAAAAATGTATCTAGTCTACGTCATAATGTTCACATGCAGTTATCAAGTTTTAATACAGGCATCTCGATCACTATCCTATCAATATTCGTAATTTATTTACCACAAAAATATTGCCCTCAATTGTTTGACTTCCGATAGAGCTGTTATTGGAAGTGTTATCCAGATCGGCCATCATAGCTAAGTGTCCCGCAACAGATGATGTACAACTTTTGTGTGATGAAATAAAACGATCCTCAAGATCATCAGACGCAGAGCTAGATTCCCTGCTATCATAATATTTATCCCCGTCAACGACCCATTCCATTTGGTCAATGTCATCACTTGTCTCATATTCACTTACAGTGGTCTAGTAACAAAAATCATATAAAAACGCTGTTTAAATTATTTAATCATCATATTGACATTTCTATAACCTCTTCTGGAGCAAGGTTTAAATCCTCATCTTCGTTCAAACGTTCTTTTAAATGCCTCCATCTTGTCGATGATGGAATAGGAATTCGCGGATCACGTAAATAAGGTTTATATACTCCTCGTGGCATAATAAATTGACACAAAAAAACTGAACTGTAAATATTAATTCGGCGATTTGTTATTGTCGCGTTCTTTCCGTAGAACATAACCTTTTTTACATTTGTCAATAGTATGAACTAATCTCGTAACTTCATTTGAAAATCAAGCTGTATCATTGGCTAACATTAACAGCTAGCGTCAACAAAATGGCGTCCGCAATTTGTCGGAAGAGAAGTTGGCTTTTACGCATGATCCAACTACCCAGGTATAGCCATTAGACGTCCTAAAATCGTTCAAGTCGCGCTGTATCTACGTCGGCCATTTTGATACGTCACTACTACGTCAGACATGTCACTTGCGCTTGTGCTCTGCTTGTTTGCACCTCATGGCATTCTCGTGGTATTTGAATTGCCGCTACAAAATGGCGTACACAGATACGTCTTTCTATTGGTTCATTTTTCTTAAGATGCGCATGGCTTGACCTGGGTAGTTGGATCATGATTTTACGCGCAGTAGATGAGTGGCGCGTGTCAGTGGATCATAAGAAACACCTTTCTGATATTTGTACTGTGTTTAATCTAATTATCAGTGCTTTTGATACAATAATTATTGTCCGTAATTATTACATTGTTTGATGTAACTCAGTGATATTTTAAGTGAATATAATGGATGATAATAAGTGTCTTATCGCTCAATTCATCAACGAAAGTGGCAAACCGGTGCAAGTTGGATTTCAATCATGGTTGCCTGAAGATTAAAATGACGAGGTCGAAGACATCGTTGGCCAAGAATTTGTAATCAGTTGGCCTGAAGATGAGGATGTTGCACCAGCACACAAATTGAAAAAAATAAAAAATATGTCGATGAAAAAATGTGCTGTGAAAATTTTAGCAATTGGCAGTGAGTTATATCAATGTACTAAACGATAGTAACATCATTCTGAGTAACTCTTCATTGACAAATAGATATTGACTTTTCATTTTGCATATAGGCCTCGCTCAATGATGTAAAAAAAAACTTATTGCGTATGTCTTTTAGTTCATTTAGATTGGCTAGAGATGTGCAGACATCAGGTATCAAACAAAGCTAAGTTTGGAGTACTTAACCCGACCAAGTCAGACCGAAGAGTCGTCTGTAAGAAAACGGTTATTTCAGATGATGAGGGCGAACAAGCTTATAGTTCAAAGTCTGAAAAAGATATTGAGAAAATGGACACAAATATATCAGAGAAGGTAAGAGTAGTTCAAAATATTTATTGATACTGTGTAAGTCGCACTCATTTCGCAGAAATTGTTGACGTAATCATTTCTGAAATAGGGTCGTGAGAAACCAAGTGACGTAACGATTTAAAAAAGTACGAGAGGAAGGCCAAAAAAAATCGAAAACATCCTGTTACTACTCACTCATCAAAAAACATCTGTAGAATAACGGTACTTGAATTAAAAATTGATATTATTAGTATTTCATTACAATTAGGTCATTATAATGAGGACAGTGCTAATGTTAGTATGAAAGGGAAGAAAAAAAATTTAATTGTTTAATCAAATGGGGTGTTGCAGATACCTGATTCTGATACTGATGAATCTAACTCTAGCGGAGGTGTCAGTAGTAGTCGAAAAATGTCAAAAGGTCAAGACACTTTCAAGTAAAATTTCATTACTTGAAGAAGAAAATAGACGCTTGAGATGTGACAACGCCAAGTTACGTGCACTGAGAGCTGTCAGTGAAGGTATTCATGTACAATCGACTTAATTTATAAAGGTGTAACAATATGATTAAGTGGTGTAACGATTGGCATATATTATTTTTTATTATATATTTTTTTACAGATTTAAAAATTGTAACTGAAATGAGCGGGAGTATTGTTAAAGACTTCCTACAGATGAAAAGTGCCCAGAAGGACCAACATAAAAATAAATGGGAGCAACAACCTAGAGAAGACCAAAAATGGCAAAACAGGGTTGACAAAAAACTTACGAAAATGTTACCCTCTCAGTCGACATCGAGGAGTATTGATAATAATATAAAAGTTGATTCTTCAATTGAGAGTAGGTACTTTTGACACAGCTGTAAGTGTTGTAATGTTATTTCATAATATTCCAATATTACGAGTTATTCACAAAAAATAAAATATAATCTTTCATTCTTATTACTGTCTTCATAGGCTGAAAAAGTTACTAGACAAATATCGCCAATTTTCAAAGACAACCGGGATAAATCAACGTCAAAATCTCCCGACTTCTCATTTCAATCAGTAAAAGAGTCAATAACACCTTTCAGTGATATGGATGATAAAAATAAGACGCATTCAATATTATCTCAAACTCAATCAGAAAATATTGAAATAGTTGATGAAGGGAATGTTTTGAACGTCAATCATATTGTCAATGCTGACGAAGCCAAGAACATTAACTGCAGTCTTAACGAAGAGAGAGATGAACAAAAGGGAAAAGATGTAAAAGATCTATTACTTCTGACTAGATCCAAGTTAGAAAAGCGCTCGCAAGTAGAGCAAAAGCCAAACTCAGCTGTACGTAAAAATTTTTATTTACTTTTAGTTGTATTTAACGGTGATAAAATTGCTCTGTCAGACAATAACAATTTTTCTCATTCATAGTTGCAGGAAAGTTTAACTAATACTAGTCGTGGCAACGGATCAACATTAACTATGGATTTAACAAATACAATTGACATTGGTGGAGTTGCAATTGCAGAAAGTACTTTGACTAATATTCGTCGAAAGAATACTACTTTGTCGAATTATGTCTCTAATGTCATGACTTGTGTTTTCGACCGTGATGAAATGGCGAAGAGCAGCTTGACTGGAAAGCTGTCGAATTTCAACTTGAAAGAAGGAAAAGGCGAACAGACTACTTCGGATATCACAAAGACTGCCTTAGATCCATTGAAAAAGCAAGGTGTTATAGGTAATATAATCGAATAAATATATACACTTATTTTCAAAATAGCTGTTATGTAAAAAAATATATAGTAATAATCCTCTAATTTAACCCTGAAATACTATTCGAGTTAATATATTAAATAGGAAACGTAATTTCTTTTTAATTTGTCTATCTTATTGTTCATTGATAAAAAGCTGCATATACAATAGTATGTATATTGTTACAGACTACGTCCAAAAAATGTTCTCACCGACACCAACCATAAAGGAGATTGAGAAATGCATGCGGTCGAAATTAAACAATTGTGCGACTTCAATTAAAAATAAGACGAAGCAACAGTGAAATATTTCCATTAAAACTAAACATAATTTACTATAAAATATCAATGCATAATAACTATTAACATATCGAAGTAAAATAAACTTTGGTAATGCTCAAGATATACAATTTGAGAATTTGATTAATATGCCTATCATTTCAGATTATAATTACAATAATAATTGATTTCAGTGTTCAATTCTAGAAGTCATTTCAATTCAGTATTTCCATATTGTTGAATTCAATATTAATAAATACTGGATTTCCAGTGTTATCAATACTAATCTACCAGTATTGATCAGTGTTAAATTCGACAGTATTGAAATACTGGATTTCCAGTATTATTAATACTAATCTACCAGTATTGATCAGTATTAAATTCGACAGTATTGAAATACTGGATTTCCAGTATTATCAATACTAAATCTTCCAGTATTGACCAGTATTATCCCAATTTAACACTGGAGAATATGCCAGTATTTTTCACTATTAATTTTCCAGTATTTTTCAGTGTTACTTTTTCGTAAGGGGACTTAAACCAAAGTCAAGTGTAATATTCCGGAGCATTATACGTCGTACCCGAAAGCGGCTCTGGATGAACTACTGATCCTCTGTGTGTAGGTAATACTTAATAATGCTAAACATCTCATGAAAAAAGTCCAATATCCAATTTATCTAGGGGTCTTAAAACAACCATGTCCAAAAGTAACATTTTTTTATGTTATTCTCACGAGTAGAATACATCACTGGGGTATGCTGTATTTTGTCTGATGTACCATGTAGGTCATGTTTGGTCCACCATTTTGTTGTGGATCGTCCTGTTTAAAAATATTTTCAAAATTATATTTACAAAATCAATTTAAATCTTTTCTAAATGTATTTGCGAGATACTTTCATTTTTTAACTTTTTTGTGTGTATTTTTAGAGATAGCAGGAGATTCGCATGCAATAGACATAGACGTGTGTCACATCCCCCCAAAAATATAACACCCACTATTTTAAGATCTGTTGTTCAAAGTGGACCATCTAATAGTGGTAGACAGAAGACAGTCAGCAGTTTTTCTGATCAACAAGGTAAATTTTGACACATATTTTTTGTAGTTCATAGCCATTGAACAGTGTTATTTTGCTCAACTATTATAAAAAATACATTCTCAGGGAAATGTAAACAATTTTTTTATATATAGGTATTTAAGTTGAATATATTTCTTTCTCTTTAAATAATTAGATCCTTGCTGTAAGATAATTTGATATTAAGTAACAGGTGGCCCATAATGTAGCGTATTTTATTTTTTTTTTCAATGTTAGTCTTACCAAAAGTATTGGAAAGGCTTATTAGAATCGAAGTGCAAAATGAACAAATCCTGAATTTGCTGCAAGCTAGACGGGATAATAATAATCAGGCTGTACACTTGTCGACGTCTTTACCACATTTGCCTGTTACCTTATCTTTGCAGTCTGTAGATGATATTAATGCAATAGAAGCCCATTTAGACATCGAAAACGAATTTAATTTAATGGTATGTAATGAGAAATATCATTTGTTATTACTATTAAAAATTGGGTACATATCTAATTTTATGTAACATTTTAGAGAGAGAGAGAATTATTATCTTGCATCTTTGGGAGGGAACACTATTACATCTAGAACTAATCGAATCTTAAGGGCATTGCTAGCAGATGCTCTTGCATCATCCTACAGTTTCTATGGTCGTAAAAAACAAGCGTTTCATTATTTAAGATTAACAAAACTTATCATCAGTAAGTTCTCTTTAATTGCTATTTGTTTAGATAGGAATGAAAGTGACGCTTTTCCTCCCGAAGCAAGGTTTGCTCAGCAAACGCACAGGGAGGAAAAGTCACTTTAATCCTCTATTACGATTTTTTCTAACTTAACCATGACTAATACCTGCTTTTCTTGTAGCGTCCGTTAAAACTGGCATTCCTCAAGCAACTGACAAAGAAGTTGAGGATGTAATTAAAATTTGGTTGAAGCATGCTCCAGAAAGGCATAGGGAAAAAACTGCAGGTGAAGAGCCCGTGATTTAAAAAGATGTTGAAAAAAAAAATTTTATTGTCTAAAAGACAAATAAATAGAAGAATAACAGCAGGTGTTAAAAATTTTATAAAAGAAATCGGTAATATTCCTATAGAAACTAATTCAGAGTGTAATGAAAGTAATGAAAATTCTGATTCAATACCTTTCTCTGATAGCTTTAATTTAAATACTCATGAAGATAGTTTTTATGAAAATTTAGAGTAAAATGCCGCTGATAACGTGTTAGATTCAGAGAGTTTTGATTTTACATTAGGAGATACTTCAAATAGTTCTGTAAATATTAATGTTAGTTTAGTTGATAATACCGATACCTCTAACCTTAGTTTACAATCTGCCTTAGCTCATTGGGCAAGTGTAAAGACAAAGTTCCACAAGTTTTTGTAACTGATCTCTTGCATATATTGGCACCATATCACCTAGAATTACCTTTGGGGATTGTCGTACATTACTTCAGACTTCTACTGTTAGTGGAAATGAAATTCAACTTGATAATGGCATCTATATGCATATGGGGTTAAAGGACGGTTTGTCTAATACATTAAAAAATTTTAGCATTTCAATTTTACGTACAAATATATTAAAACTTTCTTTTAACATAGACGGTTTACCTTTATTTAAAAGTTACAAATGCCAGTTGTGGCCTATACTATGTTTGATTAAAAATTTAAAAGGTTCGTGTCCATTTATTGTTGGTATATTTTTTGGAACTTCTAAACCACAACCACTTTCAAAATTTCTTAATAATTTCCTGACTGAACTGTCTGACTTAGTAAACAATGAATTTGTATTTAATAATACTAAATTTAAGATTAATGTTCATAGTTTTGTAAGTGACGTCCCAGCTAGGGCATATTTAAAATATGTGAAGTGCCATGGTGGATATTCATCGTGTGATAAATGCGAAGAAGAAGGTGAATATCATGGAAGAGTTGTCTTTTTAAATACAAAAGCTGCCCGAAGAACTGATTTGTCTTTTAAATTAAAAATTGATGAGGACCATCATATGGGAGATTCACCTATTGCAGATTTAAATATAGGTATGGTATCTAGAGATTCCCTATTGAGATTATATGCACTGTGTGTGTATAGGAGTAACCAAGAAATTACTTAACACGTGGATGTCTGGAAATTGAATTGTTCGTTTAAATCATAATAAAATTTCCCAAATTTCTGAAGCATTATCGAGAGTAAAAGAGAATATTTCACTTGAATTTAACAGAAAACCAAGGCCTTTAACCGAATTGCCTTTCTGGAAAGCATCAGAATTAAGAACATTTTTAATATACCTTGGTCCCGTTGTATTAGAAGGGTTTTTAGACAGAGCCGTATATGAACATTTTTTGTTATTACATTTTGGCATAACAATACTTTTATCTGCAAAGCACATATCTACGTTTGGTGTTGAAGTAGCGGGCAATCTTTTAGAAATATTTGTGAATCATTTGAAAAAAATTTATGGAAAAGAATTTCTCGTGTATAATGTTCACATGTTATGTCACTTACATGAGGACGTTAAAATGTTTGGCCCTCTCGATCAGTTTTCTTGTTTTCCTTTTAAAAATTATCTTGGTAAATTAAAACGTTTAGTTAGATCCCCTGTAAATCCATTAAGCCAGATTTATCGTAGACTAGGCGAAGAAAATAACTTCATTGCTAATAATAATAATTACACGAACAACCCAAATAGTAAGCATCGGTTTGAGCATATGGCAGGACCTATCGTGAATATACCCAATGTGGTAAAACAATTTAAGCAAGTTATCTACAAAGATCTAATTTTCTGTTCAAAAAGCTACAAATCTTCTGATAGTTATTTTATTTCTAGTGTGAATAAAGTTGTTCAAATAGAAAATATAGTTGTTACTTCAAATTATAAGACTATTTTAAATGGCAGAGAATTTATAGAATACAATAATTTTTATAACTATCCATTCGAATCTGGTCGTCTTGGAATTTATGTAGTAAAAAATTTGCCAGATTTAAAAATTTGGGATATTGAGGAAGTAATAAGCAAATGTTTAATTATTTCTTCTAACAGACCATCCCATGATTTGGTGTGCTTTCCACTTGTCCATACAGTGGATTTATTAATGTAATTTAACACTAATTAATTAGTAGGTCAGTTTTTTAAAATGCAATGTTTTTCCTTGTCGTGTCATTCCTTTTTATACAGTGTATAAAGTATATCCATTTTTTATTTAAAGATTTTGTCCCACTCATTTTTCTTATTACTTGTGTTTCATATGTGTCAGTGCAATACCTAAATTTGTAAGTAGGTACCTCGATGGGATGGATGTATTTATTTTTGTACTGATATTTTTGTAAAATAACAATATCAAAATATTGATATTTTCGTATTTAATTGATTATATGACAGTATGAATGTACAGGGTGTTAACTCTGGTTTTGACCCCCCCCCCCCCCCCTCTAGATCCTTATTTATAAAGATAATTAAAAAACTGAATATGCTAACTTATACTAGTCATTGTGTCATTTTCTGAATTTTTTAAAAATGTTATTTAAAGTGACGTAGTTGCAATGTATACCGGACGGTGAAAAAAAAAGAACATTTTTTAAACGTAACACCCTGTATATTATTACATATTCGGTTAGAGCTCATCGAGACAAATCCAACGATATAAGATTCAA
The DNA here is from genome assembly GCA_963678675.1 of Xiphydria camelus. NCBI lineage: Eukaryota > Metazoa > Arthropoda > Insecta > Hymenoptera > Xiphydriidae > Xiphydria > Xiphydria camelus. Next base: position 17,136,720 of record OY783194.1, read on the forward strand.
TGGGTCTAACTTTAATAATAAGCGAGAAATGACGAGTTCATTGTACCGTAAGAATAATGCGTCGAAGCAGAATAGTTGCATAATATGTAAGTAGGTAGTTACTGCTAGTCGCCGGCAGTAGCCGAGTGGTCTAAATGCTAGCCTCTCGAAGACTGCTCGGGCGATAGGTCTAGGGTTCGAATCCCGGGTTGCGGAAAAATAATTTTTCCAGGATCCGGGGATCGAGCTAAGACCGGCTGTACTCGGGGTGGGGAGGGGGGTCTTCTGCACGGAGGACCCCCTTCCCCAGTGAGTGAGGACAGGGAGGGGCCCCCCCTCTGGTTGGGACACCTGGGAGGGCTATGGGACTCCTGCATGCCATCTACATGGAGGCCCTGGGCTCACCGGGGGTCGTGGGCGGAGGGGGGGACTCCTCTCTGTCTGAGTGGCCCCAAGTGTGGCTCGGGTACAATGGTCCAAAAAGGACTGAGTGCCCGTTAAATGCTAAGTACAGTAAGTACAGTACAGGTAGTTACTGCTCCCACTTATTATTCTTATGGCGCAATCATCTGGTAATTCCTCTCTTATTATTGAAGTTAGACCCATCAAACTCTATATCGTTGGATTCGTCTTGATGAGCACTAACCAAATATGTAAAAATATACAGGGTGTTCCATTTAAAAAAAAGTTTTTTCTTACACCACCCGGTATACATTGGAACTACGTCACTTTAAATAACATTTTTAAAAAATTCAGAAAATGTAGTATAAGTTAGCACATTCAGTTTTTTAATTATCTTCATAAATAAGAATCTAAAGGGGGGGGAGGCTCAAAACCAGAGTTAACACCCTGTACATACTAGGTCACTTTGATGACTAATTGTACGTTTATAAACTGTCATTTTGACGTCATTATGACGTGATATATGCGTCACAATTGACGTACTAAGTTCGTCACAATAGTGACGTCATATATCTGTGCCTTATAAAGTCATAAAGACGTCTTAAAAGCGCCATTTCGATAGACAACTGACGTTATTAACGTCAGGAAGTTGACGTTATTTTACCATGAATTTGACGGCAGTCTGCTACCTGGGGTATACGCGAACGTTTTCGGCAAATTATTACACTGTATTACATAGCTGCTAAATACTAGTAAGTGAAAACTTCGGTGTAATGAAGGTGCTTTATGGTACGTCACTTTTTGTCCGTTAAATACACCGGATAAATATTTTAATTCGCAATCTTTTTAAGTCCCATTACAAAATGCACTGCTCCCCGGTTTGTTTGGAGTCCTAGCCGATCAAAATGGCCGATGTGACGTCACTACTAACCGAGCGCATTGGTTATGGCCATCACACACAAAATTCCGTAAGGCCGTAAGACGTAAGCGTAAGCGAATAGACCAATCAGTATCAAGTATTCCGTTGTCCGTAACCCCACCACAACGGAATATTTGATCCTGATTGGTCTATTCATCTATGCTTACGTGTTACGGCCTTACGGAATTTTGTGTGTGATGGCCTTTACCCAAGTGTCGCTGGCGACACGTTGAGGGTCTCAGAACGGCCCTTAACACGTTCGCTGCCGGTGCCGCCTTAAGGAGGAACATCAGTGAAATGAAAATGGACCAATTACTACGATTTTTTTTTCTTATAATCTTCACTTCGTCAGAACGCTAGTGTAAAAATTTGAAAGAAATTCACTTAACCGTTTTTTATATTCATGTTTGAAAAGTCACTGATTAACATGGAACCTTATCGGCCGATGATTTGATAGTAATAATATTGGCTCTTAAAATGGAAGAAATGGTAAAAAGAAAACGTTTTATTTTGCATGTAGTTATAAACTTCTATCCTATACAGTTTAAACCAATTTCACTTAGTAGTTTTTGTGTAATTTAGTAAAAGGTTTCGAGAAAACGGAATTTTTTAACAAATAGGGGAAAACGTAGCAATAGCGCGTGACGTCAGAGGAGAGGTCAGACGGTGCGCTAGGATTCAAACCCGAGACTAAGGGGCCTATTTCACGGATCCGACATGTCGGATTGTCGTATACGACAAGTCACTCCGATTGGCTGTGACAGAAAGTGGTGGTGGGGGAAATCTGTCGGACCGACGGTATTTTTCGTCGTACGAAAGTTGAGCAGTGTCGAACTTCAAGCGACGGTTTCGTACGACAAAATATAGAGTCGTGCATAGCCGGGTGATGGCGCGACAGTATGTTACGTTCAACGCCACCGATAGCTATCTGAGAAATATTGACACATCCTGAACAGCGAAGCCGAGAAGCTCCCTTCGACTTGTCTTGTCTTAGCTCGTATTGTTCAATGCGTGCGTTTTTTGATTTTTTTGTCACACGTATTGTTGAATTCATTTTACGTATTATAATGAGGAGCCGGACTGCCAAATTTCACCACTTGGCGGCACCACCATTTCCAGACTGTCGAAGCGACAAACAGAAGTGTCGTCAATCGACCATATTTCATGCATCCGACAATATACCTGCGACAGACCCCCCACCCAATTTTTGCACAACCAATCGGAGTGACTTGTCGTATACGACAATCCGACATGTCGGATCCGTGAAATAGGCCCCTAATACAGCATGACCCGCGCAGCACCGCGCAATTGCATGGACCTTTAAATTTACCATCGGCCGGGCTTGGTCAGTACTCTCATTTACCTGTATACCGGTAGAATTCGAGTCGGTAGTTAGAGTTGGTGTCAATTCGGGAGATCGAAGCGTCCAATCTCGAAATCGTGAATTTGCGAATTATGGTGAGTAATTTCCTTTCCAACGATAACATTGAGCCGTAATATTATACATTTTGAAAGCAATACTTGGCTACTGATAGAACCCACGTAAACATAATATAGCTTTGAGGTTATGAATATCAAAATACCCCGATAGCCAAGTGGCTCCACAGTGGTGGCACTGTGGGACCACGCGGTGACTTTGAGAAACATCACAGTGATGTCTTGGTGCGTGCCCACTGGGGTACCACTGTAGCATCACGCAGTGTACAAAGTGGATAAAGTAGGATTTTGCAAACGGATAAAGTAGGATTTTGCACGCAGTGACTTTACCGAGGTTTTTTACTGTGTGCCCGTGCAGTGCCGCCGCCTGCCACCCGCTTAGTAGTGTCGCTTTTTTTTTCACACCCTACCGGGATTTGAACCTACGATCTTCAGGCTACGAGATGCTTCGAAACTGGGAATGCTTGCATTCTACCAATTGACCCATCGACTCTTCGAGCGCGATGTTGCTCCACTCCGGTCATAATATAGAAACCGGACATGACAGACAGGGAGGCTTCTCCACCTTTTGTATACATTTTGCGGAAAATCACGGGTAATCCTAAGCGGATGTGTGAGTTCAGCTAATTGTTGAAACGTAAGTCTTTCTTTCAATTGCTATGTTTCAAATAGACACCATTTAGAAGTTACGGATAATCGCCTTCGCGCTGTTCTAACCTACAAACATCCCAGAATGCAACTGTAAACATTCTTGACTCGTGTTTTACATTTTCAGTTTATTGACGTAAATGATTGAAGGGGTCGCATTCTCGTGTCCACCTGTATTATACATTTTCTGGATCTGGGTTGTGTTTATCATCATGTGTTTAGATCATGCCAAAGGGATTCAGGGATACTGCAAAAGACGCGAAGTGAGCTATTGGAGTATGCTTGATATCTAATTTTAATTGTGTACTAGACCATTTGCACGCGCAAGTGCGCGCCTAAAACATATTTCATAACGACATTTACCTTTACTTCAACACTAATTTTATCAAATTAAATTTCCCCGCTTTAACTATCGAATACCATATCGATATCGATTATCAAATAACCAATGGGGATAGGTGATCACGATTTTCGATTATCGATATGGATTATCAACTAACCAATGGTGATAGGTGACCACGACTTTCGATTATATCGCGTTGGATTTTATTAGATAGGATAGTATTTCAATACTCTTCTGTTTCCAGATTCAAATGGCTAATCCGACCTTATGTGGTGCTTCAAAAGGAAAATCAATGCTTAACACATTCACTGCGGACCGCGCAGCTCCTGCTTTAAAATACATACACCCCCTCATGTGGGAGCCACATGATCCGCAGCGAACGTGTAAAGGAAACTCTTTCAGAACTTGATAGTCCTATAGTATACGCTCACAATGATCTTCTACTGGGAAATGTATTGTATAATGAAAAAGAAAATAGCGTTACTTTCATTGACTATGAGTACACTGCTTTTAACTGAGGCTTTTGATATATCCAATCATTTTATTGAATTTGCTGGTAATCAAATTATCCATTTACCACAAACTAATCATTTTTATAGCATAGAAGTAATACAAAATCTCTTATTTCTGTTTTCAGGTATAGATAATCCTGACTTCTCTGTATCCGGAGGAAACATTGCAAAGGGCTTGGCTTAGAATATATCTTCGTACGTACAATGAAGCCACAGATGTATCCGAAGATACTGTTACTAAACTTTAACCAAGGTTTAAGTTTCCTCCTTTATCTCATTTCTTCCGGGGTTGCTGGGCACTTATACAGAGTGAACATTCAAATATCGACTTCGATTTTCTGGAGTGTTTATTTAATTATTATCAGATTGTATATAATCAGGATATTTTCATTTTATAATATTCATATTTCATTTGATGATAATCGTTTTGATAATAGGTACGCTTCTTTCAGATGTAACGAACACTTCAAAATGAAGGACGAATGCCTGAACATGAAGTATACAATTTACGCCAGGACGAAATCATTCCATACAATGAAGAATTTTAATAATTCCCAACGATGTATTCTATATGATACTATTTAATTTTACCAGTTTGTTAACTGGATTTCTCAAGGAAATTATATCCTTTTATTCAGATTCATTATATGTAACAGCAGTTGAAAAAAATTGCGAATGAAAATACTATGATATAATAGCTTAAGTCGTACAGTATTTTATATAAAGAATAGGATAATATACACATAATAGAATCATGTACATATTATATTACCAAATAAAAAAATGTTTTCTGTTATCCATCATGTTTTTCCCGCAGTTTCTAAAAATTCCCTTTGACCCTTTTTAATGTTATCATCGGAATTAACAGTTCAGTTTTTTCTCCGTACTAGTACTTAAATCTTTGCCAGTAAACAATATTTGTTAGAGCAAGTTTAGCATATTTTAAAATATCCTTCAATGCCTCCGAATAGAAATGAATCGGTGAATCCAAGAACAGTATAAGTCCAAAAAATGGCGTTTTGAGTTAAGATAGGTAGCCAAAATATTTAAAATTCTAAGCTCCATATATTGTCAAGAACCGATTCCTATCAGTCATAAGAAAATCCACGTATTTAGCATCCCTCATTACAGTTTTCAAGAGCTTGAAATGATGGCCATTAACTCATTGTAAAGTTATTATGTTTTTTCATTTTTTCTCGAAACTATCTTTATGCATTTGTACTGTTCTTCGACTCACCGATTCAAATAGTGTGCGTCTCGCGCCTTACTACGCATGTGCTAGAAAATCGTTCCAACTCAGGACTAGGGACTGAAATTACCGTTCGAGAACCAGTTCTGTTACAGTTCGCAGTTGGAACGCTCTTTGGAATCGTTCCAGAACTAGTTCTGTGTTTGTTGGAACGGCTGGGTCAGACTGCGCACACTCCGTCGAGTTAAGAACCAGTCCTCGTGTTAGTTGGAACGAACCTAGTAACTGCTCTCGAAGGTTCTCGTTAAATTTTGTAAATTAATTTGATATTTTTCTTTTTCAAAATAAATGTCAACATAACCACGTAACATAAACAAAGAATTTGTAAATAAAAGTAGTTTTAAAAGTGCAAGCGCAATAAACCCAATTCATAAGTGATGAATATCGGTATCGAAGATATCTTATCAATTCTAGGAGTCAAAAATTCCGCTAGTGGAAGGAGAAGCGGTATTGAAAGCAGGTTTGTATTTTCCTGCGGAATCAAAAAGAGAAACCAAGATGCAGTGAAAATCATCGCTTCTTGCGTACAATCGTCACATGGTACTATTTGCCGTACTGATTTATGTACAGAAGCGTTGCAAAAACATGTTTGCGTCTTCCTCTGGCCCAGCTGCACTTGCACGTTACTTCTTTATTGTTGTTTACTAGTAAGATGTTCACTTCAACTTCGTGAGGAGCACTTGTTACATGTGACGATTGTACGCAAGAAGCGACGATTTTCACTGTATTTTGGTTTCTCTTTTCGATTCAGCAGGAAAATACAAACTGCTTTTTCAATACCGCTTCTCCTTCCACTAGCGGCATTTTTGACTCTCCTAGAACTGACAAGATATCTTCGATATCGATATTCATCACTTATGAATTGGGTTTATTGCACTTGCACTCTTAAAACTACTTTTAGGTATTTACAAATACTTTGTTTATGTTACATGGTTATCTTGACATTCGGTCCGCAACGACGGCCATCTTAGGAAGAACGAAATGCCACCATACAGCGGTGTCCGACGCGAATAAAAATTCCGTACGGCGTCAGCGAATAGACCAATCAGGATCAAGTATTCCGTTTTGGCAAAAACTCGCACTCCGGATCCTCACTGTGGCATCAGAGTAACGTCACTCAGTGACGCCACCGCGTGACTTTTGGATGAAAGTCACGCTTGGCTATCGGGGTATGTACGCAGCTGTCACGCGTAGAATTATGTCGGTAAGTGACTGTTTTTACCGACAAATCTCATACCAACCTCGTGGTCAAAAACTGCGGTGTTGCCACGTTTTTCTCATTTTCGTACTCGAATAAATAATGTAAAATTTAACAGTAAGAAATTTAAATAAATATTACATTGATTTTAAATCAATAATAGTGCAATGATAAGCCACATTTTGTGACATTAATAACGTATATATAATTTTTGAGTGAACTAAAATTTCATTATCTGATATTGGCAATACGCGTCGAAAGCTTTGTTCTTTCCCTCCTCTCGCCTCACCCCGTAGAGTACTGATCCCAGGTAGCACACTAATGTCGAAATGACGTTTCTTGAAGGTCAGTTCTGACGTAAGATGACGAAAAATATGACGTCAATTTAACGTCGCAAAGACGGCTTAATTGCACATCCACACGACGTCAGAAAAATCACGTCATAATGACGTTCTACCGTACGTTGTGATGACGTAAAAAATGACGGCTCTAAAAGGTTAGATCTCACGTATATCTTTTCATCGTGAGCGGTCACTCATCCAATAGTGTCCGCACTTTTCGCTGCTTAAAGGTTGATTCTCACTATACGTTCCGTTTCCGTTCCATATCAGTTCCGTTCCGTTTACATAAAATATTATGACATGAAAATAAGTGTACGTATACACACTTTCCGTTCCGTTTAGATACCGTTTCCGAACACTTCCGTTCAGTTTAAACGCAAACGTATTTTTGACGGACAGACTGAAACGTGTCGGAAGCGGTAAGGATAGTGGGAACAGAGTCTTTGCGGGTCAGTTACATATTGTTTGGCGGACAGCGCGCTTGCTTTTAGTTTTAAAATATGAATGACGAGAAACTGGTTGAACTGGTGAGGCAAAATCTTATCCCTGAAGGAGTGCTACCGATACATTACTCGCAGGATCGACTTTCCTCAACAGCTACTGTTTCTTCGTCATTATAGGGGAGCGAGAGGTCATAATGATCTCGTGCGTTCTAGATCTCCCTCGACTTCTATTCGTCCATATAATGTAACATATTCTCCATCAATATTTTTTAAAGATTTTATGCACCCAAAATCTTGGTTTTTCTCTTTTTAAGCAAGCGTTTTCATCTAATGTAATAGCAGCTATGATTAGGTTTTCATCGGACCACATCTTAACACTATTGCATGCAACACCCACTATTTTGATGGAAAGGAAACTGAACACTGACGGAAAAATGTGAACAGACTAGAATTTCACTGAACGTATATGGAACGGTTATGAAACGGAAACGGAACGTATAGTGAGAATCAACCTTAACTTCGTTGATCGGTCGGTGTCCACGAGTCCTCAGCTGCTGCACGCTCCTGTAGTTAAGAATCTTATTACTATTGGTGTTCATATGAAGTTTGATGAATAAAATAATGTATATTGCTTTTCCTGTCAATAAGAAAGAGCTTGAATAAATAAGATTTTATAATTGTATTATTCTTTTCTCAACATTTTTCTAAATTTATGATTGTATCTTTTGATAAATATTCTTGCATAGACGCAAATTGATATTAATATCAATTTGTGTCTATGCAAGAAATAAGTAATAAATAAATAAATAAATAATTATAAATAAATAAATAATTATATGAATGTTTATTCAACCTACATTAATTGATTGTCTTTCATTTACTTTAATAATCTGTGCTTTTTAATAAACAGTATAGTTTATAACTTGCTCAACATACTCTGGAGACTCGAAATGAAATAATTTATTGATTTAATAATTGAACAAATTACATTTTTTGTCCATTTATTCACAAATTAATTTTCAAATCCCTATATATGCAGGAGACCGAAATTTTTCTAAGTCTCGTTCGTCATTAAAAATGACGGAAAAGTTCCGTCAAAAAGACGTTGAATTTTGACGTCCAAGGTACGTCATAAATATGACGTCGCTGTGACGTTAATATTACGACAACTGACGTCTGAAACCCTACACTAACCAAAAAATGACGTCTGAGACGTTATTCTAACGTCAGTGTGCTACCTGGGGATGTTCCTCCTCAAGGCGGTCAATGGCTCTGCGGCCCCTTTCTCGAGTCACTCGCAAAGTTACGTACACCCGCGTGCGCACGGATTCCAATCATGGTGATTTTCTAAAATGTCATTTTTAAACATACTAGCCAATGAACAATTAATTCTCATGCTGTCATTAACGAGAGTAGACGCCACCGTAGCTAATGAGGGCATGAGAATTAATTGTTCATTGGCTAGTATGTTTAAAAATGATATTTTAAAAAATCACCATGATTAGAATCCGTACACGCGGGTGTAGGTATACAGGGTCTCCACGTACACCCTCGTACTCAGATTCTAATCATGCGGAATTTTCAAAATGTCATATTTCAATATACTAACCAATGAATAATTAATTATCATGCTTTCATTAGCCAGGGCACAGGCCGCATTAGCTAATGAAAGTATGAGATTTAATTGCTAATTGACCTAACCAAGAAAGAAAAAGCACTGGAGGAGAGAAGATCCCTTCAGAGAAAATATAATAAAGAACTGGCACATGCTAGGAAAACAGGCTGGAGGAAAGTCAGCAGCAGCATTGAGGAGTATGCTGAGGCCTCCAGACTAGTTAAAGTACTGGGGGGAAAGAACAACGCAAATGTGGGTTGTTTAATCAAACCAGACGGACAATATACTTGAAGCACGGAGGAAACTCTGGAGCTCCTGCTTGAGGAGCACTTTCCGGGCTTTGAAAGAACGAGAAAATGGAGGCAAGAGAGCAGGTATGGGCAAAAAGCACCAAACTGGGCTCTTGCTGCTAAAATTGTATACCCTCAGGCGGTTGAATGGGCTGTTAGTACATTCAAACCACTGAAGTCACCAGGTCCAGATGGCATCTACCCCCTAATGCTTCAAAGGGGTCTAGAAGTCATAATTGGACTATTAACTAAACTGCTTAGAGCTAGTGTTGCTCTTGGTACAGTTCCAAGGGTCTGGGGAGAGGCAAGGATTGCCTTCATACCCAAACCCGGAAAAAACGGCTATATTAAGCCAAGAGACTTCAGACCCATAAGCCTAACTTCCTTTGTGTTGAAAACCTTGGAAAGGCTTATGGATAGACACATTAAGAGTTCATACATAGCCGAACGACCTCTATCCCCTGCACAATATGCCTATAGGGAGGGCAGATCCACAGAGACTGCCCTACACCACCTTGTGGCAAGGGTGGGAGAACAGATAGAGGAAGGGGGCTATGCTATGGCACTCTTCATAGACATTGAAGGAGCGTTTGATCGCACCGGATACAATGTAATAACCGAGGCCATGTCTAGTAGAGGGATACCAGAAACCCTAATAGACTGGACTCGGAGCATGTTGGCGAACAGATTGGTGATCGCCAAGAAAGATGATATAGAGGTAAGGGGGCGACCATCGGGAGGATATCAGCAGGGAGGGGTTTTATCACCTCTACTGTGGTGCCTCGTAGTGGACGAACTCTTAGAACTACTGAGGAGGGAAGGATTCCTGGTCCATGGCTATGCAGATGATGCTGCGGTTGTGGTCAGGGGCAACTTCCTTAGTGTACTAAGGGACAGAATGAACTGTGCCGTACGAACAGTGGATGAATGGTGTAAAAAGACCAATCTCTCGGTGAACCCGGAGAAAGTGTCTGCCATGATATTCATTAGAAAATACAAGGTGGAGTACCCGGAACCATTAAGGTTCAGGGGGACAAACATCGAGTATGTCAGAACACAAAAATACTTGGGTGTCGTCTTAGACACCAAGTTGCATTGGAAAGAACATATCACATGCCAGATCGCGAAGGTATATGCCTTGCTATGGGCATGCAGAAGAGCAATGGGCAGAAACTGGGGCTTTAGTCCCAGGGTCTGTCTGTGGCTGTACAAAATGGTGTTATTGCCAAGATTACTGTATGCAGCAGTGATTTTGTGGCCAAGAGTAGGGAGGATCAAAACAAGAAACCGGTTGAAAGCCCTTCAGGGCGTGTTCCTGAGGGCTGCAACAGGGGCGATGAGATCCACACCAACTGAGGCCCTAGAGGTGGCACTTTATGTGCTGCCTCTTGACCTTTTGATAAGAGAAAGAGCGGAACTCTCTGCATACAGGATGAACTGCCTTGGGGAGTGGACCAGGGCAAGGACAGCACACACCAGACTAGGCGTGCTTGATCAAGGATCTATGTCCTTGAGACAGGATAAGATAGCCAGGAAATACCAGATCAGGAAGGCCTTTGTGGTATACCTACCTGAGAGGAATCACTGGGAAATTAGTAAGAGGACTCCGGGTCCCACAGTCAGGCACTGGTACACCGATGGGTCGGGGTACGGGGGTCGCTTTGGGGCGGGAGTCTTTGGACCTCAAGAAGACTTCTGGATAAGTATCGCCCTGGGAGACAAAGCCACAGTGTTCCAGGCGGAAGTCTTGGCAATAAAACACTGCCTGGAACTACTTGTAGAGCAGCGCACTGCGAGCAAGTATATTTATATTTGGTCTGACAGTCAAGCTGCTATAAAAGCACTCCACAGGACAAGCACAAATTCACAGATTGTGTGGGAGACTATGGAAGTGCTAGAGATTCTAGGGAAAACCAACAAGATTACTCTTGCTTTGGTCCCCGGACACACAGGAGTCCATGGTAACGATATAGCGGACGTACTGGCGAAAGAGGGCACCAGAAAGGAGAACCTCATGCCAGTGGGAGTCTCCTTTGCCATGGGCAGGTTAGAGATTAAGAGGAAATTCCACAGGGAGCATTTTCACCGGTGGACTAATCTAGGAACGGGCAGACAGGCGAGGAATCTAATGCCTCGCCTAGCACAAAAGAGAGCCAGGTTACTAGTGAACATGAACAGGATAAGCCTGAGCATTACAATCAGACTATTAACTGGTCACGGAAAATTCAACTCACACTGCAGGAGACTAGGTCTATCGGAAACGGATAGATGTCGATACTGCAAAGTGGAGAGGAAAGATGCCCAGCACCTGCTGCTGGAATGTCCAGCACTAGGGGCTTATAGACACCGTCTGATATGCGAGGCTTTTCCTAGCCTGGAAAGGGCTAGAGAGCTAGGGGTGGAATGGATATGTGGACTGGCCAAAAAGGCCAAGATGCAAATCTAAGGTACACCCCTAATCACAGCGGGGCTACAATAAAACTATTAAGTTTTCGGTGGCGTTCAGGGATGATTAGCGTCCTAACCGCTTTTATTATTATTATAATTGCTAATTGGCTGTTACGTTTAAAAATTACATTTTGAAAATTCCCCATGATTAGAATCTGAGCTCGAGGGTGTATGTTGGTGACATAGGACGATATGGCACGTATCGTTTTGTAGACTGTAGGCTGTACGCTATTGGTCGGAGATGCAAGGACGACGAACGATTGGCTCTGTCTATCGCCGGCAGACGTCAATGGTTGCGTTCAGCAGATCGAGCATAAACCGCTACCGCTCAGTACGCTCAGAAGTAGCGCTCTCTGTTCTGCTGACAACAAGTTTCGGCCGTGGCCTTCGATACATTTAGGCGCGTGGCGCGGTGGACTTAAGCGAACGACTTGTCGTACTGAAATTTGGCTTTATAAAATTGGTTAGGAACAATCAATTTGAGAGTCACAGATTCGTTTTTAGCGCACATAAATATAAGAATCTTTTTTTTTTTCAAAAACCGTATTATTTCCTCATTCTGCTATTTTACATTGAAAATAGCAGAATGAAGAAATAATACGAGTTTCGAAAAAAATGGAGTTAATACTGTTTAGCTCTGAAGTACTGATATCGTAACAGATTGTTTAACGATTGGCGGTGGCAAGAAAATGTAATTTTTTTCGTAATAATACATAAAATATAAGATGTTCCGTCGCACGACAGACGGAATTCGACACATCGGTTCACACCGCTCGACATCATTCATAAAATGCGCCAAAACTTCTTCCGATAGAAGTGAGCGGGAGCGCTGGAGCGTAACTTTTCTTCGCTACAAAACATGGTGCCCGCTACCACTTACGCTCACTTGGAGCGCTCGGTAGCATGCGCGTTCGGCAGATGTTTGCTGAGCTGCTCCACAACTGTTGCGGAGCGGTATGATCTGCTGATTGCACCCAATAATCATGAGAGAAGTTCCGTAGGGCGTAAAAACTTAGCAGACGAGAAAGTATGGCGGGTGACGAGTACGCGTCTTTACAAAGTATAACTTTTCGGAGTAATTGTATTTTTTTTAAAGAAAACGTGGTTTCCAAAGTTAATAAAATATTTCCATTCGCGGAAACGATTTCCCTCACGTTTATTTCGATCCTCTGACGCGCTTGTTAATAAAAAGTAAAAATTCAGTTAAATCGAAGTAATGAAGGAAGGGTGATAACGGGTCTTTACACATACCCGTCACCCGCCATACTTTCTCGTCTGCTAGGTTTTTACGCCCTAGAGAACTTCTCTCGTGACTATTGGCGATTTCCACTATCGAACATGACATCTGGTGGCAGAATCTGGAACTAGTCTATTTGGGTTCCAGATGTAAACAAACGTGGCTTTTGCATGACGTGTGGTTTGCATCTTTGGTTATGGAACCAGGGCCCCTATTCTCGAATTTTGTCGTATACGAAAATCAAGTAAAGTTACTAGATTCTCGAGCGGTTCGTTAAAAACGGTATTCTCGAAACGTCGCATACGACACGTATACGAGAATTCTCGAACGCTTTTACGACGAGTGGGTCGCAGTATGCGAGATTCGAAAGTCGTATACGAGACTAGGGTAAAAGGAATGAGAATAAGCTATACGTAAACCGGGTACATATTATTTATAACCTATAAGCTACGTACAGTAATAATATAAGGTATATATACGTACAATGTGATACGTGTACCATATGTCAGCGATCAAACCTACCATAGCAAAATTGCGAGTTTTGCATAAGCACCCCCGTGGGCCTATTATACATGTATAATTACATTATTTCTTAGTTCATTTATGTTTCTGTAACAATACACAATAAATATTTTCGAGAATAATCTCCATTTCATCTTGAGTATCAACTTTTCTTTTTAATAATTGCAATTTTTGTTCTTAGTATTGTTTTCGGATGTTTAAATCTTCTTCTGCAATCCTTGCAAGTTTCATCGTATGCTCTTCCGTCTTTTGAATTCTTTTTACTGCCGCTCGCGATTTCGCAGGGCATTGGGAAGCGTCTTTACCCGCTAACATCATTTGAAAATCCAAGATTTCTAATGAAACTCTCCATTCATTGGTCAATTCTACAACAGTAAACCTGGCAACCTTGCTTCAAATTGTCGTACGGTCTTCGTGTACGACTCTCAAGTCGTACGTTCTCGAGAATAGGTTTCCGAAATTGTATACGACATTTAGCGTTCGAGTAATCTCGTGTACGACAATTCTCGCACGACATTCGAGAATAAGGTAACTGTGTGTGGCGAAGAAGACAAAGCTGATGTTTGCAGTACTAGAGCATAAATTGTCCACGAAGATTTATATTTTTCTTCAGCCACAGTTCCGCACAAAATCACGTACTTTGCTTGGAGCACTTCTTCACCTTCACAGAAGTTCCTCGAATTTGCGTTACACTTCCCGTAATTAAATATAGTTTTTAATTTTAAACACGGCATATTCTAATAATAGTAATGTGTGTGTGTGTGTGTGTGTGTGTGTGTGTGTGTGTGTCTATAACAAAAATGTTGAAAAGAATGCAAACACCGGTAACAGACTACAGCTGTGCGGTTGTTTACAAAATGAACCCAAATAGGACGGCCATTTGCATAACTACTGTGGTGCCACCATCGGTAGTGGAAATCGCCAATTGACGTCTGCCGGCAATAGGCAGAGCCAATCGTTCGTCGTCCTTGCATCTCCGACCAATAGCGTACAGCCTACAGTCTACAAAACGCTACGTGCCATATCGTCCTATGTCAACAACATACGTAGAGACCCTGTATAGTCCAGGCGTCAGGGGTTTTATTGACCGAAAAATTCCTACTTGAGATTTTTTTTCTATCGCTTCTTTTCATGTTTAAGTAGACAAATATCAAAAATGGGCACCAAAATTCGGTCGGCAACATATTGTTTAAACAACTGAAAGGGTAGATTTTAGAGTTTTTTGCACATATCTCCGAAAATATTCATTCTACGAAAAAATGGTAGGGAACTAAATTGTTCGGCACTAAATTCTACACAAAAAAGTATTTACATTTTCTTCAATCGAAGCAACAATTTAAAAAATATAACCCTGCAAAAGAGGCATGCGGCGCTCGAATTGGGTGTGTGCACTACCCGAGTCGAAGATTTTGACCTGTTCCATTCTGAATAGACCTGCTTTAAGGTCTGTTTAGACCTGGGTAGACCTGGTAGAGGCTTAGAATACCTGTAAAGGGATTTTCCTCTCAAGCACACACCTGAGTTGTCCTGATATGTAAATATGGCCTTCACTGTCCTTAATAAGTCGGATATATTCTTTCAAGCTAGTCGATGTCCTAACACGTGCTGTTTAGCTCTTTTTCGTATAATTTAAAATTCATAGATAATCAATTAAACATTCTGAACGGAAAATTATTTATAGGTAGCCTTGAATTGAAAGAAAAGGGGGGGGGCAATGTATTAGCAATTTTATTAATTCCTCTCTCTATAATGTTGATAAATAAATAAATCAATCAATCAATAAATAAAAATACACACATTTTTGTGAATGAATAAAATATAGATAAATAAAATTAAAATTTAATTTTCTTCATTGGAAGAGGAATTATTATAGCGGGAAAGGGAAGGAGTGAGGAATATGATGTTCCTATTTTCTCAACTCATTTCCCTCTCTCTTTCAACGAAAAGAATATAATAAAAATCTGACTTAAAATTTACTATCATTTTCATAAATTAAGTTATTTAATACATTTAGTGGTTTTCAAATAATAATTAATTAATAGGGAACTTGCCTGTGTCAGATTTTTAAATACTTTTGGTATTTATCTACTCTTTAAACCTTAACAATAGGTATTTGTAAAAAGAAAATGATCAGTTATCTTGCTTAAATATTTTGTGATAGTTTGTGTTTAATTAAAGTTTGTCATGTGGCGACCCGTCATGCTTTGGCGACCTGACGCCAGATAGCGCCGACCCTCTCGACCCTCGGCTCGCGGCTCCTGGCCCCCGGCTGTCGGCTCTCGGTAGTAAAACTTCGGTAAATTTCTATACCGGGTGTTTTCCTGGGTTGTTGACATAGGCCGATATGGTGCATAGCAGTTTGCAGACTATAGTATGTACGCTATTGGTCGGAGATGCAAGGACGCCGAGCGATTGGCTCTGCCTATCGTCGGCAGACGTCAATCGTCGCGACAGAAGTTCCCTAGTGCGTAGGCACCGAGCAGACGAGAAAGTATGGCGGTTGACACATACGTTTGTTTACAAAGTGGAGTTTTTCAGAGTAATTGTATTTTTTGAAAATAAAATGTGGTTTTCAAAGTTAATAAAATATTTCCATTTTCGTGTCCTCCGGGGGAGTTGGTGCTCGTCGTTGCAATTTCAGCATTTCACAGCGGATTGGATTATCGCTCGGCTGAGCAAGGGAATAATTTCAAACGTCTCCTGCAAACATGAAGCAGCGGTGAGTTTTCCACAACATGTCATGATATGAAAAGGATTTATTTACATTCATGGTATCGTTTGAGATAATTTTATTAACCTTTCACCGTATTCCTCATGTTACAGCTTTTCGTGTCCTCCGGGGGAGTTGGTACTCGTTGTTGCAAAACACAAAGTCATTAACCATGGTCCTGGTTATCGATGCTTGCTGAAGTATTCAATCATGTTGGTTAGCAGATGGTAATGTGAGTCGTATTGGTAAATAAATACCTGCACTACATTCTTTTTCTGTATCAATACTATTTTATGTTTCATTTATTTCTATTTCATGAGCGGGATACCAATCGTCCTTCGTCTTTGGCACATTTCTCCGTGAAGGCTGATGCACGTCGTCGAACTTTTCCATCATCCATGAAGAATTCATCACTTTCTCTAAGTCTACAAATAATTTTTGTACTATTATTACCTTTATAAAGTATAAAGAAATTTAATGACTTCGAAACAATTCCTTTTTGTTATTCCTCTCGATTTATCGTTACACTTACCCTACTCAAAAATCCTGAGAACTGCCTGGTCACTGTTATTTTTCACGTCGGTTCACTTGTCTCTACAACTCGTTAATTATTTTACATTTGTCCCAAGATTTATCACCCTTCCTTCATTACTCTTTTTAACTGTATTTTTACTATTTATTAAAAAGCGCGTTCGAGGGTCGAAATAAACGCGAAGGAAATCGTTTCGCGAATGGAAATATTTTATTAACTTTGAAAACCACATTTTATTTTCAAAAAATACAATTACTCTGAAAAATTCCACCTTGTAAACAAATTTTTGTATCATCCGCCATACTTTCTCGTCTGCTCAGTGCCTACGCACTAGGGAACTTCTGTCGCGACGATTGACGTCTGCCGACGATAGGCAGAGCCAATCGCTCGGCGTCCTTGCGTCTCCGACCAATAGCGTACATACTATAGTCTACAAACTGCTATGCACCATATCGGCCTATGTCAACAACCCAGAAAAACACCCGGTATAAGAGGACCACAGGGCGTCTAAGGCAGGAGTTGGCCTAGCCTTACTGTCGAGACCATAGGCCGATTCCGGGTCGAAATGGCGAACGTAATTTTCGTTCGTTCGCCACAGACAATTTTTGAACACGATTTTTCGACACGTGACGTTCATGACACTAAAGGCCGGTTTTACCAAAGCCAAGTTATACCTAGAATAAGTATACCGAGAATAAATTTATACTCTCTCTCTTCTTTATACCTGGTATAAAGCGCAGGCGTTTTACCAGCTCCAAGTTTGCCTGGGATAACTATTCCAGGTATAAGCGTTGGCCATCTAAAATTATTTTTAGGTTGGTAGTAAGAAGTACGTACTGCGCATGACATTTGGTCGTTTTGACAGCTGTTCTGGCGCGATAAACGAAATTCGGAGTTGTTATTCTCAGTATAACCTAACTTTTTGTTTGACGTCTTTATTCTTTCATGATATAATCATAACCTGATCGTTGTGGTAAATTGTTATTAATTTTGAAATAGTTGATTGATGTACCAGTTTTTTAATCATCATCTGATGATGACATTGACGTATTACCAAGAATCAGAAATCCAAAGAAAATACGTGCCCGGTAAATAAAAGATATCTATAACAATATATTTATATTTTCGTAACAATAACTTTTATTTTCGAGTCGTCGATAAAAGCATCAGGTACAAAACACGTCCAAACATTTGATATCTCACCAACAAGAATGTGTTCAGTCTCAAAAAACTATAAGGGTCATCACACAATAATAGTAATTACAACGTAAAATTGCACCATTTGATCAAAATCTCGTATCGGACAAAATATATTCTAAAATCTATAAACTTTTAAATCGCTACAACTTAAGATTTATCACCACGCGGTGACATTACTCGGAGATTACATAGAGCGGTACAATGTCATCGTTTTTTTAAGTATACGCGACCCTATCTAAAAAGTATACGAAGAGCGTTGTACGACTTGATGTCTAGTGCCGAGGTATCTTACAAAAGTGTATCAATGCAAATCTAACATTTTTTCATATTCTACATCGTACGACGGATGTATCACTTCTGGTCCTGAAAACTCTGCAATCACGCGAATTGAAGAAAGGTATAATGTCTACCTAGATAAATTTAAATGTTACTTATACAAGACAATGCAATGGTAGATGACTTCTTTGGTTGATATTATTGGATACCGTTGAGATTCTCGCGATTAGAGACCCGCGTGCGTAAATTTTAAATTTAAACTTGCATTTTCTGAGTAAAAGAGCGAAGAGTGAAAATAAAATTTTCCCGACGTTTCTATGAGCTTCTATCCTCCTATTAAAAAAGAACTATAATCTAAAATGTGTCGCGCGAAATTACCTAGCAGGGAAAGACTCATTTATAAAAAAAAGAAGAGAGATCTATTAATTTTGATTCTCCAAAGCTCTGACTCAGATAAAATTATAATCATGATTCAATTTCACGCGTGGAAAGGAAGGCTACAATAGCCGTTCCTCGGAGCACCGTCCGACGCGATTGCTACGACCCAGAGAACTTGAGTATCATCGAGTTCTTAATCTAGAACGAATTATCGAACGTCAACGTCGCGGTGGAATTTCTACTGTCCGGCGATTGCATTGCGATATATCGTTTCCGTAAGATCTCTTGAAGGTCGTTGCAAGGGCTATTTTCTCGTTTGGCTCGCAAAGGTCTCCCACCCGGCGATCTGAAAAACACGTTTAAAAGCCCACTGTGAACAAAATCAATCCTTCGCAGCCACGACATTCTGACAATGCGAAACTCCTCTTTGTTCCTTGCGAATAAAAAGTTTACCGCGATAAAATTGTTTAATCGTACCTTGTGACGAGTTTCATTTTGACTTTGTTGATGTTTTTCAGTATGTCGCCCATTGATTTCTGGGAGATCAGTGGCGGTTTATGCCGATCGATGAACTTGTAGCCCTGTAAACTAGCTCTCCTCGCGATGTTAGGAGTCGTTGGAGGTTGCAGAGGTAGCGGCATATAATAATGACTAATTAAAAGTTTTAACATTATGATAAAAACAATTACCTACAGTAATTAGTATTGATCCCGAAGCAAGAAATCTTAAAGTCGGCAATAATTTTGTTGCTAGCTGAATTGCTGCATTTCTTGGCGACCTCGAAGCAATGCGATGTCGTATTTGTCCCAATAATCTCTGACAGGTTTGTTTTTCCAAACGAAATCAAGTGAAGAATTCTACAACCATTGTATTCTTCGAAATAGTCAACTCTGGAATAGTTTTGTATTAGATATTGGTTATAAATTAGTAGGTATAGGTATCCTTTATTTACTTACCGCGGGCACGTATTTTCCTAGGATTTCTCATTCTTTGTAAGACGTCAATTTCATCATCAGATGATGATTTGAAAACTGGAACATCAATCAACTCTATTTCACAACTAATAACAATTATTATGATTCTGTCACGGTTGTGATTCTGTCACGGAATAATAAAGACGCAAACAAAAAGTTAGGTTATACCGAGGATAGCTAGCTTATCCAGCGCTGAAACTGCCGGATAAGCTATCCCTGCATTTATTCCAAAGTTTATCCTATTCCAGACTTATACCATCGTGGTAAAACGCTTGCGTACAGGTTATTCTCAGTATAGCGCTATACGGCGTTTATACCGTGTTGGTAAAACCGGCCCTTAGACCTGCAAACGTTCATTCTTAGCAGGGCTTACCAGGTCAAAATATTCGACCCGGGTAGTTACGAATATTGCGTAATTGCAGTATAGAGTGAAGTAAAGAATGTGTGTTGCACGTATCATTGTTTAAAAACATCCAAAAATAGACAAATTTCGATAAATTAAAGTAAAAACTGCTTCGGCGAAACTTGGCAACCCGAGTGACAAGATTTCTCGGCCAATAAAGATTCTATGTAGGCACGATATTGGTTTTGTACCGGCCAGCCTATGTAGGTTTTCCATTATGAGGGCAATGTTGGTTTGGGAACGGTCAACCTACATATACGTCACCTACATACAAGCGATATTGGTCCTATGACGGACAGCCTATAAAGGTCACTTCCTACGTAGGGGCGATATTGGTTTGGCAATATCTGGCCTACATAGGCCATTCTATATAAGGGCAATCTTAGTTTTGCGAAAGTCATCCTATGAAGGCCAAATCCTACATAGGAGCGATATTGATTTTACAATATCCGGCTGTTGTAGGTTATCCTTTATAGAGGCAATGTTGGTTTTGCGATTGTCAACCTATATGGGCCACACTACATGCGAGCGATGTTAGGCCTGTGACGGTCAGCCTATATAGGCCACATCCTATGTAGGGGCGGTATTGGTTTCACAATATCCGGCTTTTATAGGTTATCCTGTATAGGGGCGATGTCGGTGTTGCGATTGTCAACCTATATAGGCCACACTACATGTAGGCGATGTTAGGCCTGTGACGGTCAGCCTATATAGGCCACATCCTATGTAGGGAAGATATTGGTTCCACAAAATATCCGGCTTTTATAGGTTATTCTTTATACGAACGATGTTGGTTTTGCGATTGTCGACCTATATAGGCCACACTACATGTGAGCGATGTCAGTTCTGTGACGGCCAGCCTATATAGAAGGGCATTCACCACAAAATATATATACAAAAGATGTCGCGTCGGTCATATATACTATAATATAAGATCGAGGGGACAATTCTTGCACCCAGTACTCTCGTGGGCTTCGGCACTGAACTCTAAAGTTTACTATGGATCGGAAACGGACATTGATCCGAGAACGTGTTCAAAAGCATCGATGTAAAAAGCGTGCTCTGAAAAAGTGGGAACAAGTACGGAATGCTGCAGTGTTGGAAGAAGAAGGGGACTCTGGTTAGTATTACATAAAAATCGTACGTAATTTAACATTTTATAATCATTTTAGTACGCGTTTTATTGAAGTACTTTAACTTTTTATGAAGAAATGATTGTTCCTCATTTGATTGAATTTTGTATACTTTCTAATGGATATTATAGTTGATTGAATATTGGAAAACTAACCTAAATCTCGAAAACGAGAAATATCATAATTTTTTATAAGATCGCGCGCGCGTTAATTCTATAGTAATATTTCTAAAAATTAACAATACTAATCCATGAAATTATCATTTCTCCCATGAAAATTTCCCTCGACTTGAGAGTTAACACTTAACTTGAGGGAGATTTATGCGATGATATTGATTTATTATCAAGTTTTCACCATTACGTCACAATTTTCGATTTAAACGGAAATTTTACTGGACTATTAGGAGTGGACGCACCAAGCAAGGGCGATCCACGATGCCAGGTTGAAGCGGGCAGTTTCCCCCACAGTGACGTCAAGGCAACGGGGCTTTCCAACGCAGGCCCAGGACAAAGGAGCAAGGAGGACTCATGCTCCTCGAAGCAATCGAAGGAAGGCATGCAACATGTTTTTTTTTCGGTTCAGTTGTTAATTAATCATAATAAGTGATTCATGAATTTTAATATAATTATGCCGT
Source organism: Xiphydria camelus (assembly GCA_963678675.1). Taxonomy (NCBI): domain Eukaryota; kingdom Metazoa; phylum Arthropoda; class Insecta; order Hymenoptera; family Xiphydriidae; genus Xiphydria; species Xiphydria camelus. The sequence continues at coordinate 17,158,543 of OY783194.1, forward strand.
TCTCTATATGGAAATTCGATATTTCTCTGTGCAATAAAAATTGATGTTCTATGCATTTGATTGATTTTATCTTAATTATTCTTACCATTTGACTTTAATTGTTTCGGCAATGTTTGGCCTGTGATATAGTCCGTGAATTACTCTTGGTCTGTATAATCTCTGAATCACTCAATTGGCTTATGTAGGTGGTACATCACACGGCGTGAATAGCCTCCATTGCGAGTGTTGTACTCTTGCTACGTAGGCCTATACAGACTCTAGCTTGCTGGCCTATATGTAGCCTGAATATCGTGAGGCCTATATCGTTCGCAAACTAAATACCCTATATAGCCTGAATATCACGTGGCCTATATAGTCTGCAAATGGTAAGGCTTATATAGGCTGTACATTGCATGGCCTACATAGTCTGTAAATCGTGTGGCCCATATAGTCTGCAAAGCGTACGGCCTGTATAGGCTGTACATTGCATGGCCTATATAGTCTGTAAATAGTGTGACCTACATAGGCTTTACATTGCATGGCCTATATAGCCACTTTATAGACGAGCGTTACACTTCCTATATAGGCACTATGCAGGCTGCAGCTCGGTCGGCCTATTTTGCCACCTCGGAAGGCCGATGTTGCCCCTACATAGAGCCGATGAATTTTGTCAGTCGGGAACTGAGCAAAATCAAAACGCGCTCTGATTGGCTGTGACGTCACGATCTGTACAAACAACCAGCTGTCAAACGGAGTTGCCTGTGTTTTTAAGGTATTTTTCTGTGATTCAGAAAGTTTGTTGTTTCTGCATCGTTCTATGTAGTATCTGAAGTCGAACTGTCATAGTCTCATATCATAGTCTCTCGGCACATTCACAAAAACTTTGTCTGGAGTTCGCACAGAAATATTCGTACATTTTGGCACAAAACACGATTTCCTGTGGACTTGTGGTGCATGCATTTTCAGCCACTTTCACAAAAAATGATGTAGAAGCAACAAACTTTCCGAATCACAGAAAAACACCGCAAAAACATAGGTACCTCCGTTTGACAGCTATTTGTTTGTACAGATCGTGACGCCACAACCGCCATTACAGGCAAATCGCGATTTCGCGGGACATTTCCACATTTGAATTTTAGACTCAATTTTCTCATAAAAACTTGACAGCAACATTTTTAAATTTATTAATATCATATATGAGGGGCTGAGATTCATAATGGTGTAAGTCAGATTATCCAGATTTTCCAAAGCAACCGCTTTATCGTTCCAAAATATAGATGTAACCTTTCATGTTAGCTACATCATACGCCCAAATTATAGCAGTACATATTCCGACGGTAATACGCCTCAGAAACTGTAATCTTAGGAAGGGCTTATGTATGTTTGGGACGACAAAGCAGTTGCTTTGGTAAATCTGGATAATCTGACTTACACCACTATGAATCTCAGCCCCTCATATATACACGATAATCTTCATTTTAAGCCAGTTTCTGAAAAATGTGAAAACACCCAAAACTTGCATCACGCCATTGGAGGAGAGTGCTTCGATCGGATGAGTGTCTGGCAACACTGCATCTTACGCATCGGACCAGTACAAGAGAAAACATTGATCGTTTAGAATGAAAGTCGAAAAATAATCACCAAACAATATTTATTGTGAAAAAAAATTACAACAATGTCGAAATCATTGAAATGTATGACGTACAGATGTCATAGAACAGATTCTGGGAAGAAATTATAACTGAAAGAGAGAGAAATGAAGTTAAATATGTAAATTGTTATTTATTCAAATTTTTATTACATAAATTATTCTTTATATTAAATCAATCTTAGATTTTTACGTTTTGGACCATCATGAAGGTAATGTGGCGTTGGTACCCAGGTAACAAACTAACGTGAAATTAACGTCATTTTTTGGTCAGATCTGGTCATAGACGACGTCAGTAAAAGACGTATAAATGACGTTAAAGTACGTTCGAAAGTCACATCCCACTGACGTCATTTAATTACGTCTTTCTAACGTTCTTTATGACGTGAAATATGACCTTTAATTTTAGCGATTTTCCAGGTAGCACACTAACGTCGAAATGACGGTTTTTTGAAGGTCAGTTCTGACGGCAGATAACGAAAAATATAACGTGATTGTGTAAAAAATGACGGTTCTGAAAGGTTAGGGCTGACGTAATCTTTTCATCGTGAGCGGTCACCCATCCAACTACTGTCCGCACTTTTTGCTGCTTAACTTCAGGCCCTTGCACACTGGACGCGTCAAGCGTCAAGCGTCGAGCAGCAACCAATGAGCGCAGAGATATTTCGTACGTGACGCTTGACGCTTCCCAAAAATTGAACGGTGTTGGATTTTGGGCTAGCAGCGAGCAGCGGCCTAGTTACACCCGTGCTCACAGATTCTGTAGCTGGTGACTTTTTTAAATGTTATTTTTAAACGTACTAATCAATGAACAATTAATTCTCATACCCTCATTATCTACGGTGGCGTCTACTCTCATTATTGAAAGTAAGAGTATTATTAATCATTGGTTAGTACGTTTAAAAATAACATTTAAAAAAAGTCACCAGCGACAGAATCCGTGAGCATGGGTGTACAAACTAGCCTAACCTCGCATTTGATTCAGGGCCCCTATTCTCGAGCTCATGCGAGAAACTTTCGTATACGAATCTTTGAATCCCACCAATCTCGTTTCGGCTATTCCATTCGGTCCACTATTTCATTGGTTAAAACTAAAGATTCGTATACGACAATTCTCGCACGACATTCGAGAATAGGGGCCCAGATTGGATTTGATATTTTACGTCGATTATATATATAACATTTCATGTGTAAAAATGGAAAAAGAACAATCAGCAATGGAGATATAAAATTGCCAAAATGGTTAATTTTCGTTTCCATGCGAAGTGATCTACCTTGGGTGAAGTACATTACGAAAATTTCAAGGTTGTAGTTTTGGCACGCTGAAGCGATCAGTGTGAATGGTCACCAATCCAAGCAGCAAGCAGCAAGCGCTCGCTGCTCGACGCTTGGCGCTTGACGCGTCCAGTGTGCAAGGGCCTTTAGTCGATTGGTCGGTGTTTTCGAGTCCTTAGGTCTGTTCCAACCGAGCCGAAAACCGTACACCGAACGGTACACGTCATGCGCAGTAGAGAAGGTGGAACGGATTTTCACTACTGCGCATGACCGTTTCTCTACTGCGCATGCGGCTGACGTTCACATGGACGTCAGAGGTCTGGTTGGAACAAACCTCTCATCTGCTGCACGCTCCTATGGTATTAAGTATTACTATTGGTGTTCATATGAAGTTTGATGAATAAATGTATGTCGCTTTTCCAGTCAATAAGAAAGAGCTTAAATAAATAAGATTTTATAAGTGTATTATTCTTTTCTCAACATTTCTCTAAATTTATGATTGCATCATTTGATAAATATTCTTGCACAGACGCAAATTGATATTAATAAATAAATAATTATATGAATGTTTATAGAAACGACCGCAATATAAATGTCGTGCCGTAACGAGGCGGTCGCGACTTTCGTATAAATCGACCGCTTCCATTATGACGAAATCGCGTCGCTGAGTTGTGAGAACGATACTCTTGTAACGAATTCGTATCGCGGAGCTGTGAGAGCGAGACTCTAAGGTCACAAGTCTATAATCGAATCGCAGGGAAGGTACTCGTCGACGAAGTAACTGAACGTACTTATAAAATGAATAGTAACGTTTATTCAAAACTCGAGGTAACGTGGATACAATCGTGGCTCACAGGAGACTAGCTCCAGGCGTTCGCCGGTCCTTTCTTAAGGACTCGGCGCGGACCAGGTGGGGGAACCAGGACCAAAGGGGCTGGGTCGTCGGCATCTTTGAGGTAAATCGCTTTGTGAGGTGCGACACCTCCCCTGTTAGATTGAGCTTGGTCCTCCAAGTTCGCTGAATGATATTGGACCACTGTGTGACTGGCCAATTCTCCTCTTTCCTGTGTAGTATATGTTCCTCCAGTATCAAAGTTGCAACAATTGTAGGTGATTGTTTGGCAGCCGGTGACGTAGCGCTTCATTATGCTTGATGTCGCCTTCCAGATACATGATAGTATTCCAAATCGACTTAGTATATACAGTACGGTTAATGTAATACAAGCGTAGCCTACGTAGGTAAGTGATTTATATAATTATTCTTTCCAGGTGAGTACGCGGTGGTGTGTTAGCATATCATTAATCTGAGCGTCTATGTTATCGGCTGTTGTTGCAAGTTTCTGTAGTATTTTAGGTGAGAGGTGTGGTGACGTCAAATTGAGTGCCTTTATTTCGCTTATTTGTATGTTAGAGAGATTTCTGAAATTTGAATTATCCAACGATATTGTTTGGAGCGTGGTTTCTTTCGCTTCAGCGGAAGGATGAAGCGTAATTGTTTCAGTTGAGCCATGACATCCCGCGGGAATAGTTACTCTATTTGTTTTTTCTAGTAGGATCGATTGCTATTTTTGATCTCTCGAACATACAGAGAAAAGGTTATCCGGTTGTGGTGCAACCGCTATCCAGACATTGTTTTGTTCCGTAGGGAGCCAGTAGGTCGTGGTTAAATGTAATTTGCTAATGGTACAGTTGCTTATTCTTTTTCGTCTGATTATTTGATGTGTGCAGGCGTCCTGAGTCTGTGTAGAATAATCGGGTTTATTTCTCCTAATTATAGCTATGCCCTCTACTCTTTTGTAACTATGATATTCATCTTTTTCTATCGGAAAGTATCTTAGATTATTGTAAGTGGCTATGTATTCTTCCTTAAACATTACTACGCCGTACATTCCTTCCATTGGAAAGGGTATAGGTGATCATCATCATCATAAAGTTATCAGTCCTAAGACTGGTTTGATACCATTCTCCATCTTTTCCTGTCCTCCGCTAGTCTTTTCATTTCCCTGTATTTCGAACAACCTACGTCCTTAATGATTTGCGAAATGTAGTCTAACCGCGGCCTACCTACCTCTCTCTTTTTTCCCGTTTCTGCTTCTAAGATGTCTCTTAGCAGTCCCTCATGTCTCACTATATGGCCTATCAGCTGATCCCTTCTTTTCTTTATATTTTTCCAGAGCCGCCGGTTTTCCTCTATTTTCCTCAAGACTTCTTCATTTGTGATTTTCTCGGTCCATTTTACTTTTAGCATTCTTCTATAGCACCACATTTCGAAGCTGTCTAATTTTTTCCTTTCTACCATTCCTATCGTCCAAGATTCGCACCCATACAAAGCTGTACTCCACACGTATGTTTTGAGAAATTTTTTCCTACTCTCTAGGCTGACGTTTTTTGAGCATAGTAGCTTCTTTTTCAGATTAAAAGCCTGTTTTCCCTGCGCTATTCTTTGTTTGACGTCTTTTAGGCTCTTTCCATCTGTCGTTATTTGGCTACCTAGATAGCAAAACTGCTGTACTTCTTCTACGCTTTCGTCGCCTATATTTATTCTAGTTTTACTCTTACGTTTTTTCTTACTACATACCAGAATTTTTGTCTTTTTCTTATTAATTTTCATATTGTAGTTCTCTATTAGGATGTTTTCCATTTCGTTAAGCGCCTTTTCTAGTTCTTCTTTGTTCGATGCTAGTAGCGCTATATCGTCGGCGAACCGAAGCATGCTCACTGTTTGCCCTTGTATTTTAATGCCTGAAGTTGAGTTTTCTTTTAATTCGTTCATCGCTTCCTCTATGTATAAGTTAAAGATTAGAGGCGACAGTGTGCATCCTTGTCGTACTCCTTTTCTAATTTTCGCTTCTCTCACTTCTTCTTCTACTCCTATCACTGCTACTTGGTTTTCATATAAATTATGTATGATTCTTCTTTCTCTGTACTTTATTCCTACTCTTTTCAGTATTTCGAACATTTTTTGCCACTGAACATTGTCGAATGCTTTCTCTAGGTCTATGAATCCTATATATAGTGTTTCGTCTTTTTCTAATGTTTTCTCTGCAATTAGTCTTAGCGCTATTATCGCTTCCCTCGTTCCTCTGTTCCTTCTAAATCCGAACTGGTCTTCTGCTAATACTTCCTCGGCTCTCCGTTCCATTCTCCTTTGTATAATTTTTGTTAAGATTTTTGATGCGTGGGGTATCAAGCTGATTGTACGAAAATTTTCGCATCTATCCGCGCCTACTTTTTTTGGAAGGGTAACTATTATACTTTTCTTGAAATCTTTTGGCATTTTTCCTGTTTCGTACATATGACTCACGAGTTTAAATAGCCTACTTATCGCCTCTTCCCCTGCAAACTTTAAAATTTCTGCCTGTATTCCATCTATCCCGGGTGCTTTATTGTTTTTCAATTCCTTAAGTGCTATCTCAAATTCCGACTTAATAATAGGATCCCCGAGTTCGTTTTCATCTACGCTATTTTCTTCTTCCAATATGTTACTTAGTTCTTCTCCATTGTATAGTTTTTCTAAATATTCTTTCCATCTATCGGCCTTTTCTGCGTTTTCTAACAACATGTTTCCGTTTTTATTTCTAATATTTCTACTTTTCGGTTTGTATTCTTGAAAATTTCTTTTTATTAGTCTGAAAGCTGCATCGGTCCTACCTAATTTAATTTTCTTTTCAACTTCTTCGCATCTTTCTTCTATCCATTCTTCCTTAGCTCTCCTAGATTTTCTAATTATCTCCCATTTCAGGGATTTGTATTTTCTCTGTCCGTTTTCATCTACCCTAGACTTATACTTTCGTCTCTCCTCTATCAACTCTAAAATTTCTCTCGTTATCCACGGATTTCTACTCTCATTTTCTTTGATACCTAGTACTTCTTCTGCTGCATTTTCTAAACTCGTTTTAATATGATTCCAATTTTCTTCTGTGCTCGCTTTGCTATTATTGGCTACATCCCCCCCCTTACGATTTAAATGTTTCTCAACTTTACTCTGGAATTCTTTTTCTACTTTATCGTTCTTGAGTTTACTGATATCCCACTTTTTGCGGGCGTTATTTTTTTTTCTTAAGTCTTTTAAATTTTAACTGACATTTCATCATTACTAAATTATGATCGCTGTCTATATCTGCACCTGGGTAGCTCCTACAGTCTTTTACCTGGTTTCTGAACCTTTGTTTGACTAATATATAATCTATTTGATATCTACCATTGTCCCCCGGCATTTTCCAGGTATACACTCTTCTTTTATGGTGCTCGAATAAGGTATTGGAAATCACTAATTGATGTTTATCGCAGAATTCGACTAATCTTGAACCTCTTTCGTTCCTAATTCCCAAGCTATAATTTCCTGTTATTTGTTCTTCGTTCCTTTCCCCTACTACCGCATTCCAGTCGCCCGTTATTATTAAGTTTTCGTCTCCTTTCACGTATTCTATTGTCTCTTCTATGTCATTATATACCTGTTCTATTTCCTCGTCATCGTGGCTCGAAGTGGGCATGTATACCTGAATTATTGTTGTGTTTGTTGGTTTCGACCTAATTTTTACCATAACAATCCTATCGCTGACCTGTAAGTAGCTTTCTACTCTTTGTCCTAACTTCCTGTTCATCACGAATCCTACTCCTGCGTTACCCGTCTCTGATCCCTTATAGATAATTCTGTAGTCCACGCTCCAAAAATCTCCTTCCTTTGGCCATCGCATTTCGCTTATTCCTACTATATCTAACTCTAATCTATTCATTTCTACTTTGAGATTTTCTAATTTCCCCGCCTGCCTAAGACTCCTAACATTCCATGCTCCGACCCGTAGAATGCCGGGTTTTCCCCGTCCTGACTTGGTTTTTCCCCAATTGCACTTTGAGTTCTCCCTAATTGCACTTCGCCTATTGCACCTCCCTTTATTGCACTTAGTTTTTGTGACATCCCCCGGGGTAGTCCCCACCCGGAGATCCGATTGGGGGACTATTTTACCTCCGGAATATTTTACTCCGGAGGACGCCATCATATTTGTTAAAGATTTGGAATGGTATATTCCTGGGAATTATAATGTGGTGGTTTCCCTTTGCCTTCCACATCGCAGTTAAGAGGGGGTGTCATGCTACCATACCGATCTCCTTGGTCTCTGCTAACATGACTACTGAAAGAGCTGCTGCCCTCTATCAGGGGATTCGTCTTCGTCTGGTTTCTCGCTAAGGACCCCTCCAATATGGTTGTACCTATGGTCCGGCTCCCTAGGTCCTCAAAACACGCAAGCCAACCCACCCGTTCCGGTTACTCCCAAGAGTCATTCATAGATTGACTTTAATTCATCAACTTGTATGAAATTGTCCCTGAAAGCGTTCCAGAACTGCGTCAAGGTGCGAATCCATAGGATAGGTGATACTTTACTAATATTATATCGATTTTCTTCTACTAAGGGTATATGTAATACGAAAACTAGTTTACTTTGTACATAAAATATCTGGATGTTACTGATATCTACAAGTGTGGTAAAATACTTTTCATTTAGCGGTACCGGTATCTTACTAGCATCAGAGTGTGATCGTAAGGTATCGAAGATTTGGTTGGGAGGTAGCGCTTGGGGGTGGAGTATACCGTGCCTTCCGTCCATGATTATCGAAATCAGTTCAATTAATTCCAAGTTATAATCACTGATGACCTGATCGAGTTCGCTCAGCATTTCGTCGTACCTTAAGTTATATTCTATTGCTTTTGTTTTGTCTGTAATGGATTGGGAAAATTGGTTGAGTTCCCGACCAGAAATTTGGCTTGACATGCCGGTTGTCACATCAGGCCCTGATCAGGCATACGCCCGACATGCCGGATCCGGTTTGCCTTAGCTGCGCCGGAACCGGCCCTGATCAGGCATACGCCCGGCATGCCGGATCCGGTTTGCCTTAGCTGCGCCGGACCCGGCCCTGATCAGGCATATGCCCGGCATGCCGGATCCGGTTTGCCTTAGCTGCGCCGGACCCGGCCCTGATCAGGCATACGCCCGGCATGCCGGATCCGGTTTGCCTTAGCTGCGCCGGACCCGGCCCTGATCAGGCATACGCCCGGCATGCCGGATCCGGTTTGCCTTAGCTGCGCCGGACCCGGCCCTGATCAGGCATACGCCCGGCATGCCGGATCCGGTTTGCCTTAGCTGCGCCGGACCCGGCCCTGATCAGGCATACGCCCGGCATGCCGGATCCGGTTTGCCTTAGCTGCGCCGGACCCGGCCCTGATCAGGCATACGCCCGGCATGCCGGATCCGGTTTGCCTTAGCTGCGCCGGACCCGGCCCTGATCAGGCATACGCCCGGCATGCCGGATCCGGTTTGCCTTAGCTGCGCCGGACCCGGCCCTGATCAGGCATACGCCCGGCATGCCGGATCCGGTTTGCCTTAGCTGCGCCGGACCCGGCCCTGATCAGGCATACGCCCGGCATGCCGGATCCGGTTTGCCTTAGCTGCGCCGGACCCGGCCCTGATCAGGCATACGCCCAGCATGCCGGATCCGGTTTGCCTTAGCTGCGCCGGACCCGGCCCTGATCAGGCATACGCCCGGCATGCCGGATCCGGTTTGCCTTAGCTGCGCCGGACCCGGCCCTGATCAGGCATACGCACGGCATGCCGGATCCGGTTTGCCTTAGCTGCGCCGGACCCGGCCCTGATCAGGCATACGCCCGGCATGCCGGGTCCGGCTTGCCGTAGCTGCCTGACGCCAGATGGCGCCGACCCTCTCGGCTCTCGGTAGTAAAACGGCGGTACAGTACTATATACCTAAGAGGACCACAGAGCGTCTAAGGCAGGAGTCGGCCTAGCCTTACTGACGAGTTCACAGGCCGACTCCGGGTCGAAATGACGAACTCACTCGTCTGCCACAGCGATTTTTGAAAGCGATTTTGTTTATATATAAAAATAAACAATTATCGTATGGGAAATTTAGACCCGACCCGACCCGACCAGAAATGTCGATACTAGTCACGTCAGGACCGAATAAGGCAACTTTATCCGGCCCTGGTCAAGCATGTAACGCGTTGTCACATCAGGGCCGAATCCGGTAACCGGATCCGGGCCCGACCAGAAATTTCGATACTTGTCACGTCAGGACCGGGTAAGGCAGCCTGACCCGGCCCTGATCAAGCATGTAACGCGTTGTCACATCAGGGCCGAGTCCGGCAACCGGCTCCGGGCCGGATCCGGGCCCGATTAGAAATTTCGATACTTGTCACGTCAGGACCGGGTAAGGTTGCCTGATAAGGGCCTGACTTCCAAGATCCGGCTGCCTGACCCGGCCCTGATGTGACAAGTATCGACATTTCTGGTCGGGTTCTTTTGCTTGTTTTTCAAATTTCTCTATTGATTCTAGTCCTTGGGAAATTTCGGTCTTGATAATAAGTGTTTGATTTTTAACTAATTGCGCGACTCTACTATTTTCTTGGTATATGGCATCTATTTCTTTGTTGTAATATTCGGCGTCGTCGGCGTCTAATGTTCCAAAGAGTGTTTTGAACGCAGTCCCCATTATGTCAAATAGTCCTCGTTTAATTCGGTCGTCAGTATGTCCTATCAAATCATTAAGTGATCGTAGGTTTTTATTAGCGCGTTTGAAGCGAATTTCCATGTGATTAAGGCGATATAGAGAATTGCATGATTTGGTTACAGTCATGCATAAGCTACGCATGTGGTGAATTTGGTTTCGTAGATACATGTGTTTGTCGATTACGTCAGTAATGTTAAGACTCGAAACTATTTTCCAAGTGTTGTGATAGATGTATGCCTCGCCTAAATTTTCTACTAGTACGGCCTGATCCTGCGGGATAGGTTCAACGGTAATGTTGTCTGTTGTGGTGTGATGGATGGCTGTCAATAAAAGCAGTGTAAGTATGACGTTGTCCATTATCTGGAAGCACAAGCGTTAGTGATATGGTTTAATCTTTGTTAAGTGTGTGGTGAAGGTTCTGTCGTTATATGATAGGGTGACTGTAGCGTTGGTATGAAGCTTGGTTATTTGCGCGGGCCCCTTCCATCGTGCTTCCAGGGTTTTCGCTGCGGGGTTTTCAAAGCGGACTCGATCTCCTTCTTTGAAAACATACTCGTTCCGGATTCGTGCATCTGTACGTTCCTTGTTATTTTCTTGGGATTTCTTCAATCGTGTTATGGCTTCCTTTATTACGGAGTTGTGTTTATTTTTTAGATTCTCGAGTATTTCGCTCGCGGTAATTCTGGTCTTCGGGAGTGACGTAGGGAAGTGTGGTTTCGCGCCGAATTGGAACTCGTACGGTGTCATGCCGATGGATCTATGCTCGGTGGTATTATATGCGATCGCCACTTGCTTCAGTATCGTATCCCAATCTTCGGTGTGGGCGCGAATCATATCCTTAATGAAGGAATGTGTTCTTTCATTCGAGCCATTGGATTGTGGGTGGTATGGAGTTGTTGAGGTACTTCGGATATTGAAGAGTTTTGCGTAAGCTTCCATTTCTTTGTTTATGAATTCTTTACCGTTGTCTGTGAGAATTATTTCCGGTGGTCCGAAAATTGATATGTATTCGTCGTGAAGCTTGCGGACTATTATATCGGTGTTCTTTCCTTTTACCGGTGTCAGTATTAGAAATTTGGTCAAGAAATCCTGAATAACAAGTATGTATTTATTTCCTCTCCGGGTAGGTTCGAACGGTCCGATGAGATTCATTGAGATCTTGCTGCGGGGTTGCTTTGGAAGTTCAGGAAGAATGCCAGGCACTTGGTTATGCGTGCCTGTTTTCATATTTTGGCACGGTTCGCACTCGCGGATTATTTGTTCAGCTTGTTGTTCCAGATTCGGGAAATTGGTGATTTATTTGGCCTTATTAATGGTTTTCTTCATTCCAAGGTGGTTTCCTCCAGGTGTATGGGCTTCTTTCAGGAATTGTCGTTGTTCCTCTTCGGTGATGGGTAGTTCATAATGAGAAAACTTAAGGAATAGTTTTCTATTCGTAGGGGCTTTCTTTGACCAGATGAAAGTAGCCATGTTCACTAGTTCGAAGAGCATGAGGGTGTGATTCTCCCAGTGTTTGTGGAGAAAATCTAGGGTGTAATCGTCCTGAGCGTTATTAGTCAGCTTTTTTTTCAAGAAATGCGAACCAAGCCTGTGGAGGGTGTAACGTGCTGAAGTAGAACTCCTTTACTCTTTGCTCAGTGAGAGGGGAGTTTGTCGGAAAGCATTTATTGAATTTTTTTGTTTGTAATCTAGTAGTGTGTTTTGCGTTTGGGGGCCATTGGTTTTCGGTTTGTTGCTGGTATTCATCGTAGGTGACTGGGATACCGCTAAGAATGTCATCCAGTTCTTCTTCGGGTAGTATGGGGACGTCAGGAGTATCGAGGAGTAGTTCTAGGTTTGCTTCATCATTTTCATTATTAACTTCATCCGTTCTTTGTTCGTATGCCTCATGATCTGTGTCCGGTACGTCACTCGGGAATTGCTGGTATTGCCGGGAGGTACCTTCCAAAGGATCCTCTTCTAATGCTGTTACGAAGGGTATGCATGATAGTGCATCTGCGTTGGTGTTGGACTTCCCCTTTTTGTAGATAATTTCGTACTCATACTCCTCTAGTTTAAGTCGCCACCGCATTAGCCGAGAGCTTGGTTCTTTCACGTTCATTAACCAAACTAAAGGTTTATGGTCAGTTACGATTTTAAATCTGCGTCCGTACAGGTAGTGTCGAAAATGCTTTACCGAGTTTACAATAGCCAGCAATTCTTTCTCGGTCGTGGAATAGTTCTTCTCTGCTTTGTTCATTGTTCGCGAGTAATAGGCAATCGGTCTGTCCCTTCCGATGGGTCCCTGAGATAGGATGCCTCCTATTGCGTAGTTACTCGCGTCCGTAGTGAGGATAAATTCCTGAGTGAAGTCGGGGAATGCGAGTACGGGAGATTTAGTGAGGGCTCTCCGCAAAGTGTCGAAGGCATTGTTTTCCACCTCGGTCCATTTCCAAGGGGTGGATTCCTTTAGTAGGGAGGTTAGAGGATTGGCAATTCTCGAGAAGTCCTTTATAAATTTCCGATAATATCCGACAAGGCCTAAGAACTGTTTTATGTTTTTCGGGTTTTTGGGGACAGGGAAATTTACTACTGCTTCTATCTTGGCGGGGTTAGGTTTTATGCCCTCGCGCGAGATGAGGTGCCCCAGATAAGCGAGTTCTGGTCGTAAAAACTCGCATTTATCGGGTTGAAGCTTTAGTCCTGTCGTTCGGAGTCGTTCAAAAAGGGTCTTGAGTTTTTCGTTGTGTTCCTTAAAGGTTTTTCCGAATACGATCACATCGTCCAGGTATACGAAGCAGGTCGTACCTATTAGGCCGGTCAGTGCGCTATTCATCATTCGTTGGAAGGTGGCGGGAGCGTTCCTTAGGCCAAAAGGCATGCGCTTGTACTCGTAATGCCCCTCGTTAGTGCTGAAAGCTGTTTTATGGGCATGCTCGGGTTTCATGGGGATCTGGTGAAAGCCGGACGCTAAGTCAAATGCAGAGAAGTATTGCGCGTTGCCTAGCTGGTCCAATATGTCTTCGATGTTTGGGAGCGGGTATGCGTCTTGGGTCGTTTTCTCGTTTAGTTTCCTAAAATCGATAACTATCCGCCACTTTTTCTTCCCGCTTGCGTCTGTCTTTTTGGGTACCACCCATAAAGGGGAATTGTAAGGTGACACGCTGTGAGCAATTATACCCTTTTCAAGCATTTCACTGATTTGCTTGGTGATTTCCTCTTTATGTGCCGGGGGTAGCGATATTGTTTGACGTGAATGGGCGTAGCGTCCGTCGTTTCTATTTCGTGTTCCGTTAGTTTGGTTTCAGGTAGTGAATCGCCTGGTAGGGCGAAGATTTCCGGGTATTGTTGCGTTATTTCCCAAATTGTTTCTGCCTCGTGTTTCTCGAGGTGATCGAGTCTAACGTTGGTTCTGAGCAAGCTAGTTCGCGCGGAAATTTTCCTCTGATTTTTGTCGAAGCTTTTTACATCCAATTTCTGTGAAACGGGGAATTTTATTGTCTCTGTAAGAACGTCGGTTGTCTGTCCATTGCAATAGCTAATTCGGGTCTTGTTGTCTTTTACCTTAACCAGAGCGTACGTGTTTTTTGCCAATCTGATGGCTGCTTCGCCATCCGGTGCGCGGATTGGAATTTCGATGTTCCTTAGGGTCCGGGCAGGAACTACGTTAGGTGGTATGACTTCTCGTTCCTTTTTGTTAGGTTGGATCAGGAGCGTTTGTGGCTGTTCCTTGTCTCGAACAATTTTGTAGGTTTTATTGAGAATCTGTACCCTGTTCTCGGGGATGTTAATGACGACGGCGGAGTTTTCGAAGAAGTCCATTCCGAGGATTCCATCTTGCTGAAAGGGGAAATCTTCTCGTACTACGTGGATCTTTATTTCTTTATTCATCCAGTGTAGCTTTGCGACCGATTCTGTAGATTCGGGTTGCTTGGAGACTCCCTGGATGAATGATGCTGAGTTCTTTTTTCTTAGGTATCCTGATTTGAGAAGATTGGCTTTAATTAGGGAGCATTCGGCACCGGAGTCTAGGAGGAATGTTCCGGGCCTGGTCATCTCGTCGAATTGTAGTCTAATCAGTAGTCGCTTTCCAGTTGCTCCTCTTTTTCCGAGTTTTCCGACTCTGTATGTTCGGTGTAATCTTCTTCGTCTGAGGTGCTGGATTCGCTGTCCTCCGGGTTCTCTTCCGTCTGGTTCACTCGGTGTGGTGGGTCCTTGCCTCTGAGACTGTCCTTTCGAAAATTTCCGTCCAGCTTTACGCGGCAGTCCCTCTCGATATGTCCGAGTTTTTTGCATCGGCGGTACTCTATTTTGCTTCTCGGGTTCAAAGATGTATCCTTGTATTTCTGGTAGGGTTTCCCTGGATCTTCTTTGGTGAATTTCGATTGGAGCGTCTTAGTTTGTGATTTTTGGAGCTTATCGACTGTTTCCTTGTAGATTTCTGCCGATGTAGCGAGTTCTATTGCTTCCTTAACAGTCGCGGGGCGAGCCATTTTAACTTCTTGATGGATGTCCTTGCACGTTAGCGCTCGGATGTAGGCGGACACGGTAGCCTCCTGCTCCATTTCGAGTGCGAATTGTTTTTTTAAGCGACTCATCTTTGGTTTGGAGTTGACAGCTTGGATGATTTTGCTATGAAGTTTCATAAACCGTGACCCAAGGTGGGCCGCTGTTTCGTTGGGTTTCTGTATCATATTCGCGCGCTGCATTTGGTAGGTTTCTATCGGTATTTCGCGACCGAATAGCGTTCGAAGGATGGATACGAGATTTTCCATATCTTCCGGGCGAAATGATTCCAGCATGACTGCGGCGTCCCCGGTTATTTTACGTTTAATAATCGCGTTCTTGTACCGGTTCCAGTCGCGTGGGTCAATATACGCAACCATTTCTAGTATATCGTCTATAAACGTTTCGATGGACATATTTTTCCCGTCGTATTCACGGAGCTCCTCTAAGGCGGTTTTGACCGTGATCGTTTTATGAGGGGTCTCGGGGATTAGCGTCAAGGGTCCATTATTTCCGGTGTTAGGGATATTTACTGCGTCGTCCTCGTCGTCCGTTAGGTAGTCTTCTTCTTCCTGATTTATGGCTTCGGATTTGGGTTGTTCCCCTCTTAGACTTAGTTTACTAAAGGCCCTTCGTATTGTTGATTTAATTACGTGGGGATGCTCTGCTTTTGTCTGGGTGTTACTCATAGTTTGCATTTGTGTCGTTAACTGTTGGACCTGTTCTTGAAGGGTGCGACTGTGTCTAAGGAGTTCTTCGTACTCTTCTCGGGGAACGGAATTCGATGATTGCCCTGGCGTACGGGACGGTGATGTCGCGCGGGACATTGTGGTTTCGTAGTATGTTTCGTCCGATGTACGCGACGATAATGAATTTACGGATTGCGAGTCTCCTGTCTCCCCGTTGGATCGTGTGCGAGGTGAATAGTATATCTGGTACTCACCTCGATTTCTTGGCGTTTCCTCCTGGAAGTCCGTGCTGGCAAGCTTTCACTCGTACCGTTTCTGGCTCCGGGAAGTCACTGTTGATTCCTCGGGCGCTAGGAGATACCCGTGGTGATGCTGCCGATTGGGAGTTCTTCACGATGAGGCCGGTCCTTCGGTGACGCCCGATTCCGTTTGAATCGTACCAGGAATGATTCCCGGTATATTGGTCGTCTTCAGGGTGTGCTGATATCAGCTGTTTACCCAACCGCGGTCCTCAGGGCGTGGAAAGTTCGTACACAATCAAGGGCCGTTGATACTACTATGAGTCCTTGGCCTTACACTTTTATGTACAGTTGATTGCGTCAATGGGGATTGATATCCCACCGCTGCCACCAAAATGTCGTGCCGTAACGAGGCGGTCGCGACTTTCGTATAAATCGACCGCTTCCCTTATGACGAAATCGCGTCGCTGAGTTGTGAGAACGATACTCTTGTAACGAATTCGTATCGCGGAGCTGTGAGAGCGAGACTCTAAGGTCACAAGTCTATAATCGAATCGCAGGGAAGGTACTCGTCGACGAAGTAACTGAACGTACTTATAAAATGAATAGTAACGTTTATTCAAAACTCGAGGTAACGTGGATACAATCGTGGCTCACAGGAGACTAGCTCCAGGCGTTCGCCGGTCCTTTCTTAAGGACTCGGCGCAGACCAGGTGGGGGAACCAGGACCAAAGGGGCTGGGTCGTCGGCATCTTTGAGGTAAATCGCTTTGTGAGGTGCGACATAAAAAATCTTACTTTTATTTATTACAAAAAAAAACGTACCGGTAAAATGGTACAGAGATATACCGTATGTCCCACTCTGTACGGGCCAGTTTGAAGTTACCTTCGGGGAGGCTTGGTCCCCAGTCCGCAGACGCACGTCAAAATGACGTCAAAATCTGGTCATCACTGGTTCAATCACGTCAGTCGACCAATAACTGACGACATTATGACGTCATTTATATGACGAATTTATGATGTCATTTAATGGCGTCATATTGCCGACTTTTCTTGGTGATATATGATATATATACGAGAGGCCGGTCACGCAGACGGTGTGTGATCTGCATGCCGCTGTTCCACGATACAATGCTGATCTGGCCTTTATGGAAGTCCAAAAAATTACGTCAGCACAGTGAACGTGACATCCATAAAGGCCAGACCAGCGTACATCGTGGAACAGTGGCGTGCACGTTTTCCGAAAAATTACGCCGGCAGTGAAAGTGTTAAGTACCTATAGGTTAGGCGACTGTTTTGTTGAGGTTGTGGTTCCTTAATTACTATACATTTATTTTAAATTCAGTTTTTATTTGTAGGTGAGTAGTTATATATTCTTAATCTATATTTCACAATGGCATATGTAGGAGTGGAATTCTCGGAAAATAGTACAATAGGTTTGGTGCATTCTTCTTGGTTTACTCCACTCAAACATGAAGTTTTTTGGCCACCTTATAAAACTTCTTCCAGTTTTAACAAAGCTTTAACTTTATCGGAAGAACCTGATGAGAGTACATGGACGCTTTCCAGTATCAAAAGAAAATTTTTTGAATGTGGTGTGTATAATTTAAATTGAATTAAATCTAGTAGTAATCTCCCTATGTACCTATTTGGATTATTTTCAAAAATTTGTCCGAGTACCCAAATATGTTGAAATACCTGAGTAATACCTGAGTAATTTTGTTGAAAAATATTTGTGACCAAGAACAAATTTTCAGTTCTTAATTCAAACATGTGGGAGATTCGGTAAGGAAATTTTGGACCAAAATATTTAATGAAACGACATTTTTTTAAGATTTAAAAATAACAATCAACTATATACATAAAAAAACGTCAAATAATTTTCACTCCCTACTTATAGGTATGACACATGAAAAATTTTCGGATATTTTTTGGTAAACATATCCGATTGGTTAAAAATGGTGGACCCAAAATTTCCTCACAAATTCCTAAACCTATGTTGTCTTTTGTAGTTTATTTTTTGTTTGTTTGTATAATGTATATTTCATTTTCATAGATGACATTAACAAAGCCCAAAGAAAATTGAAAAGATGTGAGGTGTCTTCAGATATACAGTCATCTGACTTATCTGATTTTGATGGTATTAAAAATAAAAAGCGAGCTCGTTTAAGTGTAAGAAGGTGGACCTCATCTAGTAATGACAGTGAAAATGAATTACTAAGTGATCGTTCGTTGGGTGATCGACGAAAATCCACTAAATCGTTAGACAATCGAGCAAAATCCATTGAACTTCCAAGACCATCATCAGGATTACCACATTTGCCTGGACCCTCAACCAGTATTGGTAAGAATCGCAAATTAAAATTATTATGCACCGTATAGTTTATTAATGAACTAGTACTATGGCATATTTCATTACTTGTCTGTAGTATCATCATATCATCTTCCGGTTCTTTTTATTTTCTGAGCACAATACTTTTAATCAGTTATTTTTCTTCTAAGAAAAGTTTGTGGTCAACGGCAAACTAATTTTACATAATATGTCAAATATATATTTTATTTATATTATACAGGGTGCATAGAAAATAGAAAAAAGCTGTATTTTAAAATTAATTAATGTGCAAAGGCTCTATAATACTTGTTTATTATAGTACCTCTGCTGCCTGGAACATTCTACTTTTATTCAGTTAAATAGAACATCATTCTTTATTTTTTTTTTAGGCAGTTCCACAACTCAGGTCAATTTTATCGAACCTGCTAAAGTTAGTCAGGTTACAAATTCTCGATTGGTCAGCAACATAGAACTTACTACAAGAACTCCAGTTCCCGTGTGGAAATCTGCCCAAGTTGGCCCAATCAGTAATTGGGCGCCAATTAGGCCCCAATTGGGCGGCCCAATTTGAATAAAATATAATAAATCGAATAGATACAATTGTTTGTTTTATTTATGTACCGGAAGTAAAAATAAATCTGGATATTTAGAACTTATTCCGAACTTTTAGTGACTGGAATTTGGGTTAGGTGATACGATGTAGTATTAGCGTTTAGTTGGGGCTACGTTGGGCAGCCCAATCAGGCCCCAACTAAGGTACCTAATCACTACCCTAGCAAGAAATATTGTATAATTTTTATGTTTTAATGTTGATAGCATCGCCTCAAAAACTTTACTAACTTTATTAGGATGACTGGTAATAAATATATAATATATTTCATTCTTTGATAATTGCGTTTTTAATAATATTTACAGCATTTTTCAAATTGAGTGGAGTAAGATACATATAATGATAAATTGGCCATTTCTATTACAGAATAAAAAAAATTGAAATCTATTCCGAACTTTTAGTGACTGAAATTTGGGTCAGGTGATACGATATAGTATTAGCGTTTAGTTGGTACCTAATCACTTAGTCCAAGGCACTTATCGATTTTTACCTATGCCGCAAACAAATCGACGAGGGTAGTGTGATTTTTTAGTGTGAAAAGCCTTTTTTATTATTTTATTATTATTTTGTTTTTCGACAAAATGACCTTAATAAAAGTTGTAGATAATAACATTCTAATCTTTGCTTTATGACTTTTTTTTCTAGCTATTTTAGTTTAGGCGCTACGGCTATTTTTGTGTTTAGAAATTCGCAAGGGCCGTCCCGGGAAAAGAGTACGGCCCTGGAGAAAGGCTGAAAACGTCCCCTTTTTTCGGGACGGCCCTGGCGAATAGTGGTGAATGTGACAGACGCTCCGTGTAGTTTGCTAATCGTTTGTATTTTTTTTTAATAATCGTGAATCGTGATAGTGAACGGATGCAGTGCTACTTTTCTCTGGATGCCTGTACATAAAGAGCAGGAAAGGAGACGGCAGCATCTCAGAAGAATTGCCATCAGATAAGTTACTTTCTATCTGACCATTCTAACCTCACTTTGATTGCCTATGAAGGACATACTTATATCTTTGTGGATATTCTATTTTTTGTTTTCAGCGTCATGCGAGCACGGGACGAGTCAATGGTTTTTCTTCTCCATCAAAAAGCCGTGGCAGAAAAATAGGAGATGCAATTGAATAACTAAGGAAACTATGAAAAACTAAGGAAACCCGCGCGTATGATTTGTATCAATCATTGTTCCGCTTGAATACGTTTATATTTTACTTTTGTACATTTTATGAGAAAATATAAAATCTTATTAATTATTATTAATCTTATTATTCATTAAAAGTAACATTTCAGGTTGATTGGGCATAAATAGGGTTGCCCAATTGGGGCCCAATTGGGCGGCCCAAATTGGGCATAGGTTGGGCGGAGCGTTACAAGCCCAACGAAAGCCCAATTGGGTACTGATTGGGCTGCCCAATTGGCGCCCAACTAGTAATTGGGCAGCCCAATTGGGCCCCAATTGGGGCCCAATGAACATTTCCACACGGGTTGGAAATGCGGGTGCAAATATTAGTAAGTATATCTTATAAACTTTGTATCACCTGTATAATTGTATGTAGGGATCCCTCCACTTGCGGCGCTTACCTATCCTGTACCACAAAATTTATGTTATTATTTATGGATTAACTTTATTTTTATTATTTGAGGTTTAGAAGATATCTATAGAGAAGTGCGAAAATTACGGGAAGAGGTGAAAGAAGTAAAGGCAATTTTAAAACAGTCGAAAAGTTTGGTTACTGCTTCCATGCCAAATGACATACCCGCGATTTTACCATTAAAAGATGATCTTAATTTTCAATTGTTAGAGGAATATTTGAGTTCCCAAGAAAAACTGAATGACTTGGTAAATATTTATTAGCAGTACATATACAAGGTGAGTCGCACTATACACGCCAGCGTAGCGGGTTGCATATCGGTTGACGCCTCTGATCCGCTGCAGGGGCAGGCGCCTGTGTACGGCGCCAGGCGGATAACCGATAGGCAACCCGCTAAGCTGGCCTGTATAGTGCGACTGCCCCTGTATAAAAATTTTAACTTATCTATTAAAATATGTTATAGGCTTCCTATTTAGCAAGTTTGGGTGGTACTGGAATAACTGGATTAGTAAATCGCATACTGCGAACAGTAATAACCAATAAATTGGCGACAGGATTTAATTTTGCGGGACAGAGGAGTGAAAAATCCAATAAAAAAGCCTTTGGAACAACTAAACTAAATTCGACTATCATACGTAAGTACCTATTTTATAATAAAATATTTCCAAGAATATTTCTAAATACACATCAGGGTGTAAAATACAAAATTAGCGTTTATGGATATAAAATAAATGGTTTGAAGGTGGTGGGCAGGGGTTAATTTTGAATATACCTAGATTGGTAAATAAACTTTGAAATTTATTGTTATTTTTTGTTACAGGTGCGGTACAGATTAAATCTCCTGCTGCTACTCAAAGCGAAGTTGAACAGGCAGTGAAAGTGTGGTTAAAGCATGCGAAGCAGCGAATGCAGAAGATGCCTGTGGAACGTGACGATTAAAGTGTAAAAATATTATTTACTATTTCGTTTATTTTTATACTTAAAATGTCTAAACGTAAGTTGAAAGAACTTGTAGGCCGAAGGCAAATGTGTAGAAGGGTGTCAGAAGCTACAAACCAATTTGTCAGAAATGGATCGGAAGTTTTAGGTAATAATAATTTTTTAAATAATCCCATTGTCAGCGAAGATAAAAGTGAGTTTACTAACATTACTACTGTCACTCCAAATTTCGAAATTTTATCCTCTAGTGATACTGATGATGACAGAGACATACCTAATTTTCCAAATACAAAATCTGAGGTGGATGCTTCTAGTACATCTCAAACGCTGTTTAGTAAATTAACTCAATGGTCTTTAACTCATAAAATCTCTCAAACTGCCTTAACAGATCTTCTTCATTTGCTTTCTCCATTCCATCCTGAGCTACCCCTTGATAGCCGCACTTTACTTTCCACTCCTTCTAGTACCACTGTCTCTAATGTAGAGACTGGTCAATTTATTTATTTTGGAATAAAAAATGGGCTCTCTAAATTTAATTTCGATAATGTTAATGAGTTGCGACTCGGGTTTAATGTTGACGGCATCCCATTATTTAAGAGCTCTAAATTACAGTTTTGGCCAATTTTAGCCATAGTTAAAAATATCCCATGCAGCAGCCCGTTTATAGTGTCTATTTTTTGTGGTAAAAGTAAGCCGAAACCTCTCGATTTATTTCTTAAGCCATTTGTTGACGAGCTGAATGATTTGTTAAAAAATGGCTTTGTTAGTCCATCAAAACAAAATTGTAAACTTGGGGTTCATAGCTTCGTATGTGACGCCCCTGCAAGGGCGTATCTAAAATGTACAAAATCACACACAGGGTACTCTGCGTGTGATAAATGCACTGTGCATGGACAATATTTTAAAAATAAAATTGTTTTGGATGGCTTACAGTGCCGTAAACGGACAAATGAATCTTTTCGTCAACAATTGGATGAAGAACATCACATTTCTCACACTCCCTTAATTGAATTACCCATCGATCTAATTCAAACTTTTCCAATAGACTACATGCATAATGTATGTTTGGGAATTATGAGAAAGCTTTTGAATACTTGGATTGGAGGCCCATTAAAAACTAAACTGCCTGGTCAAAAAGTAAAACTTATTTCTGAAAGTTTACTTGCTTTTCGAAATTCAATGCCAATCGAATTTAATAGAAAACCTCGGTCATTAGATGAATTGCAATATTGGAAAGCCACCGAATTTAGAACTTTTTTAGTTTACTTAGGCCCCTGTATTTTAAAAGACATAGTAGATGTTGCTGTTTATGAAAATTTTATTTTATTTAGTTTTTCTGTGTCTATACTGTTGTGTACAAAACATATAACAACATTTGGAATACAATTTGTTAGGGATGTCATAAATGTCTTTATAAATAATTTAAAAGAGCTTTATGGTCTAGAATTTATGGTGTATAATGTCCATTTATTCTCACATATCTGCGATGATGTTGAATTGTTTGGTAAACTGGATAACTTTTCTGCTTTTCCCTTCGAAAATTATTTAGGGCAGTTAAAATCCTTAATTAGTAAACGACCTTCTAATCCTTTACAACAAATTCATCGCAGACTTTCTGAACACAGTTTATTAATATCAGAGCCAATAAAGTATGACACTGCAGTTGTAGAAGTTAATAGTCAGCACACAAAAGGGCCGCTTATTCATCACGAAAATCTTGAATGGCAGGAACAATTTTTAAAAATCAACTTTTATGGCCTATGTTTATCGGTAGTAAGTCACTCTAAAGCTGATTGTTATACTTTAACTAAAGACGGGGATAAAGTTATTGAAATACATAATATCGTAAAATCTAAAGACAATGGGATTTACATAATTGGAAAAGAATTTCATAATTACTCAAATTTATGTTCACTTCCGTACCCTTCAAGCGAATTAAATATTTTTGTGGTAAAAAATATCTCACAACTTAAAATTTGGTCTATTACCGACATATATGGCAAATGCATTGTTTCTGCTTATAATGATAGTTTTATAGCAATCCCTATTCTGTAAAAGTATGAAAATTATTTTAAAGACAAATTTTTAAAATGTATGTACCCACATTTCTATTTGAAAGTATATACCTATATAGTTCGACCGCCGAGAGAAGAAGCGCGAAAAACGCTGAGCGCATATGGATTCCGTATAGTGCTTGAACGTTTAGACTGAGTTTTTCGCGCTTCATCTCTCGGCGGTCGAAGTATACTTACATACAATTACATTATATATTTTCAGTTATCCTCTACCATCATTTTTATTTGTATTCGATAATTTGCGCATTTTGAAATATTGATAATCCTCTTGAACACACTTTTGTATATTGCATATAATATTATAGTGCCTTAATTATTGTTATGTTAATTATAAGAATAAAAGAGTTAATCATGTACCACAGTTTCTCTGGTATTTTATCAAAATATACACTTACACAATAATATTCAGTGGTTTTAATTGAAAGTGGATTTCTGGTGAATAAAACATATTTTTGGACGTCAAATTCACGTCGTTTCGTGACGTGAAAATGACGTCAGATAAATCACGTCATCGGTCTGTGACATTAGGAGGTCATTTTCACGTCATATTGTCGTCATATAGTCACGTCATATCTGGGTATAAGTCACCAGATTATGACGTAATTTTGACGTGCGTCTGCGGACTGGGTCGGTACTTGAGTGATTTAATACCGGTAGAAGTCAAGTCGGTAGTTAGAGTTGGTGTCAATTCGGGAGATCGAAGCGTCTAACCTCGAAATTATGAATTTGTGAATAATGGTGAGTAATTTCCATTCCATTTAAATCCATAATTTCGAGGTTAGACGCTTTGATCTCCCGAATTGACACTAACTCTAACTACCGACTCGACTTCTACCGGTATTAAATCACTCAAGTACCGACCAAGCTTCCCCGAAGGTAACTTCAAACTGGCCCGTACAGAGTGGGACATACGGTATAAGAATCGAGAATTAAAGTAGACCACACTGTACAAATATTTGTATATTATACATTATAAAAAAATATGAAAATATTCAATGTATATTGTATAATAAGTATAGTTATTTAAAAATTTTATTACGACGTAAAAATAACGTCTTTTTAACGTCACATTTAAGGCGTCTTAAAGACGTTTCTTGAATGACGACATTAAAACGTCATTTTTTGGTAGAATGACGTCGCCGACGAAATATGCCCTAAAAGTGACGTCAAGTTTACGTCAGCTTGCTACCTGGGTATACCTATATTATATAGAACTATAGTTCGTCATCTTCACTGTCTCCATTTTCATTCTCAATTCCGTCAGTGTCTCCAGTTTCTTGAGATTCTTCTGCCTCTTCATTCTCCTTATCTGATAGTTCAACTGTCAGAAAATTGGTGTAATAATAACACAGGTTTACAAAAAAAAAAAGTCCGGACTATTTGACCGGACCATGGTATTCCGAGATATTTTTGCGTCCTGAATCTGATCCCGAGGTCATCTGAGCCACATCACGTCAGAAAAACGAGATTTCGAAATAAATAAATAAGGAAATGGGACTGTTCTAAGGCCATTAGGGTCAGTGCTGGGTCCACTGTCAATATGTCACAGTGAACGGATCGCCGGAATTGGATGCCTTGACAGGGAGATCGTAATCCGCGAGATACAACGATCATGGCAACATTTTATCCACTGGGGTGGTTCTGTGATAGTCCCGGTCGAGATTTAGGACTCCATTCCAATGTTTGGAAGGTATTCAAGACCTAAACAGCTACCCTCTCTCTCCAACTCAACAGGTCGCTTGAGAAATTGTCCCGGGTCCAGTTCCAAAAAATGGTCGTTTTCCTGACGTGATGGGGCTTAGATGACCTCGGGATCGGATTCAGGACGCAAAAATACCTCGGAATACCATGGTCCGGTCAAATAGTCCGGACTTTTTTTTTTGTAAACGTGTGTAATTGAGCCGTTGGTATAACAATTCGAACACCTGTCCCTTTTTTGATGGGTTGGTAGACACTCGAGCCTTCCCGACTGGCTTTATCCCAATTTATTTTAGTTTTAATAGATTCTATAGTTGTTAAATGCATTGAAAACTAAAATCAAATGATTTTTCTACATATAAAATTGTATTATGCATCAACCAGTGCTGCCGACAGTGCGATTATATGAATGTTGCCGTGCTGCTGCCCGAGGAGATGGCAAAGAAGATAGATTGAATGATTTTTTGGATACTGCATTTTTGAAGCACAAAAATCTCCATTCATCCAAGTAATAGGTATCTATCTTTGGTTCGTGCTCCATATAAAGCAATACTAAATTTTTCTCCAGCGATTTCTAGGTTTCGGAGCCCACGCGGCGCGAGAGTTACTGAGTCGGACGAGCGGCCTCTTTCGCAGGGTTATATCTTTGAAACTATTGCTCCGATTGAAGAAAATATACATACTTTTTTGTGGAGAATTTAGTGCCGAACAATATTTAGTTCCCTACCATTTTTTCGTAGAATGAATATTTTCGGAGATATGTGCAAAAGACACTAAAATCTACCCTTTCAGTTATTTAAACAATATGTTGCCGACCGAATTTTGGTACCCATTTTTGATATTTGTCTACTTAAACATGAAAAGAAGCGATAGGAAAAAGAAAATCTCAGGTAGGAATTTTTCGAAAAATCGACTGATTTTAGACCTCTGACGCCTAGACTAATACGCATCTTAACCAATAGACCAATCGTGGTGCGTGCGCGATCTGAGAGGTGGCAGCGAATGTGTTAGGCTGGGTTCACATGGACGCGGAAGGCATGCGGATCGATACGGATTGGCAGGCAGTACGCACACGGAAGAGCTGATTGGCTAACGGTGTTTCTGCATTCCGCATTCCGCAAGCCTTCCGCGCTCATGTGAACCCAGCCTTAAGGCTCAAGCGGGATTTAGATGGGTGCGGAAGGCATGCGGAGTGCGGAAACACCGTTAGCCAATCAGCTCTTCCGCGTGCGTACTGCCTGCCAATCCGCACCGATCCGCATGCCGCACTCCGCATGCCTTCCATACACATCTGAACCCCGCTTTAAGCGTGCTTTGGTGGTACCGGTGGTACATAGTGTAAGAAGACACATTACGTCGATCTTTAGATCTCCAAGTAATATTTTACTTATCCAATTTTATTACGGCATAAATGGCTGCGTTAAGCGGTTTTGTTGAATTCTTTCAAAAAGGAAAGGTAAGATGTTTATAGATGCAGAAATGTCACGTTTTTGGCGGGACAAGTCGGTTAACCTTACTTTATATACAAGACATACCGAATGAATCTCATGATCATCCGC
This sequence comes from Xiphydria camelus, assembly GCA_963678675.1. NCBI lineage: Eukaryota > Metazoa > Arthropoda > Insecta > Hymenoptera > Xiphydriidae > Xiphydria > Xiphydria camelus. The sequence goes on from OY783194.1 coordinate 17,185,170, forward strand.
AAGAGACGTGTAAACATGGGAGAGAGAGGAATTGCTAACACAAACATGATTTATCTAAAGATGTCCGCCTATCATACACTTTAACCTTTACAAGCGTTACCACTCCAAATGTTTGATAAAAGTGCTCTTGCAGCAAACTTGTATTATGGGTGTTGGTCTCATTATCACCATTAACAGCGCGATGTCATCTCTAAAGACATAATATCCGCTTGAAACTAAAATAAAACCTTATATATTCTGCGTCTAATATATTTACATTATATTCGCGTTTAAATAGGTCCATCGCACCCTTCTTTTGCTGTGTTAAATGAATCTAACTATCTTCTGTTTAACTACAGTCATTCTCTATAGATTAACATTCACTTTTTATTGTTGAATGTTGTCATGAAGATTTTGCTTCAGGAATAAAAATCCATAATTGGCAAATACCTTGAAAAAGAATACACCACTGACTTCAATGTATTATATTATGTTTAAACTGCATGCAACATAATGTTATTCAAATTTTTTGATTTACGCACAAATCAGTATTTAAGAGTCGATTAAAAGAAACAATCAGTGATGTTGAAATAGCCTTTGGCACATTCTAAAGGTTAATATACCACACAGATTTAAGACGAATGTTAGTAATAGCTCCGCTGTAATATTTGAAGATGTATAATTGATTATAAGATTTTTATAAACGCAAAAAAATATTCCAGACGTTCAGACCCAAGAAGAAATTTGCGCAAGGTACATTACGGTACTCCCTTCACAAACAAGCGCAGGCGTCGCTTAATTCTGGTATTAATTTGAGGTCTGCGGTTAGATTGCCTCCCGGCGAGGATATAAATGATTGGATGGCTGTCCATGGTGAGTTGTAATATTTACAAACTTAGATTTTGGATAAAGGTCCTAAAATCTTTATTTGGATCTAAGATTGTTACCTTAACACTTTGCATTAGTACTTATATACGCCATTTTCTGTATGCTTTATATGTGACATGTTTATCACTCCTTATTTTTGAAGAATACACATTGTTAAAATTTGTAAGAGAAGAATTATCTTCACCACGCCAATCTTATTATGAGTATGAAACAGCACAGGCACACGTATATGTGGGTAGGACTGAAAGAAAGGCCTTCAAGCGCCATGGTAGACTGCCCCTATTGTGTTGAATGAGGCTGGCTTGTTGGGATGGTGGAGGAGGGGGGCTTTGATCTACATATTTTCTATTTGCCCCTCCCCTTCTCTCCCCCATGTTGCCTTCTAAGAGCCTAAACTTTTTCTTTTAGGTACAACCAATAGTTGTTTCAGTTTTATGAAGCTAGACATAAGTGGCAAAAGAGCTTCATTTTTTTGAAATAATTATGACTAGTCTAGAAAAGTGTTTTAACCTTTATGTGACTGAGAAGGTACCTGGGTAACTTTTGTATTTTTAGACAGTGTTCATTTGCGTATTAAGAGCCGTTGTACGTAGTGGTTCTGCGAGATCTCTAAACTAGCTATTTAGTGTATTATGTAACATTTTTTGGTCACTGCAATTATTAATTTAGCGAGAAATTATTATTTGAAATGTTTACACTCTCTAATGACGGTTTAGGTACCGGGGTACTTTTACGTATTTTCCACAGAATTAATAATATTGCGGTATAAAAAACAACGAAAACGTTTTCATATTATTTTTATTGGCCAAGAAGTATATAATATAAAAATAATATATAAGTTATTGCAAAAGTCTAATCAGCCTGTAGGTTACAAGTTTCGCAAACGGTCTTGCTCACAGGATGTTCATTGCAAACTGGTTTTATGCAAGAAGTGCACGACTTTCTGGTTTTGCGTTGTCTGTGGCGCAACTCTAGACGTAAGTAGCAACTTCCAACAACGGGAATACGTCCAGATGCATCACGGGGTGCTGATCCTTGTTTACTTCGGCAGCTTGCATTATTTGATGACCAAGTACCATTTCTAAGGAATTGGTACTTGGCCATCAATATCTGCCATCTTGAAACAAACGATAAACAGTAAATTTCAACTTGTTACGACCACTCTCTCTCAACTTATTTACGCGACAACGTAAAACGCACTACTGACTCCCGCACAGTTCGCCGTTAGAATTTTTCAGACGGGTCTAAGGTTGTCTACGTAACTTTCAGTGCGTGGAGCACTGCGCAAGATTGAGATCAGCGGCGTGCATCAAAATTTATAATAAATTTGTGTTTTCAACTACAAATACGTTTCCCACTATATTTATGGCAAATACAAACTCTTTAAGTAGCTACTTTCAACTTAAATCATAGTTGGTACCCAGGTACCTACAGCGTCATTAGAAGGTGTTTTTTTTCCCAGTCACATAAAGGTTAAGTTTGTATACCAAGATTTTTGTCTAATAGCCTTCGTTAATCTCTGCCCCTCACATTATGTTAAAGTAATTATATTTTTTTTTATTGTACAATACATGTTTCATTTAAAAAAGAATTTTTCATAAAAGATATGGTCATCGAAATCAAACATGTGTTGTCTGGAATATTTTCCATTTTGACCACCTAGTATTTCAGTTTCATTTTTAGTTGGGTATTTTGAGATCGTTATTTAAAAATTAATATTTACCACAAAAAAGTTTTAGGCAGAAGCTGTAGAAACTACAAAGTAATCAAACTTGTCTGAAGTGGCTTTTCCCTCTAACCAACTATTTTTCTTAAATAAAGATTTAAAAATAAATTATAGTTCATTTATATACGACTGCCATTTAGATCAGGAATGAATCCTTAGTAAGTTAAATGAAATATATTCAGTCATATTGAAACTTGATCAATTTAGTCGTTTAAAGCGTCAATTCCGTTCGAAATTCCCTTAGAATATCAATAAAAAATGGTCAATTTTTCCCTATAAAAGCTGTCATTAAATTTTAACTTTATACCAATTTTCAATTCTGGGTAAAAAAATATTTCAGTTTTTCTGACAAAAGAGACTTTTGAATTGTTACACGTGGTATCATTTTTTAATACTTACATATTGTATCTAAAAATTTAACCATAGGCTGTTATACTTTCTAAACGTGCCTATTACGACTGTGTTAATGAATTACCCCACGGCTATTTCAGTATGCTCTTTCTCACTTGTCTACAAGAAAATAGTTTATAACCATATCAATATCTTCGTTAAATAGTAACGACGAGATTGATCTGTATTAAACTGCGTTTATATGCATGTAAATTAATAACAACTTTATTTAAAGAAATACATATTTTCGTTAAAGCTTAAAAATTTTATTGCTTTACAATAAAAATCACCATTCATAGTATGTATGGATTTAAAAAATTCAAAAACCATTTCTAATGAGATATAAAGAGTCCATCACTGGACTTGCAACATAGCAAATACAGGGTCTCCACGTATGTTGTTGACATAGGACGATATGGCACGTAGCGTTTTGTAGGCAGTAGACTGTACGCTATTGGTCTGAGACGCAAGGACGACGAACAATAGGGAGGTCTCAAAAATATGATGTTATCATTTTATGCCTCAGAATCGTAGAAATATGTGTCCAAAACCAGTCAGTGAAAGAATTTTTGAAAAATAATGACACTTGGCTTCAAAAAATAGCCATTTAAAGTTCAAATATTTTCGAAGCGCGACACAAAACGGTCCGTGAGTGGCTTGACGTCAGCTGCCCGCTCCATAGCTCCGCCCACTCCTGCTTGTACGCGGAGCATAGTAAATATCATTCAGTTTATGTTTGTGCGTTGTTTGAAACGGAAGAAATGGAACCGGGATTCCAAAAAGCGGACACACAATTTACCAAGTATAGATGTTGAAATGCTGCACGATTTCATGGCCCTCAGCACCCAATTTTCTTCAGGTGTTAAAGCAATGCGGTAAGTGGTATTGTGTACCTACATTTAAGGTAGTAGTCTCGTGAACATTGATTGAGACAGATTTTCAAGCAAATTTTTGTATAATAGATAATCTTTGGACTACTATAAAAACATTGTCTTAATTTGTAGAAGATCTACCGTCTAGAAATAGAAATATTAATTATTAAAATATCGCCATTTTACACGGGCTCTTTGGCCGAAATTAGATATTGTACTATAATAAAAAAAATGGCGAGACATATTTTGAAGAAACAGCCCAATGATAAATTAACCTTATACACGCATGTTTCAAAAAAGACGCCGTACTCTCCAACAAACGGTACACGTATACGACATATAGGGCCGAAACCACCAACTCTGATATTGTTAATTCCCGATTAGCTTAATTTAATCATGCTCTTGCGTTCCACCAATTTTTAAACCATGATTAAAGTGAGATAATCACCGTTGAACTTAATCAGCCATTTTTGGCCGATTAGGAACCTAACCAGTGATTAACGTGGATCAAAATAACCTCAAAGTCGAAGTTTCACTGCTGTGCAATACTATATCGAACATGAATTTATTTTACGACGATATTTTATCATCATCTGATGATGAAAATGGTATCGAAATTGATAGAAGGCCACATTTAATTAAGGAACGAATTAATTATTTCCAAACTTTGGATGATTTGGATTTCATTACGCGTTTTCGGTTATCGAAAGACAGTGTTGAAGCTTTGCTTCTGGAAATTGTACATAATTTGCAACACGCTGCAGAAAGATAAATTACTTCTTATAAATAATATATAATCTATTTTAAAATATCGCAACATTATCATATTACGTTAAAAATCGCGTAGAATTTTCTGTATCTTTACTAAATAAAGGGAGTGCACATTTCAGAAACCACGCTATTGCACCCAGAGTACAACTCCTGCTTGCTCTCCGGTATTATGCAACTGGTTCCTTTTTAAATTCTGTTGGAGATTTCGGCAGCTCACTGAGCTCGGCTTGCAGCGCGTCAGTTGATCACGTCAGGTTTTCCTCCTACTCCATTACAAGTTCCGTTGATGAACCAATCAGAATCACCGTTACAACAAAACCAAAACTTATTGCGAAGAGGGTATATGATTAGATAATCGGGGGTTAAAAATTCATGGTGGAACGAATTGTGCAGTTAATCATGATTAGAACGCCGATTAAATATAATCGTGATTAGGTAATCAAGCATTTAATCAGAGTTGGTGGAATCGGCCCATAATGGAAATCCATAGCGACGTTACCACGAGGGGTTATTCACAATCGTAATCATGGTGTCACTCAATTTTGTAATCAAAGTGTAATCACACTGTAATCAATGAAGTCAGTGTAATCACTGATTACGAGTGGTTATACTTTCTGTCGTTATTTTTTGGTAATCAAAATGTAATCATTTATAGTCATTTGTAATCACTGTAATCATCCAAAATCGCCACGAACCCCTTTCACATCCCTGACGTAACACTGTCGCGTATTCGCCCAAATGCTTCTCGAATTTGGGCCGTAGACCGGTGTGAGGGAGAAATTCGACACTCTTTTTGGGACCCTTTATAGACCGAGAGCTAGCAACGTTTTCGAGAATGAATTTTAGGTCGGCTGGTTTTTTTTATATTTCATGTCTTATTGAAGTTAGGTAGGGATGCGGTAGATCTGGCACCTGGGAGCGGTTGCGTTTACTTCTGCGCATCCCTTCTGTACAGTTATCTCTCTCACGCAACCAACGAATAAGCTGCCGCACTCTTCTAACTCACCTACTCTCCCCCGAGACTTAAATTGATCTGATTCCTAATTAAACAACGGAATTTCCATGTGGCTAATTAATGGTGTATTCGTTGATTACAGAACTATATTATGTTAAAATTTCAGCTATACTAAAATGGTTTGAAAATTATTATTTTTAATAACTAAAATTGGATCTGGCGCACTGTTAGCAACAACAAAACTGTCTGGCAATTATAAATTTCTATTGTTAAAAAGACATACGAAATTATGAAAACAAAATTTATCTTGAAATGATTTCAAAATTCCTAGGGTAAAAGTGGGACAGATGCCGCAGTCTCTATTTAACTTTGAACTCGATTATCTCGAAACGCAGTGGAGATATGTGAAAAATGCGTAGCAACTTTTTTACAGTAAAAATATAGATAAACACTTTTTATCTAAACTTTTCTTCGATACCTGCAATAAATTTCGAGATAATCCCATATTTTACCCTATTTTTTGCTTGTACAGAAGGGATGCGCAGAAGTAAACGCAACCGCTCCCAGGTGCCAGACCTACCGCATCCCTACCTAACTCAATAAGAAAGGAAATTTCAAAAAACCAGCCGAACTAAAATTAACTTTTTCGTGACGTTGCTAGCTCTTAGTCTATTAAGTCATACATTATATCCGGGAAAGTTCCTCATTGCTACAGAGTCCCGTGGGCCGGAAGAGGAACCGACAACTGGAGTTTCCTCGGGATTTACAATACTTAACCCTGCCTTCCGCATCTCCCTGGAAATTTCTTCGAGTTGCGTGTTTGCCCCGGTCGCAAGAGAAAGCTAAAAAAGTCGCACAATAAGAAGCTCCTGGTCGAAAAGCGACCAGTAGGTACGTTCAAAAACCTCCGAGCGACCAGAACAGCTCGCAAATAAAGTTAATGCATTGTTTGTTTTCCCTTACAAATTGGTGTAATGTTATTCGTCGATTGATGATTTGAACGATTACTAACATATTGTAATCACTTATTACAATTTCACTGTAATCATTGAAATCATTTAGTAATCATGAAGTCACCTTCGAAGGTAATGGTAATCAATGTAATCATTGACTACCGAAATGACTAGTTGTCATATCTACCTACTTATCTCATTTATACTTATGCGTGAAAACTTAAAAAAGCTTTAATTTTATTTAAGATCTAGATTATGATTAATATATTAATTCATTAATATTCTGAAAAAAATTTATTGTATGTATTGTTAAACGAAAATAAAAGGTGTCGTAATAATATATATGTACATTTTTTTATTTGAAACAAGTTACAAGTAAATGTATACAAAAGGTGGCAAAACGACAAATTCACTCCAATAGTCGTAAAAAGAAAATTACGTACATTTCAACTTACTTAAAGAACGATTTACAGCAAAACCTAAAGATAAACAAAAGACAAATACACTTGGTTAATTTATTGGTTAATTATTGGCTTTTGTAAATTTATTATTCCGCAAGCAACTACTATTGCACTGTCAATTTTTTGGACCAACTCTGAGTTTACAGTAGCATGCGGACTTAAAAGTTTAAAATCGCGAATGCGCTTTATAACACGTTCAATGTGTATTCGGACACTAGCAATTCTTTTCGTAAGAACAACGTCTTCTTCTGCCATTTTCAGTCCACCCTGAACGCTAGGTGGCCTAACTAAAGTACACTTTTTCCTGTTCAACAATCCTTCTATCTGCTTGAATCCCCTATCCGCCATAACTATATAGTTATCCGAAAGTACATCTAAGTACCCACAATCTTCGAGTAATGCAGCATCGCTTACTCGGCCTCCATACCCACAAGATATAACATTAATTAAGCCATCTGGTGTGGCAGATATCAGATACATATTTCAGCGTATTGCATTTTTTATAGTCCGACCAAGACAATGACTGCTGTAAAGCCGCCGCAGGTTTTTGTATCTCGATTTCTAAACAATCAATAATAGATTGTACTCGGTGGAACGTCATTCTGAACTGAATCGGTAGATTTCTTTGAATTGAGTCTTTCGAAGGCCAAAAGATAAGTTTTTTCATATATTTTGCTAAGATAAGAACTCCTTGTGAAAATATGCGGTAAGCTGATGCTTTCGAGAGGCCAAAAAAATCACCAATTTTTGCAAAAGATTCGTTTGTTTTGATTTTGTAAAGCACCAAATAAATATTTTGTTTCTTTAATTTTGCTTTATTTTCCAAAATTTCTATCATTTCCAAATAATTTTGTGGAACTCCGGTATACAAACGTAATTTTTTTTCAATTATACCCATAAACATCCTTCCAAATTCTTTTTGTTCATTTTCTTTCGCTGCTTGGTTTATATCGCTACTCGTACTAGTTTCTGAAGGGTGGTAAATGTCAGAATCGGAAATTTCAACAGGAGTTGGCTCAGCAGTTCTTGTTTCAGAGAATAATCGTTTGCTCCCCGGTTTCGTCATTTTAGGCAAGGCAAATTTCACTGGTGATGTAGCTGTATCTTCTTCCTTCGTTTTGTTGTCAACTTGGGTCCCCTAACTTCTAAAGTGCAATAACATTTTCGTCTGACATGCAGCGTCCCTCTTTCCCTCACATCGAGATGTTGACTCAGTTATTTCCATTGGTTCATCTTCCTTCACTTTTTCCGAAGAAACTGTCGCTTCTGCATGTGGAACTTCGGCTTGCTATAGGATTTCTGATATTTTCCTCTTTCGCGATCGTTTCTCACTGTTCTCCCGAACCCTTTTTGCAGTGAACTGCTTGTCGGCTTGACAAGCAAAATAAATGGGGCACAATATTTGGCTTCATTCTGGCATTTACTTTACTAATTTATATTCTATGTAATTGTCTATGTCCTTCTTTAACTGAAAATGTTCGCATAATTATAAACATACATTATAAACATACATAATACATTCAACATTCAATAAAATGCAGTAGAAACTTACATCAAAATGATCTTCGCAACAATACACCGTAGACTTTTTCGATACTTCCGCAATGTCGCGTCTTGCTGCCGAAAACCATCTTGCCGCTTCTTAGAATCTTTCGGAACCGAAACAAAGATTTTATCTGGTGTTGTATGTGATGTATTTTTGCAATGAGGCACGAAACACCACTTTCGAGTTGGCATATTTGTTTCAAAGGCACAAACAGATTAAAATACTTAACAACGTCTATGCGTGCGTAGCGTCTGTGGGGTAACTGAGGCGCAGCAGCGGGCAGCTGACGTCACAACGGTAGCCTCGTCCCGAGGTACCGTTTCCTAGCCTCTTTCGAACCGCGAAATAATATTGCCCATTACTCCGTGAATTTTTTTTTAATTTTTTTTTTATTTGTGCCACGTATTTGTGGATCACATTGTCTCCTGAATTATAAGTAAAACAAAAAATATGAAACCTGCCTATTGGCTCTATTTATCGCCGGCAGACGTCAATCGTCACGAGAGAAGTTCCCTAGATCGTAAAAACCTAGCAGACGAGAAAGTATGGCGGGTGACGGGTACGCGTCTTTACAAAGTGGAATTTGTCGGAGTAATTGTATTTTTTTGGAAACAAACGTGGTTTTCAAAGTTAATAAAATATTTCCATTCGCGAAACGATTTCCCTCGCGTTTATTTCGATCCTCGGACGCGCTTGTTAATAAAAAAACAAAAACGTGTACAGGGTACATGCAACAGAAGTGAAACCTCATGCGTAAACCAATGAAATATTAAGATTGAAAAACAAAATTAGAAAAAAAATAACTGGAAAACAAAATTAGAAAAAGAAAGGTAAGGTGAAAAAAAACAGAATAAAATATAATCATGCAGTCAAGAAGGTGACGAGAAGTTTTGCGTCTGTTTATTTATTGATGATTATATCGATCGTCTATTTATTTATTGATGATTATATGCAAAACTTCTCGTCACCTTCTTGACTGCATGATTACATTTTATTCTGTCTTTTTCACCTTACCTTTCTTTTTCTAATTTTGTTTTCCAGTTATTTTTTTTTTCTAATTTTGTTTTTCAATCTTAGTATTTCGTGGGTTTACGCATGAAGTTTCACTTCTGTTGCGTGTACCCTGTACACGTTTTTTTTGAGGTTACCAACGAAGTTTTATATTTGTTGTGTGTACCCTTTACAATGTGATTTCATACGGTAATCCTCCAGTATCAATTACCGACATCTTATGTAGTTTTTGATGTACAAATGCCTCGCGGTAGTTGATGAACCATTGTGTCCACAAATATTGGTACGTTAATGACCTGTCCGTAAATTCCATATTGACCATGTACATGTCTCAATCGACGAATCTGCATAAAAGGGGATTCGTGGAGATATAAGTCGCTCTGATACCAAATCTAGTGGAGGTAAATGGTCGGGTATCGGTGGATATTTGAAACCGTTGTAAGTGGCCATTGCAGGGATAGTATTCTTTTTGAGTGCTTGACGACAGGTGTAGCAGATTTGAATGATTTCCCCATCAATCCGAGGGAGAATTACGTTCAAAATATCCTCTTGTTCACGAACGGAAATTTTTAAATCGTCTTGAAACCATAACCTATCACAAATAGAGCACGTATGACCGAAAGAATTATTTATAAACTTTCTATTGAATTCCCTATGAGCGATTTTATTTCGGTTATAATGACTATATGGCAAGTCCTGACATAAATTATGTTCACGTGGTCCTGGTTCATTGCGTCGTAAATTGGATGGTCCTGGCTCGTCGCGGATATCATTGTCAACAAAAGCGGGTTGAACCGAAGATGAATAGTTAGGAGCTAAAATGTCATTTTCATTTTGCACATTTTGATTTTCAGGTTCACTGGTTAATAACTGATCGTCGGAAAAGACCACGCACAGAGTAAATGGAAATCGGCAATCGGTCACATTGTCTGAAAATGAAATATGTTATAGTTTATGGTGTGCTGAATAAAAGCTCTCATAGGTCCAAGACCCAATAATGGCCAGTTTCGGCACTGATCGGCACTGAATGCCAGCGAATTTGATAGCGTACACACGCAGCGGCTACAGCCTCTGAGCGTAATTATTTGAAGCCGTTATCATTTGAAGTCTTTGAAAATCAATAAAAATACAAGATAAGAGGTTTCTATGCCGCATATCATAAATCGGTCGCGAATTCGGGAAGAAATGCGAAAATAATCTAAGCCGTATCCGACCACGTGGCGAAGCACATTATACGAGGTCCCTCGAAAATCATAAAATATAGTTTTTTATTACATAATTGATGCAATATCGCCTTATCTTGTATTTTTATTGATTTTCAAGGACTTCAAATGATAACGGCTTCAAATAATAACGCTTAGAGGCTGTAGCCGCTGCATGTGTACGCTATCAAATTCGCTGACATTCAGTTCCGTTTAGTGCCGAAACTGGCCATTATTGGGTCTTGGACTCATGAGAACTTTTATTCAGCACACCATAAACTATAACATATTTCATTTTCAGACAATTTGACCGATTGCCGATTTCCATTTACTCTGTGCGTGGTCCTTTGATTCACTGTATTTCTCAGTTGTTTTCGTAACCTACTCTCCTTCATGCGTTGGGCCCCAGACTTTTTTACTTTTTTTACACTACTTGCATCCTTTTTACGTTGTCTCTCACGATATTCCTTACATTTCTGCGCATTTGATTTCGCCATTATAAATTAATTCAATTAAATGTCACTCAAAAATAGCACAAAACAAAACAAATGAATATCACTTACAGCACGCACACGAATGAAGACGCCATACTGGTTCCCAGTCAGCTGTATACCGTATGTCCCACTCTGTACGGGCCAGTTTGAAGTTACCTTCGGGGAGGCTTGGTCGGTACTTGAGTCATTTAATACCGGTAGAAGTCGAGTCGGTAGTTAGAGTTGGTGTCAATTCGAGTGATCGAAGCGTCTAACTTCGAAATTATGAATTTGTGAATAACGGAAATTACTCACCATTATTCACAAATTCATAATTTCGAGGTTAGACGCTTCGATCTCCCGAATTGATACCAACTCTAACTACCGACTCGACTTCTACCGGTATTAAATGTTTCGATTACCGACCAAGCCTCCCTGAAGGTAACTTTCAAACTGGCCCGTACAGAGTGGGACATACGGTACGCAAGCGCCAAATTTATTCGGGAGGCCAGTGAGGTCACCTAACTTACTAGGCTAACGTCCGCCGGTAATGGTAATCGTGATGTTACCGATCCTACATTCCTCCCTTCCCTCCCCCGATAGCCAAGTTTTGTCACTACGAGCGCACTGTGCCGTCACGCGGTGGAGTTAGGAAACATCACAGTGACCTTATCGTGCGTGCTCCTGCGGACGTCACAGTGGCGACACGGAGTGGCGACGGCGAGTGAGGTTACTGTGACTGCACAGCGATCGTCACTACAACAGCACTGTACAGTCACGCGGTGCGCTTTCAAAATAAAATTGTCGGTATGTAGATTTTGCAAAAAGGGAACGCACACAGTGACTTTACCCGCCTAGAGGTGTCGCTTCTTCTTTTTTTTTTTCCGTGCCCCACCGGGATTTGAACCTGCGATCTTTGGAATATCCTAGGCCAGATGCTTCGAGACTGGGAAACGTTTTCGCATTACGCCACCGACTCTTCGAGAAATGTTGGTCGACTCCAGTCATATATAGAAACCGGACATGACAGTGACTGCTCTCGAAGGTTCTCGTTAAATTTTCTAAAATAATTTGATGTTCTTTTTCAAAACAGTAGCGATTATGATAATTATCCATTCACTATTTATAGTAGAATATTCGTCAAGAATCATGTTAAAGTTAACCATTAACGCCAAGCGTCTTATGTACAGGACGGCCATTTGGAATTTTTTTCTCATAACCTCTGAGTAACAAATCATGCAATTTTCGTAAAGAAAATCCACCAGAAATTTTAATTTGGGCTTTAATGGGTTAAGTTCACGATGGAATTTTTGTATTATTAGGTGTTGGAATTAATTTGTAGCGTCGATCTTAACAATAAATGGCACGCAGGTAGTACAGTATTTCGTTGTTACCGACAGTAATGTAATATCGTAAACATATCACAATTTAATTGTAAGAATTCTTTATACATAAGTGTTTGACATGAGTCTTGATGGACTAATGCCTCCAAATCATTATCTTCAAATTTATTCGGCTCCTCGTCATCCAAGTCGAAATCACCAGCTTTAAAACGTGCAAACCACTTCCGACGCATTTGCTCGCAGCTAGAGCATGTACACTTCCACTAAATACGTAGCTGCACTTTTGTTCATATTAAAATAATGAAGCAAAACTCCCCGCAAGAACACTTTATTCGGCACAAATTCTGATATATTCAATAAATTATTATAAAATGTATTGTTATTTATGATTTGAAAAAAGGTTATGTACCAACCAAGTTGGGAGTTGACTTATCACCAGTAGGAAAACGTCTTAAAAGTTTGGGCATGATCATATTTTTTCATTAAAAAACGCTACGAATTAATTCCAACGCCTAATATATAATTTTTAATTTTTATTGAACAATTTGAATTTTTTAAAAGATTAAGTTACAGTGGCGTCACAGTTACGTCACCCAGTGACAATCACTCCGTGGCATCCCAGTAACGTATGAGTAACGTTACTCGGTGACAATCACGCGGTGGCGGCACAGTGAGGTTCCCGTGCCAACAAGACGTGCTGCCACCGCGTGACGCTCGGGTGAAAGTCACGCTTGGCTATCGGGGTCTCCAAACGCTCGACCCATGAGGCACAGTGATGACTCATGGTGTCGGATTTTTGTTACATACCTGACTCCGGTAAAACCGATTTACGCCCAAGACGCCTATAGAAGTTTCACTTCAAAAGTAAAAATTCAGTTAAATCGAAGTAATGAAGGAAGGGTGATAACGCGTATTTACGCGTACTCGTCACCCGCCATACTTTCTCGTCTGCTAGGTTTTTACGCTCTAGGGAACTTCTCTCGTGACTGTTGACGTCTGCCGGCGATAGACAGAGCCAATCGTTCGTCGTCCTTGCATCTCCGACCAATAGCGTACAGCCTACAAAACGCTACGTGCCATATCTTCCTATGTCAACAACATACGTGGAGACCCTGTATAACGTCTACGATTTGTGGAACTATGTATAGACGATGAGCATCGCCGTTGATTGGTTGTGGTGAGTAGGAGAGGTTAAGTAGGATTGACAACCGCAGTGATAAAACTCTTAAACCGAGGTAGGTACGCTTGATTTTAAGCAGAACGAGTGAAATCTGGTTGGAATCAGGCGTACCTACCTCACAATCAGTTTGAGTTTCATCATTACGGTTGCTAGTCCTGCTTAATCTCTCCTACTTACTATGTATGGCCAATCAACGGTGACACTCATCGTCTATAATTCCACAAATCGTAGACGTTAGGTTCGTTCCAACAAGCAATTTAGGACAGTTCTAGAACCATCCGGGAACTAGTTGAGAACTATTTTATGCGCATGCGCCAGAAAGATGCGTTCTCGAACTGAATCCATAGGATGTGTTGGAACACAGAATCGCACACAGCACAGAGAGGCTTGCATCTTGTGTCCACCTTTTGTATACATTTGTTCACATACTTAGCATCGCTCATTACAGTTTTCAAGGGCTTATCATACACAAAAATGCAAAAAAGTAGAAAAAAGACTGAGCCCAAAAGTAGTACAAGTGCATACATATTTTTTCTTCTATAACTTGGAGGGGAGTGATTTTTTCGGATTTTTTATTTTCAATTATCATTTACCTACCTAAAAAGCTATCACAACTTTTATATGATATCCAACACCGTAATTTCACTCATTGTGAAGTTATTATGTTTTTTCATTTTTTCGCAAAACTATCTTTATGCATTTGTACTGTTCTTGGACTCACCGATTCAAATAGAGTGCGTCTCGCGCCCCTAGCCTTACTACGCTAGAAAATCGTCCCAACTCAGAACTAGGGATTGAAATTACCGTTCGAGAACCAGTTCTGTTACAGTTCGCAGTTAGTTGGAACGCTCTTTGGAATCGTTCCAGAATCAGTTCTGTGTTTGTTGGAACGGCTAGGTCAGACTGCGCACACTCTGTCGAGCTCAGAACCGGTTTTCGTGTTAGTTGGAACGAACCTGTTATATTTGCTATGTTGCAGGTCCAGTGGTGGACCTTGTAGTCCATTTGCAACATTAGACTTAAAAAGTGGCAGTTCGGAAAGTAAATCCCTAGTCACGAATACGTGCTTGAACACGTAATTTTCGGTAATGAAAATTATATTTCCCTTAAGAAGTGTTGTCATCCAGAAAAACGTATTGCTTAGCATCCAGGCTTATTGTAAGAATACGTAACGTTATTCAAGAGAATGCTATTCTTATTTAATAAAAAGATGTTAAAATTATTGTAATACAATAAAACTTTTGTCTTCGGTGTTGGTATCCCTTCTGGAACCACGGAGAGTCCTGTGAAGCGGACAGTAAAATACCGCGAACTTATGTTATCGTGGGAACCTTACGAATAACGCGATGAATATCAAATGATATCGTACCTCTTTTATATTGAGAAATTCTCTGTTGAAATAGGATTATAATTGAAGGAAATGCGTGTGAATAAAAATTATATAATTTTAATAGAATACAGAGAGAAGAGATTACTACTTTCACATTGTTGAGGTGGATATTGCTACTGAGTGCTAAGCTTTGGGGGAAAAAGTATGTAAATAGGAAAAAAGAATAATCAGAGTTTAGCCTGGTATGATCTGTCAACCTTTGCATTTAGCAGCCATGGACCAGGTGTACAAGAACCAATTAATTTCTCCCCACAATGGTAGATTTATTTCACTCGTACCCATCATTAATCACATTCGTTACTGTTAACGATTACGTTGACATTAACACAATGAGTAAATCTTCCAGACTGAAGAAATTATCCACATCTTAATTCATTGACTGATCAAGTGAGTCGCGCTGATGAATTATGTACATAATATAGTTACTGGTAATGACCGCACGCAGCGGAACCTTCGATTCTAGGATCATAGACATAATAAGGAGCAATACAGTGCCAACCTACCCGAGTCGAAATTTTGGTTCTCCCTTGGTGCTCCGTAATTCTCCAATCAAAATTTTGGTCCTCCCTTGGTACTCCATAGTTCTCCAATCGAAGTATTGGTTCTTCCTTGGTGCTCCGTACTCCTCCAGTCGAAATTATTGGTTCTTCCTTGGTGCTCCGTAATTCTCCAGTCGGTAATATGAGACTTAGAAAAATGTCGGTCTCCTGCATATCGCTGTGCTAGTATTCGGTTGCCCGCTAGATGGCAAATATTCTCGGATGCAAATTTGTTTTAGTATTTATAAGAGCAACGTTGAAAAGTGTAATGATTATCGCTTCATGGCTCAATATGAGCTTTGTTCTTATCAGCTTAATATCTGATACACTCCCGATTCGGGAGTCAGAATGTTAAACTGATTTTTGGAGGTGGGTGAGGTGCCGGGAGCGCGCTCCAGACTTTCCGCGAGTTGTCCTGGTACTGCAGTGCCTCCAGGACCAGCCCATTGGTATCTTGGTATTGATATCTTGTAAATATTACAAATATATTGTAAATATAAAAATACCTAATAGGTCTGTTCCAACCGAGCTGAAACCCGTACATTTTGGACGGTGCCGTCATGCGCAGTAGTGAAAATCCGTTCTACCTTCTCTACTGCGCATGACGGTTACCGTTCGTGTACGGCTTCGGCTCGGTTGGAACAGACCTATTAATTACCTCCTTGAGAAAGTTTCAGGTCGGTAAGGTTACGCACCTTCAGTGGAAAAGACATTCCACAGGAAAAATCAGTTTAATATTCTGATTTTACCTTTACCGACAGCGACCGATTTTACCCTAAGAGAATTTAATTTTGATGCTTCTTTAATGCTCCCAACGTGCAAATTGGAAAATAACTGCACGTAGAGAGCAGCATTGGAGCATCAAAATTACATGGATTGTAATGGGCCCAAACAGTTCTCAGTTAACACTAGATTTACCGCAGGCAGTCAATTTGACTGGTGTCTTATTCAGAGTTCCATTCAACCTTGATTATTTCGTAACCCGTGAGGTTTCTGACAAAATTAGTAGAACACTTTTGTAGAGCACATTTCGGTCTACAAAAAAGTTCTATAACAGTGTGGACGAAAAATTTACGGATAACGAGATAATCACCCGCCAAAACGACCGTATTATAAAGCGCGACCATTCGGTAAATCTAGTGTTAATGCCCTTACTGCTCCCTTGGTTCTCCATATGGAGCACCAATGGAGCACCAATATTTCGACTCGGGTAGGAAGCCATGCATTGACATTGCGCTAGAATTTTTATTTGCATCGGATTCACAATCTAAATCGATTGCGTCAGTCGGCTTTCTTATTTACATTTCCCAGTACATAATACCCACTTACGAGAAGCTAATGGATTGATCATATACATACATATATATATAATGAATGAATTAATATTAGAGGAAAGATTTACGTTATCTTGCTTCAGTAGCAAGTCCTACAATACTTTATAGGCTTTTCTTTCTCTCCCTCCATAGCAGATATGTTTCTTCAGTTTTAGATTTATTCATCATTGATCTCGTAGAAAGTTCAGCATGGTATAGTCAAATGGCTGGTCTAGTTCAGAATAGATATGAATTATACCAGATAGCACGATGTCGTCTGAAAGTTTCCGGGAAAATATCTCCAAATAATATCACGGATGTCTTAGTATGCTGAAATTGGA
Organism: Xiphydria camelus; assembly: GCA_963678675.1. Taxonomy (NCBI): domain Eukaryota; kingdom Metazoa; phylum Arthropoda; class Insecta; order Hymenoptera; family Xiphydriidae; genus Xiphydria; species Xiphydria camelus. Next base: position 17,202,503 of record OY783194.1, read on the forward strand.
CCTGCGAAGTGTTTGAAAGATGCCTTTTAGATTACTTATTCTGGACGTCTGAACGGTCTCTATTCGTCAACTGAACAAAATTGATCTTTTCGTACAGACAAGAAATAATCCGAAAGCAAACGTTTATGAGATGCCTTTCGGGCAGGCGTGCTAATTGGGATATTGTACTCTTACATTCACGCACGTCGCCCGAGCTCCGCCTACACTTGTCATATCATTTTTGTTCTAACATATTTTTGTCTTTAGTTTTCAATTTTTTTTTGTTTCAACTTATTCTATAGGTATTATTACTTTGATTCGTAGGAATCTTCAAAAATAGATAAATAAATATAATAAATGATTCTAGACTCCTGCGTTGTAGTACAACGACGAAGTTCTCCGTATGTCTAATTCATCTTTTCATTATACAATGAATTCTCATTAACACGAACTCGAAAGTACGAGTTATTGGATATTTGCGTTAATAAAATTCGTGTTATCCAAGTTTTAACCAATGATACTCCTACCCAGAGAGAGAGAGAGAGTTTCGATTTTTATTCGGGTTAATAAGGTGCTCGTGTTATCGAGTTCGAATTAATGAGGGGGCGTAGGTATTGTATTATGCTTGGCAAAGTATCCGCTCTGGCGACCTCACTCGCGCAGAACGGCTTTGCCCGCCCGTGCTAGAACGTCGGCGATATTATGTAGAAGTGCCTATTGCTGCACCCGCAATTCATAAGATCTGTCTACAGCTATGAACCACTATAGAATACTACGAGCTCTGTAAGATTGTCGCACGTGTTACTCGTTCCCTGAGCCTGAATTTCGCGTATTCGATAGATGGAGCGTATTAATCATTTTCCTAAGGGGCTTCCTTCCTTAACCCTTTCGCTACGGCGAGCCTCACCCCGGAGTCCCTCTTGTAAAACGGAGCGCCGTACCGAAAGTGGGAACTTAAGGTATTTCTAGCGCTTAGGAGCGTATTTTTAAGGTGTCACAGACGGGCCCCTCATAAATCAGTAATTCTACGTCATATAATATACCCATATTCCCAACAAAACTGTGTGTCGCATAGATTCACATACATCACTATCACCACGTGTATGATGCAACGTTGCCAATTATATTTTTAAGGTATTTGGACCGCAATAGCACTTTTCGAGCAATTTTTTAAAACTTGTCAGATTTTAGATTATATTATAAAAAAACTGATAACTTTTCCTTATGAATGAAGTCATTCTGACGTTTAGAAATAGAGATATTCGGTTTTTATTTCTCCATTGAAATCAATGAGAGACAGGGCCGTCTGGAGCCTCCGCAGTCGCGCGCATGCGGACGTGCGCGCGGCGTAGTAGTGCGACTGCGGAGGCTCCAGACGGCCCTGTCTCATTGATTTCAATGGAGAAATAAAAACCGAATATCTCTACTTCTAAACGTCAGAATGATTTCATTCATAAGGAAAAGTTATCAGTTTTTTTATAATCTAAAATCTGATAAAATTTTTTTAAAAATTGCTCGAAAAGTGCTATAGCGGTCCAACTACCTTAACGTTATGTTTTATCGTCAAAAACTACGTTTTGCTGTTTACGAATATCAATATTTTTGTTAAACAGTCAGTGACCTTATATTTTTATGGACTCAAAAATGCTATGCAGTTTTGTGAAGTTATAGAAATGGCTTTATTTAATGTGTATAATTTTTAAGCATATGGATGTCGGCATTAAAATGTGGAAGAGTGGATTCTTCCATAAGGTTACATATTAAATTTTCAAATTTAAAAATCAAAATTTTTTCTTTAATGCCCGGTGACCGGACCTGATACTTTTCAAAAATAATCTTACGATATTAATTTCCATTCTACAACAAAATTAGAATTCTCTGAAATGTTTCATCTCCCGCTAGGAATACCTTAAGCGCGCGCAGTCTTCAGACTTTTGTCTCAAAAACGATTTTGTGACACTACTTTTAGAAATAAAATGATTTGTATTCATCATTTTTCCATGAAAGTATTTTTAATTCAACAATACAATTAATATTTTTGTATTATTTCATTTTTGTGGCGGGTGACTATAGTCACCCTTCGTGTACGGGTGTCATTTTGTGGCGGGTGACTGGCCACCCGTAGTAGCGAAAGGATTAAGGTAGTTCTAACTTCTCAGAAGAGTTTTAAGAATTTTTTTTTAGAATTTTAACATATGGCTTTTCTTGGGAATCTTAAAAAATTCATAATTCATCAACGCTATTGGGGACGCTAGAAATGAATGCGGTACCTGGCGGCAAAGCGTGTACTAAAAAACATGGCCGATATTGGCGTTTTGGATTGGTTCGTACTTGAAAAGTGTTAATTTGCTCCAAAAGTTTTTCAAAAATGAGCATTTTTAGAACGAGATATAGACATTTGTTTTCACAAACAATGAAAGGAATTCATTCGGATCAACTGTATACTACTGGTCGCTGGAATTTGAAATACGCGGCGTGCTGTACGCCTAATATCCGCCATGTTTCCGAAGCGCCGCGAGCGCCGCCATCGGTAAATAGCGGTCCCAATACTGAAAAAAATCGATAGAAAAAAAAACTAGAGGCTTTTTAGAGATAACACAACACGAGAAAATATCGCGAAGCAAATCCGCGATGGTTGTCGATCTAGCGTGGAACTCCCCATATGTATTTATAAAGGTCACGTCTAAAAGTATGACTTGTTCGGTCCCAAGTTGTTGAAAAATTAAGTGATGTATTGTTCTACTAGAAATGTGAGAACGCACTAGTAGAATGTCGTATGTTCCATTCGGAACTAAAACCGCCCTTCGTCCGCACTAACAAGGGGAGGGCTCGACCCATGGGACACCGATTTGAACGGCGTCTTGGTTAAACGGTAGCTAAAAGGGTCACAAATAATCCCCTAAAGCGGTTGCTGCCAATGCGGCTTCGTTTATTTATAAACAGTATTTTAGTTTTTACGCTGCCAGACCGGACGATAGTGGTCTGATTTTAAACGACAGTTTCCACAGCGGCGCAGTGGTTAAGGGTAAGTCTTACCACGCGGTGGACTCGGGTGCGATTCTTGCTGCGGGCAGTTTTTTTTTCGTTTTATCTATTTCTATATTGTGAAATAGTAATTTCTATTGCAGATATAAAAAAATGTGATGAAAAAATTAATTTTAAAGAGGATATGAAAATGGGAAAAATCATTCAAACGAAAAATATTTTCTAGTATTAAACGTTTTTGATTTATTCTTATTTCTATATATAATATAGGTATAATTTAATTATCGAAGGAAAAACGTGTTTTTTATATTCAATTATAATTTATTATTTATACTTACCTATACTAATTATACAAAAATATTTAATCGCTTTTGTCGGTTTCTGACTCGGATGAAGACTCTGATGCGCTATGTTTACAATTTTTTGGGTGATACTTATCATAAAAACATGCTAAGCAAATATGTTCTTCGCACCAAGAACATTTAATAAAAGACAGATTTGAACATTCACATTTCTTTTTTTGCAAGAGTCAAGGGGAAACAAACCTCGTTAACAAATAACGGCCGTTCATCCGTGAGTTGACGCAAACCAAGCATATCTAATCATATTGAAAAAATTGTAAACATAACAAGATAAGTCCGTTGACCGACCGCCGTCCTCTACAAACTTGGGAGAGCACTGCGACAGCGGCGCGGGGACGGCAGCCCCCCGGGGGTAGGCGAGCGAAGCGAGCAGGTGGCGGATGCCCCCTAGTTGCATATAAATTAAATTGCACTTTTAGTACTCCACATATAAGGTTCGTTCCAACTAACACGAGAACTGGTTCGGAACTCTACGGAGTTTGCGCAATCTGATCTAGCCGTTCCAACAAACACAAAACTAATTCTGGAACGATTCCAAAGAGCGTTCCAACTAACTGCGAATTGTAACAGAACCGGTTCTCGAACGGTTATTTCAGTCCCTAGTTCTTAGTTGGGACGATCTCGGGGACGATTTTATAGCGCATGCGTAGTAAGGCTAGGGGCGCAAGACGTTTAGGATAGATGTCGCGTATGCAACCAGATTCGATCTAAAGCCCCATATAACCTTATAGCAATAAAATTGAAATATTCTATAGTAATTTAGGATTGCTGTTCTATCGAGAAATAATGAGCAAATAAGTCTTTAATTTATAACCTATCATCTAGTATTAACCTACACCTGGATTTTCTTGATTTAGTTCTCTTTCTGTACGAGGTTAAGGATTCTCGAGCGTTATACTAAACATAGTGAGAAATGCTTGAAAATGATTGCATTCGGTAGATTGAAGTAAAAAAATATTCAGTTAAATTTTCAAGTCTTTTAAGAAGTTCGCTGCAAAGATTTTTGAATAGCAAAATAACATGTGTTCTTATGGGTTATAACTAACAAACCGCGATATTTCTGAGAAAAATAGTGAAAAAATTCTGAAATTTTTTGAACAGCAAGTTTAATGAACTAAAATCATCTATACCAATTTTCACGTTCATTAAGAAGCCCGTTATTTTTTTAAATTGTTCTTTATAAATTTAACCTTTGATAAGTCAATGTGGCAACGTTGCATGACGTCATAGATGCATGACCAGATGTTTTGGGCTCCATTTTTGAACCCACAAATACACACATACTACTGTACGTCAAACGTTGTTGCCACATCGCACGAAGAACATACTTTAGAGTGTTACTGTACTTCAGTGGACTAACTTTTAGCAGGGAAAAAGCCCCTGTACCACTCGAGAAATTCCCCGAAATTCGCCTGTCAGAAAGTCGGATCTGTGTTCCAACACATCCCATGTATTCAGTTCTAGAACGCATCTTTCTGGCACATGCGCATAAAATAGTTCTCAACTAGTTCCCGGATGGTTCTAGAACTGTCTAGAATTGTTTATTGGAGAACGAACCTATAATTATCAGGATATCCTGAGATATTTAAGACCAGATTTTAAAAAGCGCTTAACTCTTCGGTTTTTATTCACCTTTAAAGATTGTTAATTTGTTATAGTGCATTCTGACTCTATTTTTAACATTACTTAATTTATCACCTTCATGTTTCAATCGCTTATCAACATAATTTTGGATAATCAAATAAATAAGCTGATTGCTATGATCATACAGAGGTTCTTGTTCAAAAACATTATTGTCATTATCTAGAATAGAAGGAGGTAAAATTTTCAAAGTTTCGGTGACTAACTTAAAATTTATGTCTTTGGTAACTAAACAGTTTTTATAGCTACGTAATATTCGTTTCGCATAGTGACAAATTAACACAACATCGTCTGATGCAAAATTTAATCCACCTCTATTTTTTAGTTTCGTAAATTCAGATTTATTTGTAACTGTTCCTTTTAACATATGCAGACACTGTTCACAGTGTATAAATCTTTTGATCGAATAAACAACTGCTCCAGCTATATGATTAATGATATGGTCTGGATATTCGCTCTGAACCCATTTATTTGTGATAGAATAATCGTGCTCAAGCATCCTATAAATTGAATGCAGAAAAGCTTTTGTAGGAAAAGATTGACTCTTTGTCAATTTGGTGCTTTTATTTATTCTTGATTTCTTCATCTCTGATTTTGTAATCCACAGTTCATTTATTTCTGCACTTTGAGAGTTGTTGGTGAACGAATTCTCAGTGTTGTCAGATATGAGAAGTGTTTTATCTTGAGGGATACAATTAGCTGATTTTGGAACTGAAATATCAATTTTATTTCTTAGGCATTTTTTTGTAAGCTGCTTTGAATTGCACTGTTGTAGGATTACACAGGCACACAAAAAAAAAGTTCCTATTCCCGGAACCAGACAAGTATATCTTTATGTTTTTGAGGTCGCTGAATCCGAATCCGGTATCCGTTTGTCTCCATCACATCACGTTCAAGGTCATTTCAAGGTCAAATCCTGGAAAAATAGTCAAATCGATTCAATTTATTATTTCTATATATTTTTGGGGTCGCTGAATCCAAATCCGATGTCCGTTTGATCAAGGTCAAATTCAAGGTCATTTCAAGGTCAAATGTATTTATTCTCCCAAAAATGAATTTTTTTCTGCAGATTCTGAAAGAACAGGAAATTTTACGTCTAGATATGTATTCAATTTTTTTGATAACATAACTCCTAAGGTCATTTCAAGGTCACTTTATATTATTGTATGGAAGGTTCATATGACAATTGCAAAAATAAGAAAATGTCTTGACGAGAATAAACTACTACGTCAATATGTTTTCGAGGTCACTGAGTTATAATCCGAGGTTCGTTTGCCACCAGTATGTCAGGGTCAAGTTCATTTCAAGGTCAAATGCAGCAAAAATGTTCAAATCTTTTCGCATCATCACTCCGTTATATTTTTGGAGTCGCTGGAACGTGTATTTTGTATTTTACTCTGCTACTTCTTCATCGTTTCGCCTTCTTTTATAACGTACTCGTTTATTCTCAAAAGATCTGTGCAAGGGATTTCTCTTGCGTTTTTTTCCTTTTTCCGCGCTTTCTCTCTGCAACATCCAACAGAAATCTGCCATCCTGTTTTCATCCCATCTACCCTGAAATCTTCGTTCTACATCTTTAAAATCTTGGTGGAAACGTTCTCCTTGTTCTTCACTGAAATTGCCAACGTTATCTGGAAATTCGTCCACATGACTGTCCATCATATGTAATTTTAAACTCATGTTACATTCCAATCTCCTGAAATTCTCAACCATGTCAGATATTATTTTGTTGTAGTCCGAGCTCTTATGATTGCCTAGAAAATTACTACATACTGTCTTGAAGCTGACCCACGCATTCTTCTCAATAGAGCTCATTTGAGTTACGAAGTGATTGTCTCTAAACATTTTTCTGATCTGAGGTCCATCGAATACTCCCGCGCCTACTTTAGCATCAGTTAGACCTGGAAATTGATCTCGTAAGTATTTGTAACAATCGCTTTCTTTATTCAACGCTTTGACGAATTGTTTCATGAGTCCTAACTTTATATGTAATGGAGGTATCAATACCTTCTTTGAATCTATCAACGGCTGCTGTAAGATATTGTCGGATCCTACAACGAAGGATGTTCTAGGTTCCCAAAACTTTTTCACGTAATGATTTTGTTTATCTCTACTATCCCATTTACAAAGATAACATGGTTTTTTTGTATAGCCAGATTGCTGTACCAGAATCATTGTGAGGATTTTAAAATCTCCGCAAACTTGCCATTTGTGGTCATCATATTTTATTGCTGCTAATAGAGTTTTCAAACATTCATACAATTCATTCATAACAGTCGAATGCGCAACTGGTATTGGTGCGTATACATTAGTATTGTGGAGTAAGACTGCTTTGAGACTACGTTTACTAGAGTCGATAAAAAGTCTCCATTGATCAGCACTATAAGTATCGGGCTTTAATTCGTCGATTAATCCTTTGACATTATTACAATAAACGAGAGACTTATTTGAATTACGAGAGAAAAAGCTCCTAAATTTTTTTTCTCTTGTCCTGTAAAACGTTACCTTCATTTTCTTCTTCTGCAGATTTCTCTTTTTCAACGTAGAAGCACAGTACTCGGCAACATCTTTCGGCAATCCCATGTTACGAATGAAATCGTTCAGTTCTTCCTGTGAGAACAATTGAGGCTTTTTATTCTTACAACCCGTTGGAACGTATTCATGAGAATCATCTTCAGTTTCACTTTCTTCATCATTCGTTTGGCCATCTTCGCTGCCACTTTCATTTCCGCTCATATATCTCTCATCGTCATTATCAGTTTCACTTTCACTCGTGTAACTTTCATCTTCGCTATCAGTTCCACTCATATAGCTCTTATCTCTATTATTATCATCGTACTGTTCATCCTCATTCACACAATCTCTACACTGATCTATATTTTCTCTTTCAACGTTTGCTTTAATCTCGTCTATTTCCATTCCATCTGAACTAAAATTCCGTTTGTTTGTATTGTCCTCGTTGGAAATAACAGGTAGTATGACACTCGTAACGTTAGCATACTTTATATGTGATTTATTTTTCATATTGTACCCAGTTAGATATGTTTTGCAGAAATAACAATCTTTTCTAGATTGCGCTTTGGTCCAATGTATTGGTATAAGAAAATTGAGATATTTCTGGTCTCGAGATTTATCATAACGATGAAACATTATATTACAAGAAGCACAAATTATGTGTGGTACCCAATCATTACCTTCATCTATCATGTTCAAATCAAAACAATCCTTATACATATTCCTTATACGCTCTGAAATACGTTTGTGATTCTTTGATGCTTCATACTTACCACAAACATAACAAACTGAATCTGGATCCTTATTGCATATGTGATCCGAACTTGTAGTGATAGACTCTACAGTAGCCAAGTTTTCCACCAATGCAGAGCTGCGGTCGCTTGATGACGACGATTGCGGCCCCGCTTGCTTACCCTGACCAACCGCCGATACTGGGGTTCCTTGTGAGAACTCCTGTATCGTAACACATTTCCGTGTGCCTACCATGACGGCTTAGACGCCTTCATCTAGGGATTTTGCCGGAAAAATGAACAATAAAAAAAACCGTTGCCCGCCGTCACCGCGTGGAGGTACCCTGGGTGCAGGCACACCACACATATTCGCTGTATCAAATTTACAACGATGAGCTCCAATTCACTTGAATTGAGAGATCACGTAACTGGATTTCAACATTTATTTTGCGGTACGAGAACAGATTTATTCTCGCTCGGAACTGAGTGAGTTGATGCATGAAAAAAAAAAACTTAGCAGATCTCCAAACAGACCTCCGCGTCTTTTAAACGTCAAAGACGTGTACCGCTCAACGGATCATTCGGTCATGGACGCCGATCCGCGGTAATGCATTGAAGACACGAGAGAGCTAGGAAACCGCCATAGGCGACAGCCTTCCGACTGACCGCTCCGTCACGGCCTCTCTTACTACAGACCCGAGCCGGCGCGATCGAAGCTCCGCTATTAACTCCACGCGCGACCCTGCGCCCTATGAGTGGAAACACGTCGACCGGCACTCCCATGGAGGGGGTCAGCTTGGACTTTAGATTAGAACATTTTTGCTAGATTTGACCTTGAAATGACCTTGGGGGTTATGTTATCAACAAAATTGAATACATATCTAGACGTAAAATTTCCCGTTCTTTCAGAATCTGCAGTCAAAAATTCATTTTTGGCAGAATAAATACATTTGACCTTGAAATGACCTTGAAATGACCTTGAATTTGACCTTGTCGGATCAAACGCACATCGGATTTGGATTCAGCGACCTCAAAAATATGTAGGAATAATAATTTGAATCGATTTGACAATTTTTCCAGGATTTGACCTTGAAATGACCTTGAGCGTGACGTGATGGAGACAAACGGACACTGGATTCGGATTCAGCAACCTCAAAAACATAAAGATATACTGGTCTGGTTCCGGGAACAGGAGCTTTTTTTTGTGTCCCTGTCTTATTGGAGAATCCATTCATACGTCTAATTATTGCGAAAAACGTTTCGACGTGATCCTGAGAAATTTTGCACGAAAGAAAATAGTAAATAATTTTTTCGTTGAAAAGAGTTTCACATAAACCATACTTTTAGATATATTGTGAAACCAACGAAACCAGTTCGAACTTCTGGTGCATATATCACAGATTTATGAATAACTTTGAACCCTTTCGTATCTCCGCAGACTGATGGGTCATTTTCCTTATTTTCAGTCTTTTTAACTTTACGTGTTTTTACCTTTACTTTGATATCAACTTCCAATTTCTCTATGTATAAAATCCAACTATTAATTTTACCTTTTAAGTCAACTAAGTCATGTGTAGTTATAGCCTTTCTCCCTGGTGTTTTACAATATAAAGGGTCTCGCCGTATTTCCATATGAAAAATGCCCCGGTACCAATTAACTTTGTTAAACCTTTTATTTATTGCTTTTTATCCAAAATACCTCCGCAACAAATCTCAGACCGCTAACTTCACGTACAAGGGAAATAGGGGGTAAACAACAATTAACGTTACTATTTTTTTTTCTCTGAAACTAAAAGATATCAAAGTCGTTCAAAAACTAAATTGTAGGTCTTCGTGAGTAGTATATCATATATTTTTTCGACGGCATAAAAACACTGTTTAAAGGTGTTAATTAAAAAAAATATTTTTTGCAATGAAAAATGTATAACAGTCGCTGGAGATACACTAACCAAAAAAATCATATGGAATCATCTATTAGTCAGCTATTATTATGTAAATCAATTGCCAAATAGTTTAATTTGGTGGAACATAGTACAAAAATTGAAAAACCTTTAACACGTTCACGCCGGCGCGGTACTCAGCGCCGGCGTGAACATGTTAATTCATATTTTATTATGTATATTTATTTATTTATTAACTATGTACGCACAATGTCTATATTGTTTTATAATATACGTGATCTTGGTAGTTGAGTTGGTTACATCAAATATATTGGTAAACATTTCGGCAGGTCTAATAGTTTTAGATTTTTTAGATTTAGCGGGCATGTAACTAATAATAAATTATAGCAGCTATATCCGAACAGTATCCTACTGTTCTACCATCCACAGGCCCTGTTCATGACCTTAGTCATCGTCATTAATCTCCTCGACGGTGGTAGATAAGATGGTTACGTCAAATATATTTGTCAATATTTCGGCTGGTCTAACGATTTTAGACTTGTAGCGGCTGTGTGACAAATAATAAATTATGGCAGCTACATGACACCTCTGCCTGCTTATATATGATTAATCTGCATTTGCTACAGAATATTGAACCTACTAGTATTTGGACAGTGTTGTTACAACAGGCTTGATATTTGCGTACTTCTTCGTCTGTAACAATTATCTTCGACTTGCCGCGGAATTTTTTAACACTTAGGTTACAATTAAGACACTTACCTATTTCACTTTACCAATACTGAGTGCACTGCATACGTTCCGATACACTTCGTTACATACATTGGTTAACGCATATTTGGTTTCGGCTTATATAGCTTAAATGTAAAAGTAATTGGACTACGGTGGGAGTAGCGTGGATTGATGCATTGCGCCCTGATTGGCTAGAAGAGAATTTAGAACAAGGTTTGACATTGGGTATTTTCCGAGTTCCGGTTCTAGTTAGCAAGGAGTTAGGCTACGCGGAATGATAAAGCGATTTGACAAGACAGGTATTACGTTTAACTGATCCGTCATCTATTGAATTCGTCATTTCTCCTCTTTACAAGCTCCTCTTTACCACGAAAGACGGCTTATTCCGACCCTTTCGTTAATTAGACTTTTCGGGAAAGGTGCAGGGCTACAAGCTCATTAGCAGCCTAGATGTGCGGAAACATATCGCCTCACCATTGTGACTGGTGCAGGTGAGATTGACTCTAGATTAGCGAGGTACATAGATCGCGATGATACCGAGTGGTAAGAACCGATATATCGAAGTTCGTTTATTGTGCGACGGAACAAGGTTGTTTAGCTCATATTTCAATTATCCATGGAATATTTTTAATGTGAATGTGAACAAAAAAATCCCAGCTATAGCTAAACGTGATCAGTTAGAAGAATGTACTAACAAGGGGACCCTTCGAAAGTCGGAGCACCGATTGTAATGAATTTTTTTTTATAAATAAAGGGAAGTCCCCTGAGTAACGCTCATACTTTACTTTTGTCCAATGCGCCTTTGTTTATTTAAAAAAAAGAAATTGTTTTGACGCGTAAAGTGTGTACTGTAATGTAATACTCGGTATCCAAGATAACGGCGTGGCGCAGTCGGCTAAGGCATAGACTTACCACGCGGGCGTCCCGCGTTCGATTCCCGTGCATGCACTATCTTTTTTTTTTTGCCAATTTCGAACTTTTTCACTTTTTTTATTATTCAAACTATTGCTACTAATCTTTAGAAGTAAAATAAATCTAGGTAAGGCGAAAAAACATTGACGTCATTTAATGTGAAGCATAGAAATTGTTACCAAAATTTCACTAATTGCCTTCGAATGACACTTACCTGGTGTTGACGTCACGAGTGAATTACCACCAAATTCAATGAATGTTTCGTAGGAAAATGAGTAATTTGCACTTACCCGGCATTGACGTCATTTAATGTGAAGCATAGAAATTGTCACCAAAACTTCACTAATTTGCCTTCGAATGATTAGTAACAATCGTTCAAAATATAGTTTTAAATGCAAAAAAATTTTTTATTCACGTTACCTAGATTTATTTTACTTCTAAAGATTAGTAGCAATAGTTTGAATAATAAAAAAAGTGAAAAAGTTCGAAATTGGCAAAAAAAAAAGAGATAGTGCATGCACGGGAATCGAACGCGGGACGCCCGCGTGGTAAGTCTATGCCTTAGCCGACTGCGCCACGCCGTTATCTTGGATACCGAGTATTACATTACAGTACACACTTTACGCGTCAAAACAATTTCTTTTTTTTTTTAAATAAACAAAGGCGCATTGGACAAAAGTAAAGTATGAGCGTTACTCAGGGGACTTCCCTTTATTTATAAAAAAAAATTCATTACAATCGGTGCTCCGACTTTCGAAGGGTCCCCTTGTAAGATACACTACTTGTGATTGTGCTATTGGCTGTAGGACAGTAGGATGCTGTTCGCATATAGCTGTTATAATTTATTATTAGTCACATGCCCGCTAAATCTAAAAAATCTAAAATTGTTAGACCTGCCGAAATATTTACCAATAAATTTGATGTAACCAACTCATCTACCAAGATTGTGTAAATTATACAAATTACTTGTTTTTTGTACACATTATTGTATATTATGTATATTATAAAACAATATAGACATTGTGCGTACATAATTAATAAATAAATAAATATACACAATATAATATGAATTAACACGTTCACGCCGGCGCTTGTGAGTACCTACCGCGCCAGCGCTACGTACCGCGCCGGCGTGAATGTGTTAAAGGTTTTTCAATTTTTTTACTATGTTCCACCAAATTAAACTATTTGTCAATTGTTTTACATAATAGCTGACTAATAGATGATTTCACATGATTTTTTTGGTTGGTGTATCTCCAGCGATTGTTATAAATTTTCCATTGCAAAAAATATTTTTTTTAATTAACACCTTTAAACAGTGTTTTTATGCCGTCGAAAAAATATATGACATACTACTCACGAAGATCTACAATTTAGTTTTTGAACGACTTTGATATCTTTTATAGTTCCAGAGAAAAAAAATAGTAACGTTAATTGCTGTTTACCCTCTATTTCCCTTGTACGTAAAGTTAGCGGGCTGAAATTTGTTGGGGAAGTATTTTGGATAAAAAGCAATAAATAAAAGGTTTAAAAAAGTTAATTGGTGCCGGGGCATTTTTCATATGGAAATATGGCGAGACCCTTTTTTGCATTCAGAACATCGAAAATATCATTGAAAATTTTCATGGCTCATATTATATTCTAAAAAACTCAATGCTGCGGAAGTGCTATTACTTCAGATTTGCGCTGCAAGGTATACCTTCATTTTTTCATATGTTTGATTTTACATGCAAAATGCAATTCTTCCTCATATTGCTTATCATTTAATTTACGAATAAACTCCCAGTTTATAAACTTGTCATTATCGTAAATTAAAGGCCCCTTTAAAGCAAAACAATTTCTTACGAGTTTCAGCATATGGCATGGATAAAAAAAGACATAAACAGATTTGAAAGTTGATGGGTTATTAAAGTAAGGGCAAAAACTTTCGGTATTATTATAATCAAAATTTGCTCCCAAATTTTTACATGCTTTTTAATTCGATTCATCACCATCAAAAGTTACACTAACTACGTTGTTATCCTTTTCATTTAATTTAACTAACAAATCTTTGATCAATATTGACTTTTCTGCTCCAGACAGAGAATTTGATAAATAATATGTAACTGGAGTTTTGAATCCTCCATTTATGTTGGCTAGCATAAATACTAGAGCTTTACTCGTTTGCAAACCCTTTCCATTTTTATCAACTTCTTCTAGTTGCCCACCCAAATCAACTAAACTCTTCCATTCACGGGATTTGTTGCAGTATGACGTCCACTGTTTTATACCAATCTCATCAAAGGTAACATTAAAGATCACATTTTTTTTCTTTTTCTTTTTTGTTTCGAACTAGTGCTGAAACGTGATCTATTACCTCATTGCAAATTCCTGGTTGGTAATCAATCGAACAGTCCCAAGCATTTAACGTTTCAATGCATGGTAAACACTTTGCAAAACTCTATTTCATATGCCGCAGAAGAATAAAAATGCAGTGTTCTTGCAAAATTTTATAGATGGATTGGAAAAGGCATTGTACGCTTATTGTGTGTGTCCTTCATTCTTGAAATTAAATCTTTCAAATGCTCATGTAAATCTTAGAATGAAAATGGAACCAATTGAATTCATTTTATCGCATTTATTAAAGTAAAAATACATACGGATATGCACATTCATTGGTTAGTATGGATACAATTAATTGATTTAAATATTCTATTATGTACAATTTTTTTATTAATAGAGATGACAGTATTTGCTGTCACTTAAATATTACTTATATACAATTCACCCGATAGGTGCGATCGAAAAATAATAAACCTGTAAATATTGAGCTGCAGCTGAATTTTTTGCTGTTCCAAGGTTTTCACAAGTTTTTTGAAATCTCCTATTTCTTTTTCTTTCCTCGTGATTTTTTTGCGACCAGCTGTCACTTGATTATATCTTGTAACTGTGTAGGTACTTGAAGAACTCATTCCATGCCTCACACACACACACACACACACACACACACACCAGAAATAAAGCCTCATCGTGAAATACATTCCATTTGAGTCCCATCTTTAAAGCAAAACTTTTTGGTTCGAGTAATCCCTTCATCAGTATTTGAACGCTTCCTGGAAATTATAGAACAATCGTAAAAAATTTGGACCGTACAGTTCCGAATGACATATATTTTTCAATAATTTTCGTGAACTAATTACCTTTTTGAAGTTGCCATTTTTTAGTGTCAGAATTGTCATGTGTACTTTCATTATCTTCATGAGTTTCTTCAACTGTTGTACTACAACATACTTTTGTTGATTGAGATTTTGTAATCGCAATAACACATTCTTCTCTTGAAGTACAGGGTATTTATTTTGATTTTCATCTGTGTCGCTAAATACTCTGCTACGCCTTCCATTTTCAAAACTGGTATTTATACTCGTAGCATCAGATATAATACTTGTGTAATGGATTTTTTCAGTACTGCATTTGGTAAAAGTCTTCTTCTACTGTTATTATAGCCATTTTGTTCGTGGAAAGAAATTGATGTGAAATGATCACTGCATGCTCTCCAAGACTTCTTAAGGCAGGTTAATCCAAGAGAATCCATCCATTTTTTCGTTAGGTCACTGTCATCAGGGAATCTAGATAATCAATAATACAATGTGACAGCGATAAAAGATTGATTGATCTATGCAGAAATATTACAGGTCAGAATTATTTTCAAACTTGATTTAAATTATAACGGATACTTACTGATGAAAACTGCGAGCTGTATCAAATGGGATAGGTTGCTTTTTACAAACTACACAAGTTATCGTCATTATGCTTCTTTAGTAACACCAATATTCTCACCACATAATTTCTGTTTATATTATAAAAAAAATCATGGGTTTATTTCCAGCACTTTCATTAATATTACTCCATTAGACATTCTTCAAACTGTTGTAAATAAACTAATCTATGCTCCATCGGAGCATCGGGACAAGCAGCTACGGTGAGAACACTGCGCATGCGTCATTAGAGAGAGAAAGAGAGTGGTGTTTCATCGTCTTTCTCTGTCTAGTAGCGAGACACTTCCATTTGTACGAGCGCCTATACCTTCCCTACTCTATTCTTTTATACTTCTATGATCGAAACCGTCCCACCATTTTGGAAGATTTAAAGAAAAGTATTTAGCACGAAATCGAAGTCATAACTGCAGACACTTGCCGCCGCGTTATGGCCAATTTGAGAGGTCGGCTTCAGGAGTGCCAGGACAGAAATGGGGCACATTTAGACAATGTAATCTTCAGAACCTAAATTTCCACGAATTTCTGTAAATTTTAAGATAAAGTTGGTAAAATTGATCAGCTTGTTTGTTTGTTTATTTCATTTCAAAAAGTTAACAACTCTTTGAACCACCCTGCATGTCTTGACCACTTTCGCAGCATGGGGTCGAGCATTGTCATGCTGCAAAATCACTTTATCGTGTCTCTCGTTGTATCGCGGCCGTTTGTCTTTCAATGCTCGGCTCAAACGCATTAATTGTATTCGATAACGATCGCCTGTGATTGTTTCAGTTGGTTTTAACAACTCATAATACACTACGCCGAGCTGGTCCAACCAAATACAGAGCATGACCTTGGAGTCGTGAATATTCGGTTTGGCCGTCGGCGTGGAAGCATGGCCGGGATATTCCCCATGATTTTCTGCGCTTGGGGTTATCCTAATGAACCCATTTTTCGTCTCCAGTTACAATGCGATGCAGAAATCCTTTCCGTTTTTGCCTTTCAAGCAACTGTTCACAAGCAAACAAACGCCGTTCAACATCTCTTGGTTTCAACTCATACGGCACCCAATTTCCTTGCTTCTGAATCATTCCCATGTCTTTGAGGCATTTTGAACTTGATTGTTGAGTCACTCCCAATGATCGTGCCAATTGTAGCATGGAAGTAAAATCCGGGCTAAGTGCCAGAATATGAAAAATTGAGTTAGTGCTAAAAAGTGGGCTATGTGACAACCCCAATACGCTGTAAAATGGGCGGTCTAGATCCTTCAAAATCTAGTTCAAATAATTGCCACAAGAATCTTGCTTGCTGCAAAGCTTGCTTGCTCGCTTGCTTGCAGAATCTGCATATCTGAAAACTCGCTTTTTGGCACTTAGCCCGGATTTTACCTTCATGCTACAATTCTTCTTGACTTTGACATGAGTCTTCATTAAGGGGGAGGGGGGGGGGGTCTAAAAATAAATTTTTTTTATTGCCTTTTCTTATAGTAAAACATTTAAAGAATGTTATGTTCAAATTTCAAATCAATCGGAGCAAAATTCTCAGTCATAGACCTTTAAGCCGAGAAATCTCTTTAGAATTTTCAAAAAATCGATTTTTTTCACATATTTCGAAAGTATGATACCCAAAGAATATACTGACCAAAGGAAAACTCGAAATATTGAATATTTGTGGAGTTATCGCATATAGTCTAGAGCGCGGGGACAGCATGCGATCAGATAGCGAGTCGGGCGCTCGGAGCAACCATTTCCTTAATTACCATTAGTACTTATGGCCAGGCAGATATTTCAAGGAATTTCTTGAAACGACACGCCCCTCCTTTTCATGTGAACGACATTATATATATTAGCGTGAAACTGTAGGTATGCGAAACGGAACGTTGCCCGAGCAATAGAGTCAGTTTAGCTCGAAAGTTTGTCGTGAACGGTTAAATTTTCAAAACTAAAATGCCGAACTATCCGAAAGGAACCCGAGGTAATATAGCTCGGAAATGTGTAAAAAAAACGATTTCAAGGAAATCAATTCGCTGATAAGAGCGGGAAGAGTTTCGGGCCTAGTACAAGTGACGGTATAAGTGCAAGTGCTAAAAAACTAAAGTCTGCGTGCACAGAGGATATCCGTACAAATCCTTTGCACGCATATAGAATTATTGAGTTTTTAACAGTTTTTACGGCTCTATCAGACATTAAAATTTGTTCTGTATGCAAGGAAAGGATAAATTTTACAGAGTCAAGGCATAGAGGCCTGGGTTTCAAAATTGTCATTACGTGTCGGGGCGGTCATCGAGAAATTCAATCAGGACCTTTTTGATTCATACGGGTTACGAAATTAATCGAAGGCTTGTGTTAGTCATGAGACTTTTGGGGGTCGCAAGATAAGGAATCAATACCTTTTGCAATCTCATGGACCTGTGCACTGAACTCAGTCAAAGCAGCTACACTAGAATCATCGAACATAATCATGCAGCTGCTAAGTCGTCATTCGATTTTTCATCACAGAATGCTGTTAAAGAAGAGGTGAACAACACAAAACGTGTGGCCGCCACACGCGGGAGAAGTGAAACTTCGATATCAGTTTCTCTGAATTTGATTCCGGTGGTATTAGTTTCAATTGGCTCTACGAAGAAGCAGTGTAAAAGACTCGTATAGAGCCAATTGAAACTAATACCATCGGAATCAAATTCAGAGAAACTGATATCGAAGTTTCACTTCTTCCGCGTGTGGCGGCCACACGTTTTGTGTTTTTTTTTTTGTTGAATTCAATATAAATTTTTTTATGGGCACAAAATGTAGTGTAAGGAAGATCATATTCACTGGATGTATTTTCACCGATATTGGATCCTCCAGGAACTTGAAAATCTGTTACATTCTCCAGGGTTTGGGACTGGTGTTGATCTGCATTAGCAGATATAGCAATATTTGATTGTGTTAATTTAATTCTCTCCCTCCATTTTCGACTTCGTTCTGCATCAGTTTTAGGTAGTGTCTTCGTCTTTGTTTTCTTTACAGGGTGCCTGTCACGAAACTCTTTTGTCCGTTGTTTTCCTGTTTTTGCCATAATTGTAATATAACACAGACGGGAAAGAATGTTCAGTGTTCATTGACGTTAACGAAATTGAAAGTTTTTTTTACACGTTGCCTGTCACTGTACTCTTTTGACCGTTCTGTTGTTTTTTTGCAACAATAATTATAAATTAATACACACACACACACACACACGAAAGAATGTACAGTAATGCATGGTGGTTACTCGAGAAAGATCACGACTCCGATCGCAGACTACACGAGCTCCGTATTGGTATCTGACATGTCTCGATACGCCGTCTGGTGGCGAGAAGTAAAACTATTCCTAGTATACCGTTTAGTGGGTTAGCGAGTGACTGGCATTGGATTAATGTATGTATGTCGCGTATTCGCCCAAATGCTTCTCGCATTTGGGCCCTAGACCGGTGCGAGGGAAAAATTCGACACTCTCTCCTTGGGACCCTTTGAGTCATAAATTAGATCCGGGAAAGTTCCTCAATGCCACAGGGTCCCGTGTACGTGTACGTCGGCCGGGACATAGGAACCGAGCACTGGAGTTTCCTCGGGATTTACAACACTTAATCCTGCCTTCCGCTTTTCCCTGGAAATTTCTTCGCGTTGCGTAGTTAGCACTCCCACCCCCGGTCGTAAGAGAAAACTAAAAAAGTCATACAACAAGCTCCTGGTCGAAGAGCGTCCAGTACGTTCAAAAACCTCGGAGCGAACAGAACATTATTATATTATAAAAAATTATACCTTATTCATATGTTGAATTAATAGAAAAATGGAAGGTGTAAGATACCTGCCCAAGAGCAAATCGCGTTCATAGTTAAAGCCATTCGTAAATGTTTGGAAGACCAAACATAAAATAGTTTGAGGAGAGAAAGGGAATGGAATCGGAATCCAGGAAAGAATGCTGCTGCGACGAAGGAGTAGACAGAAGCGAAGAAACTGGAGAGAGAGGGTTGTAGTTTGGTAAATACGTAGATTTTATTTTCGGGTTAATAACAAATGTCCGGGAACACTTAGAATAAGTGCGATGCTTGCGCAAGTGAGGAGCGGAAGGAGATACGAACACGATAACGAATTTTTCACGACTGCCGGGAAATGGCTCGCAAGGAAGGGGTATGCTTTGGCATAAGGGCGGGTTTTTTCCATTTCACGATGTGAGAAGAAAGTTTCGAGAAAGTGGAAGGGTAAAAACATGAAAAAGACTCCGGGGTTGCGCGCAGATACGTCGACGTTCCGTGATGCGCCCGTCCAGGGATAGGCATATGCGCGTCTCGAAGGCTGAATTTATATTTATGGGAGGTCAACCCTGGACGACAACGGAGGGCAAAGGGTGCTCATGTCCTCCCGCGAGTGTAGTGAAAGTTGGGAAGGATTCGCGGAGCCCTGCGCGTGCCAAAACAATAAATAATGACTTCACTCCCATAAGAGTCTGTATCAGTAGTATACTCATTTCGGCCATATTGGATTTTTCGAACTAAGCTCCTCCCCCATATCAGATCCCAATAGCCGGCCACTCGACGCGGTAAAATCCGGAAAACTGAAAATGTGCAAACGAAATACAAACAACTCACAAGTAATTCTGCGCCCTGTAGTCTGGCATATCATCTTACGGATACGCCCAAAAAAGGGTCCTAAACGCTAGATTTATGGTGAGACTAAGCAGTCCTCTTAGTGGAGGTGCGACACTTTGTCGCCTCATAATACGAACAATAGCTTCCATCGCCCGAAGAAACCCTCTCGAGCAACACAAACCTGACCCCCTCTGCACAGTCTAAACAGCGATTGATTTTTGCGTCATTTTTCTTCAGTTTCAAATTAATAACTATAACATGTGCGATCAAGAGTAGATCTCCTCGAAGTCGTAAATCCCGAAGGCACTACTGCGTGACACGAATAGGGACCGAAAACGTAGAGTGGTGGATTTAAACCGTATCGGTTAATTGAAATTATTTAACACTGCACTCACAATATTACTGGTGATTATATTGGATTCAAAGAGATATAGTAATTCCGTGATGTAGCCGTGGTTTACAATTAGATACACTGAGAGGTAGTTTTGAGGGAAATGTGTGGGACTGCGAACGCATTCGTAACCCCCATTCACCAAAACATACCGCCTGCCTCGCTGTTGCGACCGATGTACAGATGATATCTAGATTAGTGTGTTACTGAGGTTGCAATAATAGTGAGCCTCGCCGCGTGAGTGATAGTCACACGGCGGCCTGGCGCTCCAGCCTCGCAAAATCGACACATGTGGCTTGCCTGGCAAAGGCCGTCTACGTACGGTAGAGAGCGGTGGAATGGGGTAGGGTCGATAGCGGTGGAATGGGGCAGTGTTGAGAGCGGTGTATTGGGGCAGGGTCGAGAGCGCTGTATGAGTGAGTCACGGTCGGAAGCGCTGGAGTGTGTGGGTTTCGTTACGGACCGTCGTGTCGGCGCGCGCGATTTTAGTACCCTCAGCAAAGAAGTTTCACATCAAAAATGTCGAGCATGAAAGAGCAGAAAAAATTCTTAAAGTCCCTGGTGACGGTACATGGAAAAAGCGTGGGTTCAAATCACTGTATAGTGTTACTACGCTCATCGGCTACTACTCTGGTTAAGTGATCGATTTGGTTGTGAAAAGCAGTTACTGCCACGGCTGTACGTTCTGGAAAAATAAGACTCATACTAAAGAATATGAGGAATGGGTCGAAGATCACGAAGAAAATTGCATGAAGAATCACGAGGGCTCCGCGGGAAAAATGGAGGTTGATTCTATGAAAGAAATGTTTTCCAGATCGGAAGAGAAATTCGGCGTAAAGTATGGCAATTATATAGGTGATGGGGATTCAAAAACTTTCAAGGCCATACTAGAACTAAATCCTTATGGTGATAACTTGACTGTTATAAAAAGTGAATGCATTGGCCACGTACAGAAGAGAATGGGCACCAGACTCCGAAACGTGAGAATAGAAAAAAACTTTCCGGAAGAGGCAACTTAACGGATGAAGTTGTGAAAAGTTTTTCGGGACATCTTGACGCGCTCACGGAATGCAGCAGACTGACAGGACAGTGCGGCGACCGGAGAGTGTGATAGACCGGTCCCGGTGCGGTTAAAACGCATACGTAGGGGTCTAGAAAAACATCTGTTTTAACTAAATTGTTTTGATTTTTTGATTTGAGATAATTCTGCGCTGAAATGTAGTGTCCACCGCAAATCATCTTTTTTAAAAGGCGTCCTCGAAAATGCTTCGTCACCGGCTTATTTCTCAATATTTTTCTACAAAAAAGTAACAAAATGTTCGAATGATGCTTTGTAACATGCGAAACATTAGAATATATCTACTTCAACAATAGCTCTAAAAAAAATTCGTGAAAATAGAATTATTTTCCACGCATTAGACCCCCCCCCCCCCCCCCCCCCCCTTAAGTAATGCCCTCAAGTCTGCATTTTCGAAAACCTCTCCTCCACCGCTATGCCGGTCTTCGACGAGAAAGTCACCGTTCTTGGAGCGTTGAAACCACTCACGACATGTTCTTTCACTAATATCGGCCTCACCATAAGTATTTGAGAGGATTCGATGAGCGTCAACCGTAGATTTCTTCATATTGAGAAGCCGAAAATAAAAATCTCCCTCAAATTACGAGAATTTGGCTCATAAACTGACATTTTCAATCGAGAATAACTTTATGATGCAGACATAAATCGACTAATGTTTCTATGGGGTTACGTTGACAGATGCCCAAGTTTATTACACACATGACGTCTATGATCTATTTATTTCGACCACTACTTACCGTTAAAGCCATCTGTAGGAAAACGGCGGAAGCAAAGTTATATCTATTACATATTACGATATTCATGATTCATATAAATAATATTTTTATACAATGAGAAGAATATTTTCTATTGCAATACACAATTCGCGGGAGATCGTAGCGTCTAACCTCGAAATCTTTTAATCTTTAATCTTTTACAAGTGATAAGAAATAATCATTCGGGTTTCTTGTCGACGAAATTCCCCAAGTGTTTAAAAACCGGTATCCGATTTGCCAATAACTTTTGCTTCGCCTTCAACTGATATTAAGTGTTACCGCACAACGAGTAGGTTAGGAGATTTTCATCAAGTCTGACAGTCCGGTTTTTAAACTCTTAGGGAATTTCATTGAAGAAACCCGAATTATTATTTTTTATCACTTCTACAAATTACCCACCATTCTTCACAAATTCACGATTTCGAGGATAGGCGCCTCGATCTCCCGAATTGACTGCTATCGGGAAATCAGACATTTGACACTTTTCGCTCTTACGCCACTGAACTCTACAGTTCAGTGTCTCACGCAGCACACACAGCGCACTCTTCTCAAGCCAACCAAGCCAACTCTAACTATAAAATTCTTGACCGTCGGTAAAGTTTCGGCAATGTCGGTATCTAAGCTTGTTTAATTTGGGATGATACATACGGTGTTTACCTACGAGTATACCTGTGCTTTTTCCTATACTCTGATTTGAAATCACCTGCAAAGGCCCAGTTGTATAACTCAGGTTTAACTATAATCTCTGGTTAGTTGCTACGGAGTAAGCCGGTAGCCAATAGCACACAAAGCTGGAATCATAGCAATTAACCAAGAGTTATAGTTAAACCGCAGTTGTACAACTGGGCCTTAAAGGGTTAAGCTAAAGTGATATCTTCATATGAGCTTGTCGCACAACTTCTTCACTGTTGCACTAAAGGGCGATCTTCTGGAATTTTGTCTCTTTTTGGTTCCAGTAGACGGATTTATTTGGAGCAGCATTCTGTAAATATTTACAATTATATGTATTAATTTTTGTATTCACTTCTATTTCACTATTATCATATATCAACAAATTATATTTCTTAATTTACCTCTGAATACATTCCAAAGTTTTCGACAGATTTTCTGGGTATTTTAGCCCGAATACGAAGTAGCACAAAAAGGTTATTAGAAAACCTTCCAGTGCATTTCGTGCCTCCAGAAAAATTGTCTGCTCAACTGCGACAAAATAAGAGCCTTCTTCATCATAGAGATTTTGTGCTACAACAGATAATTGAAGCATTATAAAATTATTTACATGTGTTTAAAGAATATACTTTCTACAAGATTGTATACGTATCTCGTTTGACTATACATAATTCTAAATATAAATATTCTAAATAATTTTACCTTTGATAATTAATGTTGGCGTAGCATTTTTTAAATTACTCTCGATTTCGTCGTTTGCTGCCGCCTCCTGCATAACAGAAATATAATTGTTATTGCTATTATTTGGAACATTTACTTCTTAACATTATAGTTTTTAATATATAACATTATAGCTTGAAATATTGCCTAATGATCTCTATATTTAAAAAAAAAATAAATTTCGTAATTTTCTAATCTATCTATATATATAAAAATGAATGTTTGTCTGTCTGTCTGTCTGTGTATGTCTCTTATGCCTTCCTAAACCGTTCATCCGATTGCGATGAAATTTTGGAAAATGGTTGGACGCATGCCCGCGATGGTTTCTGAGTTAGTAAATCTTATACAGGGTGTTCAAAAAGTCCCGGTACGGCCGATTATCTCAGCGGGAAAACATTTTAGAGAAAAATGTTTAATACAAAACTTTAAGGATTTTACCTTGGCTATCCATTGGTCGTATTGGATTTGACCTTGACCGTGATCTTTAAAGTAATATCAAATGCCTTCCTAAACCGTTCATTCGATTGCGATGAAACTTTGGGGAATGGTTGGACGCATGCCCGCGAAGGTTTCTGAGTTAGCAAATCTTATAAAAGGTGTTCAAAAAGTACCGGTACTGATGATTATTATGCCTTCCTAAACCGTTCATCCGATTGCGATGAAACTTTGGGGAATGGTTGGACGCATGCCCGCGAAGGTTTCTGAGTTAGTAAATCTTATACAGGGTGTTCAAAAAGTACCGGTACGGATGATTATTATGCCTTCCTAAACCGTTCATCCGATTGCGATGAAAATTTGGGGAATAGTTGGACACATATCCACGAAGGTTTCTGAGTTAGTAAATCTTATACAGGGTGTTCAAAAAGTCGAACTATACTTGACCTAAATTTGACCTCCGCTGACAATAAAGGTAACATGAAAAAAATAGTCAAGGACACATTTGGACGCGAAAAAAAATTAATTTGACCTTGATATAACCTTGAAGGTCATGGTCAAGGTCAAATCCAATATGACCATTGGGTAGCCCGGAAAAAATACTAAAAGTTTTGTATTAAAAATTTTTCTATAAAATGATTTTCCGCTGAGATATTCAGCCGTACCGGGACTTTTTGAAGGTCAAGTACAGTTCGGCTTCATACCATGAAAACTATGGGCCCTATAAAAATTCTTTTTGATAGTAGGGTTTAGGATTTTTCCGTAGCTAACAATGTGGTGGACGGACAAAATCAATCCACAATCTACCCGTGCGAAGCCGGGACGGGCTGCTAGTTGAAAATAAAACTCGAATTCTCGGTACACGGGGTCTCGGTTTTCAGACGCTCAGATCTCCCTGCCGATTTTTATTAGAAGATAGTATAAATAATAGCCTGAGGATAATTATCATACTCTCGTTTTATTAACGAAGGACAAATTAACAAATTGGAACAAGTTTTATAGAAAAATATTAAATATTAAGTTAATTACAGATTGTTAAAAATCACTTTTTAACACTTTGCAGCGTTCTGTCGGATAAACAAATCGGTTTTGTCTTGCGCTTTTTGTGCCAAATTCTTTAATGAAATGTTCTCGAAAGGTACTGAAAGTGCCAACCTCGAAAAAAGAAAACTCTAGGCGTGGCATGCAAAAAAAAGAGGCTGGGGTGTCGCCTACACCCTACGTGAGCAACGAAGGGTTAAATCAAGTGCAGATGAAATGATTAGAATTTGTTTTGATCGATGTAATTTTTATTAGGTTTTTCAGCCCTTTTAGTTTTATTAATAAGAAGAAATTAATTAGCTTACCTGCTTTCCTGACAACGAATTTTCACTATGCACGTTGAAAAATTTGCACTACACGATTCAGATGTTTTTACGTTGCGTTCTGAACTGAGAATGACTACGCGAACGTTTACTCGGAGAAAGGACTATTCGAACATTTTTATGACTACAAATTCCCTAGTGAAAGGGTATTTCAATGCACCGTTGGGAGTGGACGCGTCAAGCAAGGGTGATTCACGAAGCCAGGTAGAAGCGGGCAGTTTCCCCCATAATGACGTCAAGGCAACGGGGCTTTCCAACGGAGACCCAGGACAAAGAAGTAAGGAGGACTCATGCTCCTGAAGGCAATTGAAGGAAGCGGCATTCGATCGACAGCCAGCGTGCATATCGAATTGTGATCCGAGAGTTCCATCGAGGATTACTTGAAGGCTCATCGTTCCGTCGCGTCGTATCCAGTTCACCGTTCAAATATTCCTTACACAAGAACGGTACAATGAAGGCGGCCGATTATTGTCTCCAGATGTGTCCAAAGTTTTCCTATCCCGAACGCATGCATTCCTGCAGTTTATTGCCGTTTGGTCAATGCTGACTCAAAATGTTCGTTGTACATTACCAAAATTGTCTTACATTATATTACAATGAAGTACATAATTTGGTATTTTTACCAAGATTTGAGGAAGCCAGTAAATAAGTAATTTTATTATTCTCTATACTTTTAGTAATATTCCCGTACATTAAGATGTTTCTTGCAGAAATATATATTTTTTTTAAATTGACCATCATTTTCAATATTTAAATTTAGGGAAGCAAATGTAGGAGTACAAATACAGTTGACCGTATAAATTTTCGGATTTATAAACAGCTCGATATAAAGGGTCTTCGAAGACAGTCTGACAAGGGGACCCTTCGAAAGTCGGAGCACCGATTGTAATGAATTTTTTTTTATAAATAAAGGGAAGTCCCCTGAGTAACGCTCATACTTTACTTTTGTCCAATGCGCCTTTGTTTATTTAAAAAAAAAAGAAATTGTTTTGACGCGTAAAGTGTGTACTGTAATGTAATACTCGGTATCCAGGATAACGGCGTGGCGCAGTCGGCTAAGGCATAGACTTACCACGCGGACGTCCCGCGTTCGATTCCCGTGCATGCACTATCTTTTTTTTTTGCCAATTTCGAACTTTTTCACTTTTTTTATTATTCAAACTATTGCTACTAATCTTTAGAAGTAAAATAAATCTAGGTAAGGCGAAAAAACAAAATTTAAACACGTTCAATTACAAAAAGCATTTTCATTTATTCGTAACAAGTGAAATTTTAAATTTAATTGGTATACTTATCGCTAATTCCATCGGAAGTCACGTCACGAGTGAATTACCACCAAATTTAATGAATGTTTCGTAGGAAAATGAGTAATTTGCACTTACCCGGCATTGACGTCATTTAATGTGAAGCATAGAAATTGTCACCAAAACTTCACTAATTTGCCTTCGAATGATTAGTAACAATCGTTCAAAATATAGTTTTAAATGCAAAAAAATTGTTTATTCACGTTACCTAGATTTATTTTACTTCTAAAGATTAGTAGCAATAGTTTGAATAATAAAAAAAGTGAAAAAGTTCGAAATTGGCAAAAAAAAAAGATAGTGCATGCACGGGAATCGAACGCGGGACGCCCGCGTGGTAAGTCTATGCCTTAGCCGACTGCGCCACGCCGTTATCTTGGATACCGAGTATTACATTACAGTACACACTTTACGGGTCAAAACAATTTCTTTTTTTTTAAATAAACAAAGGCGCATTGGACAAAAGTAAAATATGAGCGTTAGTCAGGGGACTTCCCTTTATTTATAAAAAAAAATTCATTACAATCGGTGGTCCGACTTTCGAAGGGTCCCCTTGTGAGTTCCAAAAGTTTTGGGTAAATTTAAAGCAAGAAAAAATTAGGGAATTGTTCCGAAAGTTCCCAGTATTTGCAAAATTATCTACAATTTCGATAATGTTCTCGAACTCTATGAATTTATTTCATAAAAAGAAGGGAATTTCTTTAAAATATATACTGCTAACGATTTCACGGTTAACCGCTGATGTGTAACGAAGCGCGCACGTGCATGTAGGGTTTAGACGTTGCAGCGTCACAAAATTAAGAAACAGTACCTTAAATTCCAGAAAAGCAGCTGAACCTTAAGCAATCTGCCTTAAGGGGGGGGGGGGTCTAAAAATCAATTTTTTGTATTGCCTTTTCTTATAGTAAAACATTTAAAGAATATTGTGTCCAAATTTCAAGTCAATCGGAGCAAAACTCTCAGTCATAGACCTTTAAGTCTCCGCTCCTCTAATACTGCGGAGTGGCAAAAACTCGGCACTTTAAACGCTTGTTTCTCGAAACCAAGTTTTAAAAGTCCGTGGAGACATCGTCATTTAAAAACTACTGGACCGATTCTTTTCAAGTTTTGTACACACTTTCTACATATAAAATACCAGACCCCTATGTTTTTCTTTTTCTATTTTTTGTTACATTAAGGGGGTTTTACAGCAACAAAATGACGGATTTTCTCGTGAAAAATCGCAATTTTTACTTCAAACAACCACCAAAAATTTAAAAATGGAAAAAAAAATTTAAGAAAAACGTAGGGGTCTAGAAAAACATCTGTTTTAACTAAATTGATTTGATTTTTTGATTTAAGATAATTCTGCGCATGATCTCGGCACTAAGCCACGCGTTTTTTCAAAGCGGAATTTTGGTGGCGTCTGAGTTATGATTTGGGCAGGGTTTTCGGCCTTCGGAAAAACAACTTTGACTTTTGTAAACGGGAGGATCGGTTCAGTGGCGTACCAAAAAGTTCTCGGAGCATTTACTATCATATTTTCGCCAATTCCGTGACGCTAAATTAACATTTATGCAGGACAATGAATCCGTACACGCCTCTGTTAGCACGAAAAACTGGCAACAAAGAAAATTGAAGTTTTATGTGATTCATGGAGGCCAGATTTGAATCCAATCGAAAACCTCTGGGGCCATTTAGTTTGTGATATTTATGCCGATTGTCGACAGTTCAATACCGTAACAGAGCTCAAAGAGGCAATAAGTGAATCATGGAACAAAATTACGGTAGTACAGCTAAAGAGTCTCGTAAACTCAATGCCGAAGCGTATAAATTTGTTGATTAACCCTTTCAGTCATGATGACATTGAGGTGTACATATTTTACATTACAGCTAACTTTTCATCTTTTTAATGGCTTTCGGTAATGGCGTACACTCTGTAATGCAATAATGTATATTTAAGTCAGTAGATGTCGCGTGAAGTACAAATTAAAAATTTTAACTTACTATAAACAATATTCGCTCTAAGTCAGTTAAAAAAATTTTCCTTAAGTTTTCATAAGTCGTGACTGAAAGGGTTAAGAGCAAAGGAGAACCTCTGAAATATTAAATGTTTAATTACAAATACTTAACGTTATTATAAATTCATTTTGCTAAGTGGACCTATCATTTTTTTACGGTTTCTAATGGACGAAAAGGGGAAAACTTTTCACCATGTTCCTAAAAATAAATATACAAACATGAAATTGCACGGGGTTGTTACTACGACCAGAGACTATGCTTACCATAAATTGCGGCTCAATCCGTCTACAGGTAGGTGAGTTATGGCCACAAATATTAGTGGACCTATCATTTCTTTACATACTGTATATAGATGGCACCACTCGTATTGAACCAAGTCTATAAATACTTAAATATTTGAACGATTTTACCTTTATTTACATCTAGACGTACGATAACCACGTGCTTTTAATTTCATAGTGTTCTTCGGTAAAAATATGGCTAAGTCGAGGTAAGTTAAATTCTGGAATCATTTTTTAAAAAGCAATATTTAGGTATAATATCTTAGACTCGCATTACATGCATACCCAACATTTATTTAGATGTTGATATAGGTTATGATTTTTATTTTATGATACGTTCTTTGAAGGCGTCCTTTTACCCTTTCCACTCCGGGGGCGCCTTATGGTGCCCATCCACGTACAGGCGGACTGCAGTCCGTGGACTGACAGTTCTGATCTGCAGTCCCGAACTGTCATCGACCACACACGTACAGTTCTGCGGACTGCAGGCCGTCGCCGGACAGTCCAGGGACTGCAGGCCGCCGGATGATTCGCCATACACGCACAGTTCATGAGTCAGTTCAGTTCGATCAATTGTGTTTGGAAGAAGAAATATATGAGGGGTATAGATGCCAAACCCGCCAAGTCACATTTATAGCAATTCACAGGAAACGTCAAAAACTGGTGCAGACGGCCATTGCCTTGCATTGGCAAGCGTATTTTCTACCTTATATTATTATTAACGGTTTAAGGTGGAATTTGCACCTAAATTATGTTCGACCTAATGCACGTACTTGTAAAGAACAAATTCCCGTATCTACCTCAAATTTGACAAAAATGAACTTAGCGGGTTTTGCATCTATACCCCTTATGTCTAATATTTAACATGGTTGTGAGAAAAGGGAAGCTTATTTTGTTCCTTATAATTATGTTGTTAACTTATCGACATACGAGAAATCGGCAACGTTTTTAGGTAAAAGAATGCCAATGTACAGATGATCCTGATTATGAATTTAATTTACATCGTGGAAATGAAGAGATTCAATCCGAACGTATCGAATTATTATTGCCAAGAGTTCTTTCTACGCATAAGTATTGCGGTGTTTGCGGATCAACGAACAACATAACTGTCATTCCTTTTGAAGCTCGCAAGCAAGCCTATATTAAAAAAAGAGTATTTATTCCTATTGTGGAAATCGATGCTGCAAAAATCATTTGATCAAAGAAAAGTTCTACGAAGATGATCTGAGCCTTTTAAAAGTGATTTTTAATTCAAGTTTTGTAGAAACCTCTGATCTACAAAAATTTTTAGATAATCTTGCTGGAGGCCGCGATTCTTTACTTATAGGAATAATATAAGTAATTTCTTTTATCCTGAAGATCAAGTGAAGTTACTGACTAGTTTCTCATATAAAAATATAAATGAAATACGAAATATGTTTCATTCTATGCGCGATAATGATAATCGATCAGTGCTTCAAGCGGTTGTTGTATTTCTTATCAAATTAAGAAGTGGGAATTCAAATAGTACGATTTCTTCCTTTTTAATTCAAGCGGGAAATTCAAGCGGGGGTAGTTTTCATATGCTTATCCGGCTATACCCTTTAACATTTCGATAATCTAAATGCGGTATATGCTAACTGCTTAGGTAAAAAGCGGTATGTGCACCGACGGTTATTGTAGATACCACTGTTTGACTGTGTATGATGCAATACCGCGTTTCACATTTCAACGGCTCAGAAATTGAAGGATGACGAAAAATTTGCGAAATGACA
Source organism: Xiphydria camelus (assembly GCA_963678675.1). Classification (NCBI taxonomy): domain Eukaryota; kingdom Metazoa; phylum Arthropoda; class Insecta; order Hymenoptera; family Xiphydriidae; genus Xiphydria; species Xiphydria camelus. The sequence continues at coordinate 17,233,343 of OY783194.1, forward strand.
GTACGTTATCTCCCGCAATCGATGTCGTAATTGTTGATGGATTTTTTTTTAATTCGTCGTATTAAAGATGTGCCAAAGTCATTTGGCAATATTTCAAAGAAAATTCTACAAATTCTATACAGTTCTGATGCTCTATGTGTACATATAGTTTTTCATCGGTATTCTCTGCCTTCAGTCAAAGATTACGAGCGTTCGTTGCGAGGAGGTTTCGAAACTGATTACGAGTACGTCATCTGTGTGGTCCAAAACAAGCTAGACCAACTGACTTTTCGAAAGAACTTCGAAATGATAAATTCAAAGATTTAGCCGTTTTTCTGATTTCACCCTATCAAACTCGAGAAGTAGGTACCTTTATTGGTAACAAAAATCTCTTTATCTGTATATATAAAATAAAGTCGGGTTAGTTACACAATTTATAACTAAAGAACGGCTGAACAGATTTGTATGACTTTTGACTCTTGGATTTGTCTCCGCGATGAATAGCAGAATATATAGATTCGTTTCAATAAAGCAAATGCCTTGCTGTAAAGTGAATTAAATTAGTTTAAATATAATTAAAATACATTTCGTTTTTAAGTTAACACAACATTTATTGATTCTGAGGCGGTACGAAGTTCGCCGGGTCAGCTAGTTAAAAATAAGTATATAAAATAGTTTTTCGGATCTTCGATCGACTCAAAACTCCGTCCCCCAACAATCGCCTACCAGCCAGCGCGACGCCGCCGCCGCCGCCGCTCCCCTTCCCTTCCCTCTTTCCATCCCCTCCATCACCTTTCCTCCCCCCTGAACTGACAGAAAATATTTAACATCGATGAAAGTTCAGCACGACAGGCCTGGACTGCAGATCAACCGCCACACACGCACAGTTTTCTGACAGTTTCGACGGACTGCAGGCGACGGACTGCAGGCGAACTGTACGTGTATGGTGAAATTTGGACTGAAGGCGGGATCGCTCACAGTCCGGGACTGCAGTCCGACTGTACGTGGATGGGCACCATTAGAGGCGCCCGGGTAGTGTCTAGCTTCCACTCGAGCGGCGCCTCTAAGGCATCCGGCGGTTTGATGCGTCCACTCTCGAGCGGCGCCTCTCTGGCCTTTACGAACTCGATAATATCATATTATGTTTATTCTCCACGTGCGAGAATGTTTTCTCGCCGGAGTGGTTTCACACCTCCACTCGAGCGGCATCGCTCCCGTGTTTATAAACTCGATATGTTTATTTCCGACGCGCGATAAAGTTTCTCGCTCGGGCGGTATGACGCGTCCACTCGAAGTGTGCTACGAGGCTCGGCCTGCATTCTTATTCAGCGTAGTTAGTCTCAGCTTAGCATTCGCTTGAAATATAGGTTCTTCCGCGTGAAAACGACCGGTAAAATCGCCTCGAGTTGCTGGTTCGCGCGCGCGCGAAATGTCCTTGAGTGTAAAGGGAATCAAATCTGTAGTCAATATAACTGTTTTATTCGTGTATAGTAATTTTTATGGGTAAATTTGTATGATAAAAACTTGGTAACACAAAGTTTACTATACAATCTTTTCACAGTGTACATTAGATTTTCGCGATATTCGCGAAATCATCTCGAGTTGCTGATTCGCACGTGCGAAAATCGCCGGAGTGCAAAGGTTTAAAAGGCCAGTGGCAAAATGCGCTGCTATACGAAATTTCTTTTTAGAAATCGCTGGACAAAACTTTTGACTCTCTCAAGGAGGTTTTGGAAGAGGCGGAAAATGCTGATCTTGATTTAGTGTTAACCCTTTCGCTACGGGCCGATCTTTCGGCGCGCTACTCCCGTTGAACGGGCCGCTGCGCCGAAAGTGTACACTTGCGGAAGACCTGCAATTGTCCGTCGTACGTTCAATACCGTGGCATCTTACGCATAGCGATTGTAATCGCCCGTAGAAAGGAAAAGGTGGAAAGATTATCACATAATGCAATTAGAAAATATAATTTAATAATGTAATTACGTATAGTATAGTCACCGTTCGTACCTGGCGAGCGTGAATCGTTGAGTGACTAGTCACCGTTCGTACCTAGCGAGCATCAGTCGTTGGGTGACTATAGTCACCGTTCGTAGCGAAAGGGTTAACTCCGGACGAGATAGTAATTTTTCCACCAGACGATGACGAAGTAACAGATGAAGACAGCGGCGAAGAAGATAATATTGTCATAAATAATTTACCTGGGGCGCAGCTCAGAATTGAAGCTGAGGCGGTGTTACACGATACTGAAAATAATTCTGGTTATAATAGCGAGGACGAGCTTCCATTGTCACAGTTTGTTAAGCGCCAAAAAGTATCCAGGCCAAAAAAACATACAGAGGAACTTATGTGGACCAAAAATGATATCACGTCAGATATGCCCTCTGGACCCCTCCTTACGGCCCCAAGCAGGAAATTTCACCAGTAGAAACTCTTTCTACTTTTTGACGGTTATTATAAACATGCTAGTGACGTACTCTAACCTATATGCTAACACTAACAATCGTGTTGGTGACATAACAATGAACAGAATGCGCTGCTTTATTGGCATTTTGGTACTAAGTGGATATAATTGTCTTCCTCGTCGAAAGATGTATTGGGAAAATTCGCCAGGCACAAATAACACTTTAGTGTGTAAAGCAATGCCTAGAAACCGCTTTTGACATATTACGTTGGTCAACAGTGGTTTTGGTGCCGGGGTATTTTTAGCTGATTTTGTATAAATTTGATGCCCTGAACTTAAATCTAGTGTAGTTTTTGCCTAGGAGCTCAAATTTCTAAAATATCAAATTTTAGTGAAAAACACAGGTATTACACTATTTTGAGTTAAATCTTAATCAAACAAAACACAAATTTATATTATTATGTATTACATTATTGTGCGAATTAATGTGAACACGGCATAATATTGTCATTTCTGCAAGTTATTTCCACGTGAATTACATATTATATAACCTCTACTCATTGTCAGTATTTCATTAGTATGAATGCGAGTTACAGATCTTCAGATTATTTTGAGTCGTTTTTTGTCTTTTTGTTGATTTTATAAGAAATATTGATACACTAATAGTTTTTAGTAGTTATCTGACGTAATGGATATCACGCCTATAGGAAAAGGGAAAAGATTATCACACTGAGTGAGAACACATCAATAACGCAGAGAAACCTTGCAAAAGAGTGTTTTGTGAGTCTGGGAGCTGTAAACAAAATAATAAAGCAAAAAAGGGAGAATGGATGAGTGGAAGTTAAACGAAAAGGAAAATGTGGAAGAAAGAGCAAAACAACTCGAGATGAATGTTTTCTTTTACGCAATAGCAAACTGAACCCCAGAAAATCGAGCTTTGATCTTCAACAAGACTTAGAAAAGGCTGGAGTGAAAATTCATGACTCCACAGTTTGTAGACGACTCCTACAGGGTGGAAAAAAAGCCTTGAGACCATAGAAGAAACAACTTCTGACGTCTGCTATGATGAAGAAAAGGCTAGCTTGGGCCAAAAAATATGCCCACTGGACTGCAGAAGACTGGAGAAAAGTATTATTTTCCCTATAGTGTCGGTGACGGTCAAAATTTGTTAGAAAGAGAAACATGACATGGAGCCGAGTCCTGTTGAAAGATCGGTCCATCGACTGCTTGAACTTTATCCAGTTAGGTGATTAAACTTCTCTCCAACATTACTTTATAGTCCAGGCGTCAGGGGTTTTATTGACCTAAAAATTCCTAATGGAGATTTTTTTGTTTCTATCGCTTCTTTTCACGTTTAAGTAGACAAATATCAAAAATGGGCACCAAAATTCGGTCCGGAACATATTGTTTAAACAAATGGAAGGGGAAATTTTATTGTTTTCGTAGATATCTTCGAAAATATTCATTCTACGGAAAAATTATAAGGAACTAAATTGTTCAATACTAAATTCTCTACAAAAAAGGTATCTACATTTTTTTCAATCAGAGCAATAGTTTTAAAAATATAACCCTGCGAAAGAGGCATGCGGCGCTCGAATTCTTGCATCACGCCAGTGGAGGAGAGTGCCTCGATTGGGTGAGTCTACGATATATGGAAAACAGTTTAAATAATTATTTTTTGGGAAGGAATTTCAAAGGAAAAAAAATTAGTAGAATAACGGAACAGTATTCGATTTATTCAAAATATGTACTACACAAAAGCCCTTTTTTTACTCAATATTTCTTCTCCTCTTTCGTTGGGGTTCAAGCTGCGGCGATAGTGCCGGAAGTCCTACCATCAGTGTTCCAGATGCCTCAGTTTCCTCAATTCCCTCCATTTCTTCAGTTTCTCCAATGTCTTCAGAGTCTTCAACCTCGTCATCGGACATATGAATGGTCAAAAACTCTTCTAGATCAATATCAATGGCTTCGTCGACGTCTCCTTCTATCTCAATTTCTATTTTCTTGATATTAGTGCAACTTTAATCCTCGCAATGGGGGCAGATAATCGAACAATTTAACCCCTTCAGACCTGGTGTATACGAGAATGTACATTGGATTTTAGCTATTTTATTAAAAAATGTTACGCAAAAATACAACTTTGTACTGTTTGCACATAAATATAAGAAAATTTAAAAAATGAAGAGATTGCAAAAATATGTTAAAGTATAATAATACCCCAAAGGCTAAAACATCATTAACAATTTTGTTTACTCCGCGAAAAAAAATCAGGTCTAAAGGGGTTAAGCCAAGCTTACGACAACCGCACTGTCCCTTGCATCCACTTCGGCAACTGCAACTTATCATCTTCAGCAATGCTGGTAGTGCAGCTTCCTTCTCCATGGTTACTGGGAGCAAACCGTTGACAGTACGTTTTCAATCCCATTCTGTTGGTTCCAAATGAACGTCTTGCCAGCTCTGTATTTTATAGTAGACTCTATATCTGTACCCGAGGATAAAAGTGTATTAAGTCCAAAACAACAGTTCTTGGGAAAAGTGTTTTACTAATTCTAATGTTGTTTTATCCCGGCAGATAGTGTGACTTGATGCAGTTATAATTATTATATTTCGTTTGGTATCATAGGTGGCACTTAAAGCGGTTTTGCATACTAAAGTGGACATAATACTTAGCGTAATGCTGCAAAAATCCCATTTTCGTAAAAAGTGGACTTGATACACTTTTATCCTGGGGTACAGATATGAATGTTGCCGTGCTGTTGTCCGAGTAGGTAGCAAAGAAGCTAGATTGTATGATTTTTTGGATACTGCATTTTTGAAGCACAGAAATATCCATTCATCCAAGTAATACCTATCTTTGGTTCCTGCTCCATATAGAGCAATATGTAATAAATTTTTCCCAACCGATTTCTAGGAAGTTTCGGAACCCACGCTGCGCGAGAGTTACTGAGTCGGACGAGCGGCCTTTCGCAGGGTTATATCTTTGAAACTATTGCTCCGATTGAAGAAAATGTACATACTTTTTTGGTGAAGAGTTTAATGCCGAACAATTTAGTTTCCCGCCATTTTTTCGTAGAATGAATATTTTCGGAGATATGTGCAAAAACACTAAAATCTACCCTTTCATTTGTTTAAACAATATGTTCCGGATTTGTCTACTTCAACATGAAAAGAAGCGATAGAAAGAAAAAAATCTCCCTTAGGAATTATTCGAACCATCGACTGATTTTAGACCTCTGGCGCCTGGACTATTATACTTCTCGCTGTTCATCATACCTTCAACTGAGACAAGTTTTCCAGTGCTCACGTATGAAAAACAGCCCCAAAACATCTTTTTTACCGGATGTTTTACCGTTTGGGCCAAATGAGCTGCAGGTAGCGTCTCGTCCGCACTCTTTCTAACAAATTTTGACCGGCACCGATACTAGAAAGTTTGTCTCATCAGAAAATAATACTTTTCTCCAGTCTTCTGCAGTCCAGTGGGCATATTTTTTGGCCCAAGCTAGCCGTTTCTTCATCATAGCAGACGTCAGGAGTTGTTTCTTCTGCGGTCTTAAGGCTTTTCTTCCACCCTCTAGTAGTCGTCTACAAACTGTGGAGTCATGAATTTTCACTCCAGCCTTTTCTAAGTCTTGTTGAAGATGAAAGCTCGTTTTTCCGGGGTTCAGTTTGCTATTGCGTAAAAGAAAACATTCATCTCGAGTTGTTTTTCGCTTTCTTCCACATTTTCCTTCTCGTTTCACTTCCACTTATCCTTTCTCCCTTTTTTGCTTTATTATCAAGAGACACGGTAGTGTCTCGCGGCATGTTCGTTCAAGTTAGTTTCGTCAGAAACGACAACGCTGTCGTCGCGGGCACCCGTGTATCTTTACAGGAAAAATGTCTGCCCCCTTCACCCCTCAATTTTTACATCGAATTTTCTCAATAAATATATGGTTATAACCAAAACTATGCTTAGTTACGCCATATGAATCGATTATTCTCTATTGATAGAGACCAGAATAAATGTTATAAGTTACGTACATATTGGGTGCGTTCAAAGATCATACCGCTCCGCAACAGTTGTGGAGCAGCTCAACAAAAATCTGCCGAACGCGCATGCTACCGAGCGCTCCAAGTGAGCGTAAGTGGTAGCGGTCGCCATGTTTTGTAGCGAAGAAAAGACGCTCCAGCGCGCTCCCGCTGACTTCCATCGGAAGAAGTTTTGGCGCATTTTATGAATGATGTCGAGCGGTGTGAATCGATGTATCGAATTCCGTCTGTCATGCGACGGAACATCTTATATTTTATGTATTATTACGAAAAAAATTACATTTTCTTGCCACCGGCAATCGTAAAACAATCTGTTACCATATCAGTACCTCAGAGCTAAACAGTATTAACTCCATTTTTTCGAAACCCGTATTATTTCTTCATTCTGCTATTTTCAATGTAAAATAGCAGAATGAGGAAATAATACGGTTTTTGAAAAAAATTGTCTTAATACTGTTTAGCTCTGAGGTATTGATATAAACAACACAACATTTTGTAACCAGAGATAACACTGGACAACAGTGATTTTGTTACTCGAACCAGGCCAGGTGATTCTTATAGATTTCTGAGGCGTGATGATGATATTTTGTAATTTCCATCGTTACACTAAAGGCGAGGAAGAGATGAAATAGAAGTGAGGTAGGTACATGTACACTTCACGTTTGACAGGTCGGTATATAAATTGGAACTTGTGATGGATTGGATGGATTGGATACGAAAGAGGAAATATATCGATAAATAAAAAATAATAATAAAGTAGTTACTCTATTATTGTAATCCAATTCCATTGTATCCCTTATTTTTCTGCCACGACTTTGATTGTTGATAGTGGATGGATCAACCAATAAATTTGACTTTTCTTCACTATCAACAATCAAAGTCGTGGCAAAAAAATAAGGGATACAATGGAATTGGATTACAATAATGGAGTAACTACTATATTATTATTTTTTATTTATCGATATATTTCCTCTTTCGTATTATACTATCACAAGTTCCAATTTATATACCGTCCTGTCAAACGTAAAGTGTACATGTACCTCACTTCTATTTCATCTCTTCTTCGCCTCTGGTGTAACGATGGAAATTACAAAATATCATCATTTACATTCCACAGAGCACATTTCTGCAAGTAACTTTTCTGTAACATTCTGCGATATTTTACAATATTCGTGAACACTACCGTATGTTAGAAACATATATTTCTCGATAAATTCGCGAATGTTGCAAAACATCATAGAAACATTTCGGAATAATTATGTCGAAAGATCTCCTCGATAAGGAACAGCTCGATAAGATTGTACTTGTCAGGGCTGAATAGGGAGGTTCGGTAATTTTTTGTTTTAATGGAAATCGATAGAGTTTGGGTCACAAAAACGTTAACCAAAGTTGTAGCGCAAAATATTAAGAATTAATCGTGCTATAAATATTTAAAAATCATGGATTGACGCGAGGCTAGTAAACGGTACCTCGACACGATGCTACGTTGCGTGACGTCAGCTGCCAGACAACCCCGCCACACGAGTAGATTTACCGTAGAAAACGCTCATCTGGGCCGCTAGGCCCGCCGGGTTTTTTCCGGTTGTAAAGTATTGGGAACTTTTTAGCAAGCTTAGAGTTATAAATCTGTACCCTCTCTCTCTTACCTTTCCTTTGCGATAATAAATCATAGTCTTGAACTTAGGATTATAAATATCTAACATTGAGCAGTTTTTGCTTATTTCAATACTCTCACTCAAGAAGTACGTAATTGATTAAATTAATGTAGAAGTTTTCTTATTTATTATAATTTAATTTTGGGGAACATAACAATGGTGCAACATTCGTTGCTACGGATTAAGGAAAAACCCCAAAAGAAAACCTTAATCAGACCAAGTAATGATTATCATTCAATCTTAAATCTATGCTGATACATACATAGTTTGTAGATACAAATTACTCTTATATTCTTATAAGATTACATAAAAATTGATAGTATCGTGATTAAACAAAAAAAAAATTAATATTCAACTTTTATCTATCTATATATATAAAAATGAATGTTTGTCTGTCTGTGTCTGTCTGTCTGTCTGTCTGTCTGTATGTCTCTTATGCCTTCCTAAACCGTTCATCCGATTGCGATGAAATTTTGAGAAATGGTTGGACGCATGCCCGCGATGGTTTCTGAGTTAGTAAATCTTATACAGGGTGTTCAAAAAGTCCCGGTACGGCCGATTATCTCAACGGGAAAACATTTTAGAGAAAAATGTTTAATACAAAACTTTAAGGATTTTCCCTTGGCTACCCAGTGGTCGTATTGGATTTGACCTTGACCGTGACCTTTAAGGTAATATCAAATGCCTTCCTAAACCGTTCATCCGATTGCGATGAAACTTTGGGGAATGGTTGGACGCATGCCTGCGAAGGTTTCTGAGTTAGTAAATCTTATACAGGGTGTTCAAAAAGTACCGGTACGGATGATTATTATGCCTTCCTAAACCGTTCATCCGATTGCGATGAAACTTTGGGGAATGGTTGGACGCATGCCCGCGAAGGTTTCTGAGTTAGTAAATCTTATAAAAGGTGTTCAAAATGTACCGGTACTGATGATTATTATGCCTTCCTAAACCGTTCATCCGATTGCGATGAAAAGTTGGGGAATGGTTGGACGCATGCCCGCGAAGGTTTCTGAGTTAGTAAATCTTATACAGGGTGTTCAAAAAGTACCGGTACGGATGATTATTATGCCTTCCTAAACCGTTCATCCGATTGCGATGAAAATTTGGGGAACAGTTGGACGCATATCCGCGAAGGTTTGAGTTAGTAAATCTTATACAGAGTGTTCAAAAAGTACCGGTACGGATGATTATTATGCCTTCCTAAACCGTTTATCCGATTGCGATGAAACTTTGGGGAATGGTTGAACGCATGCCCGCGAAGGTTTCTGAGTTAGTAAATCTTATAAAAGGTGTTCAAAAAGTACCGGTACTGATGATTATTATGCCTTCCTAAACCGTTCATCCGATTGCGATGAAAAGTTGGGAAATGGTTGGACGCATGCCCGCGAAGGTTTCTGAGTTAGTAAATCTTATACATTGTGTTCAAAAAGTCGAACTATACTTGACCTAAATTTGACCTCCGCTGACAATCAAGGTAACATGAAAAAAATGGTCAAGGACACATTTGAACGTGAAAAAAAATTAATTTGACCTTGATATAACCTTGAAGGTCATGGTCAAGATCAAATCCAATATGACCATTGCGTAGCCCGGGAAAAATACTAAAAGTTTTGTATTAAAAATGTATTTAAACAATGGTGGACGGACAAAATCAATCCACAATCTACCCGTGCGAAGCCGGGACGGGCTGCTAGTATTATATAAAAATATGATAAATATTTTGATCCAAGTCTATATCAATTTTAATTAATTAGGTATCCATGGCTATTTTCTCTCGTAAGATTTTGAATTGTACTGTCGGTAACGGTTTGGTAAAGACATCAGCCAGTTGTTCGCGCAACTGGTGCGAATGTTTCGTCGTAATCTAACAAATATGCTTGGCTAAAACCACGAACTACTAACCTCGCTTTACGTTTATATGGGTTTCCACACATCAGCATTAAGTTTTAAAGTGAATACCCATTTACAGTCTACTATATTTTTTTTCTTTGGACACGGTACGATATTCCATGTTTCGTTTTGAGTGAGAGAATCAATTTCATCTTTTATGGCTTTCTCCCACTCAATTCTATCATCATGTTTTTTAATTTCTTCAAAAGATTCAGGAACGTCATTTACAGCCGACTGTGCACATACAGGATAACAGTAATCTTCATCATATGATGCGTTAGGCAAATCTTTAATATGTGCACTTCGTCGAAGTTTGTTTACTTCAGAATCTTTTGAGGAATTTACGTCATTCTTATTGTTTTTATCAACTTCATCTGTCTCAACAATAAGCCTTTACTCGAATAGAAGCTTAGACCTTTTCCCTTCTGACCATCGCTGATTCACCCCCGAAACATTTGCCGATCCGAGCGAGCCAGATAGTAAAATCACGTTCGCTCTGTATGCCTGTACTGCTCCCCGGGAGAAGGCGGAGCTTGCATCTGGCAAGTGACGTCAAACCAATAAGAAAACGTTCTCGCCCCTAATGTTATCGTCAGAGTTACAATGTGCAATTGGAAGTAGTAAATTTTTTTTTTGAAAAATTCTTTCACGTACATGGTTACTTACACATGCATAATAGTTTCCATAGAGAAATAACACAAAATATTTTTGGTTCGAACCTCCTTATTATATGGGGTTTTTATAATTATTTTAGTAAGTCCCAGAAGAATACAGGTGCAGCAAAATATCGATGCTCTCTCTGTGCTAGAAAGAATAAGGAATAACCCTCGAACGAGTATTCGGGCTGTGGTAACAGAGGTTAGAATCAGCAAGTCCACCGTTGGGAGGATCTGAATGATGAAAATTTTCATCCACTTAAAGTGACGTACGTCCATGCACTCGAGGCAGCAGATCCAGCCCGCCGAATAAACTAATGCAACTAGTTCTTGGAACAACAAGTGGATGATCCCTCATTCGAAAGAAACCCCCTCGGGTTCGCATACGACTTGGAGTCCTTCTGGACAGAATTGGACAGCATCACGTTTATTTTTGTAACAAATTGTAAATAACACAATCATATCAAGCATTTCACTATTTAAAATATACCGAACTTACTCTACGTAGAAATTAAGAGACCATATCACGAGAATAAATCAAAAGTAACGTGGTTATAATTAATTGGCTCGTATCGGTATAAAATGTGAGACTTTAATTTTGCGGTAATAAAAAGCTATTCTCCTACATGTACATATTCTCCTCATGAATAAATTCCAAAAAGTAGTGAAATCTCAGAAAAACAGATTCTCTGTAAAAAAAGGCGGCATGTTCATTCAGTGCCAAAAAAATTGATACGTAAAATACTCTCCAAAAAAGATTTGAAATCAACTAAGGTCGACATGTTCAAGATTTATATATAAAAAATAAAAGGCATCATTTGAAATGAAAATTATTGTAAATCGTTACTAAAAAATTCTACTAAAAAAATGTATACAAAGATTTTCATAAAAAAGAACTTGCCGCGTCTTTTTCCTTCAAAATAAAAAATTCAGACAGGTAGACAATTATATTCGATGTTTATGCACTTTTAAATAAATTCATACACTTATATGATACCACCAGTAGGTATATAATGGAAAAACTATGAACACTTAAACGCGGCAAGTTCTTTTTTATGCAAATTTATATAAATCTTTTAGTCGAATTTTTTAGTAAGTAACTTGATTTACAATAATTTTCCTTTCAAATGATGTCTTTCATTTTTTATATATAAATCTTGAACATGGCGACCTTAATTGATTTCAAATCTTTTTTGGAGATTTTGTTTACAGCTCCCAGACTCACAAAACACTCTTTTGCAATGTTTCTCTGCGTCATTGATGTGTGCTCACTCAGTGTGATAATCTTTTCCCTTTTTCCTATATAGGCGTGATGTCCATTACGTTAGATAACCACTAGAAACTATTAGTATCAATGTTTCTTATAAAATCAACAAAAAGACAAAAAACTACTCAAAATAATCTGAAGAGTTGTAACTCGCATTAACACAAATGAAATACTGAGTAGAGGTTATGTAATATGTAATTCACGTGGAAATAACTTGCAGAATTGACAATATTATACCGTGTTCACATTAATTCGCACAATACTATATACAAAAATTTAAAATATTGTTATAATGTATATAAAAATAAAGAATGAAGCCATTGATGAAATAACCAGTCACTGATTTACACTTTGAAAGCTTCGTTTCCGTGAAACTCTTGAATGTATTTGGGAGCAAACCCTTTTTAAATTCCAGCAGTAATCTACCATCGTGTGTGTATCCCAACGTCCTTGGTAGCGGCAAGTGGCTATGCAAATAGTGCACTTTGATGCCCATGTTGCACCCAAGAGATCTGAAACTGTCAAGCATCTCGTTGATCACTTTACCATAGTTGTCCAAGCTTTCCGCTTGGCCTCATTCATTGAGTTTACGAAAGCAGGGTCCTTAATTAGTTGCCTTATTTGTGGGCCGTCAAATATTCCTGCTTTAAGTTTTTCTGAATTCAACTGGGGCATTTTTCTCCCTATATATGCAAAGCATGATCCAGTCTTATCAAGAGCCTTTACAAACTGTTTTATTAGGCCGAGCTTAATATGGCGTGGAGGAAAGATGATTTCCTCTCGTTCAACTAAGGGATCGTTACTGACATTATTTTCCCCAACATCTAGGTTTTCTCTCTTAGGGACAATAATAATATGAGTTATTAAGTTCAAGAAAAATCCACTGGCTTAGGAATTGCCTTTCTGGCAACTGAATGCTTACATGTTGAATAAAAAGAACATTATTAAATACGTGGGTATATCTAAAATCGAAAGAAGTAGGTAGAGCTGATAGGGAAAAACTGATTTTATATTTAGATTCAGCGCCCCAAATATAGCTAAAATCAGTTCTAAAATCTTAGGCACCAAAAAAAAAATTTGTTTTGTAGGTCTGTGTTGTTCAAAATATACGTTGCTGTGATAACCAGGACCTGAATAAAGACGATAAATTTTCAAAAATTCGGCCACTTATAGAGAGTCTAAATAAGAAGTTTATAGATCTTGCTCCTTTGGAAAAGCGCCACTGCGTAGACGAATTCATGATTTCCTATTATGGACACCACCCGACCAAGCAATTTATTCGTGGTATGCCAATTCGTTGGGGCTATAAGATATGGACAACTACGAATAGATTAGGATATATTGAGTTGTTTTAACCTTGTCAAAGATCAACAACCAAACTTTCTGAAAAATACAAAGAGCTAGGTTTAGGTGCTAATGTAGTTCTGGAGTTTAGAGATAATTTGCTGTCGGCTAAAGACAACCTAAATTATCATATTTATTTTTGATAATTTATTTACATCGGTATCTTTACTTTTAAAACTACAATCAAAGGGTCTCAAAGGAACAGGTACTATACGTGAAAATCTTATTCCAAAAAACTGTTCCATAAAATCAAAAAATGAAATGAAAAAAGAACCACGGGGTAGTTTAGATTTTGCAACAAGCGAGGACAATAAACTAATGGTGTGCAAGTGGCATGATAACAATATCGTAACTATTATCTCAAATAATACTCCAGTTCTCCCCACGGTACAAGTGAAACGGTTTTCGCGAAAGGACAAAAAAGTTATATACGTCCCGCACAACCAAATCCAATAAAAATATATAATGAAAATATGGAAGGAGTTGATCGTGTCGATCAAAACATCAGTTTATATCGGGTATCAATTCGTGGAAAAAAAATAGTACTTTCCACTACTGTGCCATTTTGTAGATGTGGCAGAACAAAATGCTTGGCATATTTATAAAGTGAATGGGGAAAAATTAGATCATCTTGGTTTTAGGCGACTTGTAGCTGTGGGAATTTTAGAATCATACAAAAAAGGGCAATCATTAGCAGGATCTAGCAAACCTAGAGATGCACACTCCTATTCAAGATATGATAGCATAGACCATATGAGTCGTTGAAAACCAGAATGGTCTGTCACATTTTATGTAAACTGAGATGAAAAGTGACTTAGACCATTCTGGTTTTCAACGGCTCATATGGTTTTATACCAAGATAAACAAACTAGTTGTGCGTTTTGTCACAAAAAGTCCTATTTTGTGTGTCAAAAATGTGATGTAGCACTAAACCCTAAACAATGTTTTTTATTGTCACACCAAATAAATTTTATATATTTTTTGTAATGTTAGTTTGCTATGTTGACTTTTTTCTATGCAAATTTTCGATTTTGTAAGTTTTAGAATTTTCAAATAAAACATTCTATCGTTGAGAAAAATGTTTCATTTTGCCACTGTCCTTTAAGAACACCCAATTCCAAACAAATTAATGGTTGGCTACACATTTTTTACCATTTTATTTTTTAACATAAAAGAAACACATAATTAAGCTTAAACAAAAATTTTACTAATTTTTTTTCTTTGGCAAAATAGGATACGTGGCTTTTAAAAGGGCAGTGGCAATATCTGGGTTAGGCACCACTCGTACATTGTCACTTCCTCGCCGCTAGGTATGGGACACGCTGGAAAGTTTACAAGCCTCGGGTTCTTATATCGCAAGAAGTTCTGTTAAGGCATCATCTCTATATACACAGAATATCTTTCTAATCGTATGAGCTTCCAACTCTCTTGCCTTTTTTGAAATAAAAAAGTAAAATATGACGATAATGAAGTTTATTCCTTTCATTTTCAAAGCTACGCACCACACAATAAACTGATGTTAGTCAAACATACATTCATAGAAAGGTTGTGTGAAACTTACAAGGAAACCGTCTCAGGTGTACCTCGCCGATTTCGTTCATTCTGATTTATGTTATTCTACATCAAAATCTAAGAGATACGTACGTTTTTTTAATCTGCGGAAAAACATTTCTAGGAGGTGAAATTAACCCTCAAAGTTGATAGCTCCTAGAAGTGATCGCTGGTTTTCACATACTTGCAATTGATCTTTTGAAATGAAACCAAGTTGATAATAATCTACATAAAAAATTATGAAAAATGCAATTTATTAGATTTCATAAGGGTAATTAAGTAAAAAATTATAAGGGCTGAAATTCACAAAATTGTTGTTAAAAAACCAGCATATTTTTTTGAAGACTAGTGGCAATTAAAAGAGCAAAAAAGTACAAAATACGTGTTTTGACTTTTTTCGAAAAAATTGAGTTTATTGGGGAAACCTTTCCTAAGTTCACATTCATTAATTACAAAAATTTTGTTTGAATTCTTAGTGTATTTTCACTTATATTTCAAAATATTTTTTATAGGCTTCTTATATCCTGATACGTTCAAAAATACTCATATTTTAATCATTCACCTTTATTTATTTTTTTTGTCAACCACCCTCGTCTTCTTTTTCTTATAGTTTGTATAGATATAATTTTTAGTAGCATTTCAGTTTCTGGAATTCCAAATTTTAGTTTTTGTATTTATTTTAAACATAAAATGTTTCACTTTTTTGCCGAACATAACTCAAAATTGTTATTATCCTTACTGTCGATGGTAGAATGAAACTAATATTCCACTGGTTAACTCAAAAAATTACGACGAAAATAATTCTGTGCTCAAATTTTATTGATATCAGTGGTATTTTTAATTTTGGTTCAAAACAATAGGGTTGATAAAGTGAATTTTCTGCTCATTTTCGTGTACTTGAACATTTTTCATAATATTTTATGAAATATATTTCATGACATCATAATATTTCTATACAATATTATTTAATGATTGTTCAATTAAATTAAAATTATTTGTACATGTATATTTGTAAGATAAATAATATTTCTGCGGGTATTATTTTTGTTTCTTTTTTGATGCGACATATTTTAGAATGCAGTGGATAAAACTGTTTATACATAGTTCAATAGAGACAAAGGGTCACAGATAAAATAATCTTAAAACTCATGATATGGTGTTATTAAAACTTTGCGGTCTAGTGTCGGCATATAGCCGTCCAAATCTGTTTATAGCTGCGGAGATGTATTATGAAGCAACTCGCGCGTACGTTTATTTTTCTGAACGATAATAAGGCCAGGTATCCACCGGATCGGGCCGACCACAATCGTCCAGATTTCTATCGCGCAACGAAATCGTTCACATACATTTCAATCGGTACGTGTCCACCGACTCGATTTCAGTCGTGACCGATTGCAGTCGGGCGGCATCAGTCGTACAAAACGTTGCGTGCACGATCTTAATCGGCAGTCGGCTCCCGGCCAGTGTGTTTGATGCGTTTAAGTTTGAAGGCGGATATAAATGCAATGCTTTGCAAAAGTCCTCATCTTACGTGAGAAATTCCTAGCCAAAAATGCTATCAAATCACTTAATACAGAGTGAAAGAAGCGCTGTACTTTGCATTAAATAAAGCAGTAATAATAGACAAAAGAATGTGCAAAACTCAGGATCAAGCAGAGAAGAGGCGACCTGCACGAGTGGCATTGCGTCGTGATCGGGAGCTTATGTGCATTTTCCGAAATAGTGAAACGGGAGTGGAGGACGTCGCGTGGGTTGAGGAGCAGGACGTCTCTACTGAGGATATATTTTATTAAACGAAGTTTAAAAATGAAGTTGCTTGAACTGACAAAGGGACCCTTCGAAAGTCGGAGCACCGATTGTAATGAATTTTTTTTTATAAATAAAGGGAAGTCCCCTGAGTAACGCTCATACTTTACTTTTGTCCAATGCGCCTTTGTTTATTAAAAAAAAAAGAAAATGTTTTGACGCGTAAAGTGTATACTGTAATGTAATACTCGGTATCCAAGATAACGGCGTGGCGCAGTCGGCTAAGGCATAGACTTACCACGCGGGCGTCCCGCGTTCGATTCCCGTGCATGCACTATCTTTTATTTTTGCCAATTTCGAACTTTTTCACTTTTTTTATTATTCAAACTATTGCTACTAATCTTTAGAAGTAAAATAAATCTAGGTAAGGCGAAAAAACAAAATTTAAAGACGTTCAATTACAAAAAGCATTTTCATTTATTCGTAACAAGTGAAATTTTAAATTTAATTGGTATACTTATCGCTAATTCCATCGGACGATTCCGATGGTGATTCTGGGGCCGACATCTTACATACTTTAGGATGATAAATATCATATAAACACTTAAAACACAAAATCTCTTTACAGCAAGCACATTTCATAAACGTTACAAAACCGCAGTTACATTTTTGTTTCAAATTGCTCAATGGGAAACAGACATCATTTATATTATTGAAAAAAGGTCTTTCTTCTATCAATTTAGACGCAAACCACGCATATTTAATCATCTCGGTGAATGCGGGCGCACTCAACTGATGATGAATAATTGAGTGGATCTT
Organism: Xiphydria camelus; assembly: GCA_963678675.1. Lineage (NCBI taxonomy): Eukaryota > Metazoa > Arthropoda > Insecta > Hymenoptera > Xiphydriidae > Xiphydria > Xiphydria camelus. Next base: position 17,250,683 of record OY783194.1, read on the forward strand.
GATTGCGTCTTCTCGAGATGACAGTTCTCGTTGTTCTTTTAATAAATCTGACACATTCTGTAATCTCTTCACAAAATTCTTCACTTGTCGATAAAAGTATACGTCACATGGTTGACACAAAGGGGTACATTTAGGAGGAATAATTTTTAATGTGCAAGTAACTTCCCCATCACTGTTTGTGAACACATCGTCATACAAAGTACTATCGGCTTGACCACTCCACGAATCGACGAGCAAAACAAATTTATCTTCTTTAACATAAGGCTTCAACGTTGTCTCCAGAAATTTTCTGTATAAATGTGTAGTCAACTTACCTGATTTTGAGCAAGTAATTACAACATTTCCTAATTCTTTAGTAAGCTGTTCAACTTTTTTGGAAACTTGAGGACCAAAATTATTTGCAGGTTCTTGCAGACAGATAAAAACGTGGGGGAGCAATTTACCAGATGCAGTGACGCTGTACTGTGCTGTATACGAATGAGTGAGCTTCGATAAGTTTCGTTTTTTAACGAGAACCATTTTCGCGCCTTTATAATCCAAACTCCTATTATATGCTGTATCATACTGACATCCGGTCTGGTCACTATTGATGATGAAGTCGGGATGATAGTTAGGCATCAGAAACCTCGTTGCCATTCTGAATCTTTCCGCTGCTTCCAAAGTTTCCTCCAAGGTAGCCATGTCATTCTTACTGACGAATTTCGTGACTTTTCGTTGTCTTATTCCGTATTTTCCCTTGAAGTTCTGGACCCAGCAACTGCTTGCTCGTAATGTGAATTTCTCTGAAATGTACGGAAAAGAACTGGATGTAGCCCACTGTTGTAGATCTCGTGTCGTCACTTGCTCTAATCGGCTTCTCGTTTCTTCAAACCGTTCGAATGTTCCAGAGTTAATCATCCCTATTTTGTCATTCCTAGTGCCACTTTTCTGGACATCCTTTTTCCATTGAATTAGATAATCCTTCCTTTTCAGCCGTGTGCAACCATGAGCGTGCAGAGTCTTCAAACTCCACTTGGGATGAGCCTGGGCGAGGGCCACAGCTTTGGCCTTGTACTCCAACGGGATGTAATCTTTCGAAGATGGTTCCTCGTCGTCATCAGGACTGTAATTCTGGCTGTAATCTGTATCCATCGCTGGATCTGGACACTGCAAGAAGAAAATAAAAAAACACAAATCCAATGAAGTCATGAGAACATTTCCAGAGCAAAAAATACAAGATTACACATTACAGAAACATACCTCTTCATATAGTTGCTCTTCATCTGGTTCTTCCGAAGTGATAAGGTCCTCGTCAACGATAAAATGGCCCGTAGTTATAATATCTTTTATTGTTTGAGCCAATTCCTTTGCCAAAACAATCTCTCGACTTGTGAATTTGTTTGGAGCCGAGGCATCCTTAATTTTCAATCCATCCTCCTCCAGAATCTCTGACACAAGGAACCAAGAATTCGAGAAAGTTATTCTCATATCTTCCTCATACTTCAAGCACTCATTACTTATGGGCGATTCTTGACGTTCAGGTATTCCTGACTCGTTTTCCATTTTCCAAAATACCTTCCAAAGTGTACTAGGTGAACGTTGGAAGAAAACTGATGATAAGACCTCCATCACGTCGACTTTTAAGACATTTTCGAACAAAGGGGGAAATTTTGGGAGTAGCTTCGTAGAATAATGAGTAACTGGTAATTGTAGGACATTTTCTAGGTTTCCAGACGAACAGCATAATACCCCGCTGACAATAAGAAGGGTTAGAGTGTATAACATAGCAATGAGTAATTGACCCTGGTGTTGACGTCACGAGTGAATTACCACCAAATTTAATGAATGTTTCGTAGGAAAATGAGTAATTTGCACTTACCCGGCATTGACGTCATTTAATGTGAAACATAGAAATTGTTACCAAAATTTCACTAATTGCCTTCGAATGACACTTACCTGGTGTTAACGTCACGAGTGAATTACCACCAAAGAGCCTAGCCGTATAAGCAGGGTAAAAGTGCCCTTGCCTATTTTCAAAAAATTATTTTTTTTTCAGGTTAATAATCCAAAAACAAGTTTCGGTACAAAATTTCAGATTTTTATCTAACGATTTGTAACAATTATATTCAAAAATGAAATTTTTAAACTTATGCATTCAAAAATCGAATGAGTTATCAAAAAATTCTAAAAAAATTCAGAAAAATTACCAAGCCTAAATATTAGTCAAAACTGGTAAAAAAGAAAAAAAAAGGATAAATAAATTGGAGAAAAAAATTATTGAAACTTTTAGACCTTTATTTTGACCCTTTTCCAGTGAGTGACCAACGTCCCCATTTTTTTTCTGAACTATTTTCTTCATTTGAATGTAAAATATGCTATTTCGGAATTTTTTTAATTGGTGCTTCATACCAAAATTACTTCTAATATTGGTTATAATTGAATTTTAGCAACATTAATGTATACATTCAAAAATAATTGCTCAGAAACGTACATTTTCATTTTTAAATGTTGGCGCCAACGACAATGTAGTACATATTGAGACACCAAGTTGAAAAAATTCATATTATTTTTCATAAAATATGAAAATATCATCTATCACTGTTGATTACAGTTTCAATAAATGATTTAAATGTTTTGAAGTGGAAATTTTTATCAAATTTTGATCCACTAAATACTTTAAGAATAAAAAAACTAATGTTTGACAATTAATGTAAGTACAGTATTCATATCGACAAATTAAACAGCAGTTTAAGCCAAAGTGTGACTGATGTATCAGTATTTTATTCTTAACTTTTCTTGCTTAGGTGTAAAAAAAGCAAAAATATGGAAGACATTGGTGCAGATAATAAGAAATCAAAATGTACAAACTGTAGTGTAGTGCTTCGGAAGACTAGTGGAAGAGCAAAAACTGTACTAACAGTTGTGGAAGCTGAAAATTATTCGAAAAGAGCAGACAAACAAATTAATATTGGTGATGTTTTGTGCTCCAAATGTCGAATGATAATTTATCGTGACAAAAATAATGTTGAAGAAAAATCTGAAAGCAAGTCTTCAAATGAAAATTCGTATAGTTTAGAGCCACAGTGTTCGTGGTCGTCAAATAACTCCAGCGAGTCCAACTCACAATCTTCTACTGAAGATCCTACATTTCAACCGAATACATATAACACAAGTACTTCAGAAAAGGAATTTGTTGACATGCCTATTCAAAGAGTTGTATCAACACACAACTACTGTTTCATATGCAATAGTTCAGCTCGACTCATTAATGCACCATTTGATGCTCGCCTACAAGCTTACACGAAAAAAAATATATTTATTCCAAATGGAAACAGGTGTTGCGAACACCATTTAATAAAGAAAAAGTTTTTTGACGGCGAATTACAGCGATTAAGGATCCATTCAAACACTAGCTCTATTGAAGTATCTGAACTCAAAAAACTACTCGAACAAATATCTATTAAAAGTAATGCAACGATCGCAGATAAAGTAGGTGATTTTTCACTACCCGAAGAACAACTGAAAACATTCACAGGTTTAACTTGGGAAAACATCATGCAACTACGTGACATGTTAACATCGATGAGAAAATCAGAGTGTCGCAATGTGACACAAGCACTTGTCGTTTTTCTCTTTAAATTGCGTAGTGGCAATTCTAACAATATGATTTCTGCAGTTTTGGGTATCGATAGGCCACAGCAAGTATCTGATTATTTCAATGAGGTCCTTAATTCTTTTGAAAAGGACGTGTTACCATTACGTTTTGGATTCGGATCAATATCTCGTGCCGATCTTATTACCCATCACACGTCTAATATGGCTCGAAGATTGTATAATGTCAATGATAAATTGTTACTAATTTTTGACGGTACATATATTCGACACGAGAAAAGTAAAAATAACGAATATCAACGTAAATCATTTTCCGTTCAAAAGGGGGTTCCATTGTGTAAACCATTTACGATATGCACTACTGATGGATACGTTGTTGATGTTCCTGGGCCCTTTTACGCTAAACAGAATGATGCAGAAATTATGAAGATTGTTCTGCAAGATCCGAATGGTTTACAAAAGCTTATGACAAAAGGAGATATTTGTATTGTAGACCGCGGTTTTCGTGATGTGGTGGAGCATTTAAAAACAAAAGGATATGAAGTTCTTATGCCTGCATTGAAGGGAAAACGAAATCAATTAACAACCATGGAATCGAATGATTCTCGACGAGTAACTAAAGTTCGATGGGTCGTAGAGGCAATTCATGGTATAATTGGTCAGAAATATCGCCTTCTTCACAACAAATTAAATAACAAATTGTTGCCGAAAGTTAGTTTACTCTGCCGAATTGCTTGTTTCCTGCAAAACATGTTTGGCAAACGCTTGGATTCGGATGTAGACATGTGCGATCAGATTGTTGCGCAAATGAATTCCCGCCAGAATGTAGATAATCATTTGGCAGAAGAAGTTGAAAATCAACGGTGGAGTCGAAGAAAAGCTCAATTTAACCAATTAACCTCATCCGATCTGTTAGATTTTCCAGAGATGACTGAGAAGGACTTAAAGATATTGTTTACCGGAACATATCAACTATCTCAAGCTATTTCTTATTTAGCAGAGATGATGAATACAAACAATGAAATCGATCTTCATTATCATAAAGAGAAGCAAGATATTATTAAGGTTCAAGTTAGGTCTCGACATATTAACAGCAAGACGTACAAATGTTTTGTACAGTATGTGCCGAATTACACTGGCCATACAGGCATTTCACGGTATACATGCGAATGTGCGAACGGAAAACGCACAGTAGGTTGCTGTTCTCATGTAGCAGCAGTTATCTATTATTTATCACATGCTCGATATTTATCAAAAGTTGTTAGACCTGCTGAAATCCTCAGTAATCTTTTTACCGTGACAGGCGTAAATCCAGTGATAAACGAAGACAGCGATGAAGACTAATAATTTCAAAATTCCTTAAGAATATAATTTTGCATATACTTAAAAACATAACATAATGAATAATACCAAGTTCAAAAATGAATAACGACATGAAAATACGTAATGCAATTTTTGGAAACCTTTTTCACACATTATTAAATAATAAACGTTTATAAAATTACTGTGCAACTCTTTTTTGTCTACCTTATTGGTAACATTTCTGTACTGTTATTTAATTTTTGTAAATGTAATATTATTTTTACATCAAAGTTGCAGTTAAATATATTTTATCTCCATCAATTTAACCGATAAAGTTAAATAAAAATCATATTTTTTATAATTTCCATGTGATGCACCCTTTCAAAAATTCTGAATTTCCTAGATGTTATAGAAAATTGTGACAAAATGTAAGAAAAAAATTTTCAAGTTGGTCATTTGTCTAGATCATATTTTAATATATTTTTTAAAACTTAACAATTTTTTTTCTCCATTAAAATAAATACGGAAGTCAGTTTTTTTACGTGGTTTCAAATATTCGGACGTAACTGAATTTTCATAATTTTTGCAAAATTTTTTATTCATTTTTTCTATTTATTACGTGTACAGATTGAAAAAATTGATTTTTAAACGTAACTATTGCAATTCGTTGGATAAAAATTTGAAATTTTGTGAATAATTTTTTTTTAAGTTATCAATGTAAGAAAAATTCCATTTGTCAAAAATAAGCAAGGGCACTTTTACTCTGCTTATACGGCTAAGCTCTTTAATGAATGTTTCGTAGGAAAATGAGTAATTTGCACTTACCCGGCATTGACGTCATTTAATGTGAAGCATAGAAATTGTCACCAAAACTTCACTAATTTGCCTTCGAATGATTAGTAACAATCGTTCAAAATATAGTTTTAAATGCAAAAAAATTGTTTATTCACGTTACCTAGATTTATTTTACTTCTAAAGATTAGTAGCAATAGTTTGAATAATAAAAAAAGTGAAAAAGTTCGAAATTGGCAAAAAAAAAAAGATAGGCATGCACGGGAATCGAACGCGGGACGCCCGCGTGGTAAGTCTATGCCTTAGCCGACTGCGCCACGCCGTTATCTTGGATACCGAGTATTACATTACAGTACACACTTTACGCGTCAAAACAATTTCTTTTTTTTAAATAAACAAAGGCGCATTGGACAAAAGTAAAGTATGAGCGTTACTCAGGGGACTTCCCTTTATTTATAAAAAAAAAAAATTCATTACAATCGGTGCTCCGACTTTCGAAGGGTCCCCTTGTGAGTGAATATATGTTTTCTAATGTTTTCCGTTGATACGAAGAGTGAGAACGAGGATGCAGTGCATAAAGAAATATACCGTAGTAGACTATAAACGTTACATCAATCGTGTTGGGCTTCCACTCGGATAAAAGACGCTGTTGATACACAATTAGAGAATAGCGAATAATGAAGAGTTTATTTAAACAGCTCCTATATACAGCATCCTCGTTCTGACTATGTATGATGCTATTGTTTAGCAGGACCGTCTCGAAATATAGTCAATCTCTTCCTAATATTCATCTGATATTTGAAAGCAGTATAAACGGCAAGCTCAAGAATGACTTACAAAAGTTACGTCTTATGTAAGATTTAAGGGGGGGGGGGGGCATCTGGAATCTTACAGTATCTTACACTGGGGGGAAGGGGGTCAAAAAGAGGCCAAAAACGTCTTACGTAATATATGGATGGCCCCTAATACACTAAAATCCAAACCGTTCTCTCCTCTCCGGTGACCCCTTCTTTGAAATGCTTATCTTTCAGGAAATAACTGTTGCTACTGTACGAAGAGTTTTGCAACGAGTTTCCGGGTACTCTTCAGAGTTTTCATTAATTATTTATTCCTCTTTATAACTATCTCAAATTTCTTTTAGCATAGAAAAATAGTACACTGAATAAGCTTAACAATTATTATAGTCTTGCCTTTGTTTATTTTTAAATTCCTAAACTTATCAGTAGATTTTGTATTTTTTTCTCAGTGTACGCAGACTTTTGCAAAGCACTGTATATCAGCGATGCTCGATGCATAGGCGATGCAGAGGGTTGGCTGTGTAAACACCAACATACTCGAGTTCGAGTGGCAAGTTTTTTAGTATCGCCTGTATTTAATACGTATTGAAAGACTAGTATTACGCGGGTCGCCGGCAGTAGCCGAGTGGTCTAAATGCTGGCCTCTCGAAGACTGCTCGGGCGATAGGTCTAGGGTTCGAATCCCGGCTTGCGGAAAAATAATTTTTCCGGGATCCGGGGATCGAGCTAAGACCGGCTGTACTCGGGGAGGGGAGGGGGGGCTTCTGCATGGAGGACCCCCTTCCCCAGTGAGTGAGGACAGGGAGGGGCCCCCCCTCTGGTTGGGACACCTGGGAGGGCTAGGGGACTCCTGCATGCCATCTGCATGGAGGCCCTGGGCTCACCGGGGGTCGTGGGCGGAGGGGGGACTCCTCTCTGTCTGAGTGGCCCCAAGTGTGGCTCGGGTACAATGGTCCAAAAAGGACTGAGTGCCCGTTAAATGCTAAGTACAGTAAGTACAGTACAGTATTACGCGGATGGTTTACGCTTTTTATTTTCCCTACAAGTTGTGCAATGGAAGAACAGCAACTAAACGTTGACTTGTGTTTGGAGGTGGAAAAGCATCTCTGCTTGTATGACGTCACTCTAGTCGATCACTCCAAACGGTCAGTGTTGGAGAAAGCATGGGCCGAAGTTGGAAAGGCAGTGGGATTATCAGGTAAGAAGAATTTCAAATAAAGTAATGTAAATGTCAATAAAATAATGTAAATTAGTGTAAGGTAATGAATCATTGGTTTAGTGCTAATTCCTTCTACGGTAAAAAAATGTCCCTGTGAAAAATTAGAAAAATTGAGTTAGGTGTAATTGACGTAAAGAAGTATTATTTTTAATTATTAAATAGAATATCTATTCCCCCATAATTATCATTTAATTCTATTGAATAATTAAAAATAATATTTCTTTACGTCAATTACACCTAAAACTCAATTTTTTTAATTTTTCACGTGGAAATTATTTTACTATAGAAGGAATTAGCACTAAACAAATGATTTAACAATTTCACCGTGTTATTCAAATGGAAATCAGAAAAAGCGATTGAAACGCCCCTAAATATTGAGTAGGAATGTGCACCCGGCTGCATATTCAAAGTTACTAAATACTAACATTTTAAGTGCCCGCCAAGAGAATTAATTAAAAAACCTTTTTTTTTAATCAGTAATGTATAGTAAACTGAAAGAGTTACGTTCTTTGTATGAAAAAAATTGTATCATTATTTTACTCTATATCCTCCACCATACAATATTTCCATTGCGAAGAAATGGCGCCTGCCTCACTCAAAAAGTAATGTGCAAGATAATCACGATATGATGCTGGTCGGTGGCTTGCCAGTTGAAAATTTCTTGCGTTCATGTACCACCGGTCTGGTGTCTTCTGCCTCTTCCAGATTTTCGTTTGCAACATATGCTCGACCTTCCCTTTTTCTCACAAAATTATGCAGTATACAGCATGCTTTAGTAACGTTTTCTACATGTGTTCTGTTTGAAGATAAAATGGATGTCTTCAAAATTTGAAATTTCTGACTCATCATACCAAAAGCACATTCCACAACCCTGCGAGCACGACTTAATCGATAATTAAAAATACGTCGTATGTTAGTCAGTCCCCTTTGTTTGTATGACGTCATAAGTGTGCGTTTCAATGGAAATGCTTCGTCGCCAACCAAAAAAAAATGGAAGCTCTGTTGTTGTTATCGTCTGGTAAAGATCTATGAGTAGGAATCTGCAAACCATCCCCGTTTAACCACTGTCCAAGTCTGGACTCACGGAAAATCCCTCCATCACTCAATTTTCCATAGAATCCTATTTCTATCGAAATAAAATTTCCATCCGCATCCGAACACGTCAGCAGAACAATTGAATGGTAATGCTTATAGTTGAAGTCCAACGATCCAGCATGTGAAATTTTCTGCATTCGGGTATGTTTACCATCTAAACTGCCAATACAGTTTGGCAGATTCCAGAGCTCATGAAATCGTTTTGCATTGTTCATCCACATATTTTCATTAGGTCTTGGCATATAATTCGCATGCAGAGCTTGCCATGTGGCGATCAAAGTTGAAGAGATTATATGAGATACGGTTGAATGTTCTCGAACAAAGTAGAAAGCAAGGGAAGCCATAGATGCCCCAGTACCCAAATACCTGAAAACGAAACGCTGATAACCGGTATGCGAAACAGTAGGTATTCCGTTATGAAAAACTTGTTTACTTTCAGGTGAAGCCAGCAAAAAAAGGTGAACGAATGTAAGGACAGTATATGTTTGAAAAAAATCCACTACAAAGAGTGGATCAGGGGCCCAGAAAAGTTACTACCTCAACAATTATTTGCAATTCCTAAAACCCCACGTTAAGTTACCGGTCAAATCTGTCGGTAGTAACTTGTTACCCTTCTACTACATCACCGAAAGACGTATCAGATGAAAACAATCAACAAGATGGTTCACAGGATGAAGATCCAGATGTAATTAAAGACAGTGGAGAACAGGAGGCCGTTGAGAATGTCTAAGAACTACCTCAGAGTTATAATAATATTGTCGGCCCTCAAATCGGTACTGAAACTCCCCCTCAAAATTATCAGAAAAAGTACAAGAAAACTCCTAGACCCAAAACTGATGTTGTTCAAGCTTTTGTAGAATTCTTCCAGTCAAAAAAAAAAACAAAAAATGAGTCATGAATCAGAAAACCCGCGGAAACAATTTTTACTCAGTTTGTTACTGGAAGTGTCCGACCTACCGGAAACCACATTTCGAATATTTAAAAGACGTGTTCTTGGACTTCTCGACGACCTCCAGGTGCTAGCTCCACCCACGACGTCAAGCACTGCGTAATCCCATTCAGAATCGCGACTTGATTACAGCTCATTTTCGCCCGAATCAATGTCATTTTAAGATTGCTACGGAGATACTCGCACAATTGCAACAAAGCTACGATCTTCAGTATATATAAAGTGCGAAGATGATATGAGTCCATGTTGCAATAATATTATTTTTGTATTTGCTGTGTTTTAAAATATAAAATTCACACATACCTCAATATTATGAGAAGTCTCTCTTCCACTGATACACATTTCCTGTAGTTAGTATCTCTTTTAGAAATATAAGGATGACCAAGTTTGACAAAAGGTTAACCTTCCGTCGGGCGCAATATGTTAACCGTGGAGTTCGGGCGCAATGTGCTTGAGGAGCACATTACGAAAAAAACATAACAAACGCCTAATTAAATTCATTTTTAGAACTAACAAGTGGGGACCATCATTATTAGGGGTGTTAAAAGAAGAAAAACAACATTTTCTGCAAAAGAGACTTGTATTTGAGATAAAACAGTGAACAAAATTAATGAACTTTATAAGTCAATATCAAATACTGTGAACAATAAGTAAAGTTAGAAAAACGTAAAGTAAAAAAGGGAAATTAGAAAATTGTTTTAAAAAATGCTAGTAATAATATTGGTTCACTCAACTTCGGGGAGGGGGTCTGTATCTACTCCAGTAAAACACCGATCGCACACCATATTTGCATGAGATAAGCAAATATAAGTCTCGCATTTCTTGCATACGTGATTTGTCAGTCTTCTCAAACCAGTTTCGCTGGTGCAAGTTGAACATCGTTTTCTCTTAGGGGGTGGGGGAGTGAGGGGATTGACATTTTCTTCTTCCTGGGGTGGAGGACGAAATCTTTTCAACCTATTTTGAAGTTCGGTTGGTATTCAAATAGTTTTTATACTTCTGCGACTTAACTCTCCAATCGTCAGTTCGTGGGCTAATTTTTTTAGGTACAGTCTTCTGCGTAGTGGTTCTAGATCGTTTCCAAGGTAAATGACTTGAGAGTTAATACCCGCCACATTTAGCATCGTGAAGAATATTACCATTGGCCAACGCTTGATATTTCGAGACTCATCGTATGTAACACACATTTTGTCTGCAGTATCAACACCTCCTTTAGTCGAGTTATAAAATGTGATAATATTAGGTTTCTTCTTCTCTTCGGAATCAGGATCAATGGTGTTATCGTTATGAAGTGTTGATATAAGAATCACGTTTTTTCTCGGACGTGGAACATACGACACCAATGTCTTTCCATCATTGAAACCAAACAAACTAGTAAATTGTGCCCTTCCCTTAGTAGCTACAAATTCTGGTGGTAGGTGTCTTTTATTTTTTTTGACAGTCCCAACATAGGATAGTTTCTTCTTTTTCAGGTCATCGACGAGATCTATATTAGTGAACCAATTATCGGCAGTTATGTTACGACCAGATCCATATATGGGCTCAACCATTCTGTTCACTACATCACTTGGTTTATTGCTTATACAGAAAGGTCCTTCTGGCTGCTTTCCAGTATAAATTTGCATGTTATAGGTGTAATACTGTTTTGCATCAACGAGGGCGAAACATTTTATACCATATTTGCTTGGTTTCGATGGTATATACTGGCGAAAAGGACAGTTTCCTCGAAAACCTGGAAGCATTTCGTCAATGGTTACATTCTCCCCAAGAATATAGCTCTTTTGGCAACTTTGCACGAATTTATGAAAAATGTCACGAATTGGAGCAAGCCGATCGATTCTTTTCCTTTCGTCCCTTGTATTTCGATCATCAAAACGCAAACAGCGTATGAGAGTCTTAAACCGCTTAATACTCATCACAAGGCTGAATTTTTCAATACCGTCGCTTTCTTTCCCCCAAAGTTCCTCGAGACTTTGACGATTCCCTCTGTATGCTCCTGCTAGATACAGTAGCCCGATGAAAGCTTTTATTTCGATTATATCTGTGGATTTGGTATCTCTCTCTGAAATATTTATTCCTGATGGTGTCAATATATTGGTTGGTATACTTTACTACCATTTCTAATATTTCTTCAGTGAAAAGATTACTCCAACAGTCAACAGCAGTCTTAGCAGCTCTCGCGTTTCCCTTGACCCCAGGTAAATGAGTAATCAAGTTATGAGGTGCCCTACGTACACTTCTCTGAGGAGGATTTTTGTTCCACTTAGTAGTCTTATCTTTACCCCAAAAAAAATGGTACTTAAATCATCATCATCATCTGCATCGGTTTCACATTCCTGTTCCGATTCGGAATCAACATCGCGTTCTTCTACATCATCCTCGGAAGCAATGTCGCTTTCCTCTCCAAAATCGTCGTTCAAGGTCGGATCGTCGTCATCTCTCGTTAACAAATCCATTATGTCTACATATTTCGGGTTATCCAAATTATAGAGTTTACGGGACATTTTTTCACAAAAAACTGGAACAAGTGACAAGAAATAAAAAAAATGTTACGTGTTGGGGCGCAATGTGCCAGACAAGCCCAACTCATAAATCAAGACATTTTTCCAAAATTATTGAAAATCTTTGTATTATTTGTCCTAAAGTAAAGGTTAAAAATGTTCTTTCTGTAAATCTTTAAAAAATACATACCTTTATAAATGTGACGAATTCGGGCGCAATGAGCTTATCTGAACAAAACTTGAAAATACCACTTAACGAGAGTCGAATAGAAACTAAGTGGGGAAGGTTACGTAGAGCATCTTAAAAGCGACAGCTACTGAGACGGACATGCGCCAGTGTCGCCCACTGGCGGGGAGAATTAATAAAATGGAAGCGCTGTGCCTGTTAGATCAGATGCGCCCGACGGAAGGTTAAAGCTGTCTTTGGACATGCGGTACACAGATTTGAACTTGTCCTCGTGGTCTGCCAGTTCTAGAGTGCAAATGAAATCACCTCTATTCTTATTTCTCGCGATGTACGGGTGCAACCACCACTGGTGACGACGTCGTCTTCGTCTTCTTAAGTATGCCAGAACTATAGCTTCTTCCTCACTTGACGACATGTTTATGAGGCTACACTAGAAGAAATTTTATTGAAGTAAAACTTCTTACGGCGCGGTAGAAAATGAAACTGCTGTGAAACGAAAATATTCACAGGGAATGAGGGGTAAGCGCTCGTGGTGGGGGACGCTGTCGGTGGGATGAGCGATAGAAGGGACGGTGGGGAAAGAGGGGAGGTGAGAGAAAAAAGAATGCGTAATGGTGGATGTACACTGTAGACTTTTTCGCTAGATTTCCTCTCGCTAGAGCTGTCCGACACTTAACTCACAAGTGGACACAGCGTTGAAAGCAGTCTACTAGCTAGATTGTACTGGAGACACGATAAAAATGTGCTGCCAAAGAGATTTTAGTCTATTGGGGACCGACTAAATAGAGTGACCCAGTCTATTGAAAGTGACAAGCGCCGGGTTCCTCGAGTCGAAAGCGAAGGGCCCCTCGACCGCGTGTTCACATTTCAGGAGCCTCGCGGGAGGGCACGGAAACCCTCTGCCTTTCACTCTCCTCGGATAAAGTGAAGACCTGCAATGAATTAAACTATTGCGGCGCACGTGCACTTGTCCGGGGACTTCTTATCTTCGTTTTGTAACTCTTTTAATAAATTTGTGAAGAGCCCTTTCTTTTCTCTTTCTACAACCCAATTTATTAACCACATACTTCGTTTCCTTTTAGTTCGTTTTTCTGTACTTTTCTTGTTATTTAAAATTACAATAATGACAGCTGCCGCGATTGCAGTCCGCCGAGACATTTTACAAAGGTTCCACTCTACGGCCACACGTTCCCTGTGTACATAGCAAATAGAGAAGTCTATACGAAATTAGTCTCAAGCAACTCTAGGTCACTCTACCTAGAGAAAAAATTACTATAGTGTACACAGTCAGTAGATTCATCTAGCTAACAACTCTACGATCTAGCCCGATTTTGCTCTACAGTGCACATTCACCATAAAAGCGGTAATACACGTAAGTGTATACTTGAGAAGTATGCTTGTAAAAGCTTTTTATACAATTATACATGAAAAGTCCCCATCGATCTCGTGTGTGCCAAAAATTGTATACAAGGTCAAAGTTCGCAAAAATGGGTTTCTTAGATTTATTAGCGAAACGGTTAGTTTTATGATAAAAATGGTTCAGACAAAAATTGTAGATCATGCAATTCTCTACAAAAATTATCCTTACACTTTTTTCCTAAGATTCACCATTTCTGAGGAAAAGCCATTCTAAAGTTGTATTCTCCATAATATGCATGACTACGCTGCCTGTGTAGTCCAGTCGTCAGGTATTTTGAGATCAAAAAAATTCCTACATAAGGTTTTATTGGCTAAATCTGTTCATTGAGAGGTCAATATGTAGGAATAGAAAAATAATACTCGAACTCGTCCCGGAACCGATTGTTTAAACAAGTGAAATGGACGCTTTTTAGGTTTTTTATGAATAACTCGAAAAATATCAATTTTAGAATAAAAATAGTTATTATCAGTTTTATTCCTTGATAAATTTTCTACAAAAACATATCTACACTTTTTTACATCCGACCAATAGTTTATGAGATACGGCTCTCGAATCGCGTAAAATTTTGTGGGGCTTCCATATTTTTAAGTAATATACACATTCAGGTTTTATCAACGTCCATATGAAGCAGTAAAATTTATTATAATATAAAACAAGGCAGAACTTGTTGATTTTCAATTAAAAATTAATCTGAAGCAAAAAATTTGGAAACATGAAGAATACTTTTTTTGTTAAAAATACATTTAAATCGGTAAAATAAATTTGTTGTTACATATTTCAATTTTTTCTTCTTTTGGGAGCTGGTGAACGAAGGTTTGAATCAGAATCACTCTCATCTGTACTTGCTTCTTCTTCTTCTGTTTCCACGGAAAGGAATTATTCAACATCGATGTCTATCAACTCATCGATTTCTTCTTCAATGTCAATATTGTTATCAGTATTAGAGCAGCTTTTCCCTTGGCAATTTAGACAGATCACGAAACACTGCAACCCAACTTTGCGGCAACTACAGTTGTTTGTACAGCCTTTAAAACATTTACAGCAAATGGTTTGTAACAATTCTTCTGGGGCAGCAGGAGAAGTGGTGGTACATGGTAGTAACCCATTCACTGTTTGTCTCCAACCCCAATCGGTAGGATTCAAATGATTACCACTCCAGCTTTGGATTTGGTGATATACCCGGAGAGCATGTAGCCTTGTAGCATCTCGAGTTGAAGGTAAAGATGCCAAATTAAATGAATTTTTGGTTAAAGCTTTTGCGAAGCACTGAAACCGAAATTGATCAAAATACATTAGTGTTTTTTTAGCTCTATATAAAGCCAAAATTAATTTTTGAGCTGCAAAATCAAGGTGATCGGGATGAGAGTGTGTACAAAGAAATTGTGAGATAATTGTCTGCAAATCATTATCATTTTCTAATAACTTGACATGTTTTATTTTGCCCATTCGAAAAAAAGCTGAAGTTGTGTCACAACCACTGAAAGCATAGAAGAATAGAAGGAACTTGCGAATCGATGGAAATTGAAAACTTTCAGTTGTATATAATTTCTCTTAAGCTTTTCCTTTACTCAGTTTTAAGAAGTAGATATTTTCATGTACACAGGGTCAAGCCCTGTCATAAGAACTAATAAATTGATGCCTTCACCAACAATTACCACAGCTTCGTAATTTTGTGCTATTTCTTTAGCAGAAGTAACTATCAAACTATCTGCATCTTCGTATGCTTGTTTGGTAGTAAAACCCGCACTGCGAGTTTATCATTCAATGCTGTAATGAGTCTGCTTTTATTAGTGTCATTACTCAAAAATTTATCTTGTGAAACCGTCACTTTCATTGTTAAATCAAATATAAGATCCACCGAGGTTTGTTTCTGCGGCCTTCTCAATCGTTCAGCGTATTTCGTGCTTTCCATATAGGCATCATGTGGGTATCCATCGAAGACAATATTATGCTGTGAGGTTGAAAATGCCCTTGCATGTACTGCACATACATATTCGTGATTTCTTCGAAATTTTCATTCTGTTGCCATAGTACCCGATGAAGAAGGTATCCACCATCCAACATGTATCGTTTTATTAACTGGTAATTGAGTATTAGATGGTGTGAAATATTCGTATAAAGTAGACTCTTTGTTTTGCGCATACCTAATTCATCAAATAATGATAAAAAGGATACGGTGCCAATTCATAGTCAAAGGAATTTTTTAATTGCTCATTTGACTTTTTCGTCAGCGAAATCCGTTGGAATAATAACAGAGGGTTTACTGACACAGTCTCATTATTAACTTTAATTGACGTTTTCATCGTAGAAAGTGGTTTCACCCTAGCGTTTCTGGCTAGTTTGACACTTCCAAAATTTTTTCCAACAATTGTCCGCATCAGTGCTGTTTCGAGTTCGAGGGAATTATGACAATTTTACTGATACTATCATCGCCTCTTATACCAGTGCTCAATGATACGATGTGTGGAGAAAAATTTAAAACCATATAATAAAATATTTAGCATAGAGCGTCGGATGTTGCAGTGCTACCATGACTAATCGCATCTCGGGGCTGTATCTCGTAAACTATAGTTCGTACGTAAAAAAGTGCACAGACATTTTTGTAGAAACTTTATACAGGAGCAAAATTGATAATAACTATTTTTATTCTAAAATTTCTATTTTTCTAGTTATTCATAAAAAACCTAAAAAGCATCCATTTCACTTGTTTAAACAATCGGTTCCAGGACGAGTTCGAGTATTATTTTTTTGTTTATTAATATTGACCCCTTAAAGAACTGATTAAGACAATGAAACCTTTTGTAGCAATTTTTTCGTGATTTCTATGTTTTTTTTTGCTCTGACGCCTGGACTACTGTAGATCATTGGACGTATAATACAGGGTCTTCAAAAAGTCCCGGTACGGCTGATTATCTCAGCGGAAAATCATTTTAGAGAAAAATGTTTAATACAAAATTTTTAGGATTTTTCCCTGGCTACCCAATGGTTATATTGGATTTGACCTTGACCATGACTTTCAAGGTCATATCAAGGTCAAATTGATCTTTTTAAATGCGAACCCCTATTTTTGATACCGGAAATGAAAAGAGCGGGAAATTTCACATTCAAATATGTCCTTGACCATTTTTTTCATGTGACCTTCATGGTCAGCGGAGCACAGTCGGAAATTTCCTTGAATTAGAAGGACAATATTCTTAATGGCTTATTCAACTTAGGGGGGGGGAGTAGGGTCTAACGCGTGGAAAATAACTCTATTTTTATGAATTTTTTTTAGAGCTATTGTTGAAATAGATGTATTCTAATGTTTCGCATGTTACAAAGCATCATTCATGCACCCATGAACATTTTGTAATTTTTTTGTAGAAAAATATTGAGAAATAAGCCGGTGATTAAGCATTTTCGAGGACGCCTTTTAGAAAAGATGATTTACGGTGGACACTATATTTCAACGTAGAATTATCTCAAATCAAAAAATCAAAGCAATTTAGTTAAAACAGATGTTTTTCTAGACCCCTACGTTTTTCTTTTATTTTTTTTCCATTTTTAAATGTTTGGTGGTTGTTTGAAGTAAAAATTGCGATTTTTCACGAAAAAATCCGTCATTTTGTTGCTGTGAAATCCTCTTAATGTAACAAAAAAAAGAAAAAGGAAAACGTAGGGGTCTGGTACTTTATATGTAGAAAGTGTGTACAAAAGTTGAAAAGAATCGGTGCAGTAGTTTTTAAATGACGATGTCCACGGACTTTTAAAACTTGGTTTCGAAAAAGAAGCGTTTAAAGCGCCAAGTTCTTGTCGCTCTGCAGTATTAGAGGAGCGGAGACTTAAAGGTTCATGACTGAGAGTTTTGCTCTGATTGACTTGAAATTTGGACACAACATTCTTTAAATATTTTACTATAAGAAAAGGCAATTTAAAAAAAAATTGATTTGTAGACCCTACCCCCCCCCCCCCCCCCCCCTCTCAAACCAAATGCGGTATAGGGAGTTTTTTGGGTCGCTGATCACGAATCTGAAATCAGATTTCAAACATTCAAAATTTTCCAATTTTGGCACGATTCCGTCAATTTTCGAAAATCTCGTCCGCCATATTGGATCCGCACATCTTGCATTTTTGAAACCTGACTCCAGATTCGTGATCAGCGACCAAAAAACCCCCTATACCGTGTTTGGTTTAAAATGAATAAGCCATTAAGAATTTTGTCCTTCTAATTCAAGAAAATTTCCCACTGTGCTCCGCTGACCATAAAGGTCACACGAAAAAAATGGTCAAGGACACATTTGAATGTGAAATTTCCCACTCTTTTCATTCCAAATTTAAAGAAATCAGTTTGACCTTGATATAACCTTGAAGGTCATGGTCAAGGTCAAATCCAATATGACCATTGGGTAGCCAGGGAAAAATCCTAAAAATTTGGTATAAAACATTTTTCTCTAAAATTATTTTCCGCTGAGATAATCAGCCGTACTTTTTGAAGACCCTGTATAAGTAAAACTATTGGGTTGGTGCATAATTATTGCGGCTTTTTTTGCGGCTTCTTTTTCTTTACAAATTGGCATTTTGTTTATTTTTTTTCATTCAAATAATCTTCTCTATTTAGTTAATAAAATGCGTGTCGAAAATCATGTACATATTCGTCATACCGTGAGTGCACCGGTATCCGACCGTGTATGGGTATCCGTCCACCGAAGGTCGGTTATGGAAATATTTAATATTTAACATTTTTAAATGTTTAAAATTTATTAATTTGTTTCGATGCGTGGCGCTAACATCATGCTTTGAATTTATTTTGTTAGAAGAGTAGGTTAGGATTGGAAATCAGTAGTTCAGATGGATACGACAAAATGTAAGTAACAAACGTATTCAAACATGTTTAAATCGATGAATAATATATTGTAATATAAATTAAAATTATTGGAAGTGCTGAAAAAAACATTGTATTATTGTAAAATTACATTATTCGGTACCGGCGCAGAGCGAAAACAGACGGTCGAATACTGACCCTTTTGACCCTTCACTTTAAAATTTTATTATTTAATTATTATGAATCCCTTTTCAAATTTTTTAATTTTTTTATTGATGAAAAAGAGTCCATCATTGTATTATATTTACTCTTCTTCCTATATTTGGCCATTGTAATTAAATATTACATTTCCCGCGCTAAAAAAAATCTTACATGGACGGATACCGGTGCACTCACATTATGCTCTACCGCTTCGAGAAAGAATGGAAGGCGACCCAGTCATTTCGCGATCTCAACGAACTTTTCGGCGAGGGAACAATCAGCAAAAGCCAAATTGAAAGATAGTTCAAAAAGTTCAAATCGGGCGATACAAACCTTACAGATGACGAAGGAAGAGGTCAACCATCTGATTTCGACGACCAGGCACTTTTGGCAGCCGTGGAAGAAGACGAAAGCCTTCCATCTTTCTCGAAGTGGTAGAGCATAATATGATGAATATGGACATGATTTTCGACACGAATTTTATTAATTAAATAGAAAAGATTATTTAAATTTAAAAAAAATTAACAATATGCCAATTTTTAAAGAAAAAGAAGCCGCCAAAAAAGCCGCAATATTATGCACCAACCCAATATTAGTCTGCGTGACTAATATATTAATATTGAATGATAATACTAAAGGCGCGTCCTCATTGAGTCGACATTGTCGATCGACTCTGTCAACTCAGTGAGGACGCGCCTTTAGAATTATCATTCAATATTAATGTATTATTCACGCAGACTAATAGTTTTACTTATATTATACGTCCAATGATGTACATAGGCAGCGCATTCACGTATATTATGGGGAATACAACTTTAGAATGGCTTTTTCTCAGAAATGGTGAATCTTAGGAGAAAAGTGTAAGGACAATTTTTGTAGAGAATTGCATGATCTACAATTTTTGTCGGAACGATTTTTATCCTGAAACACACACTAACCGTTTCGCTAATAAATCCAAAAAACCCATTTTTGCGAACCTTGCATAAAATTTTTTATACACACGGGATCGATGGGGACTTTTCACAATTTCATTATAATGGTATCCCTAACGTTCATGTAAATTTTCAGCTTCTTGGGAATTTATGCAAGGGTACCCCTATTTTTTAGGCTAACTTGACCGGACTACTTTGCGACAGTCAATATGGATAGTCACACCATTTACATTATTTAAATAATCAAAGTGTCCATCATTTCTGTCGACACTAGCATTTCTCATAGTTTGTAAACCACGCTCAATAACCACGGTATCGCCGACCGAAAGGGATTTATCTCAAATAAAGCAATCATTCGCCATTCGAATAATTGTTCTACACTACACCCGAAACAAAACGTCCGACGTCGCCTATAAATTGCTGTTGTGACTGATATGAAGGAAGGATGTAACTGAAGGGAGGATCGATCCGGTTAGAGAATTACAAAAAAAGGAATCATATATTCGAGGAGCGAAATGATTACACGGAACTACGGATTCAGAATCCTAAGCAAACGTGAGAGTGATCGCCGATTCGATCTGCACTGCTGAATATCTCAGGTCAAGACTTCGACGGACACTCGAGCTCAAAAAAAGGATGTGTACGAGTTGCCGGTTTCTAAGAGACTGATAAAGAGAGGCGGCTCGACAGGCGGGGGTACGCTTCGGCAAGGGTGGTTTTTTCCATTCCGCAAAAGGAGAGAAAAGTTCCGAGAAAAAGTGAAAATAGGGGAAAAAAGGCGTGAGAAAGTCTTCCGAGAGACACACAGATGTGTCAACGTTCCGTGGCGCGGTTCAAGGACACGCGGGCGTGCATAAAAAAAGGCTGAATTTATGATAGGTCGACCCTGGACAGTAACGGAGGAAAAGGGTGTCCATGCTCTCCCTCGAGTCTGGTGAAAGTTGGGAAAGGATCGAGGAACCGATTAGTCATGTATTGAATTCGTCATTTCTCCTCCTTACAAGGCTGAATTAACGTTCGAATTATAACGGAATCGATTAATGAGGTTCTGCAAAAGACGGACTTTTCCGAACACCGTTAGGTAATTAATCTTTCCGGGACAAGTCCGGGACCATGATATTCGCGGCCTACGTTCATAAAATTGTACTCCTTTGCCGATGGCGAGATTAACTCCAGGTCAGCGAGGTATTTATAATCGATTCTTAAGATAATACTTCTATTGCCTGTAGTAGTTTAAAATTAATTTAACTTAACACTTTCGTAAGGTAATACGCACACGTGTAGCTATTCTTGAAGATGTTTAGCCTGATTATTACCTAATGAAAGTTAAGTTAAATTAATTTATAATCGATGCTATTAAAAAGAACGAGCCGACCTTCAGATTTCCCTCTATCATGCGACGGAATACTTGCTTTATAATACGTGACAGATGATCCCTACTGCGCCTCGAGATTGTTGATTTTGACGGTTTATGACTGATCTGCTATTGCTGCACTATTTCATCACATTGACTCTTTGTGCGGCGTATAACGTGGAAACAGTAACTCCTACGTGGAAAATGTAAACAACCTTTTTTGTAGAGTATTTTTTTATCTACAACTTTTATAACCACAAAAATTATTATCCGACCAATCGCAAGCGAGATAATTACGAAAAACCAATTTTTTGACCTTTGACCCCCATATAACTTTTGAAGCGTACATGATATCGATGGGGACTTTTTACACGTTATTTATAATACTTCAATGAAGGTGTATGCAAACATCCAACTTGCTGCGAATTTTTGAGAAGTGAAACTCTAAAGTTACTGGGCTAATGGAAACAT
The DNA here is from genome assembly GCA_963678675.1 of Xiphydria camelus. Classification (NCBI taxonomy): domain Eukaryota; kingdom Metazoa; phylum Arthropoda; class Insecta; order Hymenoptera; family Xiphydriidae; genus Xiphydria; species Xiphydria camelus. The sequence continues at coordinate 17,272,295 of OY783194.1, forward strand.
TGTGTGGTGGAGGATATAGAGTAAAATAATGATAAAAGTTTTTTCATACAAAGAACGTAACACTTTCAGTTTACTGTACATATTACGAGTATGCCATGTTCATTTCTGTTCTTTTCTATTTCATGTTTATTAATGCTTTATGTATAGATTACTTTAATACATTACTTTATTTGATATTCTTTTTACCGGATAATCCCACTGCAATTCCAACTTCGGCCCATGCTTTCTCCAACACTGACCATTTGGAGTGATCAACTAGAGTGATACAACCAAGAATGCTTTTCCACCTCCAAACACAAGTCAATGTTTAGTTGCTGTTTTTTCACTGCACAACTTGAACGCATCAACAGGACTGATCGGGAGCCGTACTTCCGATTAAGATCGTGCACGCAGCGTCTTGCACGACTAATGTCGCCCGACTGCAATCGGTCACGACTGAAATCGAGTCGGTGGACACGTGCCGATTGAAATGTATGTGAACGATCTTCGTCGCGCGATCGAAATCTAGATGATGTGATCGGCCCGATCCGGTGGACACCCGGCCTAAGATACGCATGGGTCGACGACGCTCGCCCGTCGCACCGGGTGGTTCCATCCGCAAAGGGTTAACCTTCCAGTAGTCGCGTGAAATTTTGGAACGTCGTTGGTCGCGTCGGTCTTACAGACCGCATACACTAATAACTTCAACAAAAAAAAGTGAATGCGAATTTTCAAAAATTGCCTATGGAGGCGTTTTAACAACGCAATAAATAACCAGAACAAGTAAAACTAGAGTACATTTGGCACATTTTTCCAACTATTAAACAAATCTTTGAAAATGGTATGTTCTTCTTATTACTGTACTTTATTAGTCCCATACAAAGAAAACAAAAATTGGCAATGAAACAAACTGTATTTTAAACAAAAATATAACTCTTTTACAATAAAAAAAATGTGGCACAAACATGTTCAAAATTAGTCTAGAGCATTTTCTCGGCACTCTTGGCAAACCCCAATAATATGTTCCAAGCACATATATTTGTTGCACTTATAGCACTGGAAGCGAGTTTTGCGATTTTTTTTCGAAGAACAGTAAGCACATCTACCTGGTAAAGCATTCTGTGAGACATCAGGTTCGATATTAGTGCCAGAAAGTTCTTGTAGTCTCAATCTTAGGCTTCGAGGAATGTTGTTCATAGCAGAACGTACTTGCAAATGAGGCTTGATCAAATCATTGGCCAATTGTCTTAAAAAGACTCTTCTCAAAATTGTTATGTGAGGGTTGTTTGAAGCGTAGATCACCTGGGAATTGATACCAGCTATGTTCAAGAGGGAGTAGAAAATGACCTTTGGCCATCTGCGCGTGTTCCTGGAACAGTTGTAGCTTGCAGTCAATTTATCAACAGTATCTACGCCCCCTTTAGTACGGTTGTAAGCTGTAATTATCGCTGGTTTATGCGCGTCTGTTTCTGCATCGATTTCATCATCATCATGCATACTGGAGAGCAGCAGCACATTTTTTTTCTTTTTGGGGATATAAGAAACAAGGGTGCAGTCTTCCATAAATGCAAACATACTGGTATGTATCGGTCGCACAGCTGGTTGAGAAAACTCTAACGGCAACTCCCTTTTGTTTTTCCTGATGGTTCCAATTACTGTGATATTATGGTCATTGAGTAGTTTCTTTACAAGTGGTAAAGAGGTGAACCAGTTGTCCATTGTAACGTTGCGTCCAGATCCAAAAATGTGTCCACAGAGTCGTAGAACAACATCATAAGGATTATTCGAGACTGCGAATGGTCCTTCAGGCTGTTTCCCAACGTAAACTTCCATCTTGCTTGTGTAATACATTTTGGCATCACATAACGCTAGAATTTTTAATCCGTACTTATTTGGTTTAGAAGGGATGTACTGTCGAAAGCTGCTCTTTCCTCTAAACCCTGCAAGCATCTCATCCACCGTCACAAATTCTGAATGATGGTAACCGTTCTGACAATTAGCAACAAAACGGTCAAAAACATCCCGTATAGGAGCCAATTTATCTGTTGCCCTTCGCATTGCTCGAGTCTTCTTGCTATCAAATCTTATGCATCGAATTAGAAATCTAAATCTTTGCAAGCTCATAGTGAGACGAAAAATTTCTATGCCAGAACCATCAGTATTCCACAAATCTTCGCCATTCAGCCGATTTGCATGATAGATACCAGCCATATAAATGAGGCCAATAAACGCACGAATTTAAATTCGATTAGTTGGAGCTGTATCTCTTTCTCGAGCAAAATTGTGAGAAACAAATTCAATGTATTCGTTGGTGCATTCGATGATAATATCCACAATCTCGTCATTGAAGAAATACTCCCATATTTCCAGTGGACCTAACAAGTTCTTGGTTGCTATTGTGGAACCCGGCAAACGTTTGACGATATTTTTTTGTCGCGTTCTAACTGTTGTAGGTCGTGAAGCAAATTTTCTCCAGCGGGTGACTTTATCCTTTCCGAAAAACGACAATGTATTGCTGTGACTTTCTTCTACTACTTCCTCGCTATCAGAAATATCCTGCTCAGACTCATTGTTGTCAAGTTGCTGTTCTACATCATCCACTTCATCTTCATCAGACAGATCTGGGTCTGAATGATTGTCGTAAATGATTCCTTGGTCCTCTCCGTCACTCATAACTTCTTCTAACATTTGTTGCAGGCGTTTCTGCTCTCTTTCATTAGACCCCATGACTAAATATAATTATATTACATATGTATTGCACAATATTATGCAATAGAAGTTCGAGAAACTAACCTCACAACGAAAGTAACGGGATAATAAAAATAAAACGTGATTAGTCGCGCCGGTCTCTCACACCGCAGGGCAATATAAATTTGGCACAACTACCACTTCCAACACTCTGTACTGCACTGCGGTTCCGTCGCGTCCTATTGAGAAGGTATAAGGAGTGGGAGGTGCCCCGCCCCTTATTTTTCAGAATAATTGTAACAAAAGTGTATGGTCGGTCTCACAGACCGGGCGCGACTACTGGAAGGTTAAAAACAATGTGTCAATTTCAACTCTAATCAGTCTTGAAAATTGCGTAGATACTGAAGAAAACCACGGTGACGAGTACGCTAGTTATATCAAAGTTTTTTATTTTTGAATTATCATACAAATATATTATAAGTATTGCATCAGTAACGAGTGTAGAAAAATTAACAGCGAAAAATTGAATATAATATTTTTCGGTGAAAATGAAGGTGAATCCATTAAATGTTGTTCAACTTTCAAGCAATAAATATATCTCCATCGCCAATAAATAATGAAGAAATACAACTAAAGAACAATTTTTTAATATTTTATAATATTAAATGCAATGAATGAACATTCTGGTGTAGAAATGATACAGGAAAATTCTCTATATTTTGGAGAGCCTTACAAAGATTGTAAAATGGAAATTGTTGAAGATAAGGAATACGCATCAGCCCTTAATGTGCCAGAAGTATCTCTCAATGAGTGTACAAATGATGAAGAAGATTTATCTTATGAGTTTATAAATTAAGAGCAGTTGAATATCGGCGCAGCAGCAAAAAAAGAATTTAAGCCTAAAAAGTGTTAAACGGAAATTTATAAAAGTGAAATCAATAATACAATTAAAAAGATTGGCGCATTATTTGAACAAGGGTGGTACATATAAGGAAAAGATTGCTAGGATTTGTAGTTATACATTGGAAAATTTCAAATCTGCTATCGATACTGGTCTGATAGTACATGATTGTAATTTACGCAGGTGGGCTTTACAAGCACAGAAAGAAATTGGCGATAAAGACTTTCATTTTCAAACATCTGAAAAATGGATAAGATTGTTTAAAAAACGCCATCGCATAGTATTAAGGAAAATTAATAAATTTATCACAACAAAAACAATCGAAGATGGTACCGTGTTAAAAGGAAAATCTGAAACATTCATCCACGATGTAAAACGACGTATTGGAAATTATGAATTGTCAAATATATACAATTCCGATCAAAGTGGATCTCAACTAGAAATGCATACGGGCAGAACTTTAGCTGCAGAAAGTGAAAAGCAAGTGCAATGTTAAGTACAATCAGTTTCATCTACGACCCATAGTTATACCTTTCAACCTACTATATCAGCCGAAGGGAAGCTTCTTTCTCAGCTTTTTTTAGTTTTGAAGGAGCCTACTGGCAAGTTTGGACCGATCGTACAGGCAACTTTTTTTAGGCCAGAAAACGTTTATACAGAAATATAAAAATCTGGAAAACTTACTTGAGTTGAAAAATTATATGTAATTTTGCTATATATCTATACTTTTATTGATTTTCAATCATCAAGTAGTTTCAACAAAAAATGCATTTTAAAAAGTTTTAATTGTAGAACATTTTAAAATATGGTTGAAAGAAGTATTTTTTCCCAATCCTCTTGTTCGAAGAGCTTATTATTAATTGATTCATGGACTGAACACTGTTCTGAAGCTGTTCAAGCCGTTAAGCCACCAAACAAGGAAGTTGGTTATGATAATACCTCAAGGCACTACAACCTTAACGTATTCAACCTCTTGATGTCTGTGGATTTAGAATATTGAAAAATTTTGTCGGACATTTTTCTGACAGTGTATTGTTAATGGATTATGATATAAATTTACACATAAGAAATAATATTATTAAACTACAATCGCTCATTCGTAACCAATTTTCATCTCCACGATATGTAAATCTTTTCAAATAATCGTGGTTCAAAAGTGGTTACATAAATTTTAAACCTGATGAATTTGAAAATCCTGTACATTTTGCATTAGGAGAATCCTGTAAATCGCGCTGCGAAATTCCAGGCTGCAAAAATATTGCCGTAATTCGTTGTTCGTGGTGTAAAAAATCTCTATGCTTCAAGCATTTTTTTGATGATTGCCATTACTGTACCGCATATAATGAATAATTGCTTGACACACACATGATTCAAAAATGGCAGATTTATAAAATTAATGCCGTACATATATAATTAAATATTCTTATATATTTATGTATAATAATTAATAAAAAAATATATACATAAACTTTATGAATAGTTTTAAATTTTATCTTGTTGAAAATAAAGGATGAAATTCCAATTGAGTTTAACCCTTTCCGGTACGGTAAAAAAAAGTTGTTTCATTTTGTAATTCTTACATATTCTACATTACAAAATACAGGAAGCGTGATATAGCTAAGAACCTTCTGAGAGACATAGTTTGTAAAAATATTGGAGTATGTACTATTGGCCTTTTCGACCAGTACATTTTGAAATCTGATTTTTTTATTTGCGACATAATAATGCATAGCACGAAATATGCTTTCATTTCGTCAACAGTTATATATACCGATGAGCTACTGACCGATGTTCACACTAAATGTTTACAAGAATGAAATCTTACAGACTAACAATAATTTAGCCGTGACTTGTACCAAGAAATTCTAACGGTAAAAAATATATGATAGTGATCTGTGATATTTCCACAAGTAACAAAAGTGTTGTCAAATTCAGTACACTAGAAATTTAAAACTAAATTAATATTCAACAGTAACTTTAATCGCATAACGATGAGTAACTCGTTATTGTGCGGTATGGCATGAAAAACCAATGACGAGCTAGACTCGTCATTTTATCGGAAAGAGTTAATTATCGATAATATACACTGTAATCATTTGTATTTATGTTATATATTATGCATATTTAAGGCAAATGAAAGTGAGTACAATAGATTTCTAAAATTTGGAATTCCAGAAACTAAAATACTACAAAAAAATTATATCTATATTTTATATAAGCTATAAAATGAAGAAGACAAAAAAACAATAAATGGTTGACAAAAAAATAAATAAATAAAGATGAATGATCAAAATATGAGTATTTTTGAACGTATCAGGATATAAGAAGCCCATAAAAAATATTTTGAAATATAAGCGAAAACACATTAAGAATAAATTCAAGCTTTATTTGTAATTAATACATATGAACATAGGAAACGTTTCTCTAATAAACTCAATTTTTTCGAAAAAAGCCAAAACACGTATTATGTACTTTTTTGCTCTTTTAATTGCCATTGGTCTCCAAAAAATGCAAGTTTTTTTACAGCAATTTTGTGAATTTTAACCCTTATAATTGTTTAATTAATTACCCTCACGAAATCTATTAAATTGCATTTTTGATCATTTTTTCTGTAGATTATTATCCACTTGGTTTCGTTTCAAAAGGGGTCATTCCATACCAAATCGGACACTTTTTGGAGTAACATTTCCGATTTTGCTCAAATTTGGATATATTGTAGATGTGATGTGATTGTGTGTGTGTTTTGTGTGTTGTGTGTGTGATTGTTTGTTGTTGTTGTTTGTATCCGTTTATTCGGATAGCGACAACTGACTTATGCTCACCCCTGTATATAACGGAGGATATATAACGAAGTAATTTAGTAATTCAACGTTGTAGTTTTAGATAATTCTTGAAATTCCATGCCATAAATTTAAGCAATAATACACACACAGGTAAGCGAGAGGTATACGTACCACATTAGTAGTACCGGCGGGTTCGACTGGCTTGGCGACACGCTAGCGGCGGGGCCGATGTAGCGAGGCCAACGCGGCGTCAACTTCAATTAATTTTTATGTCGTCAATTTTAAAGTGTCGGGATTTTTGTTTGTTTGTCATGAAAGAGAAGATATCGAAGTATATTCTTGCTTTTTTTCAGATTTTTAAAAAGTGGCCAGCTATGAAAATACGATATTTGTTTAAATGAAGTGCAAATAAAATTACTAAAAAAATTTTTTTTTTGATCGACGTAATTTTTCTCTAATTTTTCAACTCTTTAACTTTTAGTACCCAAAAAATCATTCTCAGCCGACAACCGGTTTGACAGTTATAATTTAATGAATAAAAAGCAGCGTTATTTGTCAAGTGGCTGTAAAATCAACAATTTTCAAAATTTTGAAAAATCCTTCGAGATACGCTTAAATATCTACAAAGACTACAATATATCCAAATTTGAGCAAAATCGGAAATGTTACTCCAAAAAGTGTCCAATTTGGTATGGAATGACCCAAAGATCAATTGCAAATATGTGTAAACCATCACTCCTAGGAACTGTCAACTTTGAGGGTTACTTTCACATCCTAGAAATGTTTTTCCGCAAATAAAAAAAATATGTATCTCTTAGATTTTGATGTAGAATAACATATATCAGAATGAACGAAATTGGCGAGGTACACCCGGGACGGTTTCCTTGTTAGCCTTTTAGACGTGCAATTGGGATTCCACTTTAAGATCGCAGCGCCATGACGGAGTATCCGCGAACTACTCTGTAGTACATCATTTCTTAACGGCCGGCCTTACACAGCCAAAATATCTCTCTGAATTCAGAGAATAATTCATATTATTAATTCATGACAACCGGAATTGCATATGAGGAGCTCATTTTCAAAGTGCTACAAGTACATTGTATCCAATTTCAAGCAGAGATCTCAATAGGTTTTGTAGAAATAGTAGAATTAGTTATGCCTTCTTAGCCAAGAAATTTAAAAATGAACTTTTTGCACTTTGGAAATAAACTCACCATATCATTTTAATTATGCAGTACACACGTCCTGATTTTTTCAGATTTATCTGTCAGTGTTACTGACAAACGTTATGAATTCCGGATCGGAAGATTTAAGATTTTGAATTCATTACGCACTTCTTTTCATATATTTAAATATAGCGAGCACACACACGCCGGAATCATATTCTGATTATTTTAATTGAAAACTGGAAGAGGTGGTGAGAAAGAAGACCTGAGTTGCTACTTCTGACGCGTGATGTGTGATACAGAAAATTTAATTTTGTAACATTCTGTAGTAATCGAAGAATCTATCAGGATGCTATCGTAATTTTCTTACCGCAATGTGGTACTGGCTCTCCCTTATTCTGTTTACCTTAAGAGGACGAATCCAGTGTATTTATTTGCGTTTTTTTTTGTTATAAATAGCTAAAAGTAGTGCGATAAGTATCAATTCGTCTTCCATACCGATCAACGATGTTCGCTAGCCGGGAAACACGAGAATATCGATTTATATACCTCGTTAATCTAGGGTCAATCTCGACATAGTACGGACGGTATATTTCGGGAATCTAGGCGGCAAATGCGCTTATTGTAGCCCCGTACCTTTCCCAGAAAGTTTATAAGTTTTTTAATTAATTAATTAACGAAGGGATCGGAAATAAGCTGTCTGCCGCCGAGATGACGTCCGGGTAAATCTGATACCTGGCTTATCAGGTATAGAGGATCGCTTCACTTTCCGTGTAGTCCGATTTCTCTTTATGGCAAAGTACGAGCAACGATACCCTTGCCAGCTAGTTCTGGAACGCGGAAAATACCCAATGTCATCCATTGTTTTAATGTCATTCTCTCCTAGCTAATCAAGGCGCATCGCGTTAGCTCACGTTATCCTTATCCAGCCAATTAGGGCATACCGCATTAGCTTACGCCTCTTAGATGTAAGACATATGTAAACCGCAACCACAAATGCGTGTTAGTCATTGCATAGAACGAAGAGTACCGCGTACTTAATTTGCAATTAGATAGTTCGTTTTCATTTCAGCTTCATACGCTATCATCAGGTAATCGATCCCTTGAATCTCGTAAACGTAAGTATAGTGTCTTCTACAATGCATTTGCAACAACTAATTGCAAACCATGGTTAATTCATTGAAACTACTGTATCTCTTTAATTGGATGATATTATCAGTAATATCGCGAGTGCAGTGTTAAATCATTCGACCTAGCCGCTCGGTTTCATAGAACATAGTTGTATAGACTGAAGAGTACCGCGTATACAGTGAATTCAGTGTGGAAGCGCTCTAATTTGCAATTAGATAGTTCGTTTTCATTTCAGCTTCATACGCTATCATCAGGTAATCGATCCCTTGAACCTCGTAAACGTAAGTATAGTGTCTTCTACAATGCATTTGCAACGACTAATTGCAAACCACGGTTAATTCGTGTGAAACTACTGTATCTCTTTAATTGGATGATATCAGTAATATCGCGAGTGCCGTGTTAAATCATTCGACTTAGCCGCTCGGTTTCATTACGAACGAGTGTCTGCGGGATTTATCTCTGGTAAGTACCTACCTACTAGGAGTCTATGTTATTATAAACTAGAAAATATTTTTAATATAATGTATTGTTATTGTACAAGGAGCATGTCCGAAATAACTCTAAGTTTAGTAGAGTACATGAACTATGTCGGTGGAAATATGAATGCAAGATGTGTGGTTGAAGGAGAAGAAGTTTTAAATGCTGGTCACATTATTTTACATGGCAGAACAGATTATAGCTCTTCTCATATTAATTTGGTTGCTATTTGTCTGCAAACTACTGCTCTGCAGTTCGAAGCACATCAAATTAATGGAGAACTTATTATTTTAAATAAGTCGGCTAAAATAAAATCAATGATTTGTTCTTGCAAAGCGGGTGCTGGTAGACATTGCAAGCATACATCAGCGTTTCTAATTTTACTGACCAGGTGTGTTTTCAAAGAAAGAGCAGTATATCACTTTACAGGGTGACTCAAAATAACGGAGACAAACATTTTTAGTTATAATTCTATTAAACGAAAAAATGTAACAAATTTAATAATAAACTATGACAATGTGGACCTTTGATAACGACATATTTCACGATTTTACGGGCAAATTTTGATGATCTTGCGGTTCCTAGAAGTGTTAGCGGTGCGGTTTCTTCCTCTTCCGGCACGGTTGCCGCCATAGCCAAGCTCCTTGAAACGATTGATGGCTTTGGATACAGTCTGTCGAGACACATTGAGCAAACGAACAATTTCACGTTGACGTTTTCCTTGACGAAATAGCTCCAAAATTGCACTTCATTTGTTGGACATTCTGAAAACATAACAAAATTAAGGAGTATAAAATTGAAAATGCGTACACTGGTACATAAAAACATGAAGAATCCGATAAAACAAAAATGAATTGGATACAGTACAATATATTCGTATCAGGAAATGTTAAACTTGGTCTCCGTTATTTTGGGTCACCCTGTAAATCAATGAAATGCAAAATACTTAACTCTGGTTATTTTTGTGATTTCTATCTGTTTTATTTTTGTTTCAGGGAAGATTTGTCCAAATTAGAAGACATATCAGCGACACAATTGAGCTGCGCCTGGAAAAATGAGAAGGGATCGGTAAAAGAAAAATACAAAGCAGTGCTGATTACCGATATGCCATGTTTGCAAGCCAAGCGGGATGTTTTTTCAGAACAGAGCAACGATGTGGGAAATTCTATGTTGGCATATTTTATGGAAAATTTGCCAAATTCTACCATTGCGAAGCATCGGTAGGTATAGCTTTTTTTGTTGTACAGAAGAAAATTGTAAGAAATTTAAACAAATGTTTTACCACATATTTAGGAATGGACGTTCCATTGGACCAGCTGTAATGAATATTGAGGAAAACGTGCAACCAATAATTGCCAACGTTGAAATCCTCAATAACGCGGCACAGTCAATCGTAATGATGGAATTGGCTGCATATTCGTGTCATTTTGTAGGAGATTGCTGCGATAATTTGTATAACAGCATCTTAAATGAAGACATATACCAAATGTTCGCATTAGCTCAACATTCTCATGAATGGCATAATGCAAGACCATATCGCATTACTGGATCTCGTTGCTATCAAATTTTCACCTATAGTGGTGCTGCTTGGGAGACGAAAACGAGAAAGTATTTCTGGCCTAAAATTTTTACTAACAAATTTGTAAGACACGGAATGAGATATGAAAATGATGCCAGAATAGCTTTTGTTAGATACACCGGATTGGTGGTCACTGAGTGTGGCATGGTAATTTGTCTCCAAAATAAATGGTTGGGGTTTTCGCCTGATGGCATTGTTTTGGAAGGCAATGAAAAAGCAGTGGCCTTGTTAGAAATAAAATGTCATTTTGCTGGTAAGCTGGTTTTCTAACGATCTAATTGTTTTTTACTCTACAAAATGCTCTAACTTTATTGCGAGATTTCAGATTAATATTGTCAACTAAGGTTTTTGCATTTTGGAATATTGTGTAGTATATTATTATTGCAGGTGCTTCATCATCTATCGAGGATGCTGTGAAGTCATGCTCATTTTTAAGAGAAGAAAATGGCCAATATTATTTGAAAGAAAACCATTCCTATGATGGTCAAATACAGCTTGGCCTAAGCATGCTCAATTTAGAAAAATGTTTTCTAATGTTATATGTCTCTTTTGACGAAAGTTTCATCATCGTAGAAGTATCTTTTGCCTATGGATTTTCCATTACAATGCTGAAACAAATTAAATCCAATTATTTCTCGAAGATGTTGCATGTTATATGTACTGAAGATCAAATGTAAAATTAGGTCTTTCTGTACAATGAATATACTTGTAATTTTAATACTTGACAATTACAAGATGTATTTATTATTTTATATCATTTTTTATTACTAAACAGAACATAATTCCAACAAAAGTTGTTTCATTTCAATACTTAACTTCATTAATAATGCAATATACGATAGTTGGGTGCAGTTTTTAGCATGTAAAATGTGGCTTTAATTGTAGTGATTTTCATAGTCCTAGTGCTATAATATCCCTACAAAAGTATTATCTAAGTCAAATTTTAAAATTTGAAGGGGATTCTAAAGCATTATAACTATGCATTTTCTAATTTGAGCTCGTTTCCACACCACCCATTAGGTAGAGCTCCCGGCGTATTTTTTTTAAAGTGGTGTCCCCAATAGGCCTAATCCACTAACATGACTTTTTTTTATTCATTTATTAGGTAATTTAACATTTAAATATTGTTTAACAAATAACAGATTTCTTATCTAAGATCACTGAACTTGACATATTTTAACAGCCTGCTAAAAACTACCTTTAACTAACGTATTTTGCGAGAATTCCTAATTCCATTAGGAAAATGTATAGGGGAGAGTCTGGAACAGTGGCCACCTTTTTATATAAAGAGATGAACCATTGAAATTATTTACTTTTTTGAGAAGGTGATGCCATAAATTACTTTTGTAGAGCTTTGGCATCATAACAACCTAATACTCAAATTTAAAAAAAAACGTTTTTTTTAAAAACAGCAATTTTTAAAAACGTCTACAAGGTGGCCACTGTACCTTCAATGACGGTACAGTGGCCATATCTGTCTGGAACACTGGCCACTTTTCAAATAAGTTAAAAATGAATCAGAAAATGCTATTTATTTTTTAAAAAGTACATTTTACTAGTTTAGTTTACATTGTACGAAGACAAATCTATAGGAAAAGAGAAAAGATTAGCCGTTCTTGATGTTCCGCTGATTTTTTTAGGTTGCATCAAATGAAGAATAATGTCATCGGCTGGAACGGTCGATATGTCTGGAATATTTGGATATATAAAATTATTCCGTGGCGCCTAAGAAAAATTATATTGAACTCCTCGTGGTTTAACTTATTTATTATGCGACCAACATAATATTTAATTTTTTTTTTCGTCGAAAACTTGACTAATACAAAAGAGCCTTTAGTTATCGTCGCTACATCATTCATTAAAAGATTATCTTCTTCTCCCGACTGAGAAAAGATATCAATGTCTTCAGAATCTGTCAACTGTTCGATGCTTTCATAAAGTTGAGTGTTTTCAGAAAGTTTAATTTTAGAAACTTTACTTTTTTTTGGGGGCTTTGGTGCAAGATTTTAAACTATGTCCAAGGTGTCTTTTTACACTTAAATTTTTGTTTAAACTCGATTTTCTAGCTTCCTTCAATTTTTCCTCCTCTTCGAGTTTTTTTAAAACTGGGGTGTTTGTCAAAATTTCAGATTTTTTTCTTTTTTCTCTGAAACTTTCTATTTTCATTCGAAACTGTTACCTTTGGAAATGGTTTAAGGTCAGTGGGTGAAACAAGCAATTTCTGGTTCCTAATTGAATTTTAATTCCTAGCGCTTGTCGATGGCATATCAATCATGACTTCATTATTGTAAATTGTTTGTTTCGAGTTGTTTTCACTCAAACCGTCTTTATTTATTATTTGTATGTCTGTTACGGTTGAAGGGCTAAAGTCATCGTCGTTAAATTTAAAGGATAGTAAACACTCTTGTCTAGAGGCTGCAGCTTATGACTAGTGTGAGGTGGTAGCGTTAGTAATATTACATGATAGTCCTTAGCCATCTTTATGATTTGTAAAGAAATGTGAGCTTCATGGTTATCCATGACTAGTAATACTGGTGATTCAGCTGTGGTTCTGGCATGTCTAATAAAATGTTGAAACCATTGCACAAAGAGTTCCGACGTTATCCAACCTGAGGTTGAAGCGACCCCGACAGTTCCGGGGGGAGCATTCTTAATCATATAATTCTTGTAATTTTTTCTAGGAAAAATTAAAAGGGGGGGAACATTATTTCCAATCGCGTTGACACAACCTAGCATGGTAACCAAAGTTCCCCGTTCACTAGATGTTACTAGGCCAACTTGTTTTTGGCCTTTTCTTGCAATGACTTTCCCTGCTTCTTGAACGGTTGTAAGCCCCGTTTCGTCCACGTTGTACACTTGATCGGGTCCTAATTTGTACTTATCATATATTTCGTGAACATTATCAAAAAATCGTTGGACGACTGGCTTGTTGAAGCCCATAGCTCTACCTAACGACGTAGCTTCTGCCGATCTTAAGGATAACTCACTTCGACGCTTGAAAAATGCGTTAAACCACAATCTACCGGCAGTTTCATTTTCTACCCACGAAGGTGGTATTTTCTTCCTATTTGCCAATGCTAAATCATACGCTAATTTTCTCGCACATTTAGGATTCAAGCCGTGATGGAGTTTTGCCATGGTTTGGAAGTATTCGCTTAAGATGTCTTCTTCTTCCAAAGAAAATATTTGGTTTACAGTATAATTTGGTTCTAATCTTGGTGCTCCTTCTAAGATGGGTGAGTTCCAATCAATTTCATCTCTTCTATCCTTGACTTTGTTTACATAACGCCTTAAAGTTGTGCGTGGAATTCCGTATTGCATTGCAGCGGCTTTAACTGACAGTCGAAAATATTCTATATCACGAAGTGTGCGTTGCGCATAGTTTCAGCGGAAGTTTTACCTATTATATTATCTGTTTTTTTTGCGACGAGGCATTTTGTAGCATTTCTGAAATAAAAAAGGTCAAAACTTAAGCACAATATTTAGGAAGGTACAGTGGCCACCCTTTTAAAGACTTACAGAGTGGTGGCCACTGTACCTACAGTAGATGGTGGCCACTGTACCATCAGTCACGCCTTAAAATTAAAAATTACTTACAAAAAAAAATTATGAAAAGGATGCAGAAAAATAATATGCCAGAGGATACTTACATATATTTTGGCTATCGTTTGCCACGGGTCTTATATTTTTACTCGTTGAAAACACTAAAATATTACAAAAATACTTTCCCGAAATATGTTTACAACACGTGCTAAATTTTGAGGTTAAGCATTTACCCAAGAAAATGATTCAAGAATGCTACAACTAACATCATGAATAGAAACGGTAATTAATTATAACCTTACTGGCTAGATGGCGACACAAAATCTTTTTAAATAAAAACTCTGTGGGTATGTGGCCACTGTACCTGCATGGCCACTGTTCCAGACTCTCCCCTACCTATGTAATATGAAAACTTTACAAATTATTTCTCCTATTCCATGTTTGTATCTTTAATTTACGTGTAGTAATCTATATTTTTCAAAAAAATGTTCTAAAAAGAACTAAAGAAATCTTTCATCAGATAGAATTGGGGCTGAAAGATTTGTAATGCCACAGATTATTGAAAAAATTTCGTCAATTCTAGGAACTAGAGACCACTGAAGTTTACTAATAATTTAAAAAATTTTTAATCTTTGATTAGATCGCTCTATATGGACCCTGGCAGAAGCAATTTTTTGATTCAGATGTGCCTCTTCACTTGAAAGTTGTTTTTTATTTCTAAAAGGAGGCCTTATTACTTTAATTTTATGCATTGCAGCAATATCATCAATTAAAAATCCCTTATCCACCATAACAGCATCTGTATTTGGTAATAATTTGTTTATTAAATTGCTTTCTTTAAAAATTAACATATCAGAAGCTCGTCCACCATAGGCGTTTCTAATAAAAGTGATCATCCCAGCAGGAGAAACACCAGTCATAAACTTAACGGTATTACTCTTTTTGTACTGAGAATAAAATTTAATTCGACAGCACAAACATTTTGGTGTTTGAATAAGAATTTCTGTGCAATCTAAAACTACTCTACAATTTTTAAAGTTTTCAAAACATTTTAACAGGTTTTTTGAAATTTCTTCACAAGAAGGAAAATATATGCAAGATTTTAGAACTTTACTTAAAATTGGTAAAGTGTCAAGAAAGTAGATTCTACATAACTGGTTGGTTATATTGAAAAGAGCACCCAAAGTAATATAACTCAGATCAAGTTTTAATTCGGTCATCGTTAAAATAATCCTTTCTTTTATACTAAGTCTATGTGACCGTGTATCTTGTTGCACTCGTTTCGTCATCTCCACTATACATTCCCAAAAATGTTAGTTATTTATTCCAGTAAAACTTCTTAAAGAGCTGTCCGTTTTTAACAAGTCACTAAGAGTTGAAATTTTTGGTGTATCTACTTGTACTTTAGCATCACGTACCCTCACTAAACTATTAGTAGCGCTATTTATTTCTATTTCTGTTATATCTTGCTTTGTGTTAAGCAAATTAATCAGACCTTGGGCAGCTTGAATCTCAGCCTCAGTATTATAACCCTCGGCAGCTTCAATCTCAGCCTCAGTATTATTTTCGTCGACTTCAAATTGACCACATGGACCATCTGGATGACCTTCCATTAATTGCCGGTTCTGATATCTTTCAGCTCGATAGGAGTGTGAAGATTGTGCCTTCGAGGTGGAGGACACTGTTGTCGGTGTAGGAAGGTTTTGAGAAGGAACCGCTGTTTTCTTTAATTCTCAACCCTTACTTTCCGATTTTTGACCTTAGAAAAATAAAAAAATTCTTAAGATAATACTTCTGTTGCCTGTAGTAGTTCAAAATTAATTTAACTTAACTTTTACTAGGTAATAATCAGGCCAAAAAAACAACAAGAATCACTACACGTCTGACGTTTCGGTTCCTCTTCGAGCCCTCTTCAGAGACGTCTCTGAAGAGGGCTCGAAGAGGAACCGAAACGTCAGACGTGTAGTGATTCTTGTTGTTTTTTTTGGCCTGATTATTACCTAGTAAAAGTTAAGTTAAATTAATTTTGAAAATAAAAAGTATATTTCAAATGTTCGAAATCATAGATTAGAATGTTTACCTTTGTTAAAGAAATCCTCTGTCCTGAAGTGTAGAGAGCAAACCTTCATATATTTGGTCACTGGCTTGCCAATACGAAGTCTAACTATCCAGGCTTTTCTTCGATCCACTAACTCTTTTCCCATCCTGGATTCCAAATAAACTTTCCTTGATTTCTCTTTAGGAAAGAGATGAAAACTTAATTCTTTTTCAGGGTCGTTTTTGGCCCAGGAATGGCATTGAGGAATACAACAATAATGGTTCGAAAGCTTGGAGGAAGACATTTCAGTTTTTAGCAAAACAACAGTGACCAAAATAATAAACAACAAAAGATAAATAATGATGATAACAGCACAAATAGCACTCGAAATCGGCGAACAGTAGACGTAAACAAATACGTTAAATGGCCGGACGGCTAATGTAATGTACGAGAGAAGGGTTCCGTATTCGGCTACCAGAGGTCATATCGCTTAGCATGGAATCCCAATAGAGTTGCGCGATAGTACCGATGAAAAGGAAGAGCAAATCGGAATAAATCATCACTGAAACATAAACCAAACAAATATATTTGCCAACTCAATAATATGTTATAGTCTTAACCAAAATAGGGTTTACGTGTTTT
Organism: Xiphydria camelus; assembly: GCA_963678675.1. Classification (NCBI taxonomy): domain Eukaryota; kingdom Metazoa; phylum Arthropoda; class Insecta; order Hymenoptera; family Xiphydriidae; genus Xiphydria; species Xiphydria camelus. Next base: position 17,289,222 of record OY783194.1, read on the forward strand.
TTTTAATCACGCCAAAGCAGAAGCCAATTGGGTGAAACTATCATTATACCGTACACGAGCATATAATATTATAACTAGCTATTCGACTAAAATTGCAAAAGTACTCTCCTATTGTACATGAAAAAAATCCTAACAAGAAGTGTGAATTATAAACGATTGACAAGCAAGTTTGCAGGGTGAAACTAACCCTCAAAGTTAGGGTAAAAGCCATATTATTGAAGCGTCTTCGAAAGCACTCAAGAAAAAATGTTTCTTTTATATGCCAAGTCATTAAGCTCATGAAACTTCATCAGAAGGCACATCCCTTTTTGCATAAACGTATGCAAAAATTAGCCCTATTTCAAACATTTTTGTGCTTGTTATGATTTTAAACAATTATTGTGTAGTTCGATATTAATGATTTTTTAATATATTATAGTTCTAATCAAAGTAAGGTTCACGTGTTTTTCTATTAATATCTATTTATATGAATGTACCTCGTATTTCTTTTAATATACGCCAGTATGACGGGATGCATATCGGTTGGTGCACCCCGTCCGCTATGGTTCCCTGTATTTTCATGATAATACCTGCAGGCTGAGATCCGAAACAAATGGCAATGCTTACATTTATTTTCTCGATTATTCGAAAACATGCAAATGAGTCTTGAATTTAAAATGAAGCGTTTGTTACTTTAACCACTAATGAGATTACCAATGTTTGTCGGACTGATAGTTTCATTTGGATCGGATCTTGGCTGTCGATATTACCACCAAGTTACAGGAATCCACAGTGGACGAGTGCACCAACCGATATCAATCCGTTATACTGGCATTTATTAAAACAAACACGGGGTATATACGTATGAGCGGTGTAGGGGTAGGTTCACTACTTTCATTTGTAATGTTAAATCAAAATAGAGAAACACTTGAACCTTACTTTGATTAGAACTATAACATGCTACAAAATAATTAACAACGAACTGCACAATAATGTTTTCAAATCGTAAAGAAAAAGATGTTTAAAATAGGGGTAGTTTTTGTATAAGTTTTTGCAAAAAGGAAGCACTTCCCTGGACATTTGAAAAATGTGGCTTTCACCCTAACTTCGAGGGTTAATTTCACCCTGTAAGCTTGCTTGCTAGTCGATCATAATTGAGGGGATTAGAATAAAAGGGGTATAAGTAGGGGAGATCGGGGGGTTATGAGACGGGTTTTGTTTTTGTAAAAAAAGTATAATGAACACTTTTTTTCTGCGCATAAATGTTGTCAAATCGTGAGTAAGCATAACAACACTTTAAAAAAAGATGGGTTTGCTGAAATTTCAAAAAATCCTATAAGTTTGGCCTGTTAGCTCGAAAGTTGGTTTTTCTGGATTTTTACAATGTTCGGGGGGTTGTGAGACACGCCTTCAAATCATAGAAAGTGGCATACGTTTATCAAAATTGTTTATTCAAATTAAAAAAAGAAAGCAAATGTTGCGGCTTACAATGTATTCAAGTTTAAAAAGGTTAGATTTTTACATATAACTAATAAACAAGTTTTAGGTGCAACTCGCTACAAAATAAAGAAAAAATCATTTAAAGAAGGCTAAATTAATTAAAAACAATTAAAATTCCACAAAACGTGCAGTGTTCACAAAAAATTCAAAATACGCCCATAAAATACGATTTTTAGTAAATCGCTTTAAGAAAGAACGTGTCTCACAACCCCCCGAAAATGTTGTCTCACGACCCCCCAAGTTCAATATTTTTAAAATAGCCACCGCTTCATGGATACATAAAATGTTTATCCAAAATTCTTTTTGTGTGTCAAAAGGCTACTCACCAAGGAATGATTTATATCTATACACTTTTATGAACAGCTTGTAAACATGAGTGAAAATCCTGCAAACACAAATGGTCGAAAAAATTTAAAAACACCAAATTTAAGTTGCAATCTGAAGAGATACTAAGAATCCGCGTCAACGCGACGAGTGTCAAAAGAAAATGGAGATACAGGACGAGAATGAAGTTCGACAGTCATTGGTACATGTCGCACTTTTCAATTCAGTGCTGTGAGCTTGTCTCACAACCCCCCGATATCCCGTACTTATTTTATTCTAAACTTTATTTTGTTCTAAGGTACAAAAATACAAACACCTTAATTTTTTGCAGAATAATGTTAATAATCTAGATTAACCAAAAGATAAATTTTGATTTCCCCCAATTTTATTAAATAATTTTCCCTTAAAGTAAAGTAAAGTAAAGAGACAAGCTCACAGCACTGAATTGAAAAGTGCGACATGTACCAATGACTGTCGAACTTCATTCTCGTCCTGTATCTCCATTTTCATTTGACACTCGTCGCGTTGACGCGGATTCTTAGTATCTCTTCAGATTGCAACTTAAATTTGGTATTTTAAAGTTTTTTCGACCATTTGTGTTTGCAATATTTTCACTCATGTTTTCAAGCTGTTCATAAAAGTTTATAGATATAAATCATTCCTTAGTGAGTAGCCTTTTGACATACAAAAAGAATTTTGGATAAATATTTTATGTATCCATGAAGCGGTGGCTATTTTAAAAATATTGAATTTGGGGGGTCGTGAGACAACATTTTCGGGGGGTTGTGAGACACGCTCTTTCTAAAAGCGATTTACTAAAAATCGTATTTTATGGGCGTATTTTGAATTTTTTGTGAACACTGCACGTTTTATGGAATTTTAATTGTTTTTAATTAATTTAGCCTTCTTTAAATGATTTTTTTCTTTATTTTGTAGCGAGTTGCACCTAAAACTTGTTCATTAGTTATATGTAAAAATCTAACCTTTTTAAACTTGAATACATTGTAAGCCGCAACATTTGCTTTCTTTTTTAAATTTGAATAAACAATTTTAATAAACATATGCAACTTTCTATGATTTGAAGGCGTGTCTCACAACCCCCCGAACATTGTGAAAATCCAGAAAAACGAACTTTCGAGCTAACAGGCCAAACTTATAGGATTTTTTGAAATTTCAGCAAACCCATCTTTTTTTAAAGTGTTGTTATGCTTACTCACGATTTGACACAATTTATAGACATAAATCATTCCTTAGTGAGTAGCCTTTTGACACACAAAAAGAATTTTGGATAAACATTTGATATATCCATGAAGCGGTGGCTATTTTAAAAATATTGAACTTGGAGGGTCGTGAGACAACGTTTTCGGGGGGTTGCGAGACAGGCTATTTCTAAAAGCGATTTACTAAAAATCGTATTTTATGGGCGTATTTTGAATTTGTTGTGAACACTGCACGTTTTGTGCAATTTTAATTGTTTTTAATTAATTTATCCTTTAAATGATTTTTTCTTTATTTTGTAGCGAGTCGCACCTAAAACTTGTTTATTAGTTATATGTAAAAATCTAACCTTTTTAAACTTGAATACATTGTAAGCCGCAACATTTGCTTTCTTTTTTTAATTTGAATAAACAATTTTGATAAACGTATGCCACTTTCTATGATTTGAAGGCGTGTCTCACAACCCCCCGAACATTGTAAAAATCCAGAAAAACCAACTTTCGAGCTAACAGGACACTTATAGGACTTAATACACTTTTATCCTGGGGTACAGATATGATGTCCGAGAAATGTGTCGAGATGGTACTTTGAATTTGAGCACGTTTGGTTTAGCGCCATCACATATTCGAAAACAACTTTTCCATCTTCATCTATCATTTCGGCTAAATACGATACAGCTTGGGAAAGTTGGTATGATCCAGTAAAAAGAATCTTCAATTTCGTTTCGGTCATTTCTGGAAAGTCAAGGACTTCGTCAGAAGTGAGAGTTTTGAAAAGAACCTTTCGCCGGATCCAACCTTTCGTCTCTGCCTCGGTAGCTAGATCATTTTCCATACCATTCTGATTGTACATTCTTTCTAAAATTTCATCCGTGTATTCTACATCAGATTGTAGCCTTTTGCCGTACGAGTTATTAAAAAATGAGGCAATTCTAAAATAAACTCCAACTTTAGGTATCAGTTTGTTGTCGATTTTGTGATCTAGAAGACGATATTTTTGTTTGAGAATGCCGTGAACAGATTCAACCACCCAGCGAATTTTAGTCACAAAACGAGATTGGTCAGATTCTTGAGTCGTTAATTGCTTGCGCTTCCCTTTCAAAGCAGGCATCAATACTTCAAAATCTTTATCTTCGAGATATTGTTTTATACAGGGTGTTATGCAGGTCGATGCAAACCTTATATGAGCTGATAGAATACCTCATTTAGAACCTATTTAGCCACAGTTACCTTAGTACAAACTGATAGTTTTCGAGCTATTCGCCAATGAAAGAATGAAGATAATAACTCTTACATTCATTTTTTCAGTTTGAATTCTTGCTCTAACTGTATTTTTCTATTTAATATGGTAAGGATTGTCTAAAAACGAAGTAGAGATTAATAACATCATTTTAACACATTGAAAACGGGTGATAACATTATCACTTTTTTGCGAATAGCTCGAAAATTATCAGACTTTGTACTAAGGTAACTGTGGCTAAATAGGTTCTAAATGAGGTATTCTATCAGCTCATATAAGGTTTGCATCGACCTGCATAACACCCTATATATCGAAAACCGCGATCGAGTACAAACATATCTTTCTTTTCTAGTAATGCACACAAACCATTCTCGTCTTGAATGACAGATTCTAGAATTTTTCATCATTTTCATTGGCAGGAAAAGGTCTGAGCATATCTACTATGTATCCATTAGTAGTACAAATCGTAAAAGGCTTGCAAAGAGGAACTTTCTTTTGGCCAGAGAAAGATTTTTTTTGGTATTCATTATTTGTACTTTTTTGGTGTCGTGCATAGGTACCATCACAAATTAAAAATACAGAGTCCGCGTTGAACAACTTTTTTGCGATTTTCGTTGTATGGTTTTTCAAAAGGTCCGCTCTGTTAATACTTTTAATGCCAAAACGAGTTGGTAAGATATCATTTTCAAATGATGTAACTGCGCTAGCACAGTAATCTGAAATCATCTGTTCATGTGTTCTATACCTAATATCTGTACCCCAGGATAAAAGTGTATTAAGTCCAATTTTTACAAATTGGACTTAATACACTTTTATCCTGGGGTACAGATTAGAAGCTAACATTTTGTTGGAATTTCCGGTTCGGAGTTTGAAAAGAAATACAATGAGGGCTTACATTATAGACCGCGACTCCCTATCCCCCCCCCCCCCCCCCTATTTTGCATGGAAACCATCAAAAATTATTCGACGAGCTGAAATACTGAGTAAAATGTTCATGAAAAATGGAATCGTTCCAGTAATAGATGAAAACAGTGACGAGGATTAAAATTGTTTGTTCATCGAGTATTTATAAGTGAGAGGCCAGAAATGAAACACTCCGTATCGAGAGATGCGAGCTCGTTCATAGTAAAGGAAGCATTGAAATAATAATAAATAAATAACTAATATCTTTGAGACTATTCCAAAAAATGAACAATTATCATATGCCGAATTATCATAAAAGTGGAAAAATTCCTTTGTAGTGAGTGTACAGTGTATATCATATATACAGGGCTTTAGAAAAGTCTGGAAACGGTCGATTATTCGGTAAAATATAGAAGGTATCAAAAAAAGTTAAATACAAAAGTTTTAGGGTTTTTAAGCGTCTACTAGACAGTTAAAGTTTTAATTATACAGGGTTGGTCATAAAGTCGTGACACACAAAAGTTGCATTTTTTCTAATGGAAATCCCTGTACGTTATTGGATATATAAATTCGTCCTTCAATTTTGAGCAATAATTGTAATTGACATAATGCACTTAAATTCAACCGTTTCCGAGTTATCGAGTTTTGAAAATTTTAAATATGTTATAAAAAGTGAGTTAGTTTCCATGGAGATCATCTGTCGTACCTAGTTTTGACGACGTCTTGTTGACGACCTATTGTCATTTTCCTAAAAGTTTCGTGGTTTTTTGCTTTAATAATTCCTCAGTGCAATGCAATTAACCGAAGAAGAGCGAATTTCTATCCTTATGATAAGAGGATATGGTGACAGGGTTCGTAGCTATGAGCAAGTGGCGAATTTGTTTAATGACACGTTTGTAGATCGACCGCCGATAGCTAAGTCTACTGTTCAAAAAACTGTCCATCGTTTTGAACAGTTTGGTTCGGTAAAAGACCGTCCGCGAACAGGGCGCCCAAAAAGCGCGACGAATGAAGAGAAAAGCTTAGAAGTAATGCAATCTTTCATTGAGGATAGGCATGTTTCAATTCCAAAAGCTGCCCAGGAACACGAAATCTCCACGTTTTCAGTGCATCGTATTCTTAAAGGATGCAAATTCCACCCATATAAAGTTACTTTAGTTCAAGAATTGAGTGGTGATGACTACGACAGGTGATTGGAACTTTGCGAATTGTTGATGCAAAAATGTGATGAAAATGTGCATTTTTCGAGAAAAATTGTTTTCAGCGATGAAGCGACATTTAATTTAAATGGTACCTTAAACCGTCATAATTGTCGTTATTGGAGTGATTCTAATCCACGCTGGATGATTGATAATCACACCCAAACACCAGAAAAGACTAACGTCTGGTGCGGAATAATTGGTAGACAAGTGATAGGTCCATATTTCATAGATGGTAATCTAGATGCCAGAAAATATTTGGAATTGTTACAAAATTTGATTGTGCCTGGCATTCATGGAGCCGTCGGTGAAGGTTATGCATCGACATGGTTTCAACAAGATGGGGCGCCTCCCCATTTCGGCCGCGAAGTCAGGGCATATTTGGATGAAGTTTTTCCTCTAAGATAGATCGGAAGGCGAGGCGCAATTGAGTGGCCGGCCAGGTCACCCGATTTAACGCCTCTTGACTACTTCCTCTGGGGTCACCTGAAAACTAGGGTTTACAAAACTAAACCACGGGATATTAATGAGCTCAGGCAGCGGATAATCGACGAAATTCAGCTTGTGAATGAAAATCAATTGAACAACGTGGTAGACGGTTTTTATACAAGATTGGCACATTGTCAAGCAGTGAATGGTGCACAATTTGAACACCTTATCAAATAAAAAAAATGCGTTTTTTATTCAACATAATATTTTCTCGGTTTTTAGGTGCCATTTTCAAACTTCTATTTTCAATTCACTTTAAATATTGTTACAAATTAGGTATTGACTATCGAAAATAATTGTTCCCCGTTCAAATAAATGTTTAAATTTGAATTATTTAGTGGGGTTTATTCAAAGATCAATTTTCAAAACTGGATAACTTGGAAACGGTTGAATTTAAGTGTATTATGTTAATTACAATTATTGCTCAAAATTGAAGGACGAATTGATATATCCAATAATATACAGGGGTTTCCATTAGAAAAAATGCAACTTTTGTGTGTCACGACTTTATGACCAACCCTGTATAATTAAAACTTTAACTGTCTAGTAGACGCTTGAAAACCCTAAAACTTTTGTATTTAACTTTTTTTGATACCTCGTATATTTTACCGAATAATCGACCATTTCCAGACTTTTCTAAAGCCCTGTATATAGAAGGTAGGTGATGAGCCGTGTACATTTGTTAATATTTTTCAGTGGGGTACACTTCCGATGAAATTGGAAAATTTATGTTATTAAGGACATTCCAAAGAAAAAAATGAGAAAAGAATTGGAGGTGTTCCGATTAATTATAACATAAAAAAAATTGTTTAAAAACTTCACACATTTTTTTGGGCGAATTTTTGAAAAAAAATTCAAGATTTTTTTTTAATTCGCTCTTCAGAAAGAGTAACATATATTTTTTCATGAAAATCGGTCGAGCCGTTCCGGAGAAAAAGCTGTTTTTCGATTTTACTTCCCCCCTCATAACTCCCCCCTATAACGATTAGGGGTCTTAAAATTTAGGAGATTTAGTTTCTCATAGATGCCTATCGATCATATAAATTTGGTACTGATACACGTGGGGGCAGATTTCACATGCTTATTCCGCTAGGTCCTTTCAGCAAACCCATCTTTTTTTAAAGCGTTGTTATGTTTACTCACGATTTGACACAATTTATGCGCAGAAAAAGTTTTTTCATTATACTTTTCTTATAAAAAAAAAACCCCGTCTCATAACCCCCCGATCTCCCTTACATTTTCTAAAAATTTTTTAAAATTATTTTAAATTTCAAAAAAAATAAATAAAATCCAAGACAGAATTACCCATGCAACATATAGACCGAGATAAAGCTATTTTCTTTAAATGCAAATAAACTTTAAATGCAAGATTAACAAATTAAAGTGGGATAATCTACAAAAACTCAAATAAAAAATGTACAAATAAAAAATCTTTTTTTATTAAAGTTCACGAAATATTGAGAACAAAAGGGGACTAAGTGCATTTTCTTTTTGTTTAATATCTCGTGTTTTTGAAAATATAGAACCATGTCTAGTTTTTGGAAATTATTTATAAATATTTTGAATAAAATAGTAAATATTAGAGATCACATGCATAGATCCTGACTTTTTAAAATTCAAATAACTATATCCTTCACACACATTAACTCGAAACTGTGGAATATGCACTATACCCCTTTTATTCTAACCCCTTCAATTCATAATTCTTGTTACCACATTTTCATGTACAATGGGAAAGTACTTTTGCCATTTCAATGAAATAGCTAGCCACTATACACATATGCTTGTATACAGTATGGAGGTAGTTTCACCTAATTAGTTTCTGTTTTGGCAAAATTAAAAAAAAAACAAACCCTAGTTTGCTTAGAACTATATTATAAAGTTATTAAAATTGGATGGAGTGATAATATTTTTAATCAACGATTAGCAGGAAAAAGTTGAAAGTAAGGGTAGTATCTCCATAATAGTTATTGTAAAATAATGGGCGATATACGTTTTGCTAGAGCTCCATAGCCCTAATAATTTGGCATAGGAATAATTTTTTTCCTGAAATGATTTTATGTGATACTTATCTCTCTATTCTATTATATAATAGTATCTTATGTCATTAGGCAGAAATCCGAGGTTTTTTCAGACTGTGTTTAATTAGGTAGTATCACGAGGTATGATGGGAGGGCGAGCCTCATCCCCTCACCATACCTCGTGCTACAACCTGAACACAGTCTTAAAAATCCGCGGATTTCAGCCGAATGACATATACTATTTTTTCTCACGAATGCCCATTTCTCAAAACAAAACAGAAGTATACACGGCTCATATCACGTTGCGTTTATCAGTTTGGAAAAAGGACCCACTTCGGACTAAGCAATCTTTTGACAGCCTACGGACTCCCGGTCGGTGTCACGCGGGAAAAACGCCATCTTACGGTCTAAAAATAGGCTGGAAAAGGCCTCGAAACGGCCATGAGTGGGGAAAAATAGTTTTTCGGATCGACGATCGACCGACCGACCGACCCGATACCTCCTACCCCACTAATCGCCCACTGACGCATCGGTCCGCGAATCGCCTACCGGGGCGTCCCCCCACCAATCGCGTCTCCCCACCACGCGTCAGCCACCAATGGGATGCTGTATGCTATCGATCGTCGATCGGTGCGGTGCAAGCCAGTCGAGCAGAAGCCCGTCTATCCGTTTGACCGGCGTTTTGTTAAATTCGAGCGACGCGAAGCGGTGCGAGATAAGTCCGTTGACCGACCGCCGTCCCCTACAAACTTTGGGGAGCGCCGCGATAGCGGGGCGGGTGCGATAGCCCCTCGGAGGTTGGCGAGCGAAGTGAGCAGGGGGCGGATGCCCCCTAGTATTTAGAAAAAAACTTATTTCTTCTTCTAACTTTGAAGGGTTGTTCCACCCCTTAGGCCCACTTGTTCAATGTAAGTTCAAGGCTGGTTCAGCTTGAACCGCCGTTCTTGGTATATTTCGTATCACACATAATATACCAAGAACGGCGGTTCAAGCTGAACCAGCCTTGAACTTACATTGAACAAGTGGGTCTTAAACGTACATATCAGCAGATATAAAAAATATGTGTCCCTTTTTTAACCTCTTCTACAATATATATAAAGAAATAACATATTTCGGGGCGTCACCAAGGTAACGTTCCTTGTTAACTATTTGTTCAATGTCGAACAAATTTCTCAAGTGATACTTTACACATACGAAAACCTTTATAGGAATACTGCTTTAGAATTTCTAAAACACGTCGCATGATTTGTTTCAAATAATTATAGTATTCAGGAAAGCGTGGCATGTTATGTATCGTGGTATTACAATTAAATTTAACCATTTTTGCAGTGGTCGATTTCTTTAATCGAATAAATCTTATATATGGTACAATATCCGAATTTTGCGATTCGGCATCTTGTCCAACAATGAGTGGCGGAGCTCGTTTTGAGTATTTATGGGCCGACGGGGATAAGTATAAAAAGCCTACCGCTTTACCAGCTCCGCAATACGTTACGTTATTAATGGATTGGATCGAAGCTCAGATTAATAACGAAACAATTTTTCCCGTCTCAACAGGTATGTCGTTATATTATTTTTAACGTAATGAATCTAGATAAGTCTCGTAACGCTATCAAGTTTCCTTGTATATCGACGAAAACTAATTTATTATTGCAGATATACCATTTCCAAAGACGTTCGTACCGTTGTGTCGAAAAATTTTGACCCGTCTATTTAGGGTTTTTGTCCACGTTTATATACATCATTTCGATCGAATAGTAGCTATAGGAGCGGTAAGCATATCTTCATACTTATTGTTAGTCAATAATTAATATTTCGATCTATCTATAATTACTTAACAATATTATTTATATTAATGTTTCAGGAAGCACACGTTAATACATGCTATAAGCATTTCTATTATTTTGTTATGGAATTCGAATTGGTAAACTCTAAAGAATTGGAACCATTAGCAGAGATGACTTCGAAAATCTGCAAAGATCAAACAGTTTCTGCAACGCAAGTTGTATCTCCTACCTATAGCCAGTCAAGGTAGTTTTTCAAAAACATTATCTTCGATTAAATGCAACTAGGGAGATAATACCAATTCTAAAGTAAGATCCATAGAACTTTTATTATTATTATTTATTTGCATATTCACCAGCTTTATGGACTTCCTATGAGGAATAATAATTTCTATTTCTGAAACCAATATACTGCTTCACGTGATGCATAAAACGTTCCCCCCTTTCTCATAAAATAAGGCTCGAATCGGAAATATTTTACGTATTATGATCGGTATTCATTATTTTTAGTTTTCAAAAGATATTAATAGGATAAGTAGGTACGAGAAAGATATCGCATTTTTACAGTCAATCAATTTATATTTATATTTATCTTATTATTTTGCAATTTGATTGATGCAAACGGCGATGGGGAAAATTTCAATCAGTTTTGCTTATTTGTAAATGAGGACTTCCTTTTATTAAAGTTTCATTTTAAGTCCCTTAGAAAAGCAGTATCGTTGATATTTATTGATGATTAATGCGAGATATAAATCAACATTGAAAATAAAATGTTATTAATGAAACATTTTAACTTTGATTATTTATAGACCGCCATAAATAGGTTATTAAAACGAAGGAATAGTACTCTCTGGCATACGAAATAAGTTAATATTATATTTGTACGTATCCCCAACGACGCGCATCTTATAACTAGAAAACGTTCTACTTTTCCGCAGATCTACACTGTTAAAAATATCTATCTTCAATTTAAGAAAAAAGCACTGAAGTTTTTATCAAAGACGAATATGTCTTAAATTTCATGTAAGCTGTATTCTAAATTTTTAGAGAAATATTTCATGTTTTTCAGACAAAGGTTTCTTAATTTTCAGACATACATGGTTCTTAATTTTCAGGCAAGTTTCTTAATGTCGGATAAATATACGATTCTTAATTTTCAAGCAGGTTTCTTAATTTTCAGACATATATGGTTCTTAATTTTCAGGCAGATTTCTGAGTTTTTAGATGTATGTGATTATTAATTTTCGTGCAGATTTCTTAATTTTCAGACATGATTCTTTTATTTGAGAAAAAAATGTGTCGTGAAAACAAAATTTAAAAAACATTTAAGCTAAAGTGATGTCTTCATATGAGCTTAATTTATCGCACTTCTTCACTGCTGCACTGAAGGGCGATCTTCTGGAATTTTTCCTCTGTTTGCTTCCAGTAGGCGGATTTATTTGGAGCAGCATTCTGTAAATATTTACAATTATATGTACCTATTAATTTTTTAATTCACTTCTATTTCACTATTATCATATATCAACAAATTATATTTTTAAATTTACCTCTGAATAAATTCTAAAGTTTTCGAAAGATTTTCTGGGTATTTTAGCCCGAATACAAAGTAGTACAAAAAGGTAATTAGAAAACCTTCCAGTAGGTACATTTCGTGCCTCCAGATAAATTGTCTGCTCAACTGCGATAAAATAAGAGCCTTCATCATAGAGATTTTGTGCTGCAAGAGATAATTGAAGTATTATACAATTATTAAATGCTTAAAGCATATACTTTCTACAAAATTGTATACGCATCACATCTCGCTTGACTATTCTAAATAATTTTACCTCTGATAATTAATGTTAGTGTAGCATTTTTTAAATTACTTTCGATTTCGTCGTTTGCTGCCGCCTCCTGCATAACAGAAATATAATTGTTATTGTTATTATTTGTAAATTTTACTTCTTAACATTATAGTTATAATATTTTGTAATAATTAACTCACATCAACTACAATGTACAGCAAGTTTGCATCTTCCTAGAAATATGCTGTCACCAACGCAAATATTGATAGTAATGAAGGCGGGAGTTTGGCAGCGGGAGTTCTCTGATGCTTCCTTCGATGTCGACAAAATGTCAAGAATGCTGCAGATGCAATTTCCACTCTTTGGTTTGAACGTTACAAAACCGGCAAATGAACATTGTGTTCTCTGTATATTTTTCAGATTTTTAAAAGTTGCCTACTGTGAGAACAAAGGTGAACGCCAGGGTATATCCTCTACGCAGGGTTTATATTAGTAGATGTAGACGACGTAACGAAAGCTATTGCTACGACGTCTCCGGAAGGAATGCCCCAAAGTGTCCCCTTAGCTATCCCAAGTCAGATCAGTCTGTTGCCCTGACAAAGGGTGGGAATAGGACACACACGAGGCCCTCCGGTGTTCGGCCCTGTAACGTCAGAGTCCCAAGAACTCTCGAGTTACCCCACGCCCAGGGTATTATGCTCACACTACTAGGAAAATACGAACTATTTAAAACATGTGCTGAAGCCGACAAGGCGTTAACTTTAAATTTTGTATCGTCAATTTTAAAAGTGTCGTAATATTTTGTCTGCCTTGAAACAGAGGATATTGATGTACATGTTTTCGGTATATGTTCAAATTTTTAAAAAGTGCTCAGCTATAAAAGTATGACATTTGTTTAAATCAAGTGCAGATGAAATGATTAGAATTTGTTTTGATCGATGTAATTTTTATTAGGTTGTTCACCCCTTTTAGTTTCATTAATAAGAAGAAATTAATTAGCTTACCTGCTTTCCTGGGAACGAATTTTCACTATGCACGTTGAAAAATTTGCACTATACGATTCAGATGTTTTCACGTTGCGTTCTGAACTGAGAATGACTACGAGAACGTTTACTCGAAGAAAGGACTATTCGAAAATGTTTATGACTACAAATTCCCAAGAACGGTACAATGAAGGCGGCCGGTTATTCTCTCCAGATGTGTCCAAAGTTTTCCTATCCCGAACGCATGCATTTCTGCAGTTTATTGTCTCGTCCCTACTGATACTTTTAGGCTGGTCACACACACAATGCAAACTCAAAATGTTCGTTGTACATTACCAAAATTTTTTTACATTATATTACAAATTTCTTTCTTAAAAAGAAGGGAATTTCTTTAAAATATATACTGCTAACGATTTCATGGTTAACCGCTTATGTGCAAGGAAACGCGCATGTGCATGTAGGATTTAGACATTGCAGCGTCACAAAATTAAGAAACAGTACCTTAAATTTCATAAATGCAGCTGAATCTTAAGCAATCTGCCTTAAATGCCATAACACGTCAAAATTTGTGCCTTAAATTTAAGAATTTACTGAAATATTAGCAAAATGTTTCTTAAATTTCTGAATAATTCAAGTTTCTTAAAATTAAGAGTACAGATTCGAAAATTTAAGTTACATTTGTAAATGATCGCGTCTGAAAGTTAAGGAAACTTTTAACAGTGTACAACAGGCAGTACGGGAGAGTGGGCGAACTGTGCGCACTTATGGCAAATACATTGCCGTGGAGTGACTTTTGGAGTTGGAGTCAATATAAACATGGCAATAGAAGCTTCAAATATTCTTTCATCATTATGGATCCTCACATTGAACAATGTTTCATTAGGTGACGTTGTGTTTTGCAAAGAAGAAAAAATGCAAATGCGAAAAATCCTTCGTGTGTCGGATAATTGTGCGCAGAACGAAAAACATAGGAAATAACCGAACGAAATTAATCTGTTATGGAATATTAATATGGAAATGAAAAAAATGTATTCAGTGAATGTTTATTTTATCAAAAATTAGTAACAAAATTAGGGAAATTACTTTCTCAAGCAAGAATCACAGATATATATAATTTGCAGCTTTATCAGCTTGCTCTCTTTAGGTAGATACGTCTGTTCTAACAGTATAATCCGAGAATATCTAAAAACAGTTAGAAACAGTCATATATGTGCACAAGAAGTAATTCTGCGTATTTGAGAATGCATGCGTACAATTACCCGCTGCGACCTACTTGGATACGAAAAACAATTATTCATAGATATTTTATGGGGAAAAAATGAGCCATAGTTCAAAAGACACGCAAAATAACGTACTTTCGTAAAATCTGTTAAGTTAAATAAACAAAATAAAATTACGGACTTACCATCTTACTTCCTAGACTTACAAAATTACATGAAAATATTGGACTTCACTCTTTTCGACTTCAATTGTTAGCAGTGCTTCAAATCGATATAACTTACTCTTATTATGATATATATACTATATATCATAAATCATCTTTTGCTTCAACATTTCGACTCGATGACGTTTCCTTCTGTCGAAGAAATGACCGAAACCACGATGCGCATAATTACCTACTGCGCACAATTACCCAACTCTACCCTACTATGCAATAAACGGTACTGATCCGTTTATTTTCTCACTGGAAGCGTTTTAGTCACTCTTCAGCTAAATTACATTCCGCTCCTCTACTATAGGTATGGGATGTTCCAACCACCTTGGATAGTAGCATATGGGTGATTCTCAAAAATGTGGCATTAAAAAAAAAATTTCTTTAACCCTTACGCAACTCCGCTTGACGCCCGAAGCGCGCCGATATCGAGGCACTGGTTTTAGGGCTCCCCCGACCGCAACGGTGCACTATTCCAGTTTTCGTCTCATAACTTCTTTATTTTTCAAGTTATCTCGTTACATTTTTTTTAGTCATGAAGCTAATGATGCTAGGTACATGCCTATTCCTTTTGAAGTGCCTTTTTTTTCCATTTTAAATATTTTTAGACCGGTTCAAAAACCGGTTTAGTTTTTTTTTCGAAAAAAAGTTTTTCCTAATTTTTGTCGCTATAAAGTTTTTGGAAAATACGTTTTCTATACGTCATTTTATTAGAAATTTCATAAGCTTTCCATCGGTGTACGCATTATTGCTATCGGAGGTTCAGGTCAGAATTTATAGGTCATAAATAAAACTTCGGTCATGACGTCATAGTTTCCCTTTATTTCAGAACACAGTCCACTATTGTTCTGGAGTATTCTTTGGTCTCGAATATTTTTGGTACAAAAGAGACTTTGTAAGGCACATTTGAAGGAACAAAAGTACGGATAAAATAACTATGGCACATCGTGAAATCGAAGAAAAAATTAATAAAAACGCATCTAACATGGCACTAGTTCAGTCGAAATTTTTTGCATTTGTGGTATCTTGAAAAACATTTTTCAACATGCAATGCCGGGTTTGTTGGACAGTCCACACAATAAAAATTACTTCGCTTCCGACCACCCGGTTTACTTCGGTCGCTGCAAACAACGCAGTCTTTTGATTTTCCTTTCCCGATTTCGTGGAAAAGTCCACTCATGCGCTCGATGTCCCCTTCGGCTGAGCGTGGAGGCTTACGCTTTGGTTGGACGCGCCAGTCTCCGACTAATTGTTTTATCAGGTTTCGCCGGAATTCAATATGGTCGATCTAGGAATACACAAACATTTATGCATTGGGTTATATTTTTTATTTATTAGCATTTTTTGTGGAATATTTGCTTATATCTACCTTATTTAGGCCTCTCTGTGAACGCAGCAAGTTGAGCAGAATGAAGGAGTTGATTATAGCGATCTCAAGAATCCAAAAAAACAGCTTTCGCCACCATTTCCTGGACTTCCGGGCAAAATTGTACGATGCGCATAAGTGGTCAGCACGATCCACACCTCCCATCTTTGCCGTATAGTTCAAAACGACAGTCGGTTTCACGATTTCCTCTTCATCGCCTCCTACTTTTCGGCGCGTAATGATTTGCGTTTGATCGCCGTGATAGGTGGTCAAAACAAGGACAGGACGTTTGTCTTTCCACCCTACCACGACGACATCCTTTTTCCGCAACGCGACGACATGCCCCTTTTTCTTTTTTTTTTTTTTTTTTTTGCTAGCTGTTTGCCTTTTACTTGTAAAAATAATGAAATATTTTATGTACGGGAAATATTATAATTAGTTTAGCAAAATTCGTCGGTAATACACTTACCTCCGCTGGAAGACCTTTGCGGTTAGGCATGCCTGTTCCAGTCATATGCGTATTTTTCTTCAATATCTCCTCAGCTAAATCGACCCCCGTATAGAATCGGTCTATAAAGACGTGCCGCCCCTCCGCGAGACAATCGACATGCACTTTCTCGAGCAAATGAAGAACGATCCGTGATGTGAAGGGCAGGTCAGGGCGGATAAGGCTTGCCATCGTAGGGTTGCCAAAGTACGGTACGAACCCAGAAATATATCCCGTGGCTGAATCCGCGACGACGTATGCCCGGATACCCCATTTAGTTGGCTTCTGCGGATTGTAGCATTTGAATATCACTCGTCCTTTGAAGCCTATCGTAGATTCGTCGATGGCGATATCTTGTCCAGGAGAAAATACCTCTCGGCATTTTCGGTCGATGTGATCTACTACGTTGCTAACCTTCTGACCCCTAGTTTTGCGTGTATCTCCTCCTTCACGATTTGGGGGGGGGGGGGGGGGGGGGGGCGCTAAATGAAGCCCTCGGAATAGTTGAAAAAAACGGCGACGGGTGAAAATGGACTTAAAGAATTCTTGTCGAGTCAAAATATCTTGAGAAAAGTAGTCCTCTATGCGTGGCTTTTCATTCAGAGCCATATTCAACACAAATCCGAGAAAAATACGCATTTCAACTAAACTAACCTCTTCCCATTCATACCACTGGGATTTTCGGGTAATTGGCGAAGCAGCTTCAATTTTTTCCTGAGTAAAACGATTTGTTTCTTCCACAATCTCACTAAGAATGGCATCGTTGAAAAACAGATCAAAAAAATCTCTCTCAGTCTTGCAGTTCGCTGCTGCGTTACTCAAACCTGCGCGTTCCGGCTTGAACGGAATTTTGGGAGGTTCCTCATTTTTCCCAGTAATAATTCTCCACACTTCCCGATCCCATCCAGCACCAGCACGTACATTATTCTCTTCTTCATCTTCCTCCTCTTCATCAAGATTGTCATCTTCATCTGATGCATCTAGTTCACTTTCAGATTCTTCATCAGGAACAAAATCATCGTCACTCACATCAAGCAGAGCTTCTATTTCTGCCTGTGACAACCTGGCTCTACTTGCCATGAATAAACAGTCTATCACTTTATTAAAACCCATGCACTCAAAAACACTTATAAATCCGCAAAAACAGCGAAAAAAAAACAAAAGAAAACAGCCGGCACACGCTTGAGTAAACCTGTCACAACACGTATTGTTGACACTCGTCGCGCCACCCTTCCCCTTCCTTCCTCCGCTCGTCGCTGTAAGCCACGGTTCCCCAGCATCTCAAACTATACACCATCAAGAAGTACGTCTTTTTCCCGTTAGATGGAGCCCTTAACCGTGTCGATACTCCAACAAATGGCATACACACAAGCGCGAAAAGAATAGCGCTACGCTGGGCGACTCGGAGCCGCCTCGCGTCCTTAACGTCGGGTCGCGTTGGGCCACTCACAGCCGCCTTGCGTCGCGAAAGGGTTAATGACTTTTTAATTGTTTTTATGGTTTAGACTTGTTTAGTAGGACAAGATATTACTCTGGGTACATTGGTCAGACACAATCTTTATTTTTAAGGGATATATGGGCCAAATTGATATTTTGGGTGAGACGGAGTTGACGCATGCTCACGTATTGCGCCAATCCGTTCCGAGACCCGAAATTCCGTCTCTCTGAGGGTATAGTATAAGATGGGCTCGGAGGATAGGGTTTTAATTGAAACTTCGGGCATCATAGAGGTCCCCCTCCCCCCTCCACGCAATACTTTTATCCCTGTCCCCTAAGGGAAAGCGGGCCGGAATAGGCTTAAAAACAGACTAATATTAGTTTTATTAGGAAAGTTTTACTAGATTTTAGAACTTTATCAGTTTGCAAAAATTCTTGCTACCTTCCCTAAGGGCTCAAGTAAGGCCGCCCCCGCTCCCTTTTTGGGATCCCGGATATTTCCAACCCACACACTTTGTCCAGTCCGCCCCTGGGTATACTTCGGTTAAAAAAAGTAATAACATGCTGGAATTGTGTGGTATATTCGATTTATTCAGCGATTATACGCCTTTAAACGACTCAAGATTTCTTAACTTGCAGAAAAAAAATATAAAGAACAAATTATTTTGGTATAAGCACTTAAAATTAGATAAATTACAATCATGTTTTAATCTCAAGTCTAACTTTTTAAAATGTACCTCTAGAGCATTAGCTTTCTTGCGTTTTTGCCAGAATTAAAACATCGATATCCCTTTATTTAAACGATTTAACGTTTTTAAAGTTTCACAACTTTAACGATTTAAATTTCCTTAACATACACTTACAGTACGAACACATACGACACAGAATCTTGGTAATAACACTTACATGAACTTAAATTACATTCACATTTTTTGCTCTTGTCTGATTATTAATACAGCAGGTACTTAAAAATCGTCAAAGATTTACTTCCTAGCCTTTTTAGCGGGTCTGGAACACTGAGATCGCTTTCTTTTCTGAGCGGTAGGAACCTTTTTTTGGGACGTGAAATCCTTTCCTCCAATGGAAAAGTATACACAAGTTTTGTCAGGAGCACAGTTGTAACATGACAGACTATTACACCTTAGAATTTTGGGGGTTTCCTTTACCCACTTAAACTGATGTACTTTCATTGTTCCGGTGAAGGCAGTCACAGAAAAGGGCAGCTAGTCGTCTACATCAATTATATCTTCTTCTGAAATGGTTTTGATCGTTATATTTTTACAATGTTCTTTTAAAGCTTCCACTGCGGTACTCATATTGTGAATATACATACCGTGTGCCACACACCCATCTAATATTCTTTTTGTTGCACCCCCGATCCCATCTGCAGCCCCCTTTCCGTGCCCTGCTTCAGAATAATTGTACACGATAGTTTCTAGCTGAGGATACAAAGTTGGAATGCAAGAATTTATTAAATGGAACATAGACTTGTTATGATCCAAGTTGCGTTTTAATTTTGGGGTTGGCTAATAAAATATCGTCTAAAATAGGTTTAAGGTGAGCTATTACGATCGACGCGTCGGGTCCGAAAGAGTTACAAAGCCACTGGAATTATCTTTAGTATAGATCATACCGGTGTGTAACGTTATCATTTGCCTCGACCCACCGAAGTGAACAGATTGCGGTTCTTTCCCGTATTTACAAGAGTAATTTTCGCTGAATTCCATGTGCTCTCCCCCAATGACTTTTTCAGCGTGCTTAATGTGCACGCTTGCTTATCAATGCGGTGACAGTGAGCAATATAATTCTCAAACGATTTTTGAAATTCTTCTTTCAACGATTCAACAGTCTCAGAAACAGTCTCTTTGGCAATAACTTTAACTTGTATTTTTTTCTTTGTTTTGGCAGAGATTCGCTTTTCAGTTTTCGAAACCCACTGAAAATACCTAACTTCAGTATCATTTGCTAGAGGAGCAAAAGGAATTTTTTTATCTTTACAGATTAAACATTTTCTCGATATGCAATTCTCTGTCATATTATCACACACGATGTGCTCCGTCAGGTCACTTCGTCTTGCGCTAAACGTTAGCCCGATTGAATGGCACTTTTTTAACATAAAATCTATGTTTTCGTGCGTAACACAGAGACACGTATCCCTGACACTTACTTTAGGAAAAATAGTCCAAAAGGGACGTTTCTTAGCAAAAGCGGCGTAGCTTACACGAATACTGGGGTACTTATCACAAAATTGTTTGTACAAAGAGGAAACAGAGTCATTTAAATATATAAGCTGTTTCTTTATGCCTCTTTCTTTTTAAAGTCTTTTTTTCCGGGCAGCATTCTACTATTCTCTTCATAAAATCTAGCTATTTTTTTTATTTAAAAATCTATTAGCCCCTTCAGACCTCCTAGTATACTTCAGGTAACAAGAATCTTCTTTTAAAACACGAGAATTCGGGTTAATATTGAAGTCTTTTTGAATCTTTGTCAGATATCGATACTTTGCGGTTCTTACCATTAGTCCAGCCAAATTAGGGGTTTCACCTCGGAATGAGAGATAATAAGCTGGAAACTCGAATACACCTTCATTTTGGCGTTCTAAAAGTTGTCTCAAAAGTCTCATAAAATCTCGTGTCTGCGTCGTAAGTTATTCAAGGTCAAAGGTCACAAAAATTGGTTTTTCGCGATTATCTCGGTTTCTTTAACTCCAATGATATTAATATATAGTATAACAATTGTAGAGCGTAAAATTTGCGACAAATTTTGTTAGAAACATTTTTTTATGCGCTCAACCGTTTTTGAGATAGAGGGCGGAGAGCGCGCAGCGCTCAGCCATACCATACTGTAATGCAAGGTCAACCGTGTATCTCGGTGAATAATACCTTGTATAAAGTTATTAAATCATTAAAATATCATTAACAATGAATAATTTGTATTATTTATTAGGTAATACATTGTATTTAATAACATTTTCCATAAATCTAATATATTCATTTAATAATACTTACCTACTTTGTGTAATTAAAAACTCATTAAATGAAATACTTATAGTATGTCTTAATTTAATATTAATTTATTGAAAGTAGATTTTAAGTGGAAATAAAACGAGTAAATGAGGAGCACAGTTCCAAAACTCATTTAGTCCATTCGCAGTTTGTCTTATAATCGCTAAACTATTAGCAATTATAGGACAAACTGCGAATGGACTAAACGAGTTTTGGAACTGTGCTCCTCAAATATATTTTTATTTTATCTTTATTCAGCAGCTGTATATTTCTTGCATTTTAAATTGAAGTGAAGTAAAAATTTACAAATTTTTAATAATTTAAAGAACAAAAGTATTAATTTTCTTCTTTTTCATCGTTATCTTCTAGGCGTTCGAAAATTTCTGTTTCATTGTCATCATCTTCGTTGTCCTGAATCACCATTTCCAGACCTTCTAGAATTTCCGGGTCAAATGCACTCTCTTCCTCGGGGTCGCTTTGCAATGAAACAGCATTGAGGCAAGCTTGCCCATTACACTGGCCACAAGCTAAAGTACATTGCTAGATTACAAAGTAGATTTTCTGCTTCCGCAGCGCGGACCACATCCATTCTTACAATTACAAAATATAGTATTAAGTAATTCATCTGGAGCTGGTGGTAATGTTGTCATTGGCTCCGGGAATTCATTTTGCAGCACCTAACCCCATTCCTGCGGATCTAAATCATGCCTTAACCATTTTTGAACTTGGTAATAGACATGGTTTATATGCTGATGGGCTGCTGCACTTGTCGGTGGAAGATTAGACAACTGGACAGGTTTATGAAGCTTCGTAGATTTAATGAACTGAGTATATCGAAGATGATCGATATTGGCAATCGACATTGGATGCTCGCCATCTGGTGGCGGATCCCCCAATCATTATTAAGACGCTATGTACACCCAGGGACTCGGAATCATGCTTTCATTAACGAGAGTAGACGCCACCGTAGCTAATGAGGGCCTGAAAATTAATTGTTCATTGGTTAGTATGTTTAAAAATAACATTTTAAAAAAGTCACCAGCGACAGATTCCGAATCCCTGGGTATACAAAGTACAGACAGCTGATCGTGTTTAGTGAATGAAATTTACGTGAGAATTTATAAAGTTTAAGGGGGTTATAAAGTCTAGAATTTTCGAAAAATCGATTTTTTTTGTTATTGCAGTTTATGAAAGTAGAACTCTTTCGTAGAGTTTTAGTGAAGACCGCACAGCGCTATCTTCAAAATTGCCGCCTCTATGAGAGTTCACTTTGTTTGATTTGTGTGTGAGCTGGAACCTAGAACTTTTCATAGAAACCTGTATTTCTCAAAACATGTTTTTCTAATCTTCCGTACATTGTATCTTAAAAACGGTAGCTCCGATTAATGTGAAATTTTCAGGGAATGTTTATACTATCAATATCTTTGGAATGAACTACTCTTATGCCCCCACAAGTTGATTATTTCAATAATTACAGGCCTCTGTTTACTTAAAATTTCAAGCTTTTTCTGTACTCTAAATTAAAATGCCTATAAAAATCTACCGAATGATTTTTTCTCATCCATAGTAGTTCATTCCATAGAAAATAGTACTGAAAAAAAACGCACTTTACCAAATTGTTAAAGATCAACCGGTTTGGCCAAAGTGATGTACGGAAGGAGACCGCGCGATTTTACCAGACAAACCTTCAATCACTGGAACGGCAATATTTTTTTTTCTAAAACTCTGAAAAAATCCAAAAATGTTCTTTAAGAATGAATAAAAATGTTGTGTTAATTTCACATTAATCGGGTTTTTCATTTAGCCGTGAAAAAACTCACAACAATGAGAAATTTTCGGTATTCTAGACTTAATAACCCCCTTAAAGAATATAATGATTGGTTTAAACTTCGTACAACAAATAAAAAAAATATGTAGTCTTGTGCAGTTAGTTGCTGCGAAAGTAATTCGAAAAAACATTTATCCTTGTGTTTTCACGGTTTTCCAAAACCAAATGAACGTGTAGTATACATTGAAAACCTGTTTGGAAAATTAGAAAAAATAGATACATTGAAGGCATGGCAACGTGCTACAAAATGAAACGTGCTACGTTAAATGAGACGTTTGAAGACAGAGAGCTATCAAACTGATACAACTGGGTGTCACATTTTCCACATTTCTACCAATTTTTATGATATGACTAGCAGCCCGTCCCGGCTTCGCACGGGTAGATTGTGGATTGATTTTGGTCGTTATTTAATGAATTTTTAGCAGATATCTGTACTCATAGGTAGGGAGCCATGCTACGCTAAAAAGAACACATGTATTTAATTTAAATTGGAAAGTATATTTCTTTTATTAATTTATCTTAAGGCCAGCGGATAGACAATGTTTTTTATTTTTTTATTTGGAGTAAAAACGTGTACATTTTTCGGTGTGCCAACTCTGGAGCAAGCCACATACAATTGGCCGTGTGAAAAACATGAATTTTCCAAATTTAAGCCAGCAATAGTCAACGATTGACCTTGTACTTTGTTGATGGTAATAGCAAAAGCAAGACGCAAAGGGAACTGGAGCCGCTTGAATTCGAATGTTAAATTGTTGGAAATCATAGGTATGCGTGAATGAGGACGTCTTCGCCTTTGAATTTGCCAGTGATGATTGTTACCTCGATTAAATTTGGTTGGCACTAAGGGATTTTTTGTGTAACTGATTTGGAATATTATGTCAGATGTAAGAGATTCCAAATGAAGGTCATGGTCAAGGTCAAATAGAATATCACCATTGTACAGCCACTAAAAAATCCTAAATCCTACTATCAAAAAGAATTTGTATAGGGCCCATAGCTTTTATGGTACGAAGCCGAACTGTACTTGACCTCAATTTGACCTCCGCTGACCATAAAGGTCACATGGAAATAATGGTCAAGGACATATTTGAACGTGAAATTTCCCGCTCTTTTCATTTCCGGTATATAAAATAGAGGTTCGGATTTTAAAAAAATCAATTTTACCTAGAAGGTCATTGTCAATGTCAGATCCAATATGACCATTGGGTAGCCAGGGAAAAATCTTAAAAGTTTTATATTAAATGTTTTTCTCTAAAATGATTTCCCGCTGAGATAATCAGCTGTGCCTGGACTTTTTGAACACCCTGTACAAGATTTACTAACTCAGAAACCATCGCGGGCATGCGTCCAACCATTCCCCAAAGTTTCATCGCAATCGGATGAACGGTTTAGGAAGGCATAATAATCATCCGTACCGGTACTTTTCGAACATCCTGTATACGATTTACTAACTCAGAAACCTTCGCGGGCATGCGTCCAACCATTCCCCAAAGTTTCATCGCAATCGGATGAACGGTTTAGGAAGGCATAATAATCATCCGTACCGCTACTTTTTGAACACCCTGTATACGATTTACTAACTCAGAAACCTTCACGGGCATGCGTCCAACCATTCCTCAAAGTTTCATCACAATCGGATGAACGGTTTAGGAAGGCATAATAATCATCAGAACCGGTACTTTTTGAACACCCTATATAAGATTTACTAACTCAGAAACCTTCGCGGGCATGCGTCCAACCATTCCCCAAAGTTTCATCGCAATCGGATGAACGGTTTAGGAAGGCATTTGATATTACCTTAAAGGTCACGGTCAAGGTCAAATCCAATACGACCACTGGGTAGCCAAGGGAAAATCCTTAAAGTTTTGTATTAAACATTTTTCTCTAAAATGTTTTCCCGCTGAGATAATCGGCCGTACCGGGACTTTTTGAACACCCTGTATAAGATTTACTAACTCAGAAACCATCGCGGGCATGCGTCCAACCATTTCCCAAAATTTCATCGCAATCGGATGAACGGTTTAGGAAGGCATAAGAGACATACAGACAGACAGACAGACAAACATTCATTTTTATATATATAAAATAGAAATAGATTAGCATTAAGGTAGTACCTCCACGAGATCCTTGAATTAAGAAATGGTTGAAATTTGATATATATGTTATTTAATGCATTATCCAAACATCTGTGTAATTTAAATAAGTTTGACGACCCCAAACCTGAGATATTTACACTTGAAGTTGGCTTGATTTACACGTATAACAGATACGTTATGATGGGCAAAACAGTACGTCATTAATTCTACCGTCAAAACTAAAATTAAGAAGTTGATAAAAAACGAGGATAAGGTAGAATAGGATATCACGAATAATGTGAAAAAAAAATGAAAATGATTCACCATTTAGTTTCCAAGATATAACCATGAGAAGCCCTCACAATAGGGAGGTCACCAAAAATATTTTATGTTATTTCTCTATGAAAACTATTATGCATGTGTAAGTAACTATGTACGTGAGAGAATTTAAAAAAAAATAAAATTTACTACTTCAAATTGCACATTGTAACTCCTGCGATAACGTTAGGGACGAGAACGTTTTCTTATTGGTTTTGACGTCACTTGCCAAACACAAGCTCCGCCTTCTCCCGGGGAGCAGTGCAGGCATATAGCGCGAACGTGATTTAACTATCTGGCTCTCTTGGATCGGCAAATGTTTCGGGGGTAAATCAGCGATGGTCAGAAGGGAAAAGGGCTAAGCTTCTATTTGAGGAAAAGCTTATTGTTGAGACAGATGAAGTTGATAAAAACAACAAGATTGACGTAAATTCCTCAAAAGCTTCTGAAGTAAACAAACTTCGACGAAGTGCATGTATTAAAGATTTGCGTAACGTATCATATGATGAAGATTACTGTTGAATATTAATTTTTTATAAATTTGATCACGATACTATCAATTTTTATGTAATCTTATTAGAATATAAGAGTAATTTGTATATATTATACAAACTATGTATGTATCAGCATAGATTTAAGATTGAATGATAGGTAATGATTACTTGGTCTGATTGAGGTCTTCTTTTGGGGGTTTTCCTTAATCCGTAGCAACAAATGTTGGACCAATGTTATGTTCCCCAAAAGCAAATTATATAATAGATAAGAAAACTTCTATATTAATTTAATCGATTACTTCTTGAGTGAGAGTATTGAAATAAGCAAAAACTGCTCGATGTTAGATATTTATAATCCTAAGTTTAACCCTTTTGCTCATGGTGACCACAAATGTGGACACGTGGATTAATGTATACCGTATGTATCATCCCGAATTAAACAAGCAGATATACCGACATTGCCGAAACTTTACCGACGGTCAAGAATTTTATAGTTAGAGTTGGCTTGAGAAGAGTGCGCTGTGTGTGCTGCGTGAGAGCGAAAAGTGTCAAACGTCTGATTTCCCGATAGCTGTCAATTCGGAAAATCGAAGTATTGAATAATAGACGAAACACTTCGATCTCTTGAATTAACAGCTATCGGGAAATCAGACGTTTGATACTTTTCGCTCTCACGCAGCACACACAGCGCACTCTTCTCAAGCCAACTCTAACTATCAAATTCTTGACCGTCGGTGAAGTTTCGACAATGTCGGTATCTCAGCTTGTTTAATTCGGGATGATACATACGGTAATATATATATAAGGTCATAAATTAGAATTTTTTGACCGTTTGTTCACAAGAAGTACATTCGTGGACATTGTAACGAACGTATAAGGCATATATCGCCATACAAATTACAATTTAAATTTATTAAAAAATTTAAAAAAATTAAATTTATGCAAAAAAAAATTTTTTTTATTAAAAAATTAAAATTTAAAGCATCGAAGAGCTGGAATATATATTATCAATTGTATGGCTGTAAAAATAAAAATTCGTAAGTGAAAGGATTAAGAATATGATTTATTATCGCAAAGGAAAGGTAAGAGAGAGAGAGAGAGGGTACAGATTTATAACTCTACCCTTGCTAAAAAGTTTCCAATACTTTACAACCGGAGAAAACCCGGCGGGCCTAGCGGCCCAGATGAGCATGTGGTGTATAGCTTGATACAGAGTGATTTCTGGTCACTCTGTCCCTTCTAAATGGGCTTTGCAGCGTCTACTAAATAAGAAATAGTTAGTTCCGAGACAGCAACAACGAAGTGCATGTGATTTTTGGCAGTGTGGACGTTAAAACCCGCGCTGAAGCCACTACTACTTAATACGTACTGCTGGCTGTTGCGTTTTCTACGGTAAATCTACTCATTGCGAGCATAGTTTAGACGTTATGGCGGGGGTGTCTGGCAACTGACGTCACGCAACGTAGCCTCGTGTCGAGGTCCCGTTTTCTAGCCTCGCGTCAATTCATGATTTTTAAATATTTATAGCACGATTAACTCTTAATATTTTGCGCTACAACTTCGGTTAACGTTTTTGTGACCCAAACTCTATCGATTTTCATTTTTAAAAAAATTACCGAACCTCCCTATTCTGGTCGTATAGCGTATATCTGCAAGGCCTGCAAGCGAACGAGTGCGTGGAGGGGGAACGGAACAGCGAGCCACGATCGTCGCTCATACGCACACAGAAGAGTGCGCCGTCTGTATATACAAGCTATTTCGTGTATTGGGGCAAAGCCCGGACAGTCCCGGCAAAAAGTTTACTGGCAATGGTAGATCAAAAACACAGTATAGAATATATTTTACGGCAATAAATGATATCCATCGTATTATCTATTTTAGTACCGAGTTAATATTGCGTAGTTTTTAATTTTATTTACTACTAATTAAACCAATTATCAATATTTTAAACATGAATATGGTATGTAACTTTTGGTTGAGGTCGTCGCGGAGGAACTACCTTAAAAGGACACGATTTCCTTCAATCACATTGCGATGGGAAGGATTTGTTTGAGCCCAATCATAAATTTGATCTACAGTTATTAGTATTTTTACTGTTTTCTCACAAATTGCGTGTATTGTCGAATGGTTTAGGTCTTATTCGGCGCCATATTGGTTAGGTCACGCCCCCATGTCGATTCCCAATTGTCCTCAGATTTAGGAGCATTGTATATTGCTAGTAAAATGCATACTCCCCCCCCCCTCCCATTTTCGTATAATTGTTGCACAGGGCAGTTTACTTGTAGAAAAACTTGAGCCAGTTGGTCGAAATTAACGTTGATCTTGGGCTTGAGCAGCTTTCGCCCGAGTACCGCCCATTCTGAAAACTTAAAAAAAGCAAATATGGTAAAAATCTTGGTGATTGACCTGTTAAGGGGTTAGGTCCACTTGTCAGGGTCGGGAGAATCGAAAATTTTTTTATTGCATATTCGTTAATAATAAGCCTTCAAGAATATGCTCACCAAATTTTATAATGATCAGAGCATTAGAACCGGAGTTATAGGCATTTATAGCGCGCCGCCTCTCCGCTCGGCCGCGCAGCTCAAAACTTAAAACGCGATTATCTCAGAATCGTGTTTTTCAAAAAACACCTTTGCGGTGGACACGATTACTCAAAATCTAGTACATCGATCACCAAATTTTTTTCTGCTTGTTTGTCATGATAATAGCTTGTGCTTGAACGAAGGATTTTCATTGTTTGTGGACAAATTTTTTTTTACACCGAAAAAACCGAAAATTGAAGACCTTTAAAAATGTAACTTTTTATCATTTTGATTTTGGATGAACTATTTCCGGGTTATTATGTCCACCGCCACTGATGCTCAAAAAAGGCACTTTCGGAAAACAGCTGTAGCTCCGCCATTTTGAAATCTTTTTTATGAAAAAATTTGTACAAGTACTTGAAAACATGTACTAATCGGCAGTATTAATCGTTTTCAAATAAATATTTATTATGCTGCCGAAAAAAAAATGGAGAAAATCTCGTACATTCGCTCGCCACAAGTGGACCTAACCCCTTAAAGGTATTTAATAAGGTTAGTAATTAATTTTGCAAATATTTCTAATAATACTATAGGAGTCTGAACGTCTAATATAACGCGTAATGATTATTACAACAGTGCGGTTAAAAAGTAGGACGGAGTTGACGCGGACGGAGTTGATGATTTGGCCTATTTTGTTCAACAACAATTGGGTCTCTAACCTCACTTCCAATTCCGCACGCATACAATGTTGGGTTGACTTTATCTTTAAATAAAACCCAAAAGTAACAATAATAAGCTAAAATTACTCGTGCACGGACCATGACGGAATTGATGCAAAGTATAATAAATGTCCTTACCTAAAACTGAAGAAAACCGCGTTTATACGCCGGTCATCCGGCTTCGCTGCCTGCCGCTCGCAGTTGGCAATCCTGCAGCGAAGCCTTCTCTTTCATTTGGTCTATGAGAAATTGAGCTGGCTCGACAATGAAAACATTTCACGCGCGAAAACTTAAAATGTACTTAAACTGTGTTGTTACGAGCGACAACCAGTTTCAGGCTTCTCCAGACTGAACGAAGAGACTCAGCACTATGATTTTCTTCAAATTTGTACAGCTTCAGGTCCCCAACAGATAATACCAGCCAGGTATCGAATGCATTGTAACAGAAACGAGAAACGACATGTTTTGTACAGTGGCTCAAGGGTGGAGACATGAGACGGAGTTGACGGCTTTATTTCGAAACCACTGTGAGCACATGCAACGAAATATTTCCACGAAAGCATTATGCCGAAGTGGGATTGGTCAGTCTACGTTAAATAAAGCCATAAGATGAAAGGTTTGATGTGTAACTGCTCCGTTAAAGACCGAACATCAAAAAATGTCACATTTTTGAGAATCACCCATATATCTCCCAAACGAGCGTAATTTTTGAAAAACTTCTTTAGCAAAAGTTGTACCGTTTAAATTAATACACAAAAATATCTAATAATTTCTTAATATCAACTTCCGGTTTGAAGAACTGACATACATCTTTCAATTTTGACCTGTAATTGTTAGGGGAGAGGTCCGTAAAGTGGGACGGGTTTTGTATTTTGGCCAAATTTTTTGACTAAAAAGAAGTATTACAGAAAGCTGTATACCGTTGGAAAGGTCATTTTCTCCGCTACATTTTTGCTACTGAAAGTAATTAAATTGCTTCAGAAATATACAAGTCATGATCTATTTTCCGAACATATGATTTTTGGCCATTAAAAAAATTGGTCCGTAAGGTAGGACACTCAATATGATTGAGAAAAGGGCTAAAAAATTTAATAAAAACACCAGATTTCAAGAGTTTATTGCTGATGTATTTATTGAAAAGTCCTTTGCCATAAAAACGAGAAATAAAACTCATTAATTTTCGTCAGACAAATCGTCATCGGAGTCGCAATTTTGGCACGTGAAATAACTTCGGTTCATGTTGACGCACTTTAAATGAAATGGTCGTTGGCACTTGTTGCATTCGATGGAGTTGTTTTCAGTTAATTCGGCTAGCAAATTTTCCATGCATATCATGCAGAAATCTACATCTTCATCCGACGATGATGACGAACATTTCTTCTTTGAGACAGCGCACATAGGGGTATTTTGCCTTCGTAGCCGGACAAAATTATGTTTTTATTTTGTTGTTGTGTACTAGGGTTTCTGTTGGTTTGTGTATCTAAATTAGTTGTTTGAGTCAGTTCATAACATAAAAAATGTTTATTTTTAATTTTTGTACAGAAAATAGTAACATTCATTACAGATAAAGTACAATAATAATTTTACATATGATCTGTTTAGATGATGACGAGTGCCAAGATTACTCAGGCGAGTCCTCCGCTTCGTCGTCTTCCGATGCTTCGGAGTTCCAAACTTCAGAATAAGGATCGGCGGGCAACAGCATTTCTATTGTCTCTTTTAAGAAAGGCTGTGATTTTTTCTTTGGTTTTGGCCTGAGATACGACATCAGTGGATCAGAGGATAGCAATAGGCGATTAAGGACATCAACGTTGCATTCTATCGATAAAATTGACATTTAGTACTGTCGCCATTAAAATGTCGGTATACTGAAAAATAGCAAAAAGTAGCACCTGATTTCTAAAATACTTTCTTAAAATTGATCTATTCTGTATGGCAAAATAAACAAATCACCCCGGAAGCACCCAGAAGCATAACTAATAGTCCTATATATACGCAAGCATCAGTAAAAATCGTTCAACAATGCTTCACGATTCAAACTGCTATTTTGTGCAATAAGCAACAAGAAATTAAAATACAATTATGATAAAAATATGTGTTTTTACCTGAATTAAGATAATACATATCCTCTTCCTATTTAGACGACTTACTTTCGACTAGCTCTGCATGTACCGGATGCAACAGAGGGCGATGGGAAAGGTTACACTTTGTTTACCAACTACCTGGCTCATAGCACGTAGCTTAATATTATGTCTGTAATAGTTTCGAGAAATGGGATTTTGGCCAGCTAGATAGGCGAAATACCCCTCTGTGCAGCGGCCCGTGTGGGCTGTGTTTGCTTTTTGGATAGCTCTTCATGCAGGGTGAGGTGAGAACTATGCTCTTCATCGGTTTACGCCCGCGATTGAATTTTTTCTGTTGTGGAGCTGGCTGAAGTGGTCCAATTTTGAACAATATTGAGGCCGTAATTGACGAACGTGACATTGTTTTTGGTATCGTAGTTGATGTTGATGGCTCTGTCGGTGTTGATACAGTCTCATATGCGCCAAAATCTATCGGAACAATACGCCATTGCTCTTCTTCATTTAGTCCACTCTCAATCGCAACAGCATAATCACTTTGTTCACTTAAATTGGCCTGAACAAAATCGGAAGGACCGAAAACATTCCGTTTCAGTGGATAAATGCCCGTTTTGGCAAAACCAGACTTTATATTCCCTGGAGTTAGAGTTTGATACACGGCTACGCACACAAGTCCGGGTACGTGACAAATGTCCAGCGCCTTTCCAGCGTTAGCCGTCTGCCAATTCGATAAGCTTCTATGCGTCTCTATGAATTTCGATGCGTTTCTATGAGCTTCTATGCGTCTCTACGAATTTCGATGCATTTCTATAAGCTTCTATGCGTCTCTATGAACTTCGATGCGTTTCTATGAGCTTCTATGCGTCTCTATAAATTTCGATGCGTTTTTATGAGCCCCCTTTTATAGATCACTCCAAACCAAACTCCCATATTATCAAATAGAGGTCAAGAAGTACTCCCAGACTCAACACCTTTCGGGGAAAATGCATAATATGCGTTCCCCTGAAAAACACATAATCTCACATAGTGTCCCACCTTACGGACCAACAAGTGTGCCACCTTACGTACATCGACCCCATTTGGATATGATGTTATATTTTGTTCACTATGTGAGATATGTTCAAAATTCCTTCGGAATATTAAAGTAGACATAAAACTGTGGTGGAATTTTGATATTCACCTTTTTCTAGCGTTGAAAAAGTACACTTTTTTCACGTACGGAAAATTCTCGAAGTTACTTTTTTCAACCAATTTTCTGGAGTGCTCTGATTCAAACACAAGGAACACGAGTTAGTACGTCTTTCTACCATGAAAAGTTAGCTTCTAATAATACAACAACTTGACTGTATAAACATTAGTGCTGCCAGTTGCCATAGTCAAGATAAGTGACTGTCCCGCATTACAGACTGTCCCACCTTACGGACCTCTCCCCTATTTATTATAAGGTAAAGTAGGGCAAGAGAGAGAGAGCATTTTTGGGGCAAGTGCAGTATTTTCAATTTTTATTCAAGTTTCGTAGCGAATTGTGCTGCCATTTATGAAAACTGTCTAACTAATCCGCCCAACATAACTCAACCACTACCGGCCACCTGTGTCTTCCGTTGTGTGAGTGACACGTTCCTTAATTTTAATGTGCATTTAGGATTGATATTCGAGTTGGTATATTTTTTAAAATCTTTAAACATCGGCGAATTAGTGTATCTTTAATTCGTAATTTTTTCGAGTACATATGTTAATTAAGCTGTTTTTCTAATCTAAGAGGTATTTTCGCAGTTGCTAACCTAAATTGTTGTTCTTGTTGATATGATGAACTTGTCCCATCTATTTTTCTAGTGCGGCCTATTTCTCCCGGACAAGAGCGTCATAGAGCGCCCTTGCCCCATGCAGTACCGAATACAATTATTATTTTCTTTAAATACTTACTTAACCCTTACGGTACTAACGGGACATATATATCCCAGACTAAGTTTTAAAACAACAAAATCCGTGCCGAAAGGGTTAAATATGCATGCGTCTAGCTAGCTTTTAAAAATAGGTGATTTATGTTAAATACACTTTAATATTTTAATTTTCCAAAGATTTTCTTAAGGTAGTGCGTTTTCAAACATTTTTATGTAATTTTCTTGAGTTTGAATGTGTCCTATTAAAATGTTAAAAGTTTATAGCTCCTCTATTTTTGTTTGGGCCAGTTTTGTTTTAATTTTATTTGAAAATAAACATATCATTGAGATGATTGCTCTTGTCCCGTTTATAGATCTTCACATTTAAACTAAAATATTGACGAAAACGCACTTGCACCGTAATCGTCTAGGTCTTCCGCTCCACTATTTTCGGTATTCAGGTTTTCCAGTCCATAGTTATCGGTATCCAGATCTTTCACGCCAGTTTTCAACGTCCAGGTCTTCTGCTCTACAGTTTTCGATATCCAGGTTTTCTGCCCTATAGAAGACCCTTTTTTTTTAAAGAGGGGAAATGCATTTACGCACACCTCGGGCATGGGCAAAAGCGCCCGAGATAGTGTGGGACTCGAGGTCACCTGCTAAGTGCAATGCGGGGTCCAATACCTACTAAACCCGAACATCCATTCTCAACAACCCCGGAAGGCGGCTCCTGGTATAATCCACTGAGAACCTTACCCAGGAGACCACCTACAAATCGGAGTCCAAACCGTAAGGTAAGGACGACCGGTACAACTCAACATTAGGTAATGAACTTCTCTAGAAAGAGGAGTTCCACAGCGATCAGCTGGGGGGAGTTGGCTACACTGGACGCCAAAAACGTCAACCTCATCCAGTCCCGGGACCAGGGTCCGCCCATAACTCTCGCCGAAAGGCCCTGCACGTAATCCCCAGGCGGGGAAGAGTCCCGAAAGCCCCCATCACCAGAAGACATCGGTCTTGATTGTCTCACCTATAGGCCAAGTCGTCTCCATGGTATAAGGAGCCGAAACTCATCCTAGTGTCCCCGCAGGCGGGAGAGTCGGCATGCCGTCACCGACAGACCCATCCATGCGGGGAAGGCGACGCAGGTAGCTGCCGTACCGAGTCAATGGTGTGTGGTAATCACCGCTCAGTCAGCGTAAAGGGGTGGAGCAAAGCTCAACACCCCCCAAGTCCCAGGCGAAACCAGGCTCCGAACCATTGCGCGCACCACGAATGTGCGCAGCACCTCCCTACATCCCGGGTCAAGACGCTGCCCGCGATTCTCGCCAACAGGTTCCGCACCAATCTCCAGGCAGCAGAGAGCCCCAATGGCTCTCATTACCAGGAGGCATCGGCCTTAATAGTCCCACCTATTAGCCAGGTCGCCTCCATGGATTCAGAGAGCCGAAACTCGTCCCATTGCCCTCGCCGGTGAGTGAGTCGGCACTGCCGAAAGATCTGGACACCAAAAACTATAGGGTAGAATACCTGACCACCGCAGACTATGGAGCGGAAGACCTGGATATCGAAAACTACGGAGCGGAAGACCTGGACACCAAGAACTATAGAGCGAAAGACCTGGACGCCGAAATTACTATGGAGCAGACAACCTGAACATTGAAAACTATAGAGCGGAAGACCTGGACACCGGAGACTATGGAGTGGAAGACCTAGACACCGGAAACTGCGGAGCGGAAGACCAGGATACCGAAAACTATGAAGCGGAAGACCTGGACATTGAAAACTATGAGGTGGAAGACCTGCCCATCGAAAACTATGAAGCGAAAGTCTTTGATATAGAAAA
Organism: Xiphydria camelus; assembly: GCA_963678675.1. Taxonomy (NCBI): domain Eukaryota; kingdom Metazoa; phylum Arthropoda; class Insecta; order Hymenoptera; family Xiphydriidae; genus Xiphydria; species Xiphydria camelus. The sequence goes on from OY783194.1 coordinate 17,324,135, forward strand.
CTAAGGAGCGGAAGACCTGGACACCGGAAACTGTGGGGCGGACGAATAGTTTTCATGAAAGTAGTGATAACCGTGTACATACACAAAGTTGGATTTTGATTTCAAACGTTTTACACGCTCCAAACGAGAATATTTTTGGAAAAGGCAACGCTTGACCTATTTCTCATTTGTACGTCGGATTGCATGCAACGGGCCAAACGGGCAGAAATTCAACCCTGGATATTTTGGACTTCCGGATATGCAAATCGAATATTCGATGGCTTGCATTATAATAAGTAACAGTTACGCGTCAAAATTAAAAGATGAACATCGGTCCTTCAAACCGGAAGTGGACATTAAGAAATTATTAGGTACTTTTTGTACGCCGTCAAATGGTACAACTTTTGTTTAAAAAAAATTATAGAAATCATGCTCATTTCAGAGATATATGCTATTATCGACTGTGGCTGGGACACCTTGTATATGCTACATGGTGGAACGTCACTCAGATTAGCTGAAGAATGGGGGAGGTTCGGCTGGCAGTAAAAATAAGTGGATCATTGCAGTTTAATATGCACCTAGCACATCAATTGATTCTGGTCGACCCGCTTTGGACGGCAGTACTTTTATTGAGTCGACCATAGCTGAAAGATTCGAATGAATCTTAGTGTTTTGTTATGAAGGCTAAATTTGATTGGTGCTTCATAGCAAAACAAGTAGATCCGCTAATAACGCCCAACTACAGTCGACTCAATGAAGTACTGTCACCCGAAGTGACAACCTAAAAACAGGTCCCCCCAAATCCTGCTCAGTCTTCTGGAAGTCTACAACCCTCTCCATGTTTCTTTTTAGGCGTCGCCGATAATTGAAGAGTATCACTTTCTAAGTGCCATATTTGCAAAAATATTTTTTTTGCTTGAAAATGGTTGTAAGTGCAAACCTCAATGCACTTGAGAACGGTGTGTAAAAGCATACGTAGAGGCTTAAAACTAAAAAATCTGCAAAACATGCTCCACTATATTCCTTTGAAGCATCTGCCTGCTTTTGCCGATTTCCCCAACTTTAGCTTTTTGGCACGTAGACCCTTTAGAAGTTATACTCTTCAATTGTTGATATTTTAGGATATTAACCTTTAAAGTACAAAGCAGAAGACTGTGTTCCACAAGATTGTTTTTTTCTTCTCACTACTTTGTAAATTATTTTTTCTTAGTATTCTTCTTTCTGGTATTTGATTTTTATTGAATCCGTAGATATAAATTATTGTGAATTGGATTAAATAATATACAGAATGAGTCCGCTTAGGTCCCGAGCTCGGGCGTAGCCTAGCGCGACCAATAGCGCCTCCCCCTCCCTCATATCTCTTCATGAACGCCTGCGTTAAATACACTCAGCCGGAGCGCGCGTGCCAAGGTTTTTATTGCTTATGAAGAACAGTGTATTCAACGTAAAGCCGGGTATACACTTGTCGGATGTGTTCGGCCGAACACCAGCGAATGCGCTCTGATTGGCTAGGAGAGAATGACATTAGAACAAGGGATGACGCTGGGGATTTTCCGAGTTCCGGATCTAGCGGGTAAGGCGTATCGTTGCTCGTCCTTGGCTATAAAGAAGGGTCAGACTGTGCCAAATGGTGAAGAAACCTTCTATACCTGATAGGTATTAGACTTTCCCGATCGGTCAACCATTGAATTCGTCATTTCTCCTTTACAAAGTTGCGAAAACGTGTTTTGCAGCATTCATAGAAATCTCGAGCTTGATTAATACTAAACTTTTCATTCGGACCACGACAGTCGTCTGACTAAATTCAAATTGTACGTAAAACATTCAAAAATTTTGCGATATAAGCAAACATACCAATTTGTTTTCCGTAGCTTATCTATATATATATATTGTATTATAAAATTTATAATTAAGGCACGCTGTTGACTGTTACTAATCATACCCGGTTTCCACGTAAGTTGTGTCCATAGGACGATATGGCACGTAGCGATTTGTACACTCTAGGATATACGCTATTGGTCGGAGACGCAAAGACGCCGAACGATTGGCTCTGCTATCGCCGGCAGTCGTCAATCGTCGCGAGAGAAGTTCCCTAGGGCGTTGGCACCTAGCAGACGAGAAAGTATGGCGGTTGACACGTACGTTTGTTTACAAAGTGGAATTTTTCGAAGTAATTGTATTTTTTGGAAATAAAACGTGGTTTTCAAAGTTAATATAATATTTCCATTCGCAAAATGATTTCCCTCGCGTTTATTTCGATCGTAGAAGGCGCTTGTTAATAACAGGTAAAAATTCAGTTAAATCAGAGTAATGAAGGAAGGGTGATAATCTCGTGATAAACGTAAAATAATTAACGAGTTGTAGATACAAGTGAACAGACGTGGAAGGTTACAGTGGCTAGGCAGTTAGCATTTTTGAGTAGGGTAAGTGTAAGAATAAATCGAGAGGAATTTGAAAAGGATGAGTAAAATAACAAAAATGAATTGTTTTGAAGTCATTCATTTTATTTATTATTTGCAAAGGCAATAAAACTACAAAAATCATTCGTAGAATCAAAGAAAGTGATGAATTCTTCGTGGAAATCACTTCGACTGTCGATAATTTTATTAGCCTTTCGAGCTACATGCGATTAAGGTAGTACCTCCACAAGATCGTTGAATTAAGAAATGGTTGAAATTTGATATATATGTTATTTAATGCATTATCCAAACATCTGGGTAATTTAAATAAGTTTGACCACCCCAAACCTGAGATATTTACACTTGAAGTTGGTTTGATTTACACGTAACAGATACGTTATGATGGGCAAACAGTACGTCATTAATTCTACCGTCAAAACTAAAATTAAGAAGTTGATCAAAAACGAGGATAAGGTAGAATAGGATATCACGAATAATGTAAAAAAAAATGAGAACGATTCACCATCTAGTTTCCAAGATATAACCATGAGAAGCCCTCACAATTTCGGTCGTATAGCATATTATATCTGCAAGGCCTGCAAGCGAATGAGTGCGTGGAGGAGGAACGGAACAGCGACCCAGATCGTGGCTCACACGCACACAGAAGAGTGCGTCGTCTGTATATACAAGCTATTTCGTGTATTGGGGCAAAGCCCGGACAGTCCCGGCAAAAAGTTTACTAGCAATGATGGATCAAAAACACAATATAGAAAATATTTTACGGCAATAAATGATATCCATCGTATTATCTATTAGTACCGAGCTAATATTGCGTAGTTTTTAATTTTATTTACTACTAATTAAACCAATTATCAATATTTTAAACATGAACATGGTATGTAACTTTTGGTTGAGGTTGTCGCGGAGGAACTACCTTAAACCACAGCTGACACAGCTAGCTAACTCCTACGCCGAACCTTTAAACCTGGACGCATGCTGTCTCTCTCTCGCTCGGAAAAGAAGTCAGAGCCGCATTGCACTAGTCTCCTCCTCGCTCGGGAGAGGTCTCGGGTGAGCGAGGAGGAGACTAGTGCGGCCCTGATCTTTCCCAAATCAGAAAGTGACAGCACGACTCAAGGTGAACCTTTCGGCGTTTATTACTTCAAAGGTGCCGCGTGGGAGTTAGCTAGCTGTGTAAGCTATGATTAAACTGCGAGTTTTGCATGATCACCTCTGTGTCCGGTTGTGCACCCTTTTATCTATTGGCATCCAATGGAGAGTCAGCGTGGTAGTGTCACTGCGCATGCGAAATCATCCGCAGTATTAGCGGATGGCATGTGCAAGCTGTCAGAACGGTTCGCGCGTGATTTTTTGGTTAAGAAGCTGTCAGCATTTAACGTTAGCGCGCGTTATTAACCCTGTATCGGTCCGGGCAAAGTTTAGAAGTACCATATAAAAAATATTTTTTGGAAGTTTATAGTGACAAATAGCTCAAGTAACAATTGTAAGTTATGCATTAAAGAAAACTACAATTATATGTGTCGTGATTGCCTATGACGTAGCATTCGATGAGGGCCCTCGTTGTCCTCCGCTACGCACAATCAAGCGGTCCGGATACCGCGCGCACGACTACGGAACGTACGATCTCCCCGACGACGCACGATTTCCGGGAGATCGGAAACGGATGAGACCCGGGAGATCGGAAATGGATGAGAACCGGGAGATCGGAAACGGATGAGAACCGGGAGATCGGAAACAATCCGATCTCCGTCGGGCTCGGCTACCTCTAGCTAATGGTAGAGGGGCGGTTCGAGGTGCGCGGGCTGGGACCCGGGAGGACGGATTCGCGGACAGGTTCGCGAAAAAGACGATCGACTGCGTTCGTGCAAAAATCGTTTATTCGGCCGGGGACTAAAGGGTGGTCGCTGAACAAACAAAGAAAACAACGGAGTGGTGCCGCACGACGCAGCGGACACCACTCGATTCACCTACGAGGCGAAAACGCTCACGCGGAGGCGCTAACGGAGCGATACGGCGCGGAGGCGAGTCGGAGGTCGGTCGTAAGAAAGGGGGAGCGTACCGGGGCTGCAGCGGTCGTCCTTGGCTGGGTGCGTCCTAGCTACTCGGCTTCCGGGCTGCGGATACGGGGTCTCTCTCTGCTCCGGTCTCGTTCTCCTGAGGGAGCTCTCTCTCGGGCTTGTAGGGGCTCTCCCGATGGAGCTTGTCGTGGCTCCTCGTATCACTCGCTCGTGACTACGTTCTTCTTCTTAGGATTGGCGTGGCTTCGTTAGATTTACACCGTGTGTTCGCTCGACGCACTCCCAAGCAAGACTGACTTGATCTTCCGACCTCCTCGTCGCTCCGGCTCCTCGGCAGTCTTTCTTTTCCGGTCCGTGTTGTCGATCGATCCTTCGACGTGGATCGATGATAAGCCGTTAGCCGACGGCTCGTGCACTCGACGCGTGCACGCCCGGACGCCTCTCCCGTCTCGGCGCCGCGACCCTACGTCCGCCCTAACGCAATGCCCTTTCGATGGTCGATTCGCACGCCTGACCCCGAAAGGATCACCTACACGCTTCTTGTGACATGGAGCGATTCTCCACGTCACAGGCCAAATCCTATTGGTATAGCGAATTTTATGAATATTTATATCTAAAGAAACGGTGTAACCGTATGGTTACAGAAACCGATACAGGGTTAATTAAAACATTCGGGGCAAGATCTTTGGAATAAGGACCTACGAGCGAGAAATAAGGATTATCCAACTTCCTGAATAGAAGGGTAAGGATTAAGGAGGTCTTACACCTTGTAGGCCAATTTTGGAGCCAATTTGCAAGAATTTATTGTAAACAAACTAGAGAAGATTTCTATACGAAACTTTTTTTATGTTATTGTACATCAATTGAATTTCACACGTGATTTTTTTTACATGTCAATGTTGACTTCGAAGACCTGGAGATGGCTTTGACGGTGCCCCTGTTAAAAGTGAAGGGTCAAACGGTATGCAGGATTGAGTCCACCCTAGTTATTTGAAATAAAAAAATCAATAAGACTTTTAATTGTTATTACATCAGCAAGGTCCCGATCGTTCACTTTTTCAAAATTTCGATTTTTCGCAAAATGGCGGACCTTTTTCCAATAGTCATTTTTTTACTACTTTTTTCATCCTACTTGAAGCTATCAAAAATCAGCAAAATGAAATTTTCCAAAAATGAACGATCGGACCTTGCCAAGTGTTTCCTGTAAATAAAAAAAAATGTATCGCGATACGTTCAGTTCTCCCGTAATAGTGCACACTAGTTTGAAAAATGAAACTGTTGGGAAAACGCGTTTGAAGTTCTAGAACATTACAGCATTACTCACTTGCGCCGTCGTGTTTAACGACATAACTCTCGAACTAGGGAGAAATTTGACAAACTCTTTTACAGGCTCATTCCTGAGACCCTTTAGATTAGGAAAATGAAATTTAAAAATTTTCGATTTTTTGAAACCGACAAGGTGTAAGTCCCCCTTAATAGCTAATTTAATGAAATTATTTACAGGAGGCAAATAAATGAATAAGTTGTGACGTAGCGTTTCGCTAAGGGCCCGCGATGCCCTCCGCTACGCCACTAAACGGTGGCTACGATGCCACACGCGGAACGGGAACGATGGGCGCCAGGTGCGGACACGGCCGCACCACGTGGAGAGACAATCGAACTCTCCTACGAGGACCGATAGACGGGAGATCAGCGTCGGTCCGATCTCGATCGGGCTCGGCTATCCCCAGCTATTGGCAGAGGGGCAGTTCGTTATACGCAGGCTGGGACACGGAAGGACGGGATCCGCTGACGAAAACGGGAGAAAAGAAAGAAAAAGAAAACTAAACGCAGCCGATGACTATAAAAAAAAAACAAACAAAACTTTATTTTCCTGGTCTCCGGGACGGCCGTCCCCGGACGACGCTCGCAATCGCGACCACGACTCTCGGCGCGATTTTTTTCCTAAAAAGTCATCAATTCCTGATTAAACAGGTAAAATTTAAAAAAAAATGCGCTTTTATTAACGAACCAATCAGTGATGTGTACGCCGTGCGCGTAATTCTGCTGCGTTCACGTTCTGCATTGATTGACAATCCGGTCACTAAGAGCGCTCCGATCGTTGTGATTGCGTTGAATTTTTATTGGTGATCGGGGCGCAGCGCTCGAAGTGGCCGAAGTGTGAATTCCAAACACAGCTGGTATTCTCTCGAAAAGTATTTGTTTGGTTAGGTAAAGTAAGACGAGACGTGACGTATAGTGGTGTTGTTTATAAAGAAATGAAATATCCAAAATAAAAAAGCAAAGATATTTAACGGCTTGGGAAAGTGATTTTTTTTGGCTAAAAAAGGCCGATGATGGAGATGAATACTCAGCACTTTGTACAGTATGCCGAACAAAGTTCAAAGTAGATAATAGGGGAAAAGGCCAGGTCCAGAGTCATGCCAATGGAAAATCACATAAACTGGCAATTGAAGCTTCGAAAATTCAAGGGCGTTTTGTAATATCCACATCTGAAGCTAACAATAATACTATAACACTAAGTCTACCTACGTCAAAACCAAAGAATCTAACATCTGAAGAGTTGATAATAAAATGTGAAGTGCTATGGTGTCTAAAATGCGTGGCTAGCAATTTTTCATTCAATAGCCAACAGGAAATTTCCTCCTTATGGAAAGAAATGTTTCCCGACTCTGAAATAGCCAAGAATTCGTCTTTGTCGTACACTAAAACTAAGTACATAATTCAGTTTGGGATAGCTCCTTACGTAAAAAATGAATTAGTGAACGATATATCAGATACACCCTATACAATATTATTTGACGAAACCACAACCTCGCAGGTAGGGACTGTTAATATAAAATAAAGTAGGTACAATTGATTGATTAATTTTTTTGTTCTTAGGTTAAAAAACAGATGGATGTTTACATAACGTATCATTCTAAAACGTTTCATAGGACAGTAACAGCCTACTTAGGGTCAACATTTCTTGGTCACTGCACATCAGAAGATTTGTGTCAGCACATAAAAGAAGTTTTAAATGAGTTTAACCTAAAATATCAGTTTTTGATGGCCATAAGCATGGATGGACCAACAGTTAATTAAAAATTTTTGCGCATTCTAAAAGAGGATTTAAAAAATAATAGTACAACAATTATTGAGATCGGTACATGTAATTTGCATCGAGTTCATAATGGTTTTAAAAAAGCTTTGACATCTTTGAATGTTGATTTGGAGGAGCTGGCCCAAGATCTACATTTTTTTTAAATACTCAAGCGCCAGGCGGGCTGATTTTAAAGAACTTGAAGAAGTTACAGAAGAAACGGCTTCCTATTTATTGCGACATGTTTCGTCTCGCTGGCTCAATTTGGGTCCCGTACTAAAAAGAATCTCTGAGCAGTGGAAGAACATAACAGAGTATTTTTTAAAATATTTACCGAAAACCAAAGATTTTACGAAGAATATAGAACAGACTGATAGATATAAACGAATTAAATCAAAGCTTATACGAATCCTGAAACCTTGATCGAAATTGGTTTTGTTATTGATGCCATTTTACCATTTGAGCGTTTTCTTAGAATTTTTCAGGACTCGGAACCAAAGATATATTTATTATATTACGAAATGGATCTCCTACTCTATACTCTTCTGTCAAAGTTCATAAAAAAAGATAAATTGGTGTTTTTAAATGACAATCATATTAAAGAACGGGCAACTACTGAACAGTTATTGAAAATTGATATAGAAAAACACGATAATCATCTGGAAATAGTAGACAGTTCTATTACAGTTAACTATTTAATTTCAAAATTGCGTACTAGAGACGCTCTTATTCTGTATAATAACTTTAAAAAATTTTATAAACAAGCAGTACTCTACCTTAAGAGCCATTTTCCATATGATACGGAATTTTTAAAAGACATTCAGTCAATTGCCCCCAAAACAAATGATTTAAGTGCAATAAAAAGACTTAGCTCCAAAGTTATCACGACTTTAAATGGAGCAACTACTTTAAAATGTACCTTCAATGTGAACTTAACCTGTGATGAACTATGTTCCTTAATTGCTAGTCAATACAGACTTTACGAAATCGATATCAACAGAGAAAATTTATATAAAGATGGCAATGAAAAATATGTGCCTGTAGAAGATTATTGGAATGAAATTTCCAAAATTGTAGACGTGAATGGGGAGCCCAAATATTTACAACTGTGCATCTTAATAAGATCTTTATTATTAATTCCTCATGGAAATGCTGCTCCAGAGAGGGGTTTTAGCGTAAATAAAGCAGTTTTAGAAGACAGGCAATCTTTGAGTGAAGGCACAATCACAGCAATGCGAATGGTAAAAAGTGCCATCTCAAACTATGGGGATGTACTTAAGTTTCCTATTACGAAGAAAGTACTTAATTGTGCAAAAAATTTAAGGTCGGCCTACATGGCATCCCAGGTATCCGGACGGTTAGCAAATTTGAATAAACCGAAAGAAAATGACCAACGAAAGCAACTGAAGGAACAGCGACAAGACAGAAAAAGGAAAAGGGACGATAATTCAGAAAAATTTGTTGCAATTGAAAAGCAAATCGAAGACGAGGAGAACGCAATGATTGTTGCGGATAAATTAATTGCCGATGGCAGTAAGCAATTAAAAAACCTGCTCGCTGGGAAAACGGCAGATAAAAAGTTGATGTTAATCGCGCAACAAATGATTGAGATGGGCCGAGAAAAACAATAGGTTCTTAAAATAAAAATAACCAACCTCCAGAAAGAAAAAGAAAACCTTTTGCATTGATTCCTGTACTACTTATGGTACGAGTTATAGTAACTAATTATTTTATTTTGATTTCGTTCCTGTATAGCGTTTTGTTTTGTTTTGTATTGTTTGTATTTGAGTACAATAAATCAGTTTACGTATTATACCTTTGTTATTTCATGAACGTATAAGCGGTAAAAACTATAAAAAACGGTCAGAAAACTAGTATAAAACACGTAAAATTTACTAAAAACCCAGTATAAAATTATACATAAAATCAAATTTTAGAGAGTGGGACCCCTGTCCTCGTCTGCTTGTTGTGCTGCTGCTAGTGCTGGCAAATCGATTGTCTGAATGGTTGAGGTGTGTCTGTTGCGGTGTTAGCGTCAATCCTTGACAGGGTATCAGCGACGACGTTGTCACTCCCCTTGATGCTTATGATTGTCGTTGAAAATTGGCTAATGAAGTTTAGTTGGCGTTGTTGCCTCGCCGTTGCATTGCCGGAAAGTTTTTGAAAGGCGCGGATTAGCGGTTTATGATCTGTACCCAATGATCAGAGCCCAAATGGCATTGCGACAAACTCTAATAACCCGAATGGGGTAATGACCGCTGTTTTCTGGATGTCGTCTTCCTTCACTGGAATTTGGTGATAAGCTCTGACCAAGTCGATGGTTGAAAAAATTTTTTTGCCCTGAAGAATGGTCGTAAAATCCAGAATGTGTGCCACCGGGTACTTATCCGGTATCGTCTGGGCATTTAGTCGATGATAGTCCATGACCATGTGGAGTAGACTCGCCCAAGGACTACTAGAGGGACGACAGTATCCTTGTTTAACCATATATTGGAATTCGTCCTTTACTTGCTTTAGAAGCTCCGGAGACAGCCTACGTGCTCGTTCAAATACCGGTAGACCAAATCGTCTGTATGTGATGTGCAATGCCGTGTTTTGCCGAAGACAATTTCGTAGATGTAGCTGTCAACTCGGAGAACTGTTGCAGAAGTTGTGCATATAGGCTTCTGTCGATAAGGGAGAGGTCTACCATGGGCGCTGGCTTGACTTTCCGTGCGGACGTCTCCTTGTTCCGGTCGGTAAGTTGCCGTTTCTCAATATCGACCATTATGCGATGCCGGTATAACAGATCTGCCCCTATAATGCTATAGGGTACCGCTGGCCGTACGTAGAAATCTTGGTGCCGTTTTCGCTGCGTGTAAAATCAGTTTACCCCGGCGAGGCATGTTTGCTCGAGTTGCAGGTATAACTGAGATCTCTGTCCCCGTGTCGATGAGGTAGTTCCTACCGGAGTGGCGATCGGTGATGAAAAGGCGACGTGTTGAGCTGCTGTCGCCGGTGTTCGCCGGTTCCACCATGCGACAGAATTAGTTTTCCGCCGGCGCTGCCTGATATTGACACGGCTGCTTACACTTACGTGCTTTCCCACCAAATCGTTGGTGGTAAAAACATGTAGTGCTCCCACCAGGTTCGGTGGTCTCGCTGGTCTGTCTCGGGGTCGGACTCGCACCAGAACGTCTTCGTGGCTCCATACGTTGCGGCTTAACCTCTTTCAGGATCTCCTTTAACATGTCGACAATGGTTTCATCGGTTCTGTGTTTTGTTACGCTCGACAAGACGGCATCGACAGATGCGGTATAGCTTGTTGGCTCGTTGTGGGTCTTCCAAACTTTATCGGCAATCCGAGCCAAATCTCGATTCGGCATTTCTCCAACCGTAGACAGAACAGCTCCCATTTGTTGTAGTAGATGATCGAACCACAGGCTGCGAAATGATTCCTCGTCCAATCGTCCCTGATTCAGCGCTTCCATCTCGGACAACAAGAACGACGGTTTCCTATCGCCGAGATGAAGGCCGGAGATTAAGTTTCGGAATCTATCTTTCTTGGAGGCGCCATACCGTTCGCAAAAAGCGTCCTTGAGTGTGACGTATTTGTTCGTGGCTGGAGGGTTCATGATGATATCTTCTATGACGTCAATGACGTCGTGTTCTAATTTTGATACCGCTGCATGGTACTTTGAGGTGTCCGAGGTAATGCGATGATGGTGAAATTGCGACACAATTGCTGCAAAGCATACTTCTGGCTTTTGCGTCCAGAAAGGTGGAAAGTGGAGTCGTTCATGTACGCTAATCGTGAACTCTCGAGATGGTATGCTGGATTCGTCTGTCGGTGTCCTCGAAGTAGAATGTCCTGGTGCTGCATCTTCCCCTGGAGCCGTTGGAAAATCCATACGGCGGACGGTAACTCGTGTGGGGCTGCCTGTCGGCGTTCGCGGAGTTGCCATTTCTTCGTGGGATCACTACTTTACGGATTTACACTGGGACAGCATATGGCGCATACTGGACTTCCGTTCATGCTGAAATGATAAGTGAAGCGTTATCGAGATTTGTGACTTAATCGTTTTGATCCGATCACGTCGGGGTCACCTATTATGTGGGGAATGACTTCCACGCATATAAAAAATCCTGCTTGTACAGGATAAACAGATCTTTATTATGAGATTAACCAGTCAAATCTCTACATCACAAAAAGCACAACTAGCTCGCGGTCGCTTCTAACGGAAATGATCTTCTACGCCTAACCCCCCTATCTAAGATGGCCTCTCGCCATGTGGTGGGGAACCTTAAGGCGGAACTACAAGTTCAAGGCGCGTTCCCACAGAACTGAATTACGAGCGCCATCTAAAGACTGGATCTTTACTTAAGTACCTGAAGTTACAAATATCCCTGGCAGATGGCGCGCTGTAATGTATCCGTATCCGATGCCGCTTCCGCCATTAGTCATAATTTTCATTTTTATTGAGGATTTTGGTTTGGCGTCGATAAAAATGAGTTCGCATGCGAGACCTTGTTATGTCCCATGTTGCAACGATAGAAAAGCAAAAAGGTAATTATTAATTTTATTGTATTATTTTCCTGAATATCTGATAGAATATTTGTAGCATAGCAGTTAACAGAATTTTAAGAACATAACCTGAAATTTCATAACTACTTCAAAGCATTTCGTGGTGTTTTCTGGATATTCCAACAGGAATTCAGGTAAATAATACAATAAAATGAATAATTACCTTTTTGCTTTTCTATCGTTGCAACCTGGGACACAACAAAGTCTCGCACGCGAATTCATGTTTAATTATTTTAAAAAATCAAATAATATAATAATTAACAATATCTCGTTTAGTTCAACAGACACAATGCTTTAAATTTTGTTTGCTGTGCTCGATAACAAATGGCAGGTTTTGTTAGCAGGTTAGAAGAAAGGGAGATAATTATTTTAATAATTGAAACCTGTCTCCTTTGCTAGGCTGCAAAAGAAGTTTATAAGGAAAAGTGGCATTGTTTTCAAAGTTCTATCGGTTCTTAAAATGTTGGTCATTTGGTCATATATGTGATAGAACAACAAGAAAAAAGTAGACTTTCGTAAGAAAATTTTTTTCAAAAATGTTTCCCAACAAAGATACAGGGTGTCAGTTTCGAAAAAAAATGGTTTTTTCATCATAACTTTAAAGCCCTGTATTTTTGTTAGGAAACATTTTTGAAAAAAATTTTCTTATGAATCTACTTTTTTCTTGTTCTATCACATGTCATAATTAATGACGTTCAACCTAGTTTTGGCCTGCTCGCAACCCTATAAATTAAAATAAATATCTCAAAAAGGGGAAGCCATAAATCAAAAATTTGCAAAGGTGATTTTTTTCTCTAAATTAAACGGGGAATCCAATAATTAAATTTTCTTTGCAAAATATTCAGTGGCGCTGAAGATTGGGAGAGGGAAAGGGGGGAACCGGCCTCCAATATCTACGCCACTGGAGAATTTCTTTAAATTATTTGATCATTATTTGGAGCTTATAAGGAGGGAGAAGTACGCACGAAGCGGGAATAACGATAACAAGAGTTTATTCACGATACGGGAGTACAAGTGGTGTGTGTGTGGGTGTGGGTGATCGGAAGAAGCCCGGTCACGGAGAAGCGTCGGAGGTACTAGCAGCAGTCAGGCCGCTCGGAGGTGGTGCGAGGGCACCGGTCTCAGGGAATGGCCGCGTCGAGTCGTGCCTGGAGCGGCTCGCGTCCCAAGCGTCGTCGTTGGTCCTCGAGGTGGGATGGCTCGTCCTCGTAGTAGGTCGCCGAATAGGCGAAGCGACGTGAAAGCGTCGGCGGTGCGACTAAGAGGCCGCTGGGGTGTTCGCAGAGCGAAAGCTGCCGCCAGCGGGACTCAAGCCGGGACGTCGTGAGACGTCAGGGAGCGCAGCGCGAGAGAGTGTTCGCAGAGCGAAAGCTGCTCTCTCGGTCGCGAGTGTAGATCGGTGGGCCACGAGCGTTAGGGTGTTCGCAGAGCGAAAGCTGCCGCTAACAGTCTCGGGGGTCGATCCCGTGGAGTGCTGCGAGGGGTAGTGATGTTCGCAGAGCGAAAGCTGTCACTACCGATGCTCGCCTCCTTCTCGCTATCGTGGTTCGCCGGCCGCCTAATGTACTGCTTTGGCGGACCTTGCCGAGAGCCCTTACCGTTAGTCCTAACGGTAAAGTCGTCGGTCGTTGGGGTGACTTCATGCGCCTCGCTAACGGTCGCGTTCGGGGTGACTCAGTGCGCCCCGAATGCCTAGCTGTCTAGCGCATGTCGCCTTGGCAGCGACTTGCGTGTTACAAGCTGTATTACTTTAGTCTGTGTGTGAAATTTCATGGAAATCGATCCAGTAGTTTAGAAGTTATGATGAGAAAACCATTTTTTCCCACAACTTTGACACCCTCTATCTTTGTTAGTAAACATTTTTGAAAACAATTTTCTTATGAAAGTCTACTTTATTTTTGTTCTATAACATATCAAAATTGATGACGTTGAACTTGGTTCACCCTGTATACAGGGTCTTCAAAAAGTCCGGTACGGCTGATTATCTCAGCGGGAAATCATTTTAAAGAAAAATGTTTAATGCAAAACTTTTAGAATTTTTCCCTGGCTACCCAATGGTCATATTGGATTTGACCTTGACCATAACTGTCAAGTTCATATCAAGGTCAAATTGATCTTTTTAAATGCGAACCCCTATTTTTGATACAGGAAATGAAAAGAGCGGGAAATTTCACATTCACGAATGTCCTTGACCATTTTTTTCATGTGACCTTTATGGTCAGCGGAGCACAGTGGGAAATTTCCTTGAATAGGCAGGTCTCATATTTTTTGTTTTACTTATAATTTGGGAGACAATGTGATCCACAAATACGTGGCACAAATAAAAAAATTTAAAAAAAATTCACGGAGTAATAGGCAATATTATTTCGTGGTTCGAAAGAGGCTAGAAAACAGTACTTCGGGACGAGGCTACCGTTGTGACGTCAGCTGCCCACTGCTGCTGGCGTCAGTTACCCCACAGACGCTACGCACACATAGACGTTGTTAAGTGTTTTAATCTGTTTGTGCCTTTGAAACAAATATGCGAACTCGGAAGTGGTGTTTTGTGCCTCATTGTAAAGATACATCAGATACAACACCAGATAAAATATTTGTTTCAGTTTCGAAAGGTTCTAAGAAGCGGCAAAAACGGTTTTTGGCAGCAAGACGCGACATTGCGGAAGTATCGAAAGAGTCTACTGTGTATTGTTGCGAAGATCATTTTGATGTAAGTTTCTACTGCATTTTATTGAATGTTGAATGTATATGTGAACATTTTCAATTAAAGGAGGACATGGAAACCTACATAGAATATAAATTGAGCAAAGTAAATGCCAGAATGAAGCCAAATATTGTGCCGCATTTATTTTCTTGTCAAGCTGACAAGCAGTTCACTGCAAAAAGGGTTCGGGAGAGCAGTGAGAAACGATCGCGAAAGAAGAAAATATCAGAAATTCTACAGCAAGGCGAAGTTCCACATGCATAAGCGACAGTTTCTTAAAAACGATCAAAATAAGTCATTTTTTTAAAAATGCGTGGATAAGGTTAATTTATCATTGGGCTAAGTTTCTTCAAAATCTGTCTCGCTATTTTTTTTTGTTATGGGTGATTCTCACAGAAAAGGTCAGATTCGAGTTTGATTTTAGAAAAAAAAAAATAGTCTTCGAATCGAACTGAAAAAAATCACAGATGCTCTCTATATCGTATGTATCGATTTTTAATGCAAATCCAAACAGTATCGTATAAATAATTAAGATAATGAATAAAGAAAAATGTAGGTGGACAGGTCGATGACACCAGGACAGGGCGCTGATGCGACCCTTTGCATCATCGCCCTGTCCTGTTGTCATCGATTTGTCCACCTAAATTTTTAATTATTATTTATCCTAATTCCTCCCAATAATTGTAGTTGATTTTTAGAAAAAACCAAACTTGCTACTATAAAACGCTTTATTTAAAAATAATATAAATTTTGCTTGACTAGAAGCAATCTTGAAAGAATTTCTTCAAGAAGTATCATCCACTATCTGGCTCGCAATTTTATCACATTGTTCACAGCAAAAGATATCGATTTCGTCTATAAAACAATGACTAAACGATCTAGCGCATTTTTCATGATACGCGACACGTCGACATATATCACAGACTATTCCTATTTTCTTTGAGCTCAATGTTCCCCCGCATTTGAAACACAGCCCTTTGACTACAGTTTTAGTTTGGACATTCTCGGGTTCTTCGCCTGAAGCGTCGAGAATTCCACTTCCAATGTTGACTTCAGAAATGAGATCAACATGATTTCCATTAATCCTGCATCTCCTTTTCTAGCTCTTCTTGCATCTGGCTGGGGATCTCAATGCTATTTGAAACTGCAGCAACAACAGTTTCACACAAATCATTTGGCAGTGCTGGATGTTCGAAAGAGTAGTTGTTTCCATCCAAAATCGAGAAAGATTTTTCAAGGTTTCTGAACTCCGGTGTCCTTTTTTTCACCACAATAGCTGATTGTTTTGGAATAATGCTTAGTGATGCTGATATTGCTAATGGTTGATGAGTTCCAATCTTATGAAACTTACAATTATACGAACAGGTAAAGCAACTGAGCTTGTTCATGAATATTTTGGATTTACCTATCTGCCACACAATCTGGTGAACCCTCCATTGTGCCCTTAAAGGGGTTCAGAGATTGAGAAATTAATAAAGCCATGGTTTCAATGGCTTATCTTTCAATGATGTGAATTTTTATGTTGCGGATACTGTTACGAAGAAGTGTATGGAAAGTTCCTATGTTCACCACATCTTTGCCCTGAGCGACGGTTTGATCTGCAGTACGTTTTACTGTGGCTCCAATGCTATCTGGTGCACCCTTTCCGTGCCCTGCCTCATGGTAATTCCAAGTGGCTTCTTCGAGGTCTTTAAAAGACTCATGTAATTTATACTGGAAGAGGAAGAATAGGGACTTATATTCCTATACTGGCTTGACGGCCCGTTTGAGAGGAAGTGAATTTTTGTTATTGGTGTCTTCAATTCATGAAGAAATTCGAATATTGGAGTAAAATAACCCCAGATGGCTGAAGGGCCATGGCCAAGGTTCTCTGATATTGTGCAGAAATTCGCTAATGAAACTGTCGAGTCTTCTTTTCGATAGTAAACGACTACTGTATGGAGAGAGAGGTTGGGTCGATTTCCACCGAAGTGAATGGATTGAATTTCACTATGGTATTTCATGGCGTAATTTTCCGAGAAATCACAGTGTATGAGGAATTCACCCCGACGCAACGAGGCTTTGAGTTCCTTGATCGCTGCGTGTTGGTGAAACACTTTACCCTCATGAGACAAAAACTTTTGGCAGTCTTCATCAGCTTTCCGCACCAGCTCTACAATCGGTTTCTGGATGGTTTGTTTACCTAACCGGTCAATAGTTTTTTTCACTTTCGTTTTTGGATCAATGAACTGCACTTTAGTCTTTATCCATTGTGATCGTAGTTTACTTCCTTTGCTCCATCAAACAAATTGTATATAATGTTGTTGTCACAACATATTTTGCATGTCCTTAACAGACAACAAACTGACAGACTGTTATTCGACTACAACAGAGTTGGTGTTTGATGATTGCAGGATTGGGGTTGGAAATTGCCTTGGCTTTGCTTACACCAAGCAGTAGGAGGTGGAAATTGTCGTGGATGATGCATAGACATGTATCTCTTTGTGCTACATTTGGGCTTAAAATCCAGAATGGTTTCAGCCGACAGAAGGAGGCATAACTGATTTTGTAAGGGTGGGTTTCCAGAAAGGACTTGTGTAAATCTTTCATATGTGATTGCAACAGCCTCTTTTGTTTTTTCACTTTGCCTCTCGTTATAGAATCTTTTTTTTCCAGGGCAAACGCGTGAATGGTCCTCTTCCAAGAATGTACGAACATCAGACCTCACTGATTCTGTGAGTGTTTTAGCATGCAGGCCCTTGCAAGAGTAGTTTAGTCGGCGACTTCGGATATCATTTCGTAAACATTTTGAGGGTATAAAGTTGACTTCCCCCATCAGTCTATACCTTTTCAGCCACTTAGCATCTCCAATAATGGCTTTAGAAGAACCTCGTTTGGCTGATGGTGATTTAGTTCTCTTCCAATTATCTTCCAGTTGTTGAATCAGACTCTCCCCAAAAGGTAGCTTCTTCCTAACTACCTTGGGATCATTTAGTTTCAGAATGTGGTTCACTTTTGTGTATGGTGATTTAATATCAGTAAAGCGTTTATTATTGGGCTTTTGTCTCTCCCTCCTTAGTCTCATCCTTATTCTTTCAACTTTCTTCCTAAGACAAGTAATTTCATCCTGAAGTTTCATATTTTTAGCTTGAAGCTGTCTACGATGAATTCTCCTCCTTTTTTCCCCTGATCTGATTTGATGGGCAACACTTTGGACAGGAAAACTTGATGATCCTTCTGTATCTAGATGGTTCCGATCATTTTCAGGTTCCATGCTGCGTTCTCGTTCCATACATTGCTTTTCAATCTTCTTTCTTTGACGGTAGTTCTTAGAATGTTCTCTCCACTTTTTCCGACGTGCTCGTTGTTCTCTATTAGTCATATCACATATGGGTTTATCTTTGCCTTCTTCTTTCCTCTTCTTCCTTTTTTCTTTATTTTTTATCTTCAACTCTTCGGCTTTTACTGGGTCGCTTTTCAATCTGGCGTATCGCAGCCTCTCTGCATTCCGTTTTTGGATTTTCCGTTCCTTCGGCGTTACTTTCTTCTTCTTTGGAGCCATCTGTGCCTAGAAAGGGAACCAAAAAAAATGCGGCCTGTAGCGCAGGTCATACACATAAATATATACACGCAAACAAGCAAAAACATATTGGTAAGTAATTTACAGGGACGTCCCTTACATTCCCTCCATTTCCCCCCTTCTATAATGGAATTCGACAATCCTTAGTATTACCCCACAATTATATGCAACTGATTCAAACAAAAAAAATCACTAAAATTGGTTGAGAATTGTGACAATCTCTTGGTTTTACGTTATTTTCTCCCTCCATCCCCTCTTGTCAAGAAATTCGACAATATATCGAGGGATGTGGCGCAAGTAGACCGAAAACTAAAACGAACAAAAAAAAGAATCATCAAAATCAGTTAAGAATTGTGGCAATACATTGGCTTTGCATTATGTTTCCTCTCCATCCCCTCTTGTCAAGAAATTCAATAATACCGAGGAATGCTACTGAAGTAGACCGAAAACTAAATCGAATCACCAAATTTGGTTGAGGATTGTGGTGTAGCCATCCCTCTTAATAGCGAAGCCCTGCCGGAAAGACTTGGCTTCCGAGGGACGTTCTGAATATTTGCCTTCTTTTTCATCGTCCTGTCCCCTTCGTCATCAACCTGTCCTCGAATTTTCAGAGGCGGACAGGTTAATGATGGACAGGTCGATGATGTTGCGTCAGTTTTTCTCAAATATTTTACCTTGTGGCAAATTTTTTCAAAATTCGGCATACTAAATGAAACTAGCCCGATTGGTGCACAATGAAAAGACCATAAGAAAAAATTGAGTTCAAGTACTTACTTAGAAAAAGTAGACAGGTCTCTGACGATTGTGATTGACCATCCCACGATCCCGCACACATCTGTTCCCGCTGACGGCCACGAGTTAACTGAATTAAAACGATTGACGGTTTTTCGAACAAGTGAGAAGCGCGCGAAAACATGGCGGCAAACAAAAACCGTTAAAATACACCTGTGACCGGGAAAATTCGAAAATCGATATTGGACAGGTCGATGACCGCGATGCTCTGAACAAACACATTTCCGTCTAGATATAATTTTCTAGCGGTTCTCAATTCATTTCAACGATCAGAAACGCACCTCAGGAATCAGGAAAAGTGGAATAAAATCTAATTTCAAATATAGGAAGGCCTTAACATAAGCTTGAAGTAGGGAAGATCGTATTGGGACAGGACAGGTCGATGTTGATTTGGCTATATTTAGTTAATTTTCTATTAAAAGGAATAAATATAACTTAAAAAGAAAAAAAGGGGGTTTTAGATAAAAACATATACTACAATTTGAGACCCTCCCTAGCTCTCAAATCATTATTGGGGCGTCACAACTGGTCCGGACATCACTTCTGCCCCTTTCTGTGAGAATCACCCTTATAGTACAATATCTAATTTCGGCCAAAAAGCCCTTGTAAAATGGCGATATTTTAATAATTAATATCTCTATTTCTAAACGGTAGATCTTTCACAAATTAAGACAGTTTTTATAGTAGTTCAAAGATTATCTACAAAAATTTTGTTGAAAATATGTCTCAATCAGTGTTATCTATATAATCAAATGCGTTAGCTAGAATAGTGGTGTAAAAGGTCCATAGGATGGCAGTACAAATACGAACGGCCAACTACAAACGGCTACAAACGGCAACATTTCTATTAAATTCTTTTGGTTCTTGAAATCACTTACACCACTTTGTCTTTTACCGCCTCAAATGTAGGTAGGGTAAACCACCCAGTTAGGACACAAGGACACTTAGCATTTAAAAAAATTTGAGACCGTGTTAAAAAGATATTTTTCTAGCTAGAGATATGAGTGGTAGCTTGTTTTAATTGAAAATATATTGGCTTTACATTCTAGTAACTTACAATTTTAAGTTGGAAAGAATATAATTTTCAACAATAAAAAACTGGGATAATATATTGGCTTTACATTCTAGTAACTTATAATTTTAAGTTGGAAAGAATATAATTTCCAACAATAAAAAACTGAGATAAAGTCAGAAATTTAGTTATTAGACAGTGTTCTTATTTTTCGGAAATACTCAATCCAGTAACTGTACAGTCAAGAATCAATAAGGCAGGTACGACTTTTAATAATATTTATTTAAGTAAAAACTAGGAATCTTGTTTTTATTTATTTAAATCAAACTGTCCAATAACTGCAAGGTGTCCGATAATTAGGTGGTTTACCCTACACAATACCACTTACCGTATTGCTTTAACACCTGAAGAAAATTGGGTGCTGAGGGCCATGAAATCGTGCAGCATTTCAACATCTATAGGTACTGGGTAAATTGTGTGTGTCCGCTTTTTGGAACCCCGGTTCCATTTCTTCCGTTTCAAACAACGCACAAACATAAACTGAATGATATTGCCTATGCTCCGCGTACAAGCAGGAGTGGGCGGAGCTATGGAGCGGGCAGCTGACGTCAAGCCACTCAGGTACCGTTTTGTGTCGCGCTTCGAATATTTGAACTTCAAATGGCTATTTTTTGAAGCCAAGAGTGTCATTATTTTTAAAAAATTCTTTTACTAACTGGTTTTAGACACGTATTTCTACGATTCTGAGGCATAAAATGATAACATCATATTTTTGAGACCTCCCTATTAGAAGGACAACATTCTTAATGGCTTATTCAACTTAACCCTCCGGCGGGCGCGCTACTGAAATTCCCATGAGCGGGCGCGCCGCGGCATTTACACCGCATTTAATTCTTCACTTTTCTAGTTCACAAACAACCAAGAAAATATGTTCTATGTAGCAAAATAAGTCAAAGGTGCCATGCTTATTGCTTAATTATTTTATTAAACTAAAAGAATATATGTATAAGCATTTTGAAAAAATGTAAACTGAAGAAAATAATATAAACAAATATAAACTTTTTAAAACAAAAATCATATTATTCAACTTCCTTTAACCTGTACTGTTTTATTGAACTAAAAAAAATATATTTTTCGAAACAAATAGAAATCAAAGAAATATAGATTAAAATATAAACTTTCAAAAACCAAAAAAAATTAAATTATTCAACTTCCATTTGTTCTCCCTGCTCATATTCTAGACACTTGACAATAATGTTACTGTGCTTCTTACAAGTATTTTTCCCGCATTGTTGACAAACATAATACAACAAAACGTGTGGCCGCCACACGTTTTGTTGTTTTTTTTTTCACACTCAACTGTGCTCAGATCCATCAATGTTTGATTGTGTGAATTTAATTCTTTCTCTCCATCCTCGATTTCGTTCTGTACTAGTTTTAGGTAGTACCTTCGTCATCGCTTTCTATACACGTTACCTCTCATGAAAATCTTTTGCCCGTTGTTTTCCTGTTTTTGCCATAATAATTTTAATATAACACACAAGCTAAAGAATGTTCAGTGTTCATTGACGTTTACGAAATGGAAAGTTTATTTAACACGTTGCCTGTCACTACTATTTCGATCGTTCTGTAGCCTTTTTTGCAATAATAATTATAAATTAACACACAGACACATACACGCGCGTGCGCGCGGAAGAATGTACATGCACGGTGGTTACTCGAGAAAAGTCGCGACTCCGATCGCAGACTACACGAGCTCCGTAAGGCTGGCCACTCGACGCGGTAAAATCCGGAAAACTAAAAATGCGACAAACGAAATACAAACAACTCACAAGTAACTCTGCGCCTTCTAGTCTGGCTTCTCCCAAGGATACGCCCAAAAAGGGTCCTAAACGCTAGATTTATGGTAAGTCTAAACAGTCCTCTTAGTGGAGGTGCGACACTGCGTCGCCTCATAATATGAACAATAGCTGCCATTGCCCGAAGAAACCCTCTCGAGCAACACAAACCAGACCCCCTCTGCACAGTCTAAACAGCAATTGATTTTTGCTTCATTTATTCTTCAGTTTCAAATTAATAACTATAACATGTGCGATCAAGAGTAGATCTCCTCGAGGTCGTAAATAGGCACTACTGCGTGACACGACTAGTGACCGAAAATGTGGTGTGGTGGATTTAAACAGTATCGGGTTAGTTGAAATGATTTAACACTGCACTCACAATATTACTGGTGATTATATTGGATTCAAAGAGATACAGTAATTCCGTGATGTAGCCGTGGTTTACAATTAGATACACTGCGAGGTTGTTTTGAGGGAAAGGTATGAGACTGCGAACGCATGCGCAACCCCCATTCACCAAAACATATCGCCCGCCTCGCTGTTGCGAACGATGTACAGATTAGATCTAGATTAGTGCGTATAGCTTAGGTTGCGATAATAGTGAGCGGTAAGAAATGACGTAGAAGTCCCCTTTGCGACGGAACACATATTTTGCGAGGCTGGCTCGCGAGGCCGCCGCGTAAGGCAGCCTTAAGACATTTTTGCCTCGGAATATGTAGACAAACGAACGGCGGCAGCTTCACTAGGCAAGGCGATCCAACACGTGGCACACTTCGCGCGGCGGCTTCGCGAGCCAGCCTCGCAAAGTCAACACATGGCTTTAACGTACGCACGGTCGGGAGCGGTGGAATGGGGCAGGATCGCGGGCGGTGGAATGGGGCAGAGTCGACAGCGGTGTATTGGGACAGGGTCGAGAGCGCTGATGAGTGAGACACGGTCGAGAGCGGTGGAGTGTGTGGGTTTCGTTACGGTTTTTCGTCTCCTCGGGCGCGCATTCAGTACCCTCCGCAAAGAAGTTTCACTTAAAAAAATGTTGACAATATTACATAATACATCAAATTTAATAATAAATAAAATTTACATGACTGGGCGCGCTGCGTCAAACACACCGCAAATTGAAACCGCTTCGAACCGAACGTCTGTAACAACAGAGCGGAAATGGCATATGGCACCAAATTTGCCGGTAGGCGGAGCCAATAACGTGGACAAAGAATACCTAGACGTACAATACTACAGGGCTCGTCATATCTTAGTTATAACAGAAAAATGTAAATTTGCGGCATTTTGCCGCTGGCGCGCCCGCCGGAGGGTTAAACCAAATTCGGTATAGGGGGTTTTTTGGGTCACTGATCACGAATCTGAAGTCATATTTCAAAAATTCAAGATGCCAGATCCAATATGGCGGACGAGATTTTCGAAAATTGACGGATTCGTGCCAAATTTGGTATAAGTGGGTTTTTTGGGTCGCCGATCATGAATCTGAAATCAGATTTCAAAAATTGAGTTTTCCAAATTTAGCACGAATCCGTCAATTTTCGAAAATCTCGTCCGCCATATTGGATCTGCCATCTTGAATTTTTGAGACCTGAATCCAGGTTTAAGTTGAATAAGCCATTAAGAATGCTGTCCTTCTAATTCAAGGAAATTTCCCACTGTGCTCCGCTGACCATAAAGGTCACATGAAGAAAATGGTCAAGGACATAGGTGAATATGAAATTTCCCGCTCTTTTCATTTCCGGTATCAAAAATAGGGGTTCGCATTTAAAAAGATCAATTTGACCTTGATATGACCTTGAGTCATGGTCAAGGTCAAATCCAATATGACCATTGGGTAGCCAGGGAAAAATCCTAAAAGTTTTGCATTAAACATTTTTCTCTAAAATGATTTCCCGCTGAGATAATCAGCCGTACCGGGACTTTGAAGACCCTGTATAAGTCTTCCATAATATGTTGAAATTCACCGAGTTCATCTCTTTTTAAATATATTTCACGCACCCATATGGTTCTACGTGTGACAACTTGTGTCATTAGTAAAAGTGATATTTATTGGTACTTTAATAAAAGGTTGCATTTTACATGGCACGTACTGCATGCCTCACGCTCGACTGGGCTTTTACTATCCGTCCTTTTCAATACACGCCAGCGTAGCGGGTTGCATATCGGTATCCGCCTGGCGCCGGACACAGGCGCATGGCCCCTGCAGCGGATCGGAGGCGTCAACCGATATGCAACCCGCTACGCTGGCGTGTATTGAAAGGGACTGATAGTATATGGGTCATTCCATGTCAACTTTTAGGCCAGGCTAACGTTGAGACGCAGTTCAGTGAGGTGACGCAGGGCGACCGTTGCCTCTATACCTATATCTATTCTAGATATAGACGTTCTCAACGTTCGCCTGGCCTAAAGGGCCGTTTGCATGGTGATAGTTTCTGCGATAGTTGCTGTCATGATAGCCATTATCACATTAACTATCACCATGTAAATAACCCGAAAGTAACTGTCGCGTCAGCATGACAGTTACTTTCGGGTTATTTACAGGCTATCATGACAGCAACTATCGCAGAAACTATCACCGTGCAAACGGCCCTTTAGGGTGGGGACACGCTATTGTCACGTCACGTGAACTCACGTGATAGCACGTAGCATGAGACGCGTGAAAATACGCATCGGATACACATTTGTTTCACGTTTGCTGTCACGTTTCATACTTCGTTTTTGGTTCAGCTTGTGTTTAAATTTATAAAGAAATGGAAAAAAGCTATTCAAGCAGTAGTTCTTCTGATTCGGAGGAGGACATGGAAAATTTAACATTTATGTTGTTAAATTCAAAAACTACGTATAGGACAATATGGGTTGATGAGCTTAATAAAAGAAGAGAAGAGCTTTGTGAATATTCGTGTTTAGTACAGGAATTACGTGAACATCCTAGAAGATTCAACACATACTTTAGAATGAATGAAGAAAAATTCGAATATATACATGGGGCATTCTCTGTCAAGACAACCACCTTTTTCATGAGGGTCGCAAAAAAATCTGATTTTTATTTACAGTCATACTTGATGAAAGAACATTACCTAAATTTTTTTAGATTTTTTTCACGCGCCGTTAATGGTATAAGTACATCGATTTGAAAAATAAATTTTAACTTTAAAGTTTCAAGTACCTATTAATCTCATAAACAACTTTATATACATGAACATTTCTTTCTCAATTTTTCCCAAAAAAATAAAAATTTTTAAGTGACATTAAAAGGCATTTTCTTACAAGAAAGTGAAAAAACACCAAAAAATATTTATTTCGCCCATGCGACAGTCGATTTTTCTTAACAAAATTCAGTACATTTGAAATTAATAAAAACTATACAAAAATTTGATAGTGGAGGGCCATTTCTTCATGAAGAAAAAAATTCTTTTTTTTTCTTAAAAAAATTTTTTTTTTCATCAGAAAATGTTCTTTATCCTTCTACATATGCATCTATGCATAGAAACATAAAGAACATTTTCGGATTTTTGAAAAAATGTTTGAGAAAAAACTTAAAAAGAATTTGTTTAAAAATCAGAACATTTTTTCTTTATCCTTCTATGCATAGATGCATAGAAGCATACACAACATTGTCTGATTGAAAAAAAAATTTTTAAGAAAAAACTGAAAAAGAATTTTTTCTTCATGAAGAAATGGCCCTCCCACTACCAAATTTTTTTCTGCAGTTTTTATTGATTTCAAATGTACTGAATTTTTAAAAGAAAAATCGAGACTGTCGCATTGGCGAAATAAATATTTTCTGGTGTTTTTTTCACTTTTTTGTAAGAAAATGCCTTTTAATGTCACTTAAAAATGTTTGCATTTTTTTTAAATTGTGAAAAAAAAATTTGTATGTATACAAAGTTGTTTATGAGATTAATAGTATACTTGAAACTTTAAAGTTAAAATTTATCTTTCAAATTGATGTATACCATTAACAGCGCCTGAATTAAATCTAAAAAAATGTAGGTAATGCTTTTTCATCAAGTATGACTATGTAAATAAAAATCAGATTTTTTTGAGCCCCTCATGAAAAAGGTGGCTGTCTTTACAGAGAATGCCCCACATAGCCTTATTGAAAATTATATAAAAACACAAAATACTAAGTTTCGAAGGGCAGTATGTACTAGAGAAAAGTTGGCCGTAACATTAAGGTTAGTCTATACAGAATGACCATCGCAGAACCGGCCAGTTGCAGGGACCTTGAAATTTACCTTCGGCCAGGCTTAGTTGGCACTCGAGTCATTTATACCGGTAGAAGTCGAGTCGGTAGTTAGAGTTGGTGTCAATTCGGGCGATCGAAGCGTCTAAACTCGAAATCGTGAATTAATGAATTATGGTGAGTAATTTCCAAGCCGACCAAGCCTAGCCGAAGGTAAACTTCAAGGTTCCTGCAACTGGCCGGTTCTGCGCGGGACATCCTGTAGGTATAAAACACTTTTTTTCATATCTAGCAAAACCTCCGTGCTTGATTACATTTAATATAATAAAGCACGGAGGTTTTAAGAAAAAAAATCGTAAGAAAATCGGTAATATATTCGAAACTATATTTAGACATTAACAAATTTTAAGAACAAATCCAAACGAAAAAACAGCAATTTAATAATATTAATGACTAATTTTAAATAATAATTAAATTTTATTTATTTATTAAGTTTAATTTTAATTAATGAGAGAATGTAAATTAAATTTAATAATTGAAGTCTTAAAATTCATTATTTAATTAAGTCAGCTCTAACAATGTCGATCTAGACTGGCCTTCGTAGTTTTTGCTTGCTATTTGCGTTTCCTGTCCTTCCTTGTAGTTTATCGGTCGGGAGAAATGGTTGATGATTTCTGTTGATATATCTTCTGATCCTGAGTGAAGACTTGACCCCTGTGGGGAATATATATTTTCCCGTCTTTCATAATCTCTTATTTCAGCTTGTAGTACCGAATTACTCAAATTAAGTTTAATTGTTGCTTGTGTAGGAATGGAAAGCCTGGGCGTCGGACAGGAAAGAAAGAGCCGAGACTGGGGTGAAGACGTGCTCACAGGTGTATTTGTGAAGAACAAAGGAAAAGGCGGACGCTCGAGCGCAGAGACGCTGCCTCGAGTAAGGCCGGAAGCAGACTGCCGGACGTCGCTACGTTCGAGAACATGCTCGAACGTAGTCTCGACCACAGCGCGCGCGGTGGCGGTCGAGCACACTGCCTTACATTCGGCCATACCTGACTATGCTGACGCCCCCAGCAGCCATAACATTTAGGTTTAGTAACGCAGTAAACAGAAACTAAATATGTTTGTATAATGACTTATCCTTTCGCTTATGAAACGTAGTTAAATAGTAACGTAATGTGGTTAATTATTAACGCCGTAACTGAAGTAACGTATGTAATATTAACGCAGCAAACGAAAAGTAACTTATTTAATTATTAACGCAGTAAACTGAAAGTAACGTATTGAAATATTAACGCAGCAAACGGAAAGTAACTTATTTAATTATTAACGCAGTAAACTGAAAGTAGGGCAAAGTGGGGCACGATCGGACACCAAAATTCAATTTCAAATAATTCTGTAACTACTTAAGAAAAATTAACAATGTGAGAAATTTCTTATACTTCATTATCTTATAAACAATTGGTATAAACGTTTCTTTATTGTCACTAGATTTTAAGACTGAAAAACCAATTTTACAAAAAAGTGCATTTGTCGGAAAGTGCCCCTATGGTGGGGTGCTTCCGGACATGATATGGGGTAAATTCGGACAAGAGATACAAAATTAATTAGGAGTCACTAAGAATGTTACATATATTTATATTTATACTTAACATTTATGTTTCATTTACAAAACATACTATTGAACATTAAATCCAAAGAAATTAACATTAAATTTTAAAGAAGTTACCATTCTTGAAGTCCCAGGTGCTGAAATTGGTTTCGGCAATTTAGAAACAATATCTGTCTTTAAAACCGTAGAACAATCTTTTACATTAGGAAAATAAAATCCACTTCTGGTTTTTCTAAGGAAATTTACTTGGAATTCATCCTTATTATAAGTCTTCAACGATACCGATATAATGGAGATTTCGTTTCTCTATCTTGAATTGAACAAGAACATAATCACCTAATGCAATTTCTTGTTCGTCCACTAACAAATTAACATCTTCAACGTCCACACTAAGACCAATCTTCCGAATCCGAAGATATTGTCGAGTATTTTTGTTTTTTTATTGCTCTCATATTAGCTGGCAAACTTACATCTGAATCAGAGGATGTATCGGAATAATGTTTTTTTGATTTATTTTTCTTACCAAGTTTATTGTGTCTTGCTTTCACTTTATTTTCTTGTGTTCTCTTTAGTTTCTTCTCTTTGGTTTTGGTCTTATCGTCTTTATTTTCCCAAGCCTTTTCTTTAACCGTTCTTTTTATTTTCTTAACAGAAGTATTTTATCCGCTGTTCACCGTTAATTTTTTTAACGTTCTTTTTTTCAACTTTAGCTTTTTGTTTCTCTTCTAGTTCCTCCACTCTTAATTTCTCAGGAGTGCTAATGTAAATCTTGGATGTACCGTCAAACGGGGTTAAGTGAATCAAAAAAGTGGGTTTTTCGTAGATATCTCCAAAACTACCGCAACAAGAAAATTTCAAAAATTAATGAAGATTCATTAACCCTTTACTTGACATTTAAGATATTTGACGCAAGTCCAAATCAAAAAGGTTCCGAGTTTTTCTTTGTAAAAATGTGATTCACTCTAACCTGTAGTTTGGGGTAAAGTGAACTGCCTATTGTATTTTGCTGTTTACGTCTTTTTTACCGAGTGTATTATAAAGTAAATCACTTAAAAAATGTAATAAATAACAGCATTTTAATCCCAACAAAAAAAATTCGTAAAAAAAATAAAAACCAGGAAGAAATTAGAAAAACTGAATTTTATTATTATATGGAGTATGAAAACGCTTACATTTTGGTCTTAATTCTTGATATAACATTTTTGTATTTCTTAATAAACTGAAACCTAGTAAGGCTATTTCTAACTACATAAAAAGAAACAGAAATTATAGCTCAAAACACTTCAAGAGAAACTTATTCTAATTAACTAATCTAAGATTATCACTTTAAGGGCCGGTTTTACCAACAGGTATAAACGCGGTATAGCGCTATACTGAGAATAACCATAAGGCTTATTGCTGGTTATTCTCAGTATAGCGCTATACCGCGTTTATACCGTGTTGGTAAAACCGGCCCTAATAGGAACTAAAACTTTAAATTCTGAAGAACGACAGCTGCATTTTGTGCAAGAAAACATTTATTCTAGGATGTCGAAATCATTTTTGCTTAACGAAAATACATGCTTTCCTCTCGAAACATTTTTAAGCAAAATTTTTTTGCGGAACTGGGTGCGGTCAATGATAGAGAGATCTTGGTTTTGAGGATATACAAAATAGCCCTTTTCAGTCCCTTTCTTTCTGAGTGTATTCAAAGTTAATTCCTCCTGTGCTATGTTTTCGATTTTGCCAATAAAATATCTGTCTCTTTTTAGCGTAGGAACTTTGCTATTATGTAATCTTGGACTTCAAGGTCGTCGTAGTTCGATTTCTTTGAAATTTCGTGAATTCCCTCTTCTTTTTGGGAAGGATGGTCGCTACCGCATGATGTGCCTGCGTTTGGCTGTTCCTCTTCGGTTTCTAGGTCGCTGTTGCTTGAGTATCCTTCAATCATTGTCTCATATTCCAAAGTATTGTTGGGCTCTTCGATGGCGCTTGTAGATCCTTCTGCTGATCTTTTCTTCTTTGATTTCTTTGTTGGTTCTTCGTCAATTAGCGAATTATTAATTGGTATGTCCGCAGCAGAAACACTTTTCCCAGGCAAAATGTTTACTTTTTTTTCCCTCTTTTAGGCTGGATACCCACGGGGGCTTTCAGTTTTTCTAAATGTTGAATAACTGCTTGGCTCCAAGCCTGTTCGAGTTTGTTATGTTCCTCTGCTTGAATATTCCTGGGTATTTTTTGGAGAACTTTGTTTGGATTGAACGGAATTAATCCAGTAGCCATAAAACCAGCCTTTGAATTATCTTTTGATTTTATGCCAACCTTATTAATTGTTTCCTTTAAAAGCTTAGGAAATTCAGTTTTCGGCAGCACCCCACGGTGTTTTATTTTCCAGCTATCTAGGACACTTCTCCAGCATCTCTTAAGGGGTCTGAAATACGCCACATCCAGTGGCTGGAGCAGATCGGTTGAGTTCGGCGGCAAAAGGACGAACTTTATATCGTTATTCTCGCAAGCCTCTATGACACTAACTGTCACATGACTGTTCAAGTTATCTCCAATCAATATTTTCGGGCCGTCTAGATTTCGACAATACGTCAGGGTTATTGTTCTAAACCAGTCCTCAAAAAGTTCGGCATTGAACCATCCACTCACGGTACGATTAAATCTTGTCCCTTCTGGTGCAGGATTAGAAAAGGAATTTTGGGGGGAAGCAGTGTTAACTGCCATGAAATTGATTAATTTAAGTCCCACAAAAGCATTGGAAGTTGATATGACCCCATTTGAAATGTGGCATGGTAAAAAGCCACAGCTGAAATATTTAAAAGTTTTTGGTTCAACCGTATATGTTCACAACAAAACCAGGAAAACTAAGTTCGAAGAAAAATCCTGGAAAGGCATATTAGTAGGATATGAACTAAACGGATATAAGGTATGGGATGTAGAAAAAGGGAAATTCGTGACAGTTTGGGACGTAATAGTTGATGAGGTAAATTACTTGAAATCTCGGCCGGTTGTTAAAGAGGATGTTTTTGAAAAAGCCTCTAGTAAAACTGATGCATCCATGGGATTGCCTAAATCAGTAACGATGAAAAATAAATCTGATATTGTGAAATCAGATATGTCAAAGAGAAGTAAATCTGATAAGAGTGAAAAATCAGATAAAATTAAGCCGAGAATAAAAGTAATTACAAGTCCCGATAATAATAAAGCTGTAATCGAATCACTGAAACTTAATGAATCAGTAATTGAAAATAGTCGTGAAGAAACATATAAAACCGCAGAGCCTAGAAGGAGTGATAGGATCAAACAACGACCGCCTATTTCGTATGATGAAAATAATATACACAATGATTATCTTTTGTGCGCTCAATCACTTGTTTGTAAAATACCCACCTCGTTCGAGGAAATTAAAACAAGGGAAGACAGAATTCAGTGGGAGGAAGCTATTAAGGATGAAATAAATTCTTTAAACATAAATAAAACTTGGACGTTAGTACCAAAGCCAAAATATAAAAATATTGTGGATTGTAGATGGGTATTTACGTTGAAAAACGATGAATTTGGAAACCCCATTAAATACAAAGCGCGTTTAGTTGCTCGCGGATTCAGTCAAAAGTATCTTGTAGATTATGACGAGACATTTGCACCAGTTGCAAGGATCTCGAGTTTTCGATTTATCATTGGTTTTGCAAATCAGCATGATTTATTGGTTCATCACATGGATGTGAAAACCGCATTTTTAAACGGCAGTTTAAAAGAGGAAATTTATATGAAAGTTCCGGAAGGAGTACAAAGTAATGGAAATCAAGTTTGCAAATTGAACAAAGCTTTGTACGGTTTAAAGCAAGCAGCCAGATGCTGGTTTCAATTATTTGAAAAGGCTTTGCTAGAAAAAGGTTTCCGAAATTCATCAGTCGATCGATGTATTTATATTTTAGATAGAGGTGATAGATCAAAGAATATATATGTGGTATTATATGTGGATGATCTTGTGATTGCAACTGCTTGTCTTGTAACGATGAGTAATTTCAAAAATTATTTAATGAACAAATTTCGAATGACAGATTTAAAGGAAATTAAATTATTGTTGGGAATTAAAGTTGAAAGAAGTAATGGGAAAATAACGTTGGATCAGAATGCATACATTAAAACAGTACTTGAGAAATTTAATATGCATGATTCCAAACCTGTCAGTACTCCTCTTCCTAGTACATTGGACTATTTAGCTTTGAATTCAGATGAAAAATATGATGCGCCCTGTCGTAGTCTAATTGGTTGTCTATTGTACATAATGCTTTGTACACGACCAGACTTGAGTACAGCCGTAAATATTTTGAGCCGTTTTACAAATAAGAATAATAAAGAGTTGTGGCAAAATCTGAAAAGAGTACTCAGGTATCTCAAAGGACCTGCAGATATCAAGTTAACATATGTTAAAAGTTGTTATGAAAACACCTTGAGTGGTTATGTCGATTCAGACTGGGGAGGCAGTGAACAAACCGACAGAAAAAGTACAACGGGTTTCTTATTTAAGTTGTACGACCGATGCACTATTTGTTGGAATACAAAGAGGCAAGCATCGGTAGCTGCCTCATCCACCGAAGCAGAATACATGGCTTTGTTTGAAGCCGTGAGAGAAGCACTTTGGTTGAAATCTTTGGCAATCAGTATAAATATAAAGATCTCAGATCCAATCAAAATTTACGAAGACAATATGGGTTGTATTAGTATTGCCAACAATCCAAGCAGTCATAAACGATCGAAGCATATTGATATAAAATACCACTTCTCACGAGAACAAGTTGAGAAAAATGTTATTAAAATTGAGTTTATTCCCACAGCAAATCAACTTGCTGACATACTGACAAAGCCACTGCCAGCAGTCAAATTCCTGGAGC
This sequence comes from Xiphydria camelus, assembly GCA_963678675.1. NCBI lineage: Eukaryota > Metazoa > Arthropoda > Insecta > Hymenoptera > Xiphydriidae > Xiphydria > Xiphydria camelus. Next base: position 17,356,775 of record OY783194.1, read on the forward strand.
TCAGGAAAGAAATGGGACTAGAATAAGGCGTCATGTACCTATGTAGTTTTTTTTGTTAAAAAAAAATAAAATAAAATAAAAAAAAGGTAAATATGAAAATAATGTGAAAATGTTTATATGTAAATATGTCGTGGTCTGATTAGGTTTTCTGGGTTTCCCTAATCCTTTGCAACAAATGTTGGATCACTTGTATAGTCCCAGAGAATGCAAGGAAGACTCATCTGTATTATCGAATAATTTAATTGAGTACATATGGATGCGTGATTTGAGCAATATCTTTGAAGTAACACCGATTGATTTTTGAGGGGGCGTGTTAGAATTACTCTCTGACATACTGGAGAGAATAAAGAGCAAAACTCATTCGGTGTTTAGAGCGTGTAGAAGGGGGTCTGGTTTGTATCGCTCGAGAGGGTTCCTTGGGGCGAGAATGCCAATGTTTATGTTATGTGGAGACGCAGTGTCGCGTCTCCGCTAGGAAAACCAAAGAAAGGAACCACTCGTCGGCGGTCCAGATCACGGTCCCCATATGCCCCTTTTAGTCAGTCTTTGCAAGGAAGTGTCTAAGCGCGGATGGGTCTTCCGCGCGCAGTCGAAATAAAGGAATTCAGTTTGCTTTTAACTGCTGTTTGATTATTGACGTTGCCCCATTCCCGATAGTCCTGAAATTTTAAAGTGGTCCGCACATTAGATTTCGAGTTATAGCCGGAATGACGTCGGTCACGGCCTGAAGAGGGTCGCGCGGTAGCTGCTGTGTGCGTATGTAGAGCCTCAGCATTTTCTTTGTGTTACTACCTGCCTCTTTTTCAGAATTCGGCACGTTCCTATTATGCAGGTGCTTCTCAAGGTTCTTTTGACAGGGCACGGAAAGGAATGTGTCCACCATTTTACCTGGGGAAGCGCCGGTTCATTGCAGAAATACCGTTCAGTTTCTCTTCGAACTTCGGCTTGTGCAGACCAGTTCAGAAGGTGAAAATGTTTCGAAAAAATCAGTGCAGCGGAAAATATCGTCCGAAAGGGAAAAAGAAAAGACCACCCCCTAAGAATCGACACGTGGCAGAGTCGGTTACTAGTTTTAGCAGCAGTTCCGCTAAAAAGTTGAAAAACTCAAAGAATACAACCGTACCTATAGATAACAATCTCGGGTATCGGTTTATCAATTTCAACGCCGTTTTTTCTGCATTGTGCGCGTTAATTTGCTGTAAAACGTGCAAAGGGGACATAAATATACAAGAAGCTTCTTGCCGGGGACTTGGCTTCAAAATTGTGGTTCAGTGCGCGTGCGGTAGTGCGGAAATAAATTCGTGCCCTCTTATTGATAACGCCTACGAGATCAATCGGCGAATCGTTACTGTAATGACACTTCTCGGGGTTGGTTTCAGTGGACTCAATTTGTTTTGTGGGATGATGGATCTCGCGGCTTCGTTCCCTAAAAGACTATATTATGCGACACTCGAGAACATTAAAATTGCTTCTGCAGCGGTTTACGATGCATCCATCAAAAATGCTGTAGAGGAAGAAGTTAGATTGATTACAACACATGAACAGCAAAATCCTCGTTGGGTTAGTGTTTCTGGTGATGGTACGTGGCAGAAACGAGGATTTAGTTCCCTGTACGGTGTCACTACGCTCATCGGCAAATTTTCTGGTAAAGTAGTGGACTCTGTGGTGAAATCCAGTTTTTGCATTGCTTGTAATTTGTGGAGAAGCAAGCAAGGCACTGATGAGTATGAAGAATGGGAAGCAACCCATATGGACAACTGTCAAGCAAACCATAGTGGAAGCGCAGGGAAAAGGAGGTGGACAGTGTAAAGGAAATATTTCAAAGATCCGAAGAAAAGCATAATGTAAAATATGCTCAATACATTGGTGACGGGGACAGCAAAACCTTCAAGGCGATTTTGGATGTGGACCCGTACAATAACGATCCGAAAGTAATGAAAAAGGAATGCCTCGGCCATGTCGAAAAACGCATGGGAACCAGGCTCCGTAATGCAAAGAAAACAAATAAGGGACTCGGGGGAAAAGGTCCAGGAAAACTGACCAACAAAGTAATAGGCGAATTGACAACCTATAACGGTCTGGCCATTCGGCAAAATGCGGATTCAGTGGACAAAATGCGTGACGCTATCTGGGCAACATTTTATCACAAATCTTCAACGGACGCTAAGCCTAATCATGAGCTGTGCCCCACCGGGGTTGACAGCTGGTGTACCTGGCAGCAGGCTAGAGCTCAGAAAACGCTGAATGACTATAGGCATAAACCGGCATTGGCTAAGGAAATTCTTCAAGTTTTAAGGCCTATTTACACGAATTTGTCATCGCCGGAACTACTGGAAAGATGCGTTGGTGCAAATACGCAAAACTCCAATCAGTCGCTGAACGCTTTGATTTGGACGTTCGCGCCGAAATATATGTTCGTCGGGAAGAGCGTCATCGACATCGGCACCTTTCTTGGAGTTTCCATTTTCAACGATGGATTTACGAGCATATTGTTAATTCTACACAATATGGGAATTCAGTTGGGCCATAGAGCGCACGACTATTCGGAAAAGCGAGACGAAGAGCGAATCAGGCAGGCCGACAATCGGGCAACCATGGCCACGGAAATCGCCAGGATAACGGCCAGGGAGCAGAGAGCGAGCCAAAATGAGGTCTACGAGGCAGAGGAGGGTGTGCTGTACGGACCGGGAATTGATGACGACATGTAAGTTAAAAAATTTCTTAGTTATATGGGGAAAAATGTAAGAAAAATTTTAAACGCGTTTTTCTCGAAACATCATTTTTGAAACTGGAATTAGATTTTTCTCGGACAATAATTAACCGATTATTATGATTTTGCTTTTAAAATGTTCACAATTAATGCCATTAGTGATCAACATAGGATTTTTTTAATATTGCAAGAATTCGATTTTTAATAACAATTTAAAGGTAGAAATTGAAGATGAAAATCGTACTTTTTTCTTCACAGTTGCACCAAATCTTGTAAAATTTGAATTTCAAAAAACCCCTATGGTAAACACTAACAACAACCCTGTACTTTATGAAAATATTTCATTTTTTGATTTCAGATGAATAGGTTCGTAGAAAAATCTCATTTATATGAGACGTGTCCACCTGAAGCGGCTGCATTTCAACAAGGATCGACGGCCGCCATTTTGGTTAAATAAAAAAAAATAGAAAAAAGAGAAACCTTAATACCTGTATTTCTTAATAAAAAAAAATTGTCTCAATCCGTTTTGTTTTTTTCATAAAAAAATTCAAAAAAAGCCTTATCTTTCCGTGCGAAGAAGCGGGAAAGCTCCCTTAAAGACCACGTACGGTGTTAGCAGTGTGCCGTCTCCTGCAATGGCAAACATTACAGTGGTGCTGCTCTTTGAAGAATCCACTGTCCTGTGAGTATGCTTTGCTCCTCTCTTTGTGACTACCTTTACTGAGCCGGGATCGTCCGAGAAATTTGTCTCGTCGTAGTTGATAACGTTAGCCGGAGGAACTTCTTGGATAGTCGCCCTCATGTTGTTAAAATATTCCTCTATCGTTTCGTATGTAAGAGCAGCTCTTACACGTTTTGTGTTTTCCGCTAACTTAACTGTTAATTGTGGGTGTCGCCTCATAAAGGAAGTGAACCAATCTATGCCCGGAAGATTATCTTTAAATCTCCTTTCCAGTTTTCCTGCCTTAGTAAGGTATTGCTGTACAATTATGCGAATGTTAAAGGACCGCAGAGGAAATCCCCACTTTGTGCATAGTTCAATTGAGTCGTGAACCCGTTTTTCTTCCACGTCTGATAATACAGGCTGGCGGCCATATTTCAATGTATGTGTTCCATGGTACCTGCGCTGGATAGTCGAGTACGGAACTGCATATTGTGCAGAAGCCTGACGTATGGAAAGGTCGCCTCTTCTAACGGCAACAACCGCTCGCCTTACATATTCGTTGTCATAATTGTATTTACCTCGCGGCCCAAATTTTTTTCTGTATACACGCGGCATTCTGAAAAAAAGTGAATATTAACACGTTGAATGCCATGGGGATCACCGGTGACCGACACTTAACTTGGCTATGGCGCCACGGGGGCCACCGGTGACCGGCGCGCCCAAATTGATAGAAATATATATAATTTAAAACAAATGTCAATATTTAGAAATGTTTATTATTACCACCGTTAATTCAATGGTGTGAAGAAATGAATGCAGTATAAAACATTAAAAAATAGTTTTATTTATACATGAAATATAGATTTATTATGCGCGATATTACGATGTGTCGTATTGAGTAAAATTTTTGTAGTGTATAAAAGTACAGTAATACCCCGAACTTACGCGATAGGTGGGACCGAGCGATAACCGTGTAAGTCGAATTCACGTAAGTCAGGGTATAATTTTGCACATAAACACATAGACATTATGTGTTATTAGAACCAGAGAGGAAAGAACACAGTAATTTAGAAGAAAAATGTGTATGTAATGATATCTTAATACATATAACAGATATAATATATTTATTATGCATCTTGCGTACATGGTTCAAAGAGATGAACCGCATAACTCCGGATTCACGTAAGTCGGGGTAGCGTAAGTCGAGATATTACTGTATAATAAAGATTTTTACCTGATTGTTGAACACTTTCGAAAAGAACACAATCATGAACTCAACGTGGAGTGGTGGAACGACGATTACTCAATAACGTGGAATAACAATATGAAATAATTGACGATCGCGCGAAATCGCACTCCTGCGCCACGGAGGTCACCGGTGACTCCCGTCGCAATTAACATATCAAACATGGGGTACACTGTAACTTATCTATTGCAGATAATATTTCAACATTACCGTATGTATCATCCCAAATTAAACAAGCAGACATACCGACATTTCCGATACTTTACCGACGGTCAAGAATTTTATAGTTAGAGTTGGCTTGAGAAGAGTGCGCTGTGTGTGCTGCGTGAGTACGAAAAGTATCAAATGTCTGATACCGATCGGTAGGTATCAAAGCTTGTTTCGTTTGAGCGCAAACATACGGTATGTATCGCATAATAAAAAATTCATCATGGCGCCACGGGCTATCCCTGTAAAATTGGCGTGGCGTTCAATGTGTTAAATAAGGTCTTCTACAAAATGATTGCTTTTCCTCGTAATAAAATTGATATTTTGCATGTTTGAACCTGTAATTATTACACTGGTTCTGATTCCCGCCAATTTTTAAGGCGATTCACTTTACCCCCTACTTTTCAGTTTTTTACCGTCAACGTTTATAAAATTTAGGGTATATAAAAAACATATAATCTACCTATGACATATTATTCCTAACCCTTTATAAAACACATTCCATATAGTGAAATACCGCCAAAAGTTTTCTGCTAGCCTGTGCAGACAAACGTTTCGGCATTTTATAGAATAACCGAAAAAAATAGTATATATATTTAGCCTGCGTAGTGCTTACGTTGAAGTTGCAGCACCGCACAGCACACAGAACAAGATCCTTTGATCGACTGACAAACCATCGTCTAGGGTAGAATTGGTCCCGGACGGTTGATTTTGGACGCAGGCACGAATGTTTTCAAAAATAACCGATTGATTCATTTTACCCACTATGATCCATTTAACCCCGTTTGACGGTACAAAAGATACTGATCTAGATTTTTTGGTAATTTCTGGAAACGGTTTAACAGTAACCAATGATAAAATTTTAACCTCTGGTTCAGTAGCTTTGTCTACGATTTTATTGACTACTGATAAAATAAAATCTCTTGTTTCGATTTTATCTGATTCACAAACAGTCACACTTCTAGTTTCACTCATTAATTTATTGATTGTAATTGCCTCAGACGAAACGTTGTTACTTATAGTGGCTTCAGAGCTCAGGTTATTTACGGTTTCACTTATATTCGAAATCGACTCATCTTGTTTGAAAGTGGAAACTTCTAAATCAGCCTAAGCGCCTCGTTCTATTAGAAAGTCATCTCCGAAAATTGCTGAATTTATTGGCCACAGCCCCACACTCTGAAATCCTTTAATAATATTGTTTGGATTAAAACTTTCTAAAAATGGTTGCGCAGTCAATTTTGCGATATCATAAATTGTTATTATCTTGTTAGGGTTCGTTAACATGTGATTATTGAATGAAACTTTACATCTGGCTTTGAACGGCCCGTAGACGCATTTATCTAAAGGCTGCATCCTATGGGTACAGTGCGGAGGAAACGACAGTAACACAATACCATTAGCCCTGCAATAGTTAATACTATTAAGTGACACATGTGTTCTATGATTGTCTAGCAATAGTAAAACAGGGAAATCACGACTACAATTCGTATGTGACTTGATATGCTCCAATAATTTTAAAAAAATTGCAGACGTCATCCAGCCAGACTTTTCTGCGAAACCAACAGCACCCAGGACTGCACCATACATAAATTGTTCTTTCATTCTAATTCGCGAGAAGATGTAAATTGGTGGAATGAAATTTCCACTGGCAGATATAATGCCACACATGGTAATTAGCGAACCTCTTTCACCGGAGACGCATTGTGCTACTCCCTTAGCACCGGTTTCTGCAACAATTTTGGGCGTCTGCAAAAACGGTTGAAATGCCTAAAAAAAGAAAACAAAACCTTTAGGTAGCAAAATTTTTAAAAATCGATGAATTGGTACGCGCCTATATTATACCGGTCCCGTAGTGTAATGTTTTTAAAAATAAAAGTTAAATTATTACCTGTTTCATCGGTGTTCCAAATTCTATTTGGTGAAAAATTGTACTGAGCCTGGACTTCCAAGTAATTTTGGAAAAAATGATTAACATTTTCTTTACTGGAGCAAGTAGCACGGGCGATACTAATATTTTCAGGCTTTCTTAGAGATAGTCGCGGATGTCTCTCCATAAATAAGCGCATCCAATCTATTCCAGCCATTTTATTTTTACTCCAGCTTTCTGGATACTTATTTCCCAGCATAACAGCATAATCATATGCCAATTTTTGGATATTTTTGTAAGTTAACCTAAAAAATGTTTTGGGAGATGTCTTTATATAATTCTCCAATTCAATCTCTTCTTGTCGTGAAAAAACTTGGTGAGTAGCAAATTTTGGTCTAACTTCATCGGCTACATTTCCAGAATTATTTCTCTTCCGGCAATTGTCGACACGGTCTTGTAGCGTTCATTTTGGTATTCCTATGGAAGCTGCAGCGAATCGTACAGTCATATTGCCATTTATAACATTTAGAACTGCCTCCTTTAGAATGTGTTCCGGTATTTCCAGTCGATTCTTTTTCTTTTTGTATTTACGCACCATCCCTTAAAGCAAAGCAGCGTAAAAATGTTTACTTTTTTATATGGGGCACTGTTGGACAATATGGGGTAAATCCAAACAGTCCGAAACTACCCCATATTATTTGTCCGAATCTGCCCCATAGAACGCAATTAGCAAAAACCACAATTTATCAATATGACAACACCGCGTATCCCCTGTTTTTATAGGTTAGATAATAACTAGTACAATAATAATTCACGTAAATTTTGTAAAACTTACTTGTACTTAACGGGGTTTTAGCTAGGCCTTATTTAAACACCAAAAATAGTTATAACGACAAGTTCTATTCTCGTTTTTCACGAAAAACTCGTAATATATTGCCGGCACGCGTATCTCTACCGGTGACCATGAATATAAACATAGAGGCGCTCCTAATACGCCGGACGACAAGTCCAAGGCGAAACAAAATGGCGGTAAATTTGAAAAGTCCGGACATGCCCCATGTCCGAAATAGCCCCACTTCACCCTAACTTATTCATGTACCCATGGTCGCATATTCGCGGCTTGCCAAATACCGCTGTACGGTCGCTGAGTGTTTTGAAATCCTACGTCAGTAATCTTGTATCTATCGTCGAGTTTTTCGGCAACTTTGTAAGGTCCTTTAAATACAGGTTTAAGCTTCTTTGCCGTTCCTGGCGTACTATCGAAATTTCTAATAGAAACTAAATCATTCATGGAATACTCGTGTGCTTCTTTGCGCTTTTTATCGGCGTACTCTTTGTTATACTGCTGTGAACGCAAAATCCTATCGGAAGCACACTCTCTAATCGCGTTTACATCTGATCGCTCGCACTTGTTTTCGTCAGATACATATTCGCATAAGTGATCGACGGATTTTTCGTGTTGTTTCACGCCGAACAACAATCGACTCGGCGTCTCGCCCGTGGCTTTGCTAACTGAGCTGTTCAACGCGTATTCGACATCGGCTACGACTTTGTACCAATATTTGCCTACTGAATCGTCGGATAGTTTGGCTAACATCGGGGTTAAAGTTCGGTTAACACTTTCGATTTGGCCATTAGCTTGCGGCGAACCTGTAGCAATCATAATGTGTTGAATTCCGTTATCATCCATGAAATCTTTAAACTCGGCATTCGTAAAACAGCTACCTCTATCGGAAATTATCGTTTTCGGTCGCGAATAATGTTCGAAGTATTGTTGTAGGCTGCTAATTGCCTCCTTGCTAGACGTCGTCTTAGTCGGATAGATTTTTACAAATTTCGTAAACGAGTCTATTATAACCAGCAGACCCGCGCGAGTCGAAATTTTGGTTCTCCCTTGGTGCTCCGTCCTTCTCCAGTCGGCAGTATTGGTTCTCCCTTGGTGCTCCGTAATTCTCCACTTGAAACATTGGTTCTCCCTTGGTGCTCCGTAATTCTCCAGTCGGTAATATTGGTTCTCCCTTGGTTCTCTGTACTTCTCCTTAATACTCTATAACGACTCTTTTGCTTCTCTACCCGAGTCGAAATCCGACTTAGAAAATTTTCGACTGTCGCGTCCGATAGACTTAGAAAATTTTCGACTGTCGCGCCCGATGGACTTAGAAAATTTTCGACTGGCACGCTCATTAGCTATAGGTACATTAATTACCTATATATTTGTGGTAGACAGTAATACAAAATAAACAGCCACAGATATACAATACATGAACTAAAATTTCATATTTTTAATGAAAAAAAATTACAATGAATTACAATTTATTCTAATTCTTTATCATTAGTTGGCATTGATACATATGACTGGCAATTGATCGTAACATGAAAACATGGAGCTTGTATTAGATTTTGCGGTACCTAAGGTAAAAGCACCAGTGGCCGGACGGTTAAGACCAGTATCCGGATACCCATAAAAATATATGTAGCAGATTTGATTGAGTGTTCTTACTAGATGGAATTTGTCATGGGCGTTCCTAATTTATTGAAGATTCTTTCTCAGTAATTGATTCTTTTTACCACATTTAATAGTCAGTGTTATACATAAAAATGTCCGGATATTGGGACGTGTCCGGCCACTGGTGCTTTTTCCTTACTTGTGAAAGAGCTCTGTAAGCAGCAACGGAATACATTTAGGGACTTAGAAAAATTTCGGTCTCCTGCATAGGTATAGGTAGAGACTTGAACATTTATTTGTGAATAAATGGGCAAGAATTGTAATTTGTTCAATTATTAAATCAATAAATTATTTGATTTCGAGTTTCCAGAGTATGTTGAGCAAGTTATAAATTATACTGTTTATTAAAAAGCACAGATTATTATAGTAAATCAGGACTTGTGGTTGCAGGAGGTTGAATGGTGAGAACATGCGTTGGAAGTTGTCAGACGAAAAATTGTAATAAGTGCGATCAACAGAGAGTGCAAGAGTAGTATAGGGTATAGATAGAAAGCTGAGAGAAAGAGTTAAAGGATAGATTATAAAGGTTTGTTGGGAAAGGGAGGGTAACGATAGGAAATTAGGAAAAGCGAGGAAAAGTCAAAAGTGAGGTTAAGTGAAGCGGTGAGGAGGAAGATAAGCAAGAGAGAAAGAGCGTGGAAAGGGCAAAGTCAGTAAGGTAGGTAAGCTTTAGACCTGTGGCGGAAAAGGAAGGTTCGGTGGTCTTTCAGTTCTCGGATTTCGACTGGGGTACGGGAGTACCTTAGAAAATTTAGTTCTCCAACGGAGGACTAGTACGGGAGTACCTAAGAGAATTTGGTTTTGCTACTCCTCTGATGCTCCCAACGTGCAAATCGGGAAATAACGGCACGTACAGAGCAGCAGTGGAGTACCAAAACTGCCTGGATTGTAATGGGCCCGAAAGGTTCTCAGGTAGTCGTCCTTCTCCAAGAGAGAACCAAGGGAGCACCAAAATTTCGACTCGGGGATGCTGCTTAATCAGTCGCTTCTTGTCTATCGGTCCCATATGATCGATATGGAGAGTATTAAAAGGAACGTTGCCTTTGGGAACCGAGTGGATTAACCCTTCTACTTTTCCACTTGTAGGAGAGAACGCGATGCATTTAAGGCAATTCTTAATATGACGATCTACTTTTTCGCGGAGCTTCGGGAACCAGTAGTTTTCGAGAATAACTTACGCTGATTTTTCGACCCCGAAGTGACCAAACTCGTCGTGGAACTTATATAAGACATTTCTCTCCATCTGTTCTGGCACGTAAAATAATAGCTTGTATCTCCGTACTTACGATACACGAGACCGTTCCTCATTTCGAAAAACTTGTCCTCCGATTGTTCGAGTTTATCGCGTATCTCGACAATTTTAGGATCTTGTTCATGACATATCGTTATATTCCATTCAAATGGATTGTCTTCGATTATACCGATGGCCCGGCTTAAAGCGTCCACGTGGCGTATACGCGTACCGGCTCGGTATTCTAACTCGTAGTCGTAATTGAGTAGTCTATTGCCCATCTCTCAACCCTACGATTAACGTCTTTTTTCTTTAAAGTCATCGTGACGGCGTTACAGTCAGTCATGATCTTAAATCTCAGTCCTTGTAGATATATACGAAATCGTTCTAATGCGTATACTATCGCGAGGGTCTCGAATTCCAAACTGTGTAACTTCGATTCACCGCCCGTCGTTCGTCTGGAGTAGTAAAATACCGGATGCATTTTACCGTCCGCTTTCTTTTTTGCATAAGAGCCGCTCCGAAACCAGCTGAACTTGCATCACAATGTAACTCGGTATAGTCGTTTTGGTTATACACCGCTAAGAGAGACAGGGGCTTCCGTAAGCTTGGTCTTGAGTGTCTGAAAAGCTTCGTACTCCTTTTATCCGAAATGAAACGTCGCGTTCGTCTTCGTTAAATTGTATAGAGGTTTGGCACTCGTTTCGAAATTCTCGATAAATTTCCGGAAGTACGAAAAAAGTCCGAGAGTGCTCCGTACATCGCGAGTACTATTGGGAGTCGGAACTCTTAAAATTACTTCTATGCCACTCTTTGTTGGCTTTATGCCCTATTGTGAAATCGAATAACCGAGGTATTCGACCTATGTTTGAAGGAAATAGCATTTATCAATTCGTAAGTTCAGGAGGTTTTCTGAAAGCGTCTTAAATACTCGTTCGAGAATCTCTAAGTGGTGCTCAATCGTCTGAGTGGCCACCAATAGATCATCCATGTAAATGGCCATGTCCCTGGTGCTGTACGAAGCCCGAAAGGCATTCTTAACCATTCATATTGGCCTAATGGGGTTACAAATGATGTGTATTTAACCGATTCTGGCGCAACGTGAACATGGTGAAACCCGTCTTTTAAGTCTAATACCGTAAACTACTTTTTGTTTCCAACCGTTGCTAATTGATCTTCGATAAGAGGGGTATAGGGTAGTTATCTCTCGCGGTCGCTTTATTCAGAACGCGAAAATCTACGTACATGCGTGTTTTTCCGTTTTTCTTTTTCGTTAAGACTATAGGCGATGCGAACTCGGAGTCGCTGTTCCGAATATACCCTTTTCCTAATAGGTCGTCTAAAATGACCTGGGGTTGTAGTTTTTCGTCGTAAGCGAGTTTGCGCGGAGTACAGTAAAACGGTGTTGGATTTTCTAATCGTAATTTTAGTTCGGCTTTAGTCTTAGGCTCCGACGGTCTCGGGTAATCTACGTATAATTGTTTAAATTTTTGTTTTAATTCGACCTTTATTGCGTGAGGCATCTCTGAGTTTATCTTTAAATCGTCGACTAACTGACTCTCGCTCTCAATTGCATTGACGTGCATAATGTCTGGCCAATTATCGTCATTCGTCGGTAACGTCAATCGAATTCCAAATTTGCGTAATGTAAAGCTGGCGTCAGCGATGTGTTCTCCGGTGCTACGTAAAGTCTAATGTTGTCTCTCGTAATGTTTCCAATAGAGATCGTCGCGTAAACTTTTCCTAAGAAATCTAATTGTGCTCTGTTACACCCGTAATAATTGCGATCTGATGAATCTAGTGGGAGAAGCCCTTGTTTCTCGATGAATCGCTCTTTTACGAAACTAATCGGACTACCCGTGTCGAGCAACGTATCTAAACATACACTCGCTTCAAACTAGAGTCTTTTATTTCATACGTTACGAGTTTTCGGTGTTCGACACTGTTTTCTTCCGCTGAGTCTTCGTAAACGATAGTTATTTGCGGTTTCTCTTCCGTCTCCTTCGAGTCCTTTGGTTCTTGTTTCGGGCAATTTTTGACCAGGTGTCCCATCTCGCCGCAGTTGTAACACGATCCTCGTTTTCGTCGGGGCTTCCTGCACTCCTTTAACCTGTGCCCGGTCTTGTTGCAGTTGTAGCACTTAATTGGTTTGTTGACGCTATCATCCTTCTTTGGCGGCTTGGCTTCCAGTTTCGTCCTGTCAGCTGAGTTATCCACCTTTCCGTGATCCGTAAGTTTGATCCTTCGGAAACCGTTAAGCAAGTCTTTTACTGACTTGAAGTTCTGCATTTGCGCCTGATTGCGTAACGTCTGATCTGGTATTCCGTCCACTAAGTAATCTACTAAGTCGGCTTCATCGATCGGCACCAAGTTACCCAAAATAAGTTTCTCTCGTGGTAGTAGTTGTGGAACGATTCCGTTGTTTGCCAGGTTCTAAGCTCGAACTTCTTGAATCGATCCACTTTACTTGACCGGAGATCGAATGCCTCTTACATTGCCGTGAGCAGTTCGTCGAGTGTCATCTCCGTATGCTCTGATTTTGAACGGAACCACCGATCTGCTTTGCCTTTCAGCTTCGAGCTAATAATGATCTTCATAATTGATTCGTCCACTGCGAAGAGCCGTTTGACGAGTCGAACCTGTTTCTCCCAGTCGTCGAAGTAGCGATTCGATCCGTCGAATTCTCCTAATAATTCTCCGACACCCTTGACGTCTGCCCGTAATTGTGGCTGTGCTGAAGTCGCGTTAATTAAAGCGTATGTTCGTTGCGCTAGGGCCGTTTCTCGTAGCGGTACGTCCCGTTCTCGCCGCATAATGTCGAGCTCGTGTCGCATCAGTTCGAGTTTGTCGCTGTCCAGATGTTTTCGACCCTCGTCATGGCTGGCTCCATTTTCGTCTGGGTCCTCCTCGTGCATCCAGTTCCCCTCCGGATCATCCTCCATTAATCAGGCGATCAATGTCTGCTTTAATCCGGTGGTTGGTAGGTCGCGGGACCTCAGTTTCTCTCTAAGTTGGGACGTTGTAATATGGGACACGCCCTGCGGCGACGAGGTTTAGTCGAACCTCGAGAAGGCGTTCTCCTGACAGGATAACGCCGACGTCTGACTCCTGGCGTGGCCCACAAGACGCGTTGCACCGTCAGCGCTGATCTGCAATCGACTCGCGGAAGAACGACTAGGACGGTAGCAACAAAAGACTTTATTGGAACAAAAGGGCTTTGTGACAATAGAAGTCGTACAATCGATGATCGATCGATGCTCAATGCTTCGCATGCAGAGAAGGACTGACGTTCTTTCTCTCAATCTCCGCTACCGCTGTGGAGCGTCATGGAGGTGCCGCGATCTGCACGCTGCACTCCGCGCATGCGTAGCCGCCATCCGCTACGGTCATCTCTCCACAGTAATTTGGCGAAAAGAGCGATCGCCATGTTATCGGCGGAGCGTTTCGTCCCGGAGTCGGCCTGTGGACTCGTCAGTAAGGCTAGGCCGACTCCTGCCTTAGACGCTCTGTATGCTCTGTCCTCCGTGGTTGTCGAACAGCTTCGGTCTTATGTAGAAACGTACTCGTGTTCGACCACTAGTGAGAAGAGCAGTGCCATCTGGTGGCGGGCCGCCACAGTAATTCGTCGGGTACTGCCATCTTGCCTTGTCCCCGTCGTAAGTGTGGTCACGGTAATCGGTAAGTGTCGGTACGACGACAGGTCTCGCCGTCGGTAATTCCTCGTGGATCGCAGTGTTGCGCGGAGACGGTTCCCGAACGATGCCTCGTGGCTACGCGCACTTAAAATGGCGGAGAAGGTTCCCGAACGACGCCTTGTGGCCACACGCACTTAAAGATGGCGGACACTGGATTTCCCGATCTCGACTTTACCGCACTAAGTCCGATGCTTGATCGTAAATGTCTTAAGTCGTTTCGTAAAACGATTCGCGCACGCTTTCGATCACGTAATTACGATTCGAGATGCGCGAATTAACCATTGACCGTAATGTGAGTCTTAATTAATTGTTCGTAAAAAAAATTTGCACGTTTCGCGTAATCTTTCCCCAGCCGTCCCGGTGGTATCCCGGTATCCCGGTGGTATCCCGGAATTATTTCGGTGGTCTCCCGAAATATCCCGGTAGTATCCCGGAATAAAACCTGTCAATTTCCCGTATCTCACTTCTGAAATTGTAGGAATGGAAGGCCTGGGCGTTGGACAGGAAAGAAAGAGCCGAGACTGGGGTGAAGACGTGCTCACAGGTGTATTTGTGAAGAACAAAGAAAAAGGCGGACGCTCGAGCACAGAGACGCTGCTTCGAGTAAGGCCGGAAGCAGACTGCCGGACGTCGCTACGTTCGAGAACGTGCTCCAACGTAGTCCGGACCACAGCGCGCGCGGCAGCGGTCGAGCACACTGCCTTACACTTGGTCGATCTGTGGTAACTTCTTTATCGTTCTAGACATACTTAAAAAAACATATCTGTTTCATCAAGATCTAGGCTAGTTGCTATTGATGAATTAGTATTTTTTGTTCAAATTTTGTTTGCCTTAAATTAGCATTTTGCTTCATTATTTCTACCATTGCAAATGCCGGATTATTATTATCTGTTGTTTTCAATTTTTTTCTGTGCATTGTTAGATCCTTTACAGAAGTAGTTGCAGGTGCAAGGGTTTCTGTAAAAGGGCCGTTGGCTTGTGCGTTTTCGTTCTGCGAAGCTCCTTCGTTGTTTTCTTCTTGCTCGTCTATATGTCTTGTAATTTCAGCTTGAACTTCGGTCCTATTATCATTAGACTCTTCCACGCTATGTCGTGATTCACGACTTGAGAAGTGACTTGAGAAGTCTGAGACTGAGTTTCCTTTAAATTTCCCTGGGTCCTAAAGAATAAGTAGAAAATTAGATACACATGTCAACAAACTATAGGTATTATAAATCATTTTAACTAATTAATAAATTAGCTATTTGTCAAAACATTTTTGACATACAATTAGTATAGGGTATACTTACAATCGATTTTCTAAAAATGGCAGTAGAAATGACATCTGTTGCTCAAATTTCCAAGGGATAATTTTTGTAGGTGCCTGGCCACTTTTCTTATTACGGCGTCTGTTTATGGCGTTACAAAAACATCTCCTTAGTTTGTTCCACTTTTCTTTAGCTTCATCAGCTAAAAAAAATTGTTTCAGATTTTTGGCTACGGGAAATTCTTTCAGAAACATCGGTTTGAATTATCGATTATGATTCAGTACTGTTCGACAAATAGTACGCAATGTTTGCTATTTTATATGGAAACGATTAAGCCCAATGGTAATGCCCTACCCAACTGAGGAGCTATGGAGAAATATTGCAACAAAATACAAGCAATTGTGGAATTTCCCGAATTGCATAGGGGCCATTGATGGAAAGCACATCAATATCTAATGCTCTATAAATGCTGGATCATCATTTTACAATTATAAGGGGAATCATTCAATTGTACTTTTAGCTTTAGTAGACACTACTTATAAATTTATTGCCATCGATGTAGTGTCATATGGAAGGAATAGCGATGGCAGTATTTTTTTCAAATCGGCCCTTGGACAAAAATTGAAAAGTAATACTTTTAATGTACCTCAAGATATTCCTATAATAGAAAATGGAGAGCCGCAGCCACACGTTATAGTTGGCGATGAAGCCTTTTCGTTGAAGTCATATTTACTGCGTCCTTACACAGCAGACATAATTTAGGACAAAATGAGCCTAACAAAGTATTTAATTACCGATTGTCGCAAGCACGACGAGTATCAGAAAACGCATTTGCGATTATGGCGAATCGTTGGAGAATATTTCGAAAACATTTGGAGGTACAGCCACAAATGGCGGGCAAAGTAGTGTTTGCAGCATGCTGCCTTCATAATCTATTATGCGAAGACAATACGTACGAACCAGACATCGAAGACCTTGAAAGACCTACGGCAGGGTTACATGGCCTACGCCTTATAAGACAAAATGCTACACACAGGGCTTTTCAAATTCGGAACTACTTTAAAGAATATTTTAACTTCCCTGATGGAAGCGTGCCATGGCAGTTACAAATAGTTCGTAGAGGAAAACCCCCACAAAAACAGATTCTCTGTAAAAAAAAAGGCGGCATGTTCATTCAGTGCCAACAAAAATTGATACGTAAAATACTCTCCAAAAAAGATTTGAAATCAATTAAGATCGCCATGTTCAAGAGTTATATATAAAAAGTAAAAGGCATCATTTGAAAGGGAAATTATTGTAAATCAAGTGACTACAAAATTCGACTAAAAAAATTTATAAAAAAATTTTAATAAAAAAGAACTTGCCGCGTTTAAGTTTTCATATTTTGTCCACTATACCGAATAATTGGTAGTGCTTGGACGGTGTTAGAGTGATTCGTAAATTGCACTGCCGAAGTCAAATTCAGAGAAATTCAGAAGGCCCCCGCCTGATCGGTTTCTCGTACGACATTCGGTATACTGGTGGTATCATATAAGTGTATGAATTTATTTAAAATCATAAGTGCATAAACATCGAGTATAATTCTGTGTCTGAATTTTTTATTTTGAAGGGAAAAAACGCGGCGTTCTTTTTTATTAAAATTTTTTTATAAATTTTTTTAGTCGAATTTTGTAGTCACTTGATTTACAATAATTTCTCTTTCAAATGATGCCTTTTACTTTTTATATATAACTCTTGAACATGGCGATCTTAATTGATTTCAAATCTTTTTTGGAGAGTATTTTACGTATCAATTTTTGTTGGCACTGAATGAACATGCCGCCTTTTTTTTTACAGAGAATCTGTTTTTGTGGGGGGATTTCACTACTTTTTGGAATTTATTCATGAGGAGAATACGTACATGTAGGAGAATAGCTTTTTATTACTAAGTGTATTATTGCAGAACGAGTAGGTTAGAAGATTTTCATAAAGACTCACGATTTTCTGACATGTCATCTCGTACAGGTGCAACCGAAGAGGATCTAGCTCATGTCCTGTCCGTAAAAAGATGACTCGATGGATCGGAGAATGTCAGGCTTGTCACCGAGCGCCTTTCACCCATAGTACTTTCATTGCAATATGCGATTTTCGTTTAAACTATTCCTGCTCTAAGTAACTTTTATTTCTTTCAAAGCATTTACCTTGTACGAATTGTTGATCGTAGGGGGCAACGATCAATGATTGTGACTAACCGTAGACAAATCACGGATGCCAGCGGCACTAGCTTCTCTCTGCAATTAGGTATGAGGTGTGTAATTCGGTTAGGCATCGAAAAAATCCGAATGATCATTTCCTCTCACTTCTAAAAATTACTTACCATGGCTGTGGACGCGATGTGATTTATTAGTCTTTCAGCGAGCGAAACTCCTCGAAGCTTCTCGCGCGAACGCTGCTGTCAATCACCGGGAGAGGTTATGGAAGATAACCTCGCAGCGATCGTCGCTCGGACGTCGACGAGGAGCGCGGAGAAACTTCCTCGAGGAATAAATTTCCGTCGGGGAGAGTCCACCATGCGGTCGCGAGTGCACGAACGAGGGCCGTGGGAGGAAAATTATTTTTTTTTTAGGAGGCGGGATAAAACCGATCCGAGCCCTGAAAACGCTCCTCGGATGCACTCGCGGTGACACATCGCGCCTATCGGTCGCATTTTTGTACGCACTTTTGATCATCGCTGAACAGTCGATCGACGACGGAAGCCGGAATATATCCCACACATTTGATGGCGCTTGTATGTGTTTGATGATCGCATCTGTGTATACATTTCCGACCATTGCCGAAGATAGGCGGAAATTTTGTGACATTTTTACATATATATATCGCCCGAGAAATCGGATTCTCGACTTTGACGGGCAAGGGGCGTGGTTTCGCGTTGCTAAGGACGAATCTCTGTTAATATGTAACTTATCAAATTTATTCTGGTCTCTATCAATAGAGAATAATCAATTTATATGGCGTAACTAAGCATAGTTTTGGTTATAACCATATATTTATTGAGAAAATTCGATGTAAAAATTGAGGGGTGCAGGGGTAGATATTTGTGGCGTATAGATACACGGGTGCTCGCTTCGACGCCGAGACTAGATGAACGAACATGCCGCGAGACACTGCCGTGTCTCTTGATTACAAAATAATTAATAACCTACAGTATTGTTACCACATATCCTATTTTGTTGCGATTATTAATAGAATATAGCGATATTTGTTGAATAATGGTATAATGTATAATATAATAGGTAAGCATAATAGTAAAACGAACTCTCAATCAAAAAATGAGTCAATTAATGATCGACTTTAAGGTTAGTAATGTAAACAATAATAATACTTTTGAAATACTTACCACTAATCTTCAAGTCATGTGCAATCTCCTCCCAAGCCCCTTGGCGCATATGCTGGTCCATGTAATTGCCTGATTTTATATTAAAAAGCACCTCATACTGTCTAACTTTTTCAATTAAAAGCTCATCCATTTTTTAACACGTTGACTACCCCGCATGTTTCCAAAGAAATCTTCTTCAGGCCACGAGTGCCGCTTCACCAAGCGTACTCTGCTAGGTATTAGGTTTCTATGGTATCATGTCTGTTTATTTGTTTCTATTATTATATTCCTGAGGTCCACTCTACACGATCAGTTTGAATTTATTAATAAATAAAATTATTTAATATTTTTATAATTAATTTATTAAATACAAAATTTTTAAACAATTTTTTATTTTAATTTGCCAAGTAACGAGCAGTATAACCTAAAATAGAATTTAAATAAAGAAGATGAAATTAATTAATCATTAGGAAATAAATAAATAAATAAATAATTTAATATATACCTATAATATATATATACGAGGTACGATTAAAAAATTTCAGGAATATTTTATTAAAAACCCACAAGATACATTTTTATATATAACGTAAACATCGCCTTTAAACTAGTTTTCTTGTGAAGCTACACACTTATCCCTACTCCCCAGATCTTGCTTCAGTAGAGAAGATTTGCTTCGATTCAGGCAACCAAGAGGAATCGCACAAGCCATCCTTAATATATTTACTCAGGAAGACTTCCAGAGAGAGAGCGTACCAATTTTGACAGGAGCGCTTGGATAAGTGTGTAGCTTCACAAGGAAACTACTTTGAAGGCGATGTTGACGTTATAGATTAAAATGTATCTTGTGGGTTTTTAGTAAAATTTGTGGAAATTTTTGGATCGTACTTCGATTACATATATTATAATCTGTTTATTTTAATAAAAATATAAAAATAGATTTATTAATTAATTTATTTCCTAATGATTTATTAATCTAATTTCTATTTGTATTATTTGTTTATTTAAACTCTACTAATGATTAATACAACATACATTATGTGGCAGTCAATGTGTTAAAACCTCTCTTTTTATCATACGTACGTCCCGTAGCACGTGAGCCCAAAAATCTGTACCGACATGAAATCGTATCACGCATGACATACCGTGACACGCGTGGCGTGATAGCAATATGTCTGATGGATTTGAATACATGATAAAATATTGAATTACATTTTTCGAGCGACACGTGAGCTCATGCGAGCTCACGTGACGTGACAATAGTGTGTCCCCACCCTTAGTAGTAGAAACTTTTGAGTCTCCGATTTAGTTGTTGATTTTTTTCAAGTATATTTTATCAATATAAAAACTGGCCTAAATTTTCAGAACGATTCCATAAGTCGGTCAGCTGTTATTAATTTTTGTATTTTTCATTTTTTTTCCTTTCATCGCAATTTACGGCTTAAATTGACACAATATGAAAAAAATGACCCAAATGAAAAATTTGTATTTTTGTGATTTCGGAAAAAAAATTATTTTTGATGTGAAACATCTTTTGCCGCGTTGAGTTGGGAGTAAAATCACGAGATTCAGGGGACGTTTCAAGCGTTACCATGCCTGCGTGTGCGTCTGTGTGCGTCTCCCTACTCCACTATATATTCAGCCGCGTTGCGTAGGGAGGGGGACGAGGCGAGGACGTCTTGCCTATGTGTGCGTCTGTGTACGTTCCCCCGACTCTACTCTGCGCAAGGTTTGCTTCCGCACCTTCCGGCATGTCGTAAGAAGCGGCTTGAGATGAGACATCGTGTCTAGTATTGTTTGTTTAATGTTATTTTTAAACGTGCTAACCAATGATTAATCAATCCTCATGCTTTCATTAATGAGGGTAAATACTGCTTCGTACACCGATACAGCGAGCGTGGAGTAGTAAGTGGGGAAGCTAGCAGTCGGTGAAAGGGGACCACCGAGTCGTGGCGGAGAGAGCCGATGCGTCCCGAGTAAGCGTAACCACGCGTCCGTCGAAAGAACACGTGCGCCAGTGCGCATTTGTATTTATGACTGTGATACTATTAAACGGTACGAACCGTTGCGTGGAATTCCGTTTATCGCGAGACGGAAGAGCGACCGATGGCAGAGTTAAGAGAGAGTAAACTAAATGCGCTTTTTGAATTAGACAAGTTAGAGTCAAGTGGTGTAAAAACGAGACTAGAAATATGTTGGGTAAAAACGAGATACTCGTATAAATCATACTAAAATACATTTAGTTTGAGTTTAAAAATCGAACTCAAACTAAATGTATTTTAGTATGATTTGTACGAGTGTCTCGTTTTTACCCAAATCTCTCCAAATCAAACAATTGAAAATATCATAATATTCATACACCGAGGATTGCTTGTGTACAGCCCGGCTGGTTCAGCGCTATTAAAAGAAAATTTCCATAAAATTCCATTAATTTTAGCAGGAGATTTTAATGTAAACATTTTGCCAATGAAGCGTCATTACCTCTCACTAATTTCCTTCAAAACGAGTTTCAGTTGGTTATGAACAACCATGCGAAAGACCCTACAACGAGGTATGGAACTACCATAGATGCAGTGTTTTCAAGATATCTTGAAAACATTACATCTAAATCGTTCGTCACGTATTTCAATTATCATCGGCCTATTGTAACATTTGTAGAACGTAATGTCGCAACGACAAGTAGCACTGCTATTGTAACGGAAGTCACAGATCAGGAATCCGATTACTAATTGTTGTCAACGAAAACAAAACGCGGACACGTGGATTCGTGAAATCTTCAATTCGATAAAAAAAAATACAATTGCGTAGAATATAAATTGTGTATAATGATGCGTGAAACCAAATTGTATATAATATATAATATACAATAATATGTATATAAGTTGTACATACAATATCATAGCAATAGTAGCGAGGGTCTCAATTTTTGTTCTCATTTTCCCTACCACACATCCCACACTGTATTTTTTCATATTGCGTTTTTTCTTGAAAATGGAAACAAAAAATGTTGTATCTCAAAACCGACATTTTTAATTTTCATAATTTTTTTACACTGAATTTCTACATCTTTTACTGTAATTTTGAGAGTACTTAAAAAGTGGGGCCTCCCATAGAAATTTTGTAATGAATTTTTTAGTGATTTGAAAGAGTACAATTACAATTTATTAGAAGATTAAATTACAATTTTTTTTGTAAAATTTTATTTTACAATCTTAACACATTCACTGCCGCTCTAATTTAGATACATTTTGCCCCATCCCAACTTCAACTTATTAATTCTAACAATAACAAAAAATATATAAAAATCGTCAAAATTTCGAACCACGTGCACGTCATCATCATTTGCCACATCCCCCCTTTAACATAATTAGGTAATAATAATAACATAATAATGAAATAATAATAACATAATTACAACATTTCAAATAACACAGTCCTTAAAACGTTCTAGACGTTTTATATCCGCACAAGGTCTCAAGGTTCGTCCACCAGATACACCACGTTCAGAATCCAGTGGTTGATCAGCAGGTCCCTCACTGTTTGACCGATCTGTAGGCTCTGCAACATCCTCTTTGGAAGACTGCGAATCATCCGACATGCGATCAGAGAATGGATTCACGGAATGCATCACAGTCTCATGTTTAGGTTTTATTAATTAACTTCGATTGCGCCTGTATTCACCACCATCCGTAGTAGCCACGATGAATGAACGTGGAGCCTCAAGCTTAGTGGTCACTTTAGCAGACTCCACTGTATTACCTCGTTTCAGCAAAACTCTGTCACCTACGTTCAGTTCAGGTAGGTTACGAGCAGATCTGTCATAGTATAATTTTAGGATTGCTTGTTTTGCTTGTAACTCGCCTTGAACACCGGTTGGTACCTTTGGTATAAGTTCGCTACTGAGTACTGGTATTTTTGTACGCAATCTACGTCCCATACACAGCTAGGCAGGACTGACACTCATGCCCTTGACTGGAGTATTCCTATAATCAAGCAGTATGACACCTAAATCCGCGCTTCCGGTTGATGCTCTTCGTAGAATATTCTTTGCAAGTTGCACGGCTCTCTCAGCCATGCCGTTAGACTTTGGATACCTCGGGCTAGAGGTTGTGAGGACAATATCCCATTGCATAGCAAAAGTCTTGAACTCCAAAATTCCAAACAGCATGTTGTCTGATACTAACTCCTCTGGGATTCCAAACCTCGAGAACACTTCTTTAAGCTGATTTATCACTTTCCCTGATGTCTTTCTCTGCATTGGCAATAACTCCAGCCCCTGTACCGCTCGAGAAACCTTAAATGCAAGGAATACTCGGTGGGAGTTTTTGTTAACCGAGGAAGTTCCAGATAACGTATTTAGTGGTTTTTCGATCGGTACGCTATTACAGAAAGCGTTCCGTTCGCACAGAACGCGTACGAACGGAACATTCCGGGCCCCGTCAATCGTGCGACGGAACACCCATGCTGCCCACGATCCACGAAGTCTGTGCGGCGAATACAAACCTTACCACGCATGACTGGCGACAGACTGTGCTAGCTCTGAGCTGGGTCCAATATGCGCCACTCCGTTTCAAACCATGTCTTACAAAGTAATGCACGCGTGCGCTACACGTGTGCTGTGCGTGAACTGGGCACAATTTGCGGTAGGCCTAATCCATCCTTAGAGATAATGTGGCCCACATAAGGAACTTCCTCCAGTCTAAGCTTCATCTTCTTCTTGTTAAATTTAACATTGTTCGCTCTTGCTCTTTGAAGTACTTTTCTTAGTATTTTATTATGTTCCTCCTCAGTCTCGGCTGCAATAATCAAATCATCAACAATGACGGATACTCCTTCGATATCTCTAAACGTCTGAATTACTCGTTTTTGAAATACTTCTGGTGATGGACGTAACCCGAAAGGCAGTCTGAGGAATTTATATCTACCGAAAGGTGTGTTGAAAGTACATACATCTGTGCTCTTCTCATCCAATTTCATCTGCCAGAATCTATCACGCATGTCCAAGACTGAAAAAACTTTCTTGCCATTTATATTGACAGCTATATCTTCAGCCGTGTACATCTTGAAATGTTCTTTCATAACGTACTCATTCAAATCATGAAGGTCCATACAGAGGCGCAGCGACCCATCCTTTTTCGCAACGATGACAAGGACTCTGTCACTCCCACTCTGTCGGATGATCTACTTTGACAATTACACCTTGCTTCTCCAACTCTTCTAATGTACTCCTCAACCTCGGCTGTAGTGCAAATGGTACTTTCCTGGGAGCATATACTACTGGTGTTGCACCAGGCATCAACTTTATACTGTACTCAAAAGGCAACGTTCTCAGTCCAGTGAAAACATCATCAAACTCAGTTTCTACAGATTCTCTGAGCTTATTTATTTCAACTGCATCAATTCTTTTCACCAAATTCAACTCCACATATCCTTTGAGTCCCAACAACGGGACTGAATCAATATCAACAACTATAAATTTCCATGTTTTCTTAGTTTCGTGATCTCGTTCGCAAAGTGGATCCACCTCACCAACAGGCTTCAATGTAAATTCCCCATACGAAGTCAACAGTGCCTTTGTTTTCCCTATATCAGCCTTTAAATCATTCACGATCTGTTTAGTGATAATGTTCACTTCTACTCCAGTGTCTAACTTAAATTTTACACTCTTTCCTTTAATTTTGACATCTACAAACCACGCTTTTCCGTTTCTTTTCTTGGTTATTGAAACTTCAGATACAAAAAACTTATCAACCTCAAAATCATGTTCATCAATCGACACAGTCAGATTGTGTGGATCAGGTGGCATTTCTGTTACTTCATGTATGCGATTTTTCTTACATACTTTTGAAAAATGATTTAAACCCTTGCAAGCATTGCACGTTTGTCCATATGCTGAACATTTCCTTGGTAAATGTGTATATCCACAAAATCTGCACTCAATTTTTTTACTCTGTGCAGCTGTATACTCGCTCGCTCTTCTTCGGTACTTTTCTTTGGTTTCCAATTGTTTTTAACTGCGTTTAATTCAACTGTTTCTTCAATCATTTTGACTTGCCTCTCGCTGATCTCATTCACCCTACATATCTCAATGGCTTTTGTTAACGTAATATCCGTTTCTCTCAACAGTCTTCTGTGTAAAACTGCATCTCTGATACTACAAATAACTCTGTCACGAATCAAACTTTCTTTCCGCGGTCCAAATTCACACGTCGCTGCAGCTGTTCGTAATGTGGTCAAAAATGTATCAAAATTGTCGCCCTCCTTTTGAGTAAATTAAAAAAAATTAAATCTTTCAACTCTCTGGTTCACTTTAGGTAAACAATAGTCCTCGATCTTTTTTTAACACATTCAAAACATCTTCCTTCTCGCCTTCAGCAAACACAAATGTATCAAAGATCTCTGAAGCATCCTCTCCCAATAAATTCGTCAAAATAGCGACGCGTCATTTGTCAGTCACTGTCTTGTCATTCAATCCGGCAGCCTCAAGATAATTCTTAAAACTACGTTTCCAGCTCTTCCATAATATAATATATGGGGCATTCCATACCAAGTCACCGAGTTTTTGACTCGACCCTCTTCGATTTCGCTCATTTTTTGATATATTTTAGTACTTATTAAAAGCAACTTGTACACCAATTTTTAGCCTTTTATTCCAAACCGTTGAGTAATCGATTTTTTTAAATTTTGAAGCAAAAAATGTTCAATTAATGATAGACTAGTAATAAATATCGATATCTATAAAAAGTAGCGTCATTTTTTTCGTCTAGTTTCAGAAAATAAATAAAAGAAAATTATTCGAAGTAATTATCACTTAGTTATTAACGTTTAAAGATTAAAATCGACATTTTCAAAAAGTCCGACTCCTTCGATTTTTAAAAAAAATTTTCCAAAAATTCTACTCCATATTACGCAACTTTTAAGCCGCAGTTTGAGATGTGATCACAATTTTTTCTATTTTAGATCGAATATTGAAAATTTAATTTTTTTTCTTTTAGGATTAAATTATCTATAATTTCACTCTCTTGACTAAATATCATCCAAAAACATTAAAAATAATTTTACTGAAAGCTATCAAATTATTTTAATCAATTTAAAATATTTTATTTGGTCATATCATTTTACACTTCATAGAATCTTTTTTATTATTATTTTTTCTCACTTAACGTTTGCTTATTATATTTTGTAACGACGCTACCCGGCGCTACCGGGTAGTCGCACACTTCGGCACGCTCTCTGACTGGTCCAGCTCGGGTAAGACAGCAGATAAAGATGTTGGGCGCCAGGTGTCCCGGGACACCAAAGATATTCGCGATAGGCCACAGTCAGATCACGTGAACCGGAAACGGAACTCCGCTAGCTCAGCCCCGTATCGGCGAAGGAGAGGGGCGGGGTCGTGAGACAAAGAAACGAATTTGAGGTGGCTTTTAATCAAAGAAATAACACTTAGGATTTATTGAAGGAATAACTTATGCGATATAATATAGTCGGATAGCGCAGATATCCGATAATCACACGAAGACGGCACGCGACGATAATGCACGGAAATACGCACGAAGACAACAGATACCCGAATTCGTACCGATCGCGGAGATACGCCCGAAGACAACAGATAACCGAGTTCGAATCGCAACGGTCGTGGAGATACGCCCGAAGACAACAGATAACCGAGTTCGAATCGCAACGGTCGCGGAGATACGCCCGAAGACAACAGATAACCGAGTTCGAATCGCAACGGTCGCGGAGATACGCCCGAAGACAACAGATAACCGAATTCGCACCGATCGCGGCGATACGCCCGAAGACAACAGATAACCGAATTCGAATCGCAACGGTCGCGAGGTTCGACCGCGAAGATAATAACCGAATACAATGCGCTCGGAACAAAGAGAATCACTAGTACTAACGGTAATCGCGAATCGATACTAGACAACAGAGAGTAAAGAGTCGAGAGTCGAGCACACGGAATGCCTCACAAAGAAATCACCGTACTATCGGCATTAGGTATTCTCCTACGCCGGTAACCGCACTACCGGCGTTACATATTCTACTAAATTGGTAGCGAGCTCAATTCGTCCCAGGAAATTCGGTTGCCGGATGCTACCGAATTTCCCAAGCATCCCCCGATATAATAGCTTAAACGATATCACTACGCGATCACACACGATCGACGATTAATACGCGAAACGAAAAGATAAAGATACTACTATTTCACACGAGTACACGAGTCCGCTACCTCCACGCGATAAATGATAAACGGTAGGCCTTTCAAGGGCAGTTCGATATGAAACGAGACTCTAAGAATTTCTACTCACGGCCACGTGTCGCTAATAGGAAAACGGCTTACCGGAAAAAGTCCGTAGGTGACTACTTGGTAGCTGACGTCCAGTCGCACCGCTGGTCCGCACGAAAGAGGAAGAGTCCAGGGATCGCTGCGGCTCGTTAAGCGGAGAGAGGGCCCTTCCCCACTCTAGGAGCCCTTTACGCGATCTAATTGGAGATCGATTTCCCCCGCTGATTTGCATGCGCGACGCTGCTATTACCGCTGCGCGCCCGCTCCGTAGATCGCCAATCGAAGACAATATCGCCTTCCTTGTTGGTTCGGTTGCGTGCGTAGCTCGCTGGATTTCTCCGTGGCTCCGGAACTATCCTCTCACGGATGACGACTTGATGGATCCCTCCGGAACATTCCCCTGTGGGATCACGCGGAGGATCCCGATACGGAGTTAGCCTTCGAAGATTCCTCCGGAACATTCCCCTGTGGGATCACGCGGAGAATCTCGATGCGGCGCTAACTCCCAAATGGTCCATCCGTGCCGAAGAAACGGGGTGCCTGTCTACGCAGGTTACGTTCCTCGCCGGGTACGCTGCTCGTTTGCAAGTCCCAGTCCTGCGCCTGGCAGGGAAGTCGTAGGCATCCTGCCGCACGGCATCTGGCGCTCGTTGCAGCCCCTTGTCCTCCAGCTCCAGCATCCTTGTAGCTCTATTTTAGTCTTACAGATCTAGATACGGCAGCCGGTTCTAACAAAATTAATTATTAACGCTCTAAATAATGCTCTGGGGATGGCGGGACCGGCGGTGCGACGTGAAGGACTTCGTCACATTGTAACGTGCACGATTTGCAACGTTACAATTTCTTAATTGTACTGTGATGTGTAAACTTGTCTGAAAGGGAAAACGGCTTTACTTCCACAATAGGATTTAGTAAACGCGTAATTTTATGGATTTTCTGTGTCGCTGGTATCGGTTTTGCATTTCTGAAGCGATCTTCCAATTTTTCTTTTATTGCACTATATTCTTGAATTTTTGAGAACCGGATATTTATACTTGGTAAATTTTTCGACGACCACTCGAACAATTATATCGGTGTTAACATTTGTAGATGAGGTGGCAACTGCAGACTAGCTCGTGCGGCCATTCTTTTAACTGTCCAGCCAATTCCATCACAAGGTCCTTTGCCGTGTGCCGTTGCAAAAAATTCCACTCCGCAATTATTCCATAGTCTTCTTTATAATAAGATAAATTAATGCAATGCTTATAATTCTTATATTGTTGAGGTGCACCATCCGAAAAAAGAAAAATTTTGTGAACTTCAGATGACAGAGATTTAATAAACCCCAGAGTAAAAATGAACAGCAATAGCATCATGATTTAAGCAATCAGAAATAATAACCATACTTTGATGAGTAAGAGTTCATTATCTATCTTATAATAAATAACTACAGTGTATACCGTCGCTTGATCATTATTCCAGTGGAATCCCGGTGCAGCATCCTGAACGAACGCATAATTTTCAGCAAAATCAACAATTACTATGAATTCATGCTCTTTCAAAGATTCTTTCAGAACTCTGAAATAAGCTGCTTGCTCTTTTGCAATAAAATGATGTGGCAATAAAACCTTTTCACAAATGCAATTAAAACAATATTTAAAAATATATAAAAAGTAATCGTTAAGTGAGAAAAATAATAATAAAAAAGATTATACGGAGTGTAAAATGATATGATCAAATAAAATATTTTAAATTGATTAAAATAATTTGATCGCTTTCAATAAAATTGTTTTTGATGTTTTTGGACGATATTTAGTCAAGAGAGTGAAATTATAGATAATTTAATCCTAAAAGAAAAAAATTAAATTTTCAATATTCGATAAAAAAATAGAAAAAATTGTGATCGCATCTCAAACTGCAGCTCAAAACTTGCGTAATATGGAGTAGAACTTTGGGAAAATTTTTCAAAAAAATCGAAGGGGTCGGACTTTTTGAAAATGTCGATTTTAATTTTTAAACGTTAATAACTAAGTGATAATTACTTCGAATATTTTTCTTTTATTTATTTTCTGAAAGTACATTTAAAGACGAAAAAATGATACCCTACTTTTGATAGATATCGATATTTATTACTAGTCTATCATTAATTGAACATTTTTTGCTTCAAAATTTAAAAAATCGATTACTCAATAACGGTTTGGAATAAAGGGCTAAAAATTGGTGTACAAGTTGCTTTTAATAAGTACTAAAACATATCAAAAAATGAGCGAAATCGAAGAGGGTCGAGTCAAAAACTCGGTGACGGCATGGAATGCCCCATATGCAAATCACTTGATTCTTCGAGATCCAAGGGCGGCGGTGGGCTTAGTGACCCATCGAGTCCAATTTTCGGCATCATTATATTATGAACACTATTAACCTTTAGAGGACGGGGATTTTTTTTTAATAGTTTGTGTTCTCAGGGTGGTCCCTAAAGGGACCACCCCCGTCCTCTAATGGTTAATAATACTCTCTAGTAGGAGCTCGTACTAATAACCCACGTTTTCTTTACCGTTAGCGTCTATAAAAAATGTCGTCTTCTCCACTTCTCATCTATTTTCTTCAGTCTTCCTTGTATTGGTAAGACACTAGCTTTACTTCTGACACCATGTGACAACTTGCGTCATTAGTAAAAGTGATATTTATTGGTACTTTAATAAAAGGTTGCATTTTACACATGATACGTGCTTCGTGCCTCACGCTCGACTGGACTTATATATGTACAGTGTGTCCGTAAAGTCCCGCAACTTGCAGTTATTTCGAGAACGGAATATTTTTTCAAAAAACGCCCTGACACGTCAACTTTTTTATTTTCCTAGCAATGTTTTGGCCTAGGTAGTTTTTCCAAAACTTGCCGCATGAAGGCGCCACGATCGATGTTATTTTTTTCTTAAATTGCAACACCTATTTTTTATTGCATTTCTGGGTAGCCACTGTTGTCCTGAGTACAGCGGTATGCCACGTGTACATGTGT
The DNA here is from genome assembly GCA_963678675.1 of Xiphydria camelus. Lineage (NCBI taxonomy): Eukaryota > Metazoa > Arthropoda > Insecta > Hymenoptera > Xiphydriidae > Xiphydria > Xiphydria camelus. The sequence continues at coordinate 17,386,785 of OY783194.1, forward strand.
GGGGGGTTACATGAGAAAATTTTTGAGAAAATGCAGGTTTATTATGACGAAGTAGGTTTTCATGCAAACTTGAATCGCTGCGACCGCTGTAAAAGAAGGGGGAGGGCCATCTCTGCTTATTTGGAGGAGCGCGCATGCGCCGTTGGCTTTCATAAGGATTCAGTGCCTTATTGCGGTTTTGACTCGCATTGTTTTCTCAACTCTCAATGAGATTGGACTGCCTAATACCTGCTCTCTCGTACTTATTGCGCTTTTTGCTTTCTGCTTTGTTCAGCTTATCGCTTTTTTTTCGAGTTTCATTGAAACTCGGTAAATCAGTCTTTTTGAAGACTCTCTGGTAGTCTTGTACTTTGTCAAACCTTTCGATATGGCTAATTTTCTCAGCGAGACTGATCGGATTCAGATTCTAATGATGGTCGGTTACGGTGATCGAAGAAGAACCTATGACCAAGTTTGCACATTGTTTAATGAAACGCATCCTGATAGGCTAATATCAAAATCTACAGTAGGCAGGCTACTGCAAAAATTTGAGGCTTCTGGTCATGTGAAAGACTTGCCAAGATCAGGCCGACCATCTTTGTCCGAGGATGATCAGCTGAACGTCTTACTGGCAGTTCAGGATAGCCCTCAGTCGTCATGTCGTCAAACGGGCAGGGATCTGCGCATAAGTAAAACGTCAGTGCATAAGGTTCTCCGTAAAAACAAATTTCACCCTTACAAGGTAAAATTAGTTCAGGAGTTGTCAGACGACGACTTCGATCGGCGAATTGAATTTTGCGAAATAATACAAGAACTTTGTAATAATCCACATACGAATTTTGCTGGCAACATTCTTTTTTCTGACGAGGCCTCTTTTACATTGAATGGCACGGTAAACCGACACAACTGTCGATATTGGTCGGATCAAAATCCTCACTGGGTGGAGGAAGCACATACCCAACATCCAGAAGAAGTCAATGTTTGGGCGGGCATTGTAAGAAATACAATTATAGGGCCGTTTTTTTATTGAGGGTAATCTGACTGGACAACGTTATCTTGAACTATTGCAAAATGAGGTAGTCCCTGCTCTCGTTCAAAGATTTCCAGCGCCACAGCCAGGTGGAATTGATCCTCAGATCTGGTTCCAGCAAGACGGGGCACTACTGCACTATGCGTTGCTAGTGAGAGATTATTTAAATCAGCTGTTCCCCAATCGCTGGATAGGTCGAAGGGGTCAAATCGAATGGCCAGCGCTTTTTTTTATGGGGACATCTTAAAAGCCGCGTTTATGTAAACAGGCCTCAAAATTTGGAAGACCTGAGACATCGCATTCGAGTCGAGATCCAGACGATCACTCCAGCGGCACTAGCGAACGTACAGCGCCCGTTTGTGGAGAGAATGGCCCACTGCCAAGCAGTTCACGATGGCCACTTCGAGCAACTGCTCTAATTGGTTACTCTTATCAACTTTTCTTTATTACTTTTTTCTTTCAGCGGTCGCAGCGAGTCAAGTTTGCCAAAATACGAAAACCTACTTCGTCATAATAAACCTGCATTTTCTCAAAAATTTTCTCATGTAACCCCCCACACATGGCACACCGTTGTACTCAGGATAACAGTGGCTACCCAAAAATACAATAAAAAATAGGTGTTGCAATTTAAGAAAAAAATAACATCGATCGTGGCGCCTTCATGTGGCAAGTTTTGGAAAAACTACCTAGGCCAAAACATTGCTAGGAAAATAAAAAAGTTGACGTGTCAGGGCATTTTTTGAAAAAGTATTCCGTTCTCGAAATAACTGCAAGTTGCGGGACTTTACGGACACACTGTATATTCTAGAGGGTGATCTCTCTAGTCTCAAATACGGAAGCGCCCTCTGAGTTACTTTATCATCTGCCACACTACGATAGCGACGATGCCGCCGCAGTCTCTGCCTATTTGGCGGAGAAAAACGTACCGTATGTCCCACTCTGTACGGGCCAGTTTGAAGTTACCTTCGGGGAGGCTTGGTCGGTACTTGAGTCATTTAATACCGGTAGAAGTCGAGTCGGTAGTTAGAGTTGGTGTCAATTCGGGTGATCGAAGCGTCTAACTTCGAAATTATGAATTTGTGAATAATGGAAATTACTCACCATTATTCACAAAATCATAATTTCGAGGTTAAACGCTTTGATCTCCCGAATTGACACCAACTCTAACTACCGACTCGACTTCTACCGGTATTAAATGTTTCGATTACCGACCAAGCCTCCCTGAAGGTAACTTTCAAACTGGCCCGTACAGAGTGGGACATACGGTATTCGGTGTGCGCACTCAATTCATACGACCAGTATCGTACGTTTACGTACGATACAAATTCGCGTCCAAAGTGGAGCCGGCCTCTTGGTCTCTTGGGTCTCGCTTTCCTCCGTTTCTTCCCTAACCTCGACCGATTTCGCATAGCAATATATATGTTATGGACCATCATATAGCTATATTATAAAGAAAGTATTGGATTGTTTCGCTAATAAATAAAATAAAACAAAAAGTTGAATTTTTCAATAATTTTTATTTTGCATATGAAAAATAACTCCCTCGCCGTTTTTTTTAACCCGGTAACTGCCCAAATGACACTGCCCGTATTGGACCATGTGTACTGAAACCCAAGTGTCGGGTGTCGTGGCAGCTAACGTTTTTAAAATACAGATTCAAGCATGATTCAACTGTTGTGTAGCTGTAAGTAGTTACACCTATTAGTTATAGGTACTGTGCCCTTCGGTTCGAACCCCGAATGCCTCCACCGATTTCTCCTTTATTACGGGACGGACTCTTCATTTACGCTAAAAAACCCTCTCAAGCATCCTTGACCCTTTTTTTCACTGAAAAACTTTTTAGGCTGTAAATTTCACTTCTGCCTCCCCTTAACGTAGAGTAGTTTCACCAAATTCCTTCTCCCCCGCTCCATACTCGAGATAGGGGAGAGCGGGGCATAGTGGTCACTTTTTTCGTATTTAATTAAAAAAAAACTATAAGCATTTCCTCAATTTTGTAACTGCAGTCGTAAAGTATCATGCATTGGTAATTATGGCATTGCATTGGTGACTTATTTTCTAAAATACCACTTCACTGAATGTAATCTACTGGATATGATAAGACAATATATTTTCTTAGAAAATGTGACCAGTGTGCCCCCAAATCGGGGTACACTGGTCACGTTGGTGAGGTACACTGGTCACGTTGGTGGGGTCCACTCGTCACTGCTCAAATCATAAAAATATATGAAACTCATGTGGAAGGCATTGCTATTTTAATTAAAAGGTAGATACAAAAATATATATCTGATATAAGATCATTTTTTCCAGTTATTGATGACCAAGCCTTATCCCATGATGAAATTTGACAAGTTAATGTCAAAAGTATACATATTCTGTTTTTCTGTTCCTATTACGGACTATTGTTTATTATAACATAAACAAAACATAATAATATTATCTTATATTCTAAAAAATAATTGGGGCATAGTGGTCACCCCTTCCTTTCTCTGATAACTAGTGACCACTGTACCCCCAAGCATTGTTGATCATTGTGCCCCTAATGTCATAACCAAAAAAAAAGATGTTTTAACTAACTCAAATTAATGTTACAAAGTTTACAAACTTGATAAAAATGTTCTGAAAATTCTAAAGATTAGAACTCTAACTTAAAAAAATAACTTACCTCTTAAACAATCACTAATTATCAATGTTTTGACGAATTAAATAATTTACAATGCACTATCAACATGCAGGTTGCACGGTTGGTGTAGAACTAAATGCATAAAATGGCTACTACAGTGGTCCCTCTATTACTCGCGCCCTCCATTACTCGCGCGAGAGGGGAAGTGATTGCCCCCACTCCTCCCGTGACGCCATGACTGCTGCCATAGCATGAAGTGCGCACAGAAGTGCGCATGAAAATATAGAGAGGAGAAGCCGGTACCGTAGAATGGTAGTAACCGCGCTATCTCTTTCGTTTGCCACGCCTCCATTGAGGTGAGTGGGGGCTGAAACGAAGCTTCTCTAACTCAGAATTCTGCGAATTTACAGTCCCGAGACGCGCGAGTAATAGAGGGACCACTGTACTATAGATTCACATGTTGATCTTAACGTTATTCATGTTCTGCGGTAGATGGAACCCTGATGTTGGAAACTGATTATTTTATTTTAAAATAGGACCACTGTGCCCCGCTCTCCCCTACTCCTCTGGTTTTCTAAAAATCCTCAGTTCTTGATGAACCAACACCCCGGACAGTACGATTCTCGAGAGTCTCAATTGGAACACTCTCTCTGAAACTGGCAACTTCAGCACTGAGAGTTAGTGGCAATTTCAATTCCAAATTTCATGCCATCCAAAGGAAACAGAATCTACAATGGTGGAAGCAGTCTACGACTTTGGGTGAACATCTGGATTTAGCAACCCCACCACCGAGCGTAAGACAACCTCGTTGGACGTCAAGGATCCTTCTTCTTTAAAGACACAGTAAGGGCCAAACCGCAGGATATTTTCCGCAAATTCTCGCAAGTCTCGCAAAATATCCTTATAAAAAATGTCAAACCCCAATGAAACATCCAATTCACAACCGCCTCCTCAACAACTTTCGCAATCGCTCCCGCTAAATTTCCTTGTCAAACTTATTTCAGATGATTTCAATGGTGATTGATACAAAATTAGAAGCTTTTCATAAAACAAGTTGATTCGGTATTTGAGCTCGCAGAGCCTCAGCAGGAATTGCCTCTATTGATTTTCGTAAAAAGTAAGATAACCGAAAAAGCGCGAGAATAACTAGATATTCATTGTAATCTCACGACTTGGACTGAAATCTCTGAGTTGCTTCCGAGTCTGTACCAAGATAAAAATCTTTTGACCAGCTTTTAGAAGAATTAAGTTGCATTAAGCAAGAATGTCGCGAAAATGTGTCGCAATTCAACCAACGATTAGAGAATCTGTCGTCTCGGATTTTATCTATAGTTCACTCGACCGATCCAAACGAAGAAACTCTGGCTGGCCGACTAGCCATGGTTACAGACATGACGCTCAATCGCTTCGTACATCACACGCATCCGCAAATATCACAGATGCTCCAGTATCACGAATTTAAGACGGTAAATCATGCATTCACTGCAGCAGTGGGAGAAGAAGAAGCACTATGGTTAAATTACGACCAAAAATGTAAAATCTGTCAGCGGACAAACCATTCTACAAACGAATGTTTTAATAACAAACGCGCGAGTATCCCTCAAACGAATTCGAGATCAATTAACTTCAACGGCCGAAGACTCGCGAATTCACAAGGATCCGCGAATCCTCAAGGGTCCTTAAAGCGCTGCAATTATTGTAAAAATCTCAGGCACACTATTGACGAATGTAGAAAGCGAACATACAACAACGCGAAACGCTAAAAGCAGGCGTCTCCTGCCACTCCTCCCACTCGATACAGTAGGATTATCAATTTTCAACATTTTCAGAACACACATCATTCCCCAAACCCTCCGATTACAAATCCCCAAGACACAACTCTCTCAAATCCAGTACCGTCGACGAGTGACTTAACATACGTGTTAGTCGAGTCGAGTGCCTTCAAATCGAGCGATAAGGTACTGAAATTCCTTGTCGATACAGGCGCTTCCGTTTCGTTAATTAAGGCAGCGAGCCTTCATAGTTACCAAATCTTTCATCCAAATCCCATCATTCTGAATAGGACTCTAAAAATTCTCCAATTCAAACTCTCGGAAAACAACGATTAACCTCAGAATTCGTGGGAAAAGAATTAGGCCGATTTATAAACTTTTCCGTTCCCGCTACCGTCCGCTGTTCCCGTTACCGTTCGAAGTTAAAACATTGGTGAATCCTAAGTCGCATTTATAAACTGCCGCTACCGTTCCCGTTTGCCGTTGCGTTTATCCGTTCCCGTTCAGACTTGGCCAAGTTTCAACTTTTCGCCGCACCGTTCCCAAATTGCACCAATATCACAACTGCGTCACGTGAAAATATATAATTGTAGAGTAGTAAAAAAAGTTTTCTTATTATATTAATAATATTATGTAGCTAAATAAACTTACCTGCAGCAAACAAACTATAGTAGAACTATAGGTATACTATATTGAACTAACAAAGAAAAAATCACTATCCACTAATAACGATAACTTGATACAACAAAAACAAACGGAAAAATCAATAAAAACTGAGATATTAATTAAAACTATTAAAAATATTAACAACTCAAATCTGGCATATGTTTACAAAACGCTAATCTCAAATGTCAAAAATCAATAAAACGCATGCGCAAAAATTACCAACGGCGAGTTTATAAATGGCCCTTTGAGGCCGCAGCGACAACGGTAACGGGAACAGTGGATGGTAGCGGCAACGGAAAAGTTTATAAATCGGCCTTTAACGTCAACTTTCAAGTTTTAAATTCCCCCTCGAATGTCTCCTTCGATGGGTTACTCGGGGTCAATTTTCTCCGATCGCACAAGAGCAAGATCGATTACACAGGCACACAAAAAAAAAAAGCTCCTATTCCCGTAACCAGACCAGTATATCTTTATGTTTTTGAGGTTGCTGAATCCGAATCCGGTGTCCGATTGTCTCCATCACGTCACGCTCAAGGTTATTTCAAGGTCAAATCCTGGAAAAATAGTCAAATCGATTCAAATTATTATTCCTATATATTTTTGAGGTCGCTGAATCCAAATCCGATGTCCGTTTGATCCGACAAGGTCAAATTCAAGGTCATTTCAAAGTCAAATGTATTTATTCTGCCAAAAATTAACTTTTGACTGCAGATTCTGAAAGAACGGGAAATTTTACGTCTAGACATGTATTCAATTTTGTTGATAACATAACCCCCAAGGTCATTTCAAGGTCAAATCTAGCAAAAATGTTCTAATCTAAAGTCCAAGCTGACCCCCTCCATGGGAGTGCCGGTCGACGTGTTTCACTCATAGGGCGCCGGGTCGCGCGTGGAGTGGATAGCGGAGCTTCGATCGCGCCGGCTCGGATCTGTAGTAAGAGAGGCCGTGACGGAGCGGTCAGTCGGAAGGCTATCGCCTATGGCGGTTTCCTAGCTCTCTCGTGTCTTCAATGCATTACCGCGGATCGGCGTCCATGACCGAATGATCCGTTGAGCGGTACACGTCTGACGTTTAAAAGACGCGGAGGTCTGTTTGGAGATCTGCCAAGTTTTTTTTCCATGCATCAACTCACTCAGTTCCGAGCGAGAATAAATCTGTTCTCGTACCGTAAAATAAATTTTGAAATCCAGTCACGTGATCTCTCAATTCAAGTGAATTGGAGCTCATCGTTGTAAATTTGATACAGCGAATATGTGTGGTGTGCCTGCACCCAGGGTACCTCCACGCGGTGACGGCGGGCAACGGTTTTTTTTATTGTTCATTTTTCCGGCAAAATCCCTAGATGAAGGCGTCCAAGCCGTCATGGTAGGCACACGGAAATGTGTTACGATACAGGGGTTCTCACAAGGAACCCCAGTATCGGCGGTTGGTCAGGGTAAGCAAGCGGGGCCGCAATCGTCGTCATAAAGCGACCGCAGCTGTGCATTGGTGGAAAACTTGGCTACTGTAGAGTCTATCACTACAAGTTCGGATCACATATGCAATAAGGATCCAGATTCATTTTGCTATGTTTGTGGTAAGTATGAAGCATCAAAGAATCGCAAACGTATTTCAGAGCGTATAAGGAATATGTATAAGGATTGTTTTGATTTGAACATGATAGATGAAGGTAATGATTGGGTACCACACATCATTTGTGCTCCTTGTAACACAATGTTTCATCGTTATGATAAATCTCGAGACAAGAAATATCTCAATTTTCTTATACCAATACATTGGACCAAAGCGCAATCTAGAAAAGATTGTTATTTCTGCAAAACATATCTAACTGGGTACAATATGAAAAATAAATCACATATAAAGTATGCTAACGTTACGAGTGTCATACTACCTGTTATTTCCAATGAGGACAATACAAACAAACGGAATTTTAGTTCAGATGGAATGGAAATAGACGAGATTAAAGCAAACGTTGAAAGAGAAAATATAGATCAGCGTAGAGATTGTGTGAATGAGGATGAACAGTACGATGATAATAATAGAGATAAGAGCTATATGAGTGGATCTGATAGCGAAGATGAAAGTTACACGAGTGAAAATGAAACTGATAATGACGATGAGAGATATATGAGCGGAAATGAAAGTGGCAGCAAAGATGGCCAAACGAATGATGAAGAAAGTGAAACTGAAGATGATTCTCATGAATACGTTCCAACGGGTTGTAAGAATAAAAAGCCTCAATTGTTCTCACAGGAAGAACTGAACGATTTCATTCGTAACATGGGATTGGCGAAAGATGTTGCCGAGTACTGTGCTTCTACGTTGAAAAAGAGAAATCTGCTGAAGAAGAAAATGAAGGTAACGTTTTATAGGACAAGAGAAAAAAAATTTAGCAGCTTTTTCTCTCGTAATTCAAATAAGTCTTTCGTTTATTGTAATAATGTCAAAGGATTAATCGACGAATTAAAGCCCGATACTTATAGTGCTGATCAATGGAGACTTTTTATCGATTCTAGTAAACGTAGTCTCAAAGCAGTCTTACTCCACAATACTAATGTATACGCACCAATACCAGTTGCGCATTCGACTGTTATGAATGAATCGTATGAATGTTTGAAAACTCTATTAGCAGCAATAAAATATGATGACCATAAATGTGGCAAGTTTGCGGAGATTTTAAAATCCTCACAATGATTCTGGGACAGCAATCTGGCTATACAAAAAAACCGTGTTATCTTTGTAAATGGGATAGTAGAGATTAACAAAACCATTGCGTGAAAAAGGTTTGGGAACCTAGAACATCCTTCGTTGTAGGATCCGACAATATCTTACAGCAGCCGTTGATAGATCCAAAAAGAAGGTATTGATACCTCCATTACATATAAAGTTAGGACTCATGAAACAATTCGTCAAAGCGTTGAATAAAGAAAGCGATTGTTAGAAATACTTACGAGATCAATTTCCAGGTCTATCTGATGCTAAAGTAGGCGCGGGAGTATTCGATGGACCTCAGATCAGAAAAATGTTTAGAGACAATCACTTCGTAACTCAAATGAGCTCTATTGAGAAGAATGCGTGGGTCAGCTTCAAGAGAAAGTATGTAGTAATTTTCTAGGCAATCATAAGAGCTCGGACTACAACAAAATAATATCTGACATGGTTGAGAATTTCAGGAGATTGGAATGTAACATGAGTTTAAAATTACATATGATAGACAGTCATGTGGACGAATTTCCAGATAACGTTGGCAATTTCAGTGAAGGACAAGGAGAACGTTTCCACCAAGATTTTAAGGATGTAGAACGAAGATTTCAGGGTAGATGGGATGAAAACATGATGGCAGATTTCTGTTGGATGTTGCAGAGAGAAAGCGCGAAAAAAGGAAAAAACGCAAGAGAAATCCCTTGCACAGATCTTTTGAGAATAAACGAGTACGTTATAAAAAAAGGCGAAACGATGAAGAAGTAGCAGAGTGAAATACAAAATACACGTTCCAGCGACTCCAAAAATATAACGGAGTGATGATGCGAAAAGATTTGAACATTTTTGCTGGATTTGACCTTGAAATGAACTTGACCCTGACATACTGGTGGCAAACGAACCTCGGATTCTAACTCAGTGACCTCGAAAACATATTGACGTGGTAGTTTATTCTCGTGAAGACAAATTTTCTTATTTTTGCAATTGTCATATGAACCTTCCATACAATAATATAAAGTGACCTTGAAATGACCTTAGGGGTTATGTTATCAACAAAATTGGATACATATCTAGACGTAAAATGTCCCGTTCTTTCAGAATATGCAGTAAAAAAAATTCATTTTTGGGAGAATAAATACATTTGACTTTGAAATGACCTTGAATTTGACCTTGTCGGATCAGACGGACATCGGATTTGGATTCAGCGATCCCAAAAATATATAGGAATAATAATTTGAATTGATTTGACTATTTTTCCAGGATTTGACCTTGAAATGACCTTTAACGTGACGTGATGGAGACAAACGGATACCGGATTCGGATTCAGCGACTGGTCTGGTTCCGGGAACAGGAACTTTTTTTTTGTGTGCCTATGTTATTCAAAATCTACTATCTCTAGTGACTCAATCCCATTCCAAATCCCACTGTCACGCCTCAATTTTCTTGCTCATCAATCACGATCCACGCGAGGTCAGAAATTGTTGCTTTGATTTGACAAAAACGCAGTGTGGCTGCTAAAAACACGTATTTCAGACCTCTTTTTTCTGGACTATTCGTAAAAACCGAGAGATTCCTTCAATTTCATCTTTTGCAACGAACTGTTATGGCGCCCTACCATGCGTGTCAAGTCTTTTGATGATTTTTTTGACAATATTTTTGAAACTAATACAAATACTGAAAAATTTATAATAACCTTTCCTGTTTAGCAAATCAAAGTCTACAAAATAAGTGTTTAGAAATTGGGTTTTTAACACTACAAATAAAATTGTAAAGTGTCAGTGTCTTTGAGTGACAATCCCAGCTAGCAATGTAGTTCCATAAATTTAAAGTAATAGGAATTTTATATTATGTTAATGTTTTATAGTTGCATCTAGAACACTGAATTGTTGCATTAAGGTTCCCCGAGCGGTACAGGGGCTTTTTCCCTGCTAAAAGTTAGTCCACTGAAGTACAGTAACACTCTAAAGTATGTTCTTCGTGAGATGTGGCAACAACGTTTGACGTACAGTACTATGTGTGTGTCTGTGAATTCAAAAATGGAGCCCAAAACATGTGGTAACGTCATGCAACGTTGCCACATTGACTTATCAAAGGTTAAATTTATAAAGAACAATCAATAAAAAAATAACAGGCTTCTTAATGAACGTGAAAATTGGTATAGATGATTTTAGTTCATTAAACTTGCTGTTCAAAAAATTTCAGAATTTGTTCACTATTTTTCTCAGAAATATCGCAGTTTGTCAGTTATAACCCATAAGAACATGTTATTTTGTTATTCAAACATCTTTGCAACGAGCTTTTTAAAAGACTTGAAAATTTAACTGAATTTTTTTTTTACTTCAATCTACGGAATGCAATCATTTTCAAGCATTTCTGACTATTTTTAATATAACGCTTGAGAAAGGCACATGAGACTATTTTGCCTTCAGAAACTGAATTGTTTTTTAAATTTGTTGCAAGAACGTTCTTAGAGCATAATTTAAAGAGTATTTATAAGATAACTGCTAATGTATAATAGCCCTATAAGTGTGTACAGTAACACAATTTTACAGAATATTGCTTATATAATCAAATTACTGTAAAACCGATGTAAAATAGCGCCTTATAGAATGATACCATCTTGTTGGGATCAGGTAGCCGCAAATGATTTCCACACGGGATGTACGAGTAATAACGTGATGAATTGATTAGAACCGGAAAAAATACAAACGTGTCGTGTTAGAACTTCTCGAGAGATAGCGTAGAAGAAAGTGAGGCGAAGCAAGTAGATAAAACAGGGAGCGTTTTGGTAGGAGAGAGTTGCAAGCAAAGACTATGAGGAGTGCTGTAATCGTACGCGGTAAAAACAAACAAGTTACTCCAACACATCTCCTGTGACACTCTTATAAAATTATTCCGTAAAATGTCGCTTATAGTTTCTTTATAGAACTATTGTGTAAGTGGTTGCTAAGTTTCTGCTGCGGACAACAAATTACAAATATGGAAGCTGCTATCGAACTTAAGAGAAAAAGCTCTTTAACCCTAGAATACTAATATGTTTTTCTTTATACGTTTTTCTAATGGAAGCGTCGTAAAAATTATAGTATTCTAGGGTTAACCCTTCGTCACTCGCTATATGAGCGCGGCGCCGCAGTTTTTAGATTTTAAGTGATTTTGTATATTTTTTACTATTAGAAAAATTCGAAAAAAATATAAATGCTTCCTTTAAACGTTTCTGAAACGGCCCGCAGCTATAATTTTTCAAAAAATACACTTGAACAACTAAAAAAAATGATAATTGTCCGAGCGAACGGAAAAGCGGCGCCGAGCCGCCCAGTGCGAGTAGCTCTCCGACAAACCCTCGAGATGTAGTGTTGCCACGACGCACTTACATTCGTCTCCCGTTCAGTGCAAAGTAGCCGGTAATGTGGCAACAGCGTTCTCCGTTTAGCACGGTGGCTTAGCGCTCGCCATGCGACCACCTAAGGTCGTAGGTTTCTAGCGAGTGAAGGGTTAAGGAGGAACGTCACAAAAATGAAAAAAGATAAATCACTCTGATTTTTTAAAAGTAAATGTTGGATATGTATTATAAGACGTGCTTAAATTTCAGACAATTTGGTCCAGCCGTTTTTCTGTAATTAATTTTTGAAAATGAAAGTTTTAGTATAGGCTCTTATGGGCATACTCCTTTAAATGCGAAAAAAAGAAACTTTGAAAAAGACCAACTATGATAAAAACTTGTTAATTTCACAGGATTTTATATCGTATTTTTGAGAAAAAAAGCAGAAAGTTTGGTCCAGCCAATTTTGCGTTATTGTCTAAAAACTGACGAAAAAAAGGATTCTTTCACTTGATACGACGGCCATATGCAGAAAAGTGGTAACGCTGCGTAGTGACGTCACAGTGAGATCTGGAAAGCCAAGAGCGCGAAATTTCAAAATTCAAAAAAGCAATTGAAGGATCCAATGCAACAATCGGGTAAATCCATTATGGGGAAATGTTCAGGAAAACATAAAAACTGTTCACATTCAATAAGGGAATATAAAGAATTTTGTAATGCCTCTGTTTTATGTATATAGACTCAAATAGGTATTCTATGAAATTTAAGGTTTTGAAGTAAAAAAATAAAGAAACTATTAGAAAAAAACTGATGGACTTACCTGGTTATTACACAGTATTTGCACTTTACAGTAATGCACTTTTTATTAACAAAATACCAATATACCCGTAGGTAGGTAAAGAGATACACAAGGTGAACCGCGGCACAACTAACAAGTTTTGGTACTTTGCAATAACAAAGTAAGTCCTGTACTTTTCACACCTTGTTTTTGCACTGGATAATGTAAAAATGTTTACTAAGCAAGAATATACACATCTCAGTTTTGTAAAAAAAATGGACTTACCCGGTTATTGCATTGGACCCTTCAATTAAAACAAAATTAAAATTAAAAATTAAATTAGCAAACAAAATTATTCGCATAATAATTTAACAATGTTTTATTATTTCTAATTAGTGAGTTACAAAAGGTTTGTTCCAACCGACGATTCCTGTACGGTTCTGGAACTGTCGCCGAACAAGTGGGATCGGTTTAATGCGCAGGCGCGATGTTTGCACTGCTGGTAACTGGCAGGAGCAGTTGGAACGGTTTTGGGATCGTTTGTGAATCGGTCAGTCGTGTCTAACCCACGACGCGGTGAGCACGGTGTTCTCTTGCGTATATCACGCTATTTGAGTTGACATTTTCTATCATTTGTTAGCTGCGTGAAGTATCAACATCTTTTACGATAATTTCGAGAGCACTTAGAAAGTGGGGCCTCCCATAGACATTCTTTAATTAATTTTTTTACTGATTTGAAATGTCAGAATTGACTTTATTCATGTTAGCTTAGAATAGATGTTTTCTAAGCGAGTTCGATTCTCAGCGAGAATCGAATACTAATGCAATATACTACCATAAACATACTAATGCATCAGACATTTTTAGATACTTAAAAGGCCCATATTTATAGGATTACATATTTCATAATTCGATCTGTCATATTAATAACAAATGTACAATTTTATAAAATCATGTATTGGACATGACACACATGACATGATTTGTTACATTTTAACAGGGCAAAAGAAATCCATTATAAGCTAGCACGAATAAAGTCAATTCTGACATTTCAAATCACTAAAAAATTCATTAACAAATGTCTATGGGAGGCCCCACTTTCTAAGTGCTCTCGAAATTACCGTAAAAGAAATGTCGGTTTTGAAATACAACACTTTTTATTTCCGTTTTCAATAAAAAAAACGCAATATAAAGAAATAATTTTTTTTCGAAATCACTAAAAAATACAAATATTTCATATGGATCATTTCTTCCATATTTTATTAATTGAAGCCGTAAATCGCGATGAAAAAAAAATTAATAACAGCTCAACGACTTATGGAATCGTTCTGAAAATTTAGGCCAGTTTTTATATTGATTAAAGATACTTGGAAAAAAATGAACAACTAAATCGGAGACCCAACAGTTTCTACTACTAAAAGTTGACATGGAATGCCCCATAAGTTTAAGTATTTTAAGAGTATTTTACCAACTACTATGAAAATAAATATAATTTGTAATCTTCCATTTGTCATGAAATTAAAGAAACCCATCAATTTGCACACGCAAGTCTGTTGGTATGCCACGTTAATCTCCCTCATCCTCGACTTCCAAGTTCTCCTGCAGTGCTGGTTGTCAAGCCCACATGCTGTTCCTATTAACAACGACAATAGATGTCAGGATCATTCAATCGGTATAGGTTGGTATTGCTGCATTCTCATTTCATAAATGTCTTACTTGAATCGAGAAATATCCTTTTTTTCCATGTATGTCTCTGTCTGGATCTCCTTCTGGCCTGTCCATTTCGATATCTTCCTTCCATCAATTGCCAATTGGAATATTTTTCTTCTGATCACCAACCGCCTGCATCTGAAATAAATTACGCAATTTTAACAAAGACGAAATAGCTTTTACATTCATTCAGTCGGTATAAATTGGTATTGCTTCAATCTCATTTCATAAATGTCTTACCTCAATCGAGAAATATCCTCTTTTTCCATGTATGTCTCAGTCTGGATCTCCTTCTGGCCTGTCCATTTCGATATGTCTTCCTTCTATCAATTGCCAATTTGAATTTTTTTCTTCTGATCACCATCCACCTGCATCTGAAACAAATTACGCAGTTTTAACAAAGACGAAATCGGTTTTACAATTTTTCAGTCGGTATAAATTGGTATTGCTGTTATTTTATTTCATTCATTCCCCCTACGCGTTGCCTACTTAGTCCATTTCATTTCTTTCCTGACGCCCATGGGAGGCCGAATGCATCTTCAAAGCTGGTGCTCTTTTTCTTCGTTACCTTCCTACGAACCGTTGCATCTCGCATCCTTTGCTCCATCCTTCCCGTGGAGCCTCTCGCGTTTATTCCAGTTCTCGTTCAATACCTACGGGCTTTTGTTAGCTCTCGCGTCGCGTTACTTACTTGGTCGGTTACATGCTTATCCCTTATTCCTTCCACCTTTTCCTCGCTATTGTTCCAGCTCCCATTCCAGTCCATGAAATTTAATTCCTTCGATTCCTCGAGGTATTCTTCCTTTATGTCAGGTACGCACAGCGTGGCGTCTCCCAAAGCAATCTATCGTCCTGTTCTTGCGTTACTTAACTGGCTAAATTAGCATTACTTACCTTTAAATTGATATCGTATCCCCTGGTTGATTATTTCTTCCACCTTATTCCTTTATCAGCGTCTTCCTTCTTGCCGGTACCTTAGGAGTCTTATAATTACCGTAATAGCTGCCGACTACAGCCGTCGATTACCTCTACTTTTCTTTTAATAAGATTCCGGTTCCTCATCGGGTATCTCTCGCATTGCTCGCGCGCGACTGGTACGCGGGTGGACTTGTTGTTAGTATGTCTGATGAGGGGCTGGTCGTTCCGGCTTCCACCTCCTTCTCGCTATTATTCCGGAGCCTTTTTCAGTCATTTTACTTTCTTCGATTCCTTGGAGAATTCTTCCTTTTCAGCAGATACGCTCGGCACGACGTTTCCGGAGCAAATCTCACGTCTTCTTGTTGCGCTTCTTACCTAGTTGGATTAGTACGACCTACCTTTATACTGATATCTTGTTCCATATTTGGTTTTCCCTTTTGGTTGCTCGTAAGCGTTCTCCTCCTTGCCGGGGCGTTCAGCAAAGCTTCCGAGCCGACACTCTCGTCTCGTTGATTGCTTCTTTCTTATTCCATCCAGAATACATTCCTTTAGCTTCTGTTTCCCCTTCTAGGTTTGTTTCTCCCTTTAAGAGCCTTCTTCCTCTTTTGTCGGCACGCGGGTGAACTGGCAGGGAACTGAGAGGAAATATAACGTCAAATGTCTAACTAGATAGACCAACTTTGTTAGTGTGCCTGGCGGATACCTATCTAGTCGTACCGGCATCCACCTCCTCGCTATTGTTATGCCTCCATTTTTTCCCGTTCCTTTATTTTGTTTCCTTCGATTCCTCGGGAGATTCTTCCTCCTTGGCAGGTATGCTCGACGTGGCGACTCCCGGAGCATAATTTTGTGTAGAAACTTCTATCTCATCAAATCAAATTTAATCCACCTTCGTTATAGTCTTTCAATCAAATTGAATGATTTTCTATCAAAGTTTTCCAACAAAGATGTTCTAAACCTAACCTCAACCTATCACTTACCTAAATAATCCTGGTTTCTAACCCTATTTTCGTATAATTCGATATCATGGTCACTTGTGTCGGACATATCCGATATATCCGACATATCACTATCGCCTTCGTCAGACGTCATTTTAATAACTTGCAAACAAAAATACGGAGATAGAAAACGTCAACTCTCAAAAGTATTTAAATAACCGCGCCAGGCAAATTAATCGCCGTAGTGCGCATGACAGTCCACACAGTTCACGCTCAGGACCAAGCATCGGATGGACGGTACAGGAATCGTTCCACGCACGATCCCAGCGGTGGTTGGAACGCTGCCAACACCGTACAGTGACCGTCCAGCGTACGGTTGGAACGGACTTTCTCTACTGTGCATGACGGGTACGGTTCATGTACGGTTTTCTGCTCGGTTGGAACAAACCTAAAATATCACTTCACATAAACATAACCTATCATAACTTAACATAACATAAACATGACATAACATAATACATTTTTAATAACAAGAACATGATAAACAAATAAGCATGCAAGAAAAAACGTTTTACTTGCAGTAATTTTCAAAGAAAGAGTATAATTTGTCAAGCGTAGTTCTTCGCACCTTCACTACATTTAGTACTTTCTCAATTCCTATCTTACCAAATTCTCTATATGTCTCTACCATTGACTCAAAATCAATTTTCGCGCTAGCTAATTTGGATAATGTATACGAAGTTAGTGTAGTTTTAAGCGGTGTCAATGTTTCCAGATATTTTTTCGTTTCCTCTTTGTTTCTTTCCTGTTAATTCCTCGTCGACTGTGGAGAAGCTTTTCAATAACTCTTCTGCAGTAAATTCCTTTTGTACAAAGTGCTGTAACATACAGTGTGTCCGTAAAGTCCCGCAACTTGCAGTTATTTCGAGAACGGAATACTTTTTCAAAAAACGCCCTGACACGTCAACTTTTTAATTTTCCTAGCAATGTTTTGGCCTAGGTAGTTTTTCCAAAACTTGCCGCATGAAGGCGCCACGATCGATGTTATTTTTGTCTTAAATTGCAACACCTATTTTTTATTGTATTTTTGGGTAGCCACTGTTATCCTGAGTACAGCGGTGTGCCATGTGTGGGGGGTTACATGAGAAAATTTTTGAGAAAATGCAGGTTTATTATGACGAAGTAGGTTTTCGTATTTTGGCAAACTTGACTCGCTGCGACCGCTGAAAGAAAAAAGTAATGAAGAAAAGTTGATAAGAGTAACCAATTAGAGCAGTTGCTCGAAGTGGCCATCGTGAACTGCTTGGCAGTGGGCCATTCTCTCCAAAAACGGGCGCTGTACGTTCGCTAGTGCCGCTGGAGTGATCGTCTGGATCTCGACTCGAATGCGATGTCTCAGGTCTTCCAAATTTTGAGGCCTGTTTACATAAACGCGGCTTTTAAGATGTCCCCATAAAAAAAAGCGCTGGCCATTCGATTTGACCCCTTCGACCTATCCAGCGATTGGGGAACAGCTGATTTAAATAATCTCTCACTAGCAACGCATAGTGCAGTAGTGCCCCGTCTTGCTGGAACCAGATCTGAGGATCAATTCCACCTGGCTGTGGCGCTGGAAATCTTTGAACGAGAGCAGGGACTACCTCATTTTGCAATAGTTCAAGATAACGTTGTCCAGTCAGATTACCCTCAATAAAAAAACGGCCCTATAATTGTATTTCTTACAATGCCCGCCCAAACATTGACTTCTTCTGGATGTTGGGTATGTGCTTCCTCCACCCAGTGAGGATTTTGATCCGACCAATATCGACAGTTGTGTCGGTTTACCGTGCCATTCAATGTAAAAGAGGCCTCGTCAGAAAAAAGAATGTTGCCAGCAAAATTCGTATGTGGATTATTACAAAGTTCTTGTATTATTTCGCAAAATTCAATTCGCCGATCGAAGTCGTCGTCTGACAACTCCTGAACTAATTTTACCTTGTAAGGGTGAAATTTGTTTTTACGGAGAACCTTATGCACTGACGTTTTACTTATGCGCAGATCCCTGCCCGTTTGACGACATGACGACTGAGGGCTATCCTGAACTGCCAGTAAGACGTTCAGCTGATCATCCTCGGACAAAGATGGTCGGCCTGATCTTGGCAAGTCTTTCACATGACCAGAAGCCTCAAATTTTTGCAGTAGCCTGCCTACTGTAGATTTTGATATTAGCCTATCAGGATGCGTTTCATTAAACAATGTGCAAACTTGGTCATAGGTTCTTCTTCGATCACCGTAACCGACCATCATTAGAATCTGAATCCGATCAGTCTCGCTGAGAAAATTAGCCATATCGAAAGGTTTGACAAAGTACAAGACTACCAGAGAGTCTTCAAAAAGACTGATTTACCGAGTTTCAATGAAACTCGAAAAAAAAGCGATAAGCTGAACAAAGCAGAAAGCAAAAAGCGCAATAAGTACGAGAGAGCAGGTATTAGGCAGTCCAATCTCATTGAGAGTTGAGAAAACAATGCGAGTCAAAACCGCAATAAGGCACTGAATCCTTATGAAAGCCAACGGCGCATGCGCGCTCCTCCAAATAAGCAGAGATGGCCCTCCCCCTTCTTTTACAGCGGTCGCAGCGATTCAAGTTTGCATGAAAACCTACTTCGTCATAATAAACCTGCATTTTCTCAAAAATTTTCTCATGTAACCCCCCACACATGTACACGTGGCATACCGCTGTACTCAGGACAACAGTGGCTACCCAGAAATGCAATAAAAAATAGGTGTTGCAATTTAAGAAAAAAATAACATCGATCGTGGCGCCTTCATGCGGCAAGTTTTGGAAAAACTACCTAGGCCAAAACATTGCTAGGAAAATAAAAAAGTTGACGTGTCAGGGCGTTTTTTGAAAAAATATTCCGTTCTCGAAATAACTGCAAGTTGCGGGACTTTACGGACACACTGTATAAACATCATAAACAGCATCGTGAGCACTGTCGATTGAGACTGAGATGTGGTTATTGGCAAGTTTAATCAGAGTCAGGTCTCCTCGTCTGAACGTTTGCCCCTTGTACTTTCGTTCATATGTATTCAACGAACAGGCAAACCCAGCAAATACTGATTTGAGTTCACTTATCAGCGAAAATTTCTCTATGGCCCGTAGCAGTCGAGGAGCATCGAATCTCATGCAGTTATGGGCTACCATCACACAAGGCTTATCAAATTCTGACAAAAAAATCAATTATTGCTTTGATCGCATCTTCCAATGAAACACAAGGCACAACAAGACCACGATGTCTCAACTCTGATCCCTGCATTCTAAACCCGTAAACAGCAGAAGCTCTATGGTCAATACCTCGCGTGGGTTTGACGTACTTATTTAATTTTTGAGTACCCGAGGCAAGAGCGACTTGCAAAATAGAACAATCAATCGAAAATTCCGAAGTCTCAAGATCGAAATAGACAAAGCAATATTTTTCGTGATTTAGTTCATTTTCAGAAGTTTCGAGAAGTTCATCATTTTCACCTGGCTCTCCAAACTGTTTCCATCCACCCAAATTTAACAGATTCATACCTGATTTATAGGAAACTCCTTCAGTCAGTTGTTTTCTATGACGAAGTGCAGCTCGATCGTAAGCCAACTCAACTCGTCGCTTCTTTGAAGCGTCTTATCCAGCATCTATCATCGATGGAAGATACTGCTGCTCGATACTCAGATTCAGCTGTGGAGTTCGCTACATGACGTTGCTTTTGTGTGTATACCATACAATAGGACCTCCTATTAAAATAAGTACTCCGCTTGTCGACTGTCCAGTCGCTACGTCTCCTCCGTAATCAGAGTCTGTATAGGCTTCGAGTTTGTCATCTCCGTCAAAGAATATTCCAAAATTTACTGTCCCTCTTAAATATTGGAAGACACGTTTAATCATTTTCTAGTGACTTATCATTGGCTTGCTCATTTGTCGACAAAGATAGTTTACTGTGAAACTAATGTCCGGACGAGTTATTGTAGCTAAATAGAGTAAGCTGCCTATGGCTTCACGATAAAAGTTATATTTATCGAGGGGGTTATCATTTACAAATCTTTCCTCATCAGTTATCATACCGCGTTCCATTAGAGTAGCTACTGAGCTAGAGTTCTCAAGTTGGAAACATTTGAGAATTTTCTCGGTATACTGGCATTGATTTACGAAAATACCGTTTGGTTTTACCTCTATATTCATGCCTAAATATGACAAATGATTACTTGTTGCAGTGTCGAACGTAATCTCGAACTTTTTATTTACTCTTCTAAGGATTTCGATCAATTTTGGTTCACTGTTCCCTGCAATTATGCCGTCATCGACAAATAGAATCATAACGATAATTTTACTCTCATTATAATGAATGCACGGATCGTCATCAGTGCTTTCAAACCCTAGAATTTTCAAATATGCTGATATTGTTTCATTCCAATTTTTAGGTGATTGTTTCAGACCATATAGACTTTTAATTAATCGGCAAATGCGTCCTGACTTATCATCGAATCCTTCTGGTTGATACATGTATACATTCTCTTCTAATATACACTGTGTAAAAAAGCTGTTTTCACATCGAAGGTCATTAATTTCATTTTGTTGGAGGCGGCAAAACTCAGTAAGAGTTAAATAGATGCGTGTCGAGCAACGGGACTGAAAGTTTCGAAACATTCGATGCCCTTTTCTTGCTCGAATCCTCGCGCTACTAGTCTGGCCTTTAAAGTACCGTCGGACTTTTGACGCAAAACCCAACAAGATAGTGGTTTTACATGTTTCGGTGGATCTACTAATTTCCACGTATTCATTTCGGTTAATGATTTATATTCATCGTACATTGCTTGATACCAATGTCTATCTTAGAGCCGCGGACACGGATATGTCTTCTACTTCATCTAACATTGCAAAATTTGCTGTTTTCATTATCCAGTCAGTTTCATAATCTGCAAATTTTGTTGGCTTTCTTAATTCGCGACGGTTTCGCAAATTTATACCCTGAGTTTGATTTCTAACTTCGGCGTTTTCAGCTATTTCGGAGTCTTGACTTTCTTCTGAAGTATCTGACAATTGACTTGTACTCTGAATCTACTGGCTCATTTACAGGGAGTTCATTTTCATTTGCGTTTTCAGTTAGAGGTACCTGCAGTTCAGCATAGTTCTTGTTCAATCGATATTTTTCATAAAAAATTACATTTTCAGAGCTTATTACATCGTTTTTCTCATCAACATAGATTCTGTAGCTCGGTGAGTCTAGGTCATAACCTACGAAAATCCCCTTTATTGATTTCTTACCTATTTTCGTTCGCTTATGATTCGGTAACAAAATATAGCAGTCACATCCAAATGTTTTCAACTTGTTAATATCAATCGTACGCCCGAACCACAATTCAGATGGTGTCTTTCCCTTTTGCGAACTTGTACCGGTTTGATTTATTGTAAAGACCGCATAATTTATTGCTTCGGCCCATAAGTTTTCATTAAAATTTTTAGCCTGTATTGCCGTCCTAGCTGCCTCGATAACCGTACGCATTTCTCGTTCAATTCTTCCGTTTTGTTCTGGCGTATACGCATTTGATTTGCTGTGAAAAACTCCTAGACTTTCTAATAGTTTCTTGGTATCTGAGTTTTTAATTTCTGTACCTACCATTGTCCGACCTTAGACTTTTAACTTTCTTTTCAAATTGATTTTTGACCATTTTTAGAAATTTCTCTAGTCTGGCGGCTGCCTCATCTTTGGTTTTGAGAAAGTACACGGTTCGATTCGATAATGTGTGAAATCATCTTTTAATAATAGTAAGAAGTATTTGGCTCCTCCTAGAGATCTAATATCTATTTCACCCAAATCTACATGTATGAGATCTAGCGGCTGCGAAGCTACTGGTATTTATGGGGTGAGACACTTTGTGCTGCTTCCCATAAACGCATCCCTGACAAACGTAATCGTCCCAGTCATCAATGTATTTTACCCCTTGCTTGTCTAGTATGTTTTTGGCGTACTTGATATTTTGGTGAGCCATACGTTCGTGCCACTGTTTTATAGACACCTTAACCGAACAATTTTCTAATGAAGCTGACTCACTTCCAGACTACCAGACTTTTCCACACGAAACATCATTTTAAACAAATTTCCATCTCTACTTGCTATGGCGACGATCTCATTTTTATCTTTAGTCATGAAAAAAGATTTTTTCGAACCCGCAGCCTGAGTATAACCTTGATCTAGTATTTTCGTTACTGAGAATAGAGATTGAAAGGCATCTTTGATGTGTGTAGCAGGTTTTTCAGTTCAATCTTGCACCATTCTTTACCATTAAACGCCTCTAATTTGACATTGCCTGTACCAATACCTTCAATTGTAGTTGCATCACCAATTATGACCATTACAGGTTTTTCGAGTTTCTTATATTCGCTCATCCACTCTACATGCGAAGTCATATACTGTGTCGCAGCACAGTCTTGATGCCATAATCCACTACAGTCTTGCTTTGAGTTTATAGAGTTTACATTTGCTGCTGATAGTCCGAGCGTTATAAATGCTCGTCGATCACTTTTATCGTTTTTCAAATCATTTTTATCATTCTTTTCTTTATTATCCCAACAATCTTTCGCGAAATAACCCTTTTTCTTGCATTTATAGCAACCATAATTTTTCTTACAGTACTCTAAATATTTGGCGCATGGTTTACTTCTACAGTCTTTCTTCATATGGCCTGATTTTCCGCATTTGTGACATTCAATTTTCTGACTTTGCGCTTTATAGTCTTTTCCAGTTTGTTTTGATATTAAAGCGTTTCGACAACTGTGACTTTCGACTTTATTTTCATTTAATCTGTCTTCTTCCAAACGTAAAAACTCGAATGGTTTGTTCAGATTTTTATCGATACTGTTCATGCAGTCCCAAGAAGTTAGGAAGTGATATAATTTTGGCGGTAGCATGTTTAAGATTCTCGACATGATCCAACTTTCTTTGATTTCCTCGCCTTGAGTAGTTAGTTTATCAGAATATTGTTGGATTTGCATACAATTTTCAATAACGGATTTACTTTCATCATACTTATAGCTAAAGAACAATCGTTGCAAATTTTCGATGCTAATATCTGACTTTTTCCCGAATAACGTTTCTAATTTTTCAAGCATCGAACTCGCTGTCGTACAATTAGAAATTTTCTTTGCTATGTTGCCACTCACGTTCAGCCCTATGAGCGTTTGTGCTTCGCTGTCCTTTTTCAGCCAAGCCTTGACGATTGCTTGTGTCTCTACTCGCCTGCATAGTGAAAGCTCACTAAGCTTATACGTACATAGCATAACTAGACGAAGACGTCGAAAATAATATGATGCTCATATGGAAAATGAAGAAAATAAAGCAATATTAAATTATTCATCGTTGACTCGACGATAGCCTCTGAAATGAATTCTACAAGTTTGTTGATTATGATTTCCATTGTCTTTTCTTCTTTCTACATTACGATGTCGTTGCTTTGCTATACGTAGTGCCTCCTGCACATCAAGTTTGAATTCCTCCTCGGTAGGAAGTTCAAAATAGGAGTTTCACGATAATGTTTCTGAAATAATTTTTATTGCAATTATACACGGCTTACTTCTATATCAAGGAAAACGATACTTCTGTTTAAGCACATTACGATTTAGTGTATTTCTTCAAATTTTATAGAAATATAATTCTCACCAAACAAAGCATCCGCCAACATTTTATCGTTGAATGAAATGGACGGTGGGCCAGGATTTTGTTCGTCCTTACCAAACCAAGTAAAGCAACTGCTTACTTCGTCAGTCATAACTTGCTTCATACATATATGGTGACGGGAACGTCCCCAAGGCTAGGAAGGAAAAGGGAAAAGAACGAACAAAGGCTCCTAGCGAATAAACCTTTATTCGCGCAAGACGACTGCACCGCGTGAGCGCCCAGAACAGAATGACGAAAGACTAAAGGCTACACTCGCGGTTTGACCGACGCTCTGACGTCACGCTGCGCTCGGCGAACCAATCACACAACGGCTGCGCGCGCATCTCGTGGGCGGCTCCTTGGCAAGGAGGGAGAGCGGCAGGAGACGAAGTCGATTCGCGGAAAGGGAAGCGGCTACTCGGAAAGGCCCTTTGTCGGCGCGCCGATACAGGGAGAGCAGAGAGAGACGGAGTCGGTACTCGGAACGAGGATCGGTTTCGGGGAACCGCGGCCGTCTGTCGGCGTGCCGACAGAGGGAAGGCGGCGAGACTCAAAGTCGGCCCGAACGCCGACAGAGGGCGAGCGGCATGCTACAATGTCGACTCGCGGCACGAGGATCTGCTTCCGAAAGCGACGACGGTTGGTCTGAGCCTCTACACATATATTCAAGACTTATCGACGATTAAAACCTCCCAAGTATCGCAGATAAGAAACCTAGTAGAAATGAATGTACAGTTTTAAACAATTTTAAATCTATCTTCGTAAAAATATTGAGGCTTACAATATCATTGTACAACTGTTCAGAAGCGTTTTCGAAATTCAGTACTTCATTAACAGTACGCATTGGTAGTATGTTTGGTTTTTGCGGGTTCTTCTTACGACGTTTTATATTATTCGAGAGAGTTGCCTCAAATGATCCATAATATCGGTGTACATTTCTTCCTGTCGATCTTGCATTGATCTGTAAAAAGAAAATATATTTCCATACTAACACATAAAAAGAATGAAAGACAATAACGCGCACCATCAGCTTAAAGGCATTGGCTATTAAATTTCAGAAGAAATTTCACTTTTCAATACATACGAAGTACGTGAGTTTTTCTCAATCGCCAAACAATTAACAAATGAACTTGAAATGATATAAACAATAGATAAAGAAAGAAACTGATCAGCAACCAAAAAGCCATTATGACTTCAGATATTACTTTACGTTTCAAATGCAATACTTTAGAGAAGATTGCAGCACATGAAGAAAGCATAAATATATGATTATGCGTCAATTTAATGCTTTCTACATGCGTTACAATTTTGTGTGGCAACTTTGAATAGTTCTTGCTTAAACAATTGTACTCACTGAAGCTGTTCTGCAAGAGTTACTGAATTGTTCGATGACGAATTATCATTCCCATCATGTACATCAGCTTCACGGTCACTGTTTCTGCTATTTGCAAGGAATGGAGAAATTCTTCACGAAGGACTATTTCTTTCTTCGTATAGAGAAGCAATTGTTTGGTCATTAGAATTATTATTGTTGATTTATTGTTATGTATAGTTTATTTAACCCTTTATACATAACACGATGTCAGGTTATACAGAGTGCAACCGAAACGGATCGGCACGAGGTCGACATACGAGAGCAGCCGGAAAACGGAAGAGCATGCAACGAACTAAGGATAGTTGCCATAGTCGGCCGCAGCAAAGAAAGATATCGCGTTAGTCGCGGCCATCGTACGGTGCTGCTACCTGTGTCGAGTCCAACACACGCGGGAAAATACAATTTTCTCGACAATTATTGTTTGTAATAGCTGCAGCGTTATCTACTGATGAAAATACGTTTCGATTTTGCAGAATAATGTCATTGGATGACAGATGTGAGTAGATAAGCTAGGCCGGTTCGGCGCCATAAAATCGGACGGGTTGCCTACTTTCAGGGGCAAGATGGCGAGAAATTTGAATTCGCGCACCATGTGACCCAACGGATCTCTACTATTGGTCGAGCCCCCACTCCCCAACCCCCGTCAGGTGTCGCCACCGTCGGTGGCAGGCCATTTTGAACTTTACCCCAACAGAGCTCCGCCATTGGTCGAACCCCCACCCACGGAGTTCCACCATTGGTTGAACCCCCACCCACGGAGCTCCACCATTGGTCGACCCTACACTCCCCAACCCCCGCCAAGTGTCGCCACCATCGATGGCAGGCCATTTTGAATTTTACCCCAAAATAGCTCCGCCCACAGAGCTCCGCCATTGGTCGAATCCCCACTCCCCAGGTCTCGCTCGTAACACCATCTGGCAGACCTCCACCTCGCTCGCAGCGCCATCTTGACATCGCTCGCAACGCCATCTGGCGGATCCCTACCTCGCTCGCAGCGCCATCTCGATGACCTCACCCACTTTGGTTCTAGCTTGCACGTGGCAACGCTACTGCGCACGTCCTGCTATCAAATTTCGCTGACTCGCGTATGCAGGCTCGGTCTTGCTTGCACGTGCATCAAATTCCAACGCTACTGCGCACGTCCGATCCCCGGAATTGTTGTGTCTCCGACTATCAAATTTCGCTGACTCTCGCGTGTGCAGGCTCGGTCTTGCTCCAAGCAGCTGCAAACTTGCACGTGCATCAAATTTCAACGCTACTGCGCACGTCCGATCCCCGGAATTGTTGTGTCTCCGGCTATCAAATTTCGCTGACTCTCGCGTGTGCCATCCAGACAGAACAGATTCCAGCTTGCACGTGGCAACGCTACTGCGCACGTCCGATTCCTGGGATGACGCCAGCTCCGAGCAATCTTGCTATCAAATTTCGCTGACTTGCACATGCAGGTTTGCGCGGTTCGCTGCAATGTGTCCCATCAACGCGCAATCCGCTGCACGAGGATTCAAATTCGCGCGAGCTGGCTCGGATATTCCAACGAAGAACCTCTTCACACTCCGCCACCACCACAACGTCTTTGCTTAAATACCACGCGTCACCGCGCTCATACCATTAGTCACACATCGCTCTCGAAAACGACAATATGTCTTCCAATCAATGTAAGAGTATTGTAAACATCCATCGCCAAGCTTTTAAGCTCATCAATCGCAAGAGAGTTGACCCCACCGAGATCACGCAATGGATTCGACATGGAACTGAGAATTTGCGCCTGCTCGGACGATTGATGCGCCGAGAGGGGACATCGGTGTCTGACAAACAACGATACCTGGCCACCATTAGACAAGTTAAGAGTTACAATCGGAAACTCAAAAGCTTGTTCGTGAGAGGTGGGTGGCTGGGTCAACGCGAACAGAGACGCGTCTCGTGGGAGGATCTCCAGTCGGTGTTCGACGGGCGCATCCGCACCGGGATAATCGTAAACCTACGAAACCTGGACCCCGCCACCTTCCTGCAGGACGCCCAAGCCCTCTTCACACCGCGCATCAAGAACGCGCTGAAGAGGGAGAACGCCTTGAAGGTGAATGCTGTACTGAAGGGCGAGTACAGTATCTTCAAGAATGACGAGGAGATTATCGAGCTGAAGACCTTCGCCACGAAAAACGTTCCAATCCTGCAGACCACCGATTTGAGACAGTGGTTCATCGAAAATGTGCGAGACCCCATTCTTCGGCAAATGGAGGAATTCCAGGAGCGAGACTCGGGTTGGACGTTGCGAGTCGTCATCAACTTGACCGTCAACGTGAACCAGTACAATCCAATGAGAGGCAGCTCCTACCTGGAAATTCCCGAGTTTATCAAGAGGAAGGAGGCCTGCGTCAACGTGAAAAACACCGACGACCAGTGTTTCAAGTGGGCGCTCCTTTCTGCACTGCATCCTGTTGATCGGCGAGATCATCTCAACCGTGTGTCAGTGTACAAGCCGTATGAAAACGAGCTGAACTTTACGAGCCTAAACTTCCCAGTGATGCTGAGAGAGGTCCCGAAGTTTGAGAAGCAGAATGAGCTCTCAGTCAACATCTACATTCTGTTGAAACGCAAAGACAAATTTGCGGTCGCACCCATCCACGAAACCTCGCACAAGAAGACCAAACATGTGAATCTTCTCATGATTCAAGATCGATACGTTGACGAGGAATCGAATGAGGAAGAGGTGAACGAGGATGATGAAACTCACATCATCTACCACTACGTGTGGATAAAGGACCTCTCTCGGCTGGTCAGCGCACAACTTTCAAGAACGGATAGAAAAAAGTATATCTGTGATCGCTGCCTGCACTACTTCCGGAGTACTGAAATGCTAGAAGCCCACGAAGTCGACTGCATCCAGGTGAATCGGTGTAAGGTCAAGATGTCTGCACCGATGCACAGCACCTTGAAGTTTAAGAACTTAAACTTCAAGAAAAGGGTGCCGTTTGTCGTCTACGCAGACTTCGAGTGTCTCCTGAAGAACGTCGACCTGCAGCAGACGAGCAAGACGAGAGTTTGTCAAGTGCTCGAACCGTTCAGCGTGGGTTACTACGTGAGGTGCAGCTACGACGACACACTGTCCCACTACAACAGCTTTCGCCGCCCGAAACCCGCTGAATGGTTCACGCGCGAAATTTCTGAGCTGGTCGAGCAGGTCGAAGGATTCCTCAAGAACACCATACCCATGCAACCGCTCACAGAGGAACAGGAGAGGGCTTTCCGCATCGCCGAGAAGTGCATTTGTGAGAAGCCGCTGCTGGATGTGAGGAGAGTTCGGGACCACTGCCATCTCACCGGCAGATACAGGGGTGCAGCGCACGTGGATTGTAACCTGAATTATCAGGATTTACGCACCATTCCCGTAGTCTTCCACAATCTCAGCGGCTACGACAGCCACCTCATCATCAAGGAGATATCCACCTGCTTCGACGGCCGGATCGACCTTTTACCCTTGAACATGGAGCGATACGTCTCGTTCACGAAACATCTGAAGGGCAGCGACATCGCTCTTCGATTTATCGACTCCTTTCGCTTCATGACATCCTCGCTGGAGAAGTTGGCGTCTTATCTCACGGAGACGCCGATCACCAAGAGCCAGTTCCTGCAGATCCAGACCGACCAGTTCGAATTGTTGAGGCGGAAAGGGGTCTTCCCCTACGAGTTTCTTGACGTATGGGCCAAGCTGGACGTCACGGAGTTGCCGACCCAGCAACAATTTCACAGCCGTCTCAATGGCTGCGGCATCTCCGACGGGGACTATGAACACGCCCAGAGGGTCTGGCGTGAGTTCAACATGGGAACTCTGGGTGAGTACGCGGACCTTTACCTCAAGACCGACGTCCTGCTGCTGGCCGACGTTTTCGAAAACTTTCGTGACAACTGCCTCGAAGCGTACGGTCTGGATCCAGCCCATTACTACACCACACCCGGCCTCACGTGGGACGCCATGCTGAAGTACACCGCGATCGAGCTGCAACTGCTCACCGACATCGACATGCTCATGTTCGTTGAGCGGGGCATCCGAGGCGGTGTCAGTCAGTCCAGCAACCGTTACGCCCGAGCCAACAACGTGTACATGAGGGATTATAATCCCGAGGAGGAGACGAAGTACCTCATGTACTATGACGTGAACAACTCGACTGGGCGATGACGCAACATCTCCCGTACGGTGGCTTCGAGTGGGTGGAGAACCTCGACGGTGATTTCCAGTGGAATGTGCCCGACGACTCACCCATCGGATACATACTCGAGGTGGACTTGGACTATCCGGAAGCCATCCACGACGTCCACCGAGACCTGCCGCTGTGTCCCGAGCAGATGAAGCCACCGGGCTCGAAAGAGCCCAAGCTTCTGACGACGTTGTACTCGAAATCACGTTACATTATCCACTACCGCAACCTCAGGCAAGCTCTTGAGCACGGTCTACGGCTCACCAAAATCCACAGAGCCCTGAAGTTCGAGCAGTCACCGAGGCTCAAGAGCTACATAGACCTGAACAGCGGTATGAGGAAACGAGCCTGCAATGAGTTTGAGAAGAACTTGTTCAAACTTATGAACAACGCGGTGTTCGGTAAGACGATGGAGAACGTGCGCAAACGTGTTGACGTCAAACTTGTAACCAAGTGGAAGGGCAGATACGGTGCTGAAGCACTCATCGCCAAGCCCAACTTCCACAACCGAGCCATTTTCGCAGAAAACCTCGTAGCCGTACAGCTCAGCAAGATCGAGGTTTTGCTGAATAAACTGATCTACGTGGGGTTCTGCGTACTCGACTTGTCGAAAACTTGCGTTTACGAGTTTCATTACGACTTCATGATGCCGAACTTCGAGAGCAATTGCAAGCTGCTCTACACGAACACCGACAGCCTCATCTACGAAGTGCGAGGCGGGGACGTCTACGACGTGATGAAGCGTCACATTGGGCGCTTCGACACGTCCGACTACCCTGCCGAGAACGCCTTCGAGATGCCGCTGGTGAACAAGAAGGTGGTCGGCCTCATGAAGGACGAGTGCAACGGTCAGATCATGACGGAATTCGTCGGACTCCGCAGCAAAATGTACAGCGTGCGGGTCAACGGCGAGGACCGCATGATGAAGGCCAAGGGCGTCAAGTCGTCGATGCTCGCGAGAACCATCGATTTCGAGGACTACGTCACCTGCTTGATCGCTATAATCCTTTAGTCGGTACATCACTGGATCGGTGTTTTTTACCCCAGCAATGGTGAATATCTCCGTAGTCCAGTTGAGTGTGTAACCCTTCTCGAAGACATGCTTGAACTTGCTGACACGTACTTTGTCGCCGAATCGGAACTTTGGCTTCTTCTTCTTCCACGTCCCTGCATTATGATTCTTGTACACGCGTCGGAACAGCTGTTGGGTGTTTTGAGCGGTGACCTCACGCGGTTTCATTCCGATGGTTCGATGTTTGCTGTCATTGTAGGCGGACACCAAGTCGGGCAAAATGTCTGTCCACTTGTAATTTCCGCGTAGACTGAATTGCATCCACATTTTGCTCTTCAGTGTGCGATTGAAACGCTCGCAGATGGATGCCTTCAGGTTGCTGAAGGTCGAGTACAGGTTGATGCCGTGTCGCTGCATGAGAGTCTTGAACTTGGCGTTGTAGAATCCCTTGCCAGAGTCGACTTGCAGGTTCTTCGGTGTACGGCCCTGCTCGAGAACAGTCTTTATGGCGACCGTAACATCATTGGCATTCTTGCTCTTGGATGGCACGGCCCAGGCGAATTTCGGAAATACATCGATTACCGTCAGCAGAAAGTGGTGTCCACCGTTAGCTCTCGCGTAAGCCGACATGTCGACGAGATCCGCCTGCCAGGTCTCATCCAGATCGCGAACGTCAACACACCGATGCGGGAAGTTTCTTCTTGCTGGCTTATGAAGTTCCAGCACCACAGCTAACTTCTCTTCGTTCATTTGTCCTCCAGTGCTCTCAATCGGGCATCCAACCGATTAATGAGCTCGGAACTCTCCAGCATCAAATTATGAGTCGTTTCTCTAATCATGTGCTGCTTCCTCAGACTCTCTTGCAAGTCTCGAATCATTTGATTTGCATCGCTCAGGGACTGCAGCAGACAGTTGGAGATTTCGGATCATTGCATTCGTGGTTTGAATTTCTTGCTGTATCAGACTCTGCGCGGCACTCAATGTAACTGTATCGCGCGGCCGTGTGGGATGAACGATATTGCACAGTCTCTTGTTCCCCACATCGTACTGTCCATCGTCGGTGAATTTGAATCCCTCGCCGGCAGGTCCCGGAGGGCCACGTTCACTTCTACCGTTCAACTGTCGTCCGAACACGTCGATGCTCATGATGGTACTGATGAAGAAACATCGTGTGATCCCACTAATAAATGATGCCGGCTTCACGCAATTCCTCGATGATGGATATGATCTCGTTGGAGTGACCCGAGTTACCGGCAGCCTGAGACGCTAGCAGCAGACGAAGGCGATCCACGAGTTCGTTGGGATCGTCCCAGTACGTGTAATCCACTCGTTTGTCACTCTCGGCGACCATGTATCGTGGTAGGCCCGCTCATTTGCGTTTCGGTGACTCAGCGCGGTAGCCGATCACTCTCGCGATAATGCTGTTGAACTTGATGCTCTTGGTATCGCGTATCTCTTCATTTGTGTGGTAATACTTTCTGTGCGCATTCGTCGCGAGCATGATTTTTCCATAATTGTTCAGATCATCCTGACTCACGAGGGTCTCGTTGGGTGTCTTCTTGAATAGTAGCTCCATCATACCAGTGGCGTTCGGATAAACTACATCACCCACGTGAATGAGTTTATGTTTGAAGACTATCGGAGAATTGCCAATCATCAACTTTCCTCCGGTGAGCTCACGCACACCGTAAGTCGTGTCCAAATCTTTCGTTTCCAACTTTCTCAAGTACTTCCACGCAAAGTCATCCTCTTCCTCCTCCTCCTCCTCCTCCTCCTCCTCCTCCTCCTCCTCCTCCTCCTCCTCCTCCTCCTCCTCCTCCTCCTCTTCCGCCTCCTCCTCCACCTCCTCCTCCACCTTCTCATCCTCAATGTCATCCGTTATCGTCTGAGGCTGCACAGCGTCTTCCTCCAACTGCGACTCCTCCTTCTCCCGCTTCGGTTCACCCTTGACGGACACCATGGACCGAAAGGTATCAACCAATTTCTGCAGGGGGTTCACCATAGGTTTGAAGACTTCACTCATCACGCGTTCGGTGCTCTCTCTCTGCCCAGTTTTATCGTTCGATGCTTTCGTCGAATCGCGTCGCTGGCTTTCGCGATTTGACGCAAGACGTCCTTCTCCTTGTGTATCTCGCTGTTCATGTTGATGCAGCCGGATGCGAGAGTCGACTGATCAACGCTTCAACAATCACTGCACATTTATCAGGTTCACGAAGCAGTCGAAACCCCTTCTGTATCTGCCCTCGTTGAGCTCCCGATCCTTGTCGATAACAACGAATCCGTACTTGTCGACATTCCGACAAACGAAGCATATGTCCTTGAACTTCGCGTAAGATATGTCCGTGTTTACGTGATCGTTGTAAACGTGTCTGAGGTTCATGTCATCCTGCCGGAAGAGCACCAGCAGGTTGGCATTATCGCGCACCAGGTGCTTGGGAATGCGGGTGTACGTCTGACACAGGTAGAAGCAGTCGACATCCCTGTGTCGACCCATCCAGAGAAAGGCTCTGATGCCGTCTTGCTTCTCGCAAGCGACATCGTCAAAGATCAATATCGAGTTTGGACGTGTCTCTTCCGGTGACACCACCTGCTCGTGCTCGTTGGTACTCGACACCGTCCACCGAATCGAGCACTTTTTCCAGGAACCTGTACTTGGGTTGATTGAGTGATTTCGAGTAGACGTACACGTTCTCGAATCTAAGTCCACCGGGGTGTGTCACGAGGGTGAATAGCGCGTTCGTCTTGCCGCAGTTGGATGGCCCGCAAAACACCGCCCGCGCGCTATTTGGCAGCAAATCACCGTGCTGCTTCTTCTTCTTCTCGGCACTCGGTTGCGCGAGCTCGTCAAAGTTCATCACGGGCAGTCTCGTGGACTGTTGGTTGAATCGCAGTTCGGTCATGACTGGTGCGAAAACTATAAGTACCGCGTTTATATAGATTGGTCCTTCAGTTACACCCCGGACATGATCGTGTACAGATCTAGGACTGCAGCGCGCAAACGACGTGGTAAGGGTCTCGTCAACAGCCTCATCAACAAACTACCCGTCGAGTTGCATATCCCGGGGTACCAGTACTGCGGACCGGGCACGAGATTGGCCGAGAGGCTCGCGCGAGGCGACCCGGGGATCAATCCCCTCGACACGGCTTGCAAGGAGCACGACATCGCCTACTCGAGAAACCGGGAGAATCTCGAAGCGAGGAGTCGGGCGGACAAGGTGCTCGCGGCAAAGGCCTTGCGACGTATATTCGCCAAAGACGCGAGCATTACCGAGAAAACGGCAGCTCTGGCTGTATCGAACACAATGAATATCAAGAGAAAACTCGGAATGAGTCTCAAGGAGAAGAGGAAACTTCGAATGGACTCGAAGAAGAAGAAGCCTTCTGCCACGTTGAGGAAGATCGTCGACGCGGCGAAGAAGTCATGCTCCCCAGCAAGAATGCGCTCACAGTCGTCAGATCGGCCCTTCGAGGTGCACGCGAGGCTGTCAAGTGAGCCGGTGGAAGATCCAGAGTGCGATCTCCGCGCATTCTACCCGTGCCTCCGAAAATTGGCGGTTTCCTGCCATTCCTCGTTCCGCTATTCGCGGGTCTCAGTGCAACCGGAGCGTTAGCAGGTGGCACTGCTGGAATCGTCAAGGCTGTGAACGATGCGAGTGCCGCCAAGCGGCAGCTGGAGGAAAGTCAGAGACACAACCAGATGATGGAAGCCATCGCTCTGGGTAGAGGACTTCATCTGAAACCGTACAGACGTGGCCTGGGACTTCATCTGCAACCACATCCAAAAAACTAATAGCGACACTGCCCCGCCGAGCGCTAACTGATGCGGACCTGCAAAAGTACGCGAGAATCTGGAAGATTCCACACTTTCACGGAGTCTTCATGCGAAACGCCCTACCCAGAAGTGGACCTCGAAGGTGCGAAACAGTCATCGTTAATCTCGACGACGCGAGCGGTCCTGGAACTCACTGGGTCGCCTACCGAAAGGTCGGCAACGACGTCGTGTACTTTGACAGTTTCGGCAATCTACGTCCACCGCCGGATCTCATGACGTATCTCGGCGTTGGCAGTGTCAAGTACAATCACGAGCGGTATCAGGACTACGGCATTTTTGAGTGTGGACATTTGTGCCTCAAGTTCTTGAGTGAGCAGCTGCTATAAAACGTTTGCGTGCCCATTGACACCTCACAGTCATGGGGGAATCGTTCACGCTGACTCTATCGGGAACGTCCTCGGTGCTCGAGGCGCAGTACTTTCCACCCATCGAACTCTCGCCCCTCAAGAGCTACACACTCGGATTGGTGGAACTGCTGACCTTCAACTGGATACCCAACATAGACGTTGGCAACAATAAGCTGCACGTTGGTCAAGGAAAGGTGGTTGTCATACCCACCGGTAGCTATGAGATTGAGGACATTGAGAGCTACGTGCAAAAGGCGCTTCTCGACCAGAATATATCATCAACATCAAGCCCAACAATAACACGCTTCGCAGTGAAGTCAAGTGCAGTCACGACGTGGACTTTCGACCGGACGACAGCATTGGCCGGCTGTTGGGTTTCACACCGCGCATTCTGGAGGCGAATGTCAATCACCAATCCGATCTACCCGTGACCATTCTCAAGGTCAAAGCGCTGAGAGTCGAGTGTAACATAACCGCGGGTGCCTTCATCAACGAGCGCAGAGTGCACACCATCCACGAATTTTTCCCCAGCGTTCCGCCGGGATATAAGATCGTGGAGGTGCCGACCCACGTCATTTATCTGCCGATCGCCGTTCGAGCGATACACCATATTCAGCTGCGATTGGTCGATCAGGATGGGGACTTGGTGAATTTCCGCGGGGAAGTTATAACCGTGAGACTGCACGTCAAATCGTCATCGTGATGGGGATCGTTTACCACGGACGAGGATATAAGAGTGAACCAACATGCCGAGACACCATCAGTCGTCGAGTGCCTCTCAGAGTGCTAACACGTCCGAATCTGGAGCTACTGACGAGTCTGGGACTACGAGTGAAAGCAATCAGCGGAAGAGGAAGAAGACTGGGGAAGTGAAAGTACGATTTCGCTGCTGCATCTTTATCGTCTACCCAGTACCATGGAGGAGGAGATCATAACCGTTCACACACCGATCGTCTTCGACGAGTCCATTGCCCACTGCGAAGTGCATGCTCACCAACCGTACACCTCGTCAACCGTCAACAACAGCGATGAAATTCGCATCGCCATTCAACACCAGGATGTGTATCTGTTGCCGAGCAGAAGCTCGCTGCACGTGCACGGTCGGCTCCTGAAGGCTGATGGATCTGCGGTAGCTGCAAACACCGCACTCGTTAACAGCGGCATCTATCATCTCTTCGAGGAGATACGCTACGAGCTCAACGCCGTCGAGATCGATCGAAGCAAGAATGTCGGACTGACGAGCCTCATGAAGGGCTTCGTGTCCCTGAGCCCCAGTCAGCGTTCACTGCTGGAGAACGCTGGCTGGCTCGATGTCAGGGAAGGCAAGAAGCTGACCAACGGTGAAGGCTACTTTGACGTCTCCATACCGCTAAGCTTGAGGCTCGGTTTCGCCGAGGACTACCGACGAATCGTTGTCAACGCCAAGCACGAGCTGATTCTCACGCGGGCAAACAGCGATGCGAATGCCGTCGTACAGTCAACCGAGGAAGTCTTCAAGATTGCAATACTAAAGGTCGAGTGGATGATGCCGTATATCAGAGTCTCGGACCAGCGAAAGATACAGCTGCTGAACTTTATCGCCAATGATGCACCCATCTCTATGAGCTTTCGCACGTGGAAGCTGTACGAGTATCCCATGCTTCCACGCACCTCTAAGCACGTGTGGACCGTGAAGACCACGTCGCAGTTGGAGAAACCGCGTTACGTCGTACTGGGCTTCCAAATCGGGCGAAAGAACAAGAAGAACGAGAACGCGAGTCGATTCGACCACTGCAACATCAAAGACGTCAAGCTGTTCTTGAACTCGCAGTGCTATCCCTACGGAAACCTCAATTTCGACATTGGACAGAATCAGTACGCCCTGCTGTACGAGATGTACACCAATTTCCAGACCACATACTACGGCAAGGAGTCCCAACCGTGGCTGAGCAAAGACGATTTCCTCGAATACGCACCCCTCATTGTTATCGATTGTTCGAAGCAAAACGAGTCGGTGAAATCGGGACCGGTGGACGTGCGTCTGGAGTTCGAAGCGAGCGCAAATTTCCCCGTCGATACTGCAGCGTACTGCCTTATTTTGCACGACCGCATAGTGGAATACCGACCGATCAGCGGTGTGGTAAATAGGCTTGCATTGCTCCGAGGAGTTCAGTTCCACCATGGAAGTCGTGATGGACGTACAGGACTTCCAGACGCCGCACAACCGATTCGTGGTGAAGGAACTTGCCGTGCTCACTCTCAACTCTGAGCCACGGGAAGCCACGACTTTTCTATTCAAACCGCCGGTTCCTTGGTGGGAACTGCCCACGATGTATCACCGCAGCAATTCCTGGTTGCAACGTAACTTCCATGGACTTTCGTGGAACTCTGGGGACGTGCCGTACGTCATGATTGAAAATGTGCTCGGACCTCATCTACATGGTGTCTCCACGGTGTACGTGAAGGGCGAGGAGAAGAAAGACTGGTTGCGAGAGTACACCGAGTGTACCATTGTCAATTTGGATGAGCTGGATTGTCCCTCGCTGAGGAAACTGCGCAGTAAGCCAACATTCAGATGTCAGCGCCACTACTCCGATGGACATTTCTGTGCCGTTGAGAATGTGAAACGCTTGGAAACCTGGCTGAAGCACAAGGGTAATTCTCCATCTTTGGCACGTTCACTGAAGATTTTCTTCGAGACGGAGAGTCTCACCTCGATGAGCGCCGAAGACACCGCCCAGCTCCCTATAGACTTTCTCACCGTCTTTGCCGCGAACACGATCGACGATGCGTGGGACAGACTACCAGCTAAATATTCCGAGGACAAGAGTATCGCCGATTGTCGTCGATGTTGAAGACATCACCGGGTGCCGAGAGGCAGAGACGATTACGACGGTCCGCGACCTATGATTAAGGATTGCATTTATTGCCGAGTGGTAGAGTAAAACTGCATGTAACCTGTATATATTTTTATTAATAAAATTTAAAAAGTATAAAATAAAATGTATAAAATATTATATTACAAACTATGCCTCCATCTCCTCCGCCTCCTCGTAATCCTCCTCCATCTCCACCACCACCTCCTGCCCCTCCACATCCACCCCCCACACATCCACCCACAACTCCTCCTCCGCCGCCTCCTCCTCCGCCTCCTCCTCCACCGCCTCCTCCTCCACCGCCTCCTCCTCCGCCGCCTCCTCCTCCACCGCTTCCTCCTCCGCTGCCTCCTCCTCCTCCTCTTCATCCTCCTCCTCCTCCTCCTCCTCCACCTCTCCCATACGTCTAGCAGCCCTCCTTGCCGCAAGGCCCCTTATTTTCTAGAAACATGCAAAATGTTAGGCTAATATTTCACGGATCCGACATGTCGGATTGTCGTATACGACAAGTCACTCCGATTAGTTGTGCAAAAATCGGGTGGGGGGTCCGTCGCAGGTATTTTGTCGGATGCATGAAATATGGTCGATTGACGACACTTCTGTTTGTCGCTGCGACACTCTGGAAATGGTGGTGCCGCCAAGTGGTGAAGTTTGGAAGTCCGGCTCCTCATTATAATACGTAAAATCAAGTCACAAATCCGTGTGACAAAAAAATCAAAAAACGCATGCATTGAACAATACGAGCTAAGACAAGACAAGTCGAAGGGAGCTTCTCGGCTTCGCTGTTCAGGATGTGTCAATATTTCTCAGATAGCCATCGGTGGCGTTGAACGTAACATACTGTCGCGCCATCACCCGGCCATGCACGACTCTATTTTTTGTCGTACGAAACCGTCGCTTGAAGTTCGACACTGCTCAACTTTCGTACGACGAAAAATACCGTCGGTCCGACAGATTTCCCCCACCACCACTTTCTGTCACAGCCAATCGGAGTGACTTATCGTATACGACAATCCGACATGTCGGATCCGTGAAATAGGCCCCTTAGACTTCGGTTGTATGACAAATTTATTGATGTTCTTACCGGAATTAGAAAGCTGCCCCTCATGATGTACTTGCAGCCATCTATGGTGTGCACGCCATCAACACCATATACTCGTAACGATGCCAACACATCCTCCTTTAACTGGAACCTCTTCTTTTCATTAAGTGTTTTCCACAACTTGGGACAAATTACTATGCGCCCATTGAACCGTAAACCGAAGTATGGCACTGGATCAAATTCATGCACACTTGCTGGTGATGGTGGTGCGTTCGGCATTTTTTCACCGTTCTTTTTTAATTAAACTCGGTGCTTCAACGACCACTGTTTTAAGCAGACTAATGAGTTGCATCTCGAGGAGATGAGCTGGACCTAGTAGCCCTTTTCATATCAGAATAATAGAGTATCAGGTTGTGCGCATCGCTGCAAACCTCATCGAGTTTTATAAACAAAACAATCTCGCGCGACGATTCGTAGGTTCGCTTCTGAAGTAGAATGACTCATACAGTTAGATGTACGAATGAGCGAATGCACGTACCGTCAACGCGCTGACGCTGAACATTTCTCCTCACCGGCTGGAGAGCGGAATGCACGTACCGTCAACGCGCTGACGCTGGACATTTCTTCTCGCCGGCTGGAGAGCGGGATGCACGTACCGAAACACGCCGGCTTGAGTCTTATCTACTTGCTTACACTAAATAATCGCGAGCGACGATTTGTAGATTCGCTTCTGTAGTACACCGATGAGCAATCGTTGAGAGAGGGAAATTATTTCTTTCGACGGGGTGAGGTTTTAAAGTTATAAATGAATGAAACATTTATTTCTTTGCAATTTTTATTCATAACTTCAGTTTGTTTCACAATTTATTTCCTAACAAACTCGAAAAAATTATACTCTCCACCTAGATACTTCAAGTGCAGCTTATTCTCGCTGCATTCCTTGACGATTTTATTGACTCGTGATGGGAGGAAGACTCCAAAACTCTTCTCCAGGTCGACAACGATCTTCAAACCGTATTTTGTTGTCACCATCTTCACTTTAGTGATCAGATACTCCTTTCCAACCTCTAGTTCAGAGAATTTTTTGACCTCCAAATATCCGGCTGATCTGCCGAGCTCATTGAGTTTCGTGAAGTCCATTTTCTTAGCTGTGACTGATGGCGACACCTCAAAGACTTGGGGTTTTTATAGTCAATCACTACTCAGTGGTGGGGGTGAATCGTTCAGCTGCATTCTGCCTAGCAACAGTGAGGAGTGGGGGTTCACAGTGATGTCATCATGTCTCAAGGTCTGTCAACAATTCCAGGAATCGGACGTGCGCAGTAGCGTTGCCACATGCAAGTTGGCGGCTGCTTGGAGTGAGACCGAGCCGGCACACGCGAGAGTCAGCGAAATTTGATAGCCGGAGACACAACAATTCCGGGGATCGAACGTGCGCAGTAGCGTTGGAATTTGATGCACGTGCAAGCAAGACCGAGCCTGCATACGCGAGTCAGCGAAATTTGATAGCAGGACGTGCGCAGTAGCGTTGCCACGTGCAAGTTGGAACCAAAGTGGGTGAGGTCATCGAGATGGCGCTGCGAGCGAGGTAGGGGTCCGCCAGATGGCGTTGCGAGCGATGTCGAGATGGCGTTGCGAGCGAGGTGGAGGTCTGCCAGATGGTGTTACGAGCGAGACTTGGGGAGTGGGGGTTCGAACAATGGCGGAGCTCTGTGGGCCGAGCTCTTTTGGGGTAAAATTCAAAATGGCCTGCCATCGATGGTGGTGACACCTGGTGGCGGTCGGGCAGTGTGGATTCGACCAATGGTGGAGCTTCGTGGGTGGGGGTTCAACCAATGGTATAACTCCGTGGGTGGGGGTTCGACCAATGGCGGAGCTCTGTTGGGATAAAATTCAAAATGGCTGCCACCGACGGTGGCGACACCTGGCGGGGGTCGGGGAGTGGGGGCTCGACCAATGGCAGAGCTCAGTTGGATCACGTGGTGCGCGAATTCAAATTTCCCGCCATCTTGCCCCTGAAAGTAGGCAACCCGTCCGATTTTATGGCGCCGAACCGGCCTAGCTTATCTACTGATGTGCCAACGGTTGTCCGAAAGTAGGCAGCATTGCGTTCTTAAAAGCTGTCTGCATAAATGAATCGTTACTAGATGTCTGCAACGTTTGCTGAGGATTGTAACTTGGCAGGCAACGAGAATTTGCCGACATCATGGTATAGGTAGCATTATTATTGTTCATCTCTGGTCGTGACAGAATTTGGTCGGTTAGACTAGATTGAATGTCGATTGGAGCACGTTTTTTGTACAACTGTTGCTTTTTAGAAATTGCTGCGGCATCTGCAGTATTAATTACAGTTGAGCACCTCAAAGATGGAATGTTCTTAGGTGGAGTGTATTGCGTTATATTCACAGTTCCGTCTGTGATTTTGTACTATATAATTAAATTTTATTCATGCGTCATGTACAATGGAATTGAAATACTCCAGATGGAATACTATCTACCAATCGTATTCATAAAAGTGTAACCGAAAAAAGGAAGGTAATTTAAAAACATTCAACATATACTACATTAATCATGGAAAGTAGCAACAACAAAATAATTTTCTGATTGTTCAGTTTCACTCCCATCATCGCTGCTCCCTTTCGTCTAAATATGCACTCCAATATGGCATTATACAGGGTCTTCAAAAAGTCCCGGTACGGCTGATTATCTCAGCGGGAAATCATTTTAGAGAAAAATGTTTAAAGCAAAACTTTTAGGATTTTTCCCTGGCTACCCAATGGTCATATTGGATTTGACCTTGACCGTGACTTTCAAGGTCATATCAAGGTCAAATTGATCTTTTTAAATCCGAACCCCTATTTTTGATACAGGAAATGAAAAGAGCGGGAAATTTCACATTCAAATATGTCTGACCATTTTTTTCATGTGGCTTTGGAAAATTTTGAATTTTTGAAATCTGATTTCAGATGCGTGATCAGCGACCCAAAAAACCCACATACCAAATTTGGCACGAATCCGTCAATTTTCGAAAATCTCGTCCGCCATATTGGATCCGCCATCTTGAATTTTTGAAATCTGACTTCAGATTCGTGATCAGCGACCTAAAAAACCCCCTATACCGAATTTGGTTTAAGTTGAATAAGCCATTAAGAATGTTGTCCTTCTAATTCAAGGAAATTCCCCACTGTGCTCCGCTGACCATAAAGGTCACATGAAAAAAATGGTCAAGGACATATTTGAATGTGAAATTTCCCGCTATTTTCATTTCCGGTATCAAAAATAGGGGTTCGCATTTAAAAATATCAATTTGACCTTGATATGACCTTGAAAGTCATGGTCAAGGTCAAGTCCAATATAACCATTGGGTAGCCAGGGAAAAATTCTAAGTTTTGCATTAAATATTTTTCTCTAAAATGATTTTCCGCTGAAATAAGCAGCCGTACCGGGACTTTTTGAAGACCCTGTATAACACTTCTGTTTGACATTGGAAAATAAAGTCGCGCAAATCTGGCGAGACAATGAGGATCATTTGAAAATGACCACGTCGGACGAATTTATACCAACGTCATACAAAGTTTCAACCAGCAGGAATTTCTTGACAAATAAACAACATTCATCTTGTGTATCAGCAATGTTTAGAATCAAACAGATTGATTTGTCGTGCAAAAAACAGCAATTACACAGGCACACAAAAAAAAAAGGCCTTGTTCCCGGAACCGGACCAGTATATCTTTATGTTTTTAGGGTCGCTGAATCCGAATCCGGTGTCCGTTTGTCTCCATCACGTCACATTTTTTTTAATCTCAAAAAACCATCAGTAGATCATGATTTTCAAAAAGTTAATGGACTTAAATCAAATTCGCTATAGGGTTTTTTTTGGGTCGCTGATCATGAATCTGAAATAGGATTTCAAAAATGCAAAATGGCGGATCCAATATGGCGGACGAGATTTTTGAAAATCGACGGATTCATACCGAATTTGGTATAAGGGGGTTTTTTGGGTCGCTGATCATGAATCTGAAGTCAGATTAAAAAAATTCAACATGGCGGATTCAATATGGAGGACGAGATTTTCGAAAATCGACGGATTCATGCCAAATTTGGTATAGGGTTTTTTTTCGATCGCTAATGACGAATATGAAGTTATATTTACAAAAATTCAAAATTTTTGAAAATCTTGTCCTCCATATTGGATCCGCCATCTTGAATTTTTAAAATCTGACTTCAGATTCATGATCAGCGACCCAAAAAACCTCCTTATACCAAATTCGACATGAATCCGTCGATTTTCAAAAATCTCGTCCGCCATATTGGATCCGCCATCTTGAATTTTTGAAATCCGATTTCAGATTCGTGATCAGCGACCCAAAAAACCCCTAATAGCGAATTTGGTTTAAGTCCATTAACTTTTTGAAAATCATGATCTATTGATGGTTTTTTGAGATTAAAAAAAAATGTGACGTGATGGAGACAAACGGACACCGGATTCGGATTCAGCGACCCCAAAAACATAAAGATATGCTGGTCTGGTTCTGGAAACAAGACCTTTTTTTTTTTGTGTGCCTGTGTTATCATGCGAGCCTGTGCTAAAAAATAGTTGAGCATTTTTTAGTTTCCGATATTGTCGATACGTTCTGGAAAAGTTCGTAGGTACAGGACCATTTTCATGAATGTCGTATAACGAAACTGATGATTTTCTTTCGCCACGAGTGTTATTTGTATTGTTTCCGTTATCAAGTTCTGCCATTCTGTTAGCAATTTGCTGTAGGATCTGATTCGGTTTCTTGCAGATTTTCCTTATATTGCTCATATTGTTTTCATAAGGAAACGCGGAGAAGTTATCGAGAGAGAACCAAAGTTTAATGCATCATCAACGAGATGTAGTAAACCGTCTATGTTATAACATATAAACGCGATCCCATAAACAGAAGGGCATGTTTTAACAAAACTTTCCAATGCCAATTTTGCAAAGTTCATTGCCTGTTCTGAAGGAGATTGAGACACAAGGACACGAATGGAAGCGTGAAGTAATAAGAAGTGAAGATAGACGTTTTCTTTCAAAATACCACGCAGAACTACGGGGCCAGTATATAGTAGGAATAGGGAGGTCTCAAAAATATGATGTTATCATTTTATGCCTCAGAATCGTAGAAATACGTGTCTAAAACCAGTCAGTGAAAGAATTTTTGAAAAATAATGACACTTGGCTTCAAAAAATAGCCATTTGAAATTCAAATATTCGAAGGTACTACCTAAAACTAGTACAGAACGAAATCGAGGATGGAGAGAAAGAATTAAATTCACACAATCAAACATTGATGGATCTGAGCACAGTTGAGTGTGAAAAAAAAAACAACAAAACGTGTGGCGGCCACACGTTTTGTTGTATTATGTTTGTCAACAATGCGGGAAAAATACTTGTAAGAAGCACAGTAACATTATTGTCAAGTGTCTAGAATATGAGCAGGGAGAACAAATGGAAGTTGAATAATTTAATTTTTTTTGGTTTTTGAAAGTTTATATTTTAATCTATATTTCTTTGATTTCTATTTGTTTCGAAAAATATATTTTTTTTAGTTCAATAAAACAGTACAGGTTAAAGGAAGTTGAATAATATGATTTTTGTTTTAAAAAGTTTATATTTGTTTATATTATTTTCTTCAGTTTACATTTTTTCAAAATGCTTATACATATATTCTTTTAGTTTAATAAAATAATTAAGCAATAAGCATGGCACCTTTGACTTATTTTGCTACATAGAACATATTTTCTTGGTTGTTTGTGAACTAGAAAAGTGAAGAATTAAATGCGGTGTAAATGCCGCGGCGCGCCCGCTCATGGGAATTTCAGTAGCGCGCCCGCCGGAGGGTTAAGTTGAATAAGCCATTAAGAATGTTGTCCTTCTAATAGGGAGGTCTCAAAAATATGATGTTATCATTTTATGCCTCAGAATCGTAGAAATACGTGTCTAAAACCAGTTAGTAAAAGAATTTTTTAAAAATAATGACACTCTTGGCTTCAAAAAATAGCCATTTGAAGTTCAAATATTCGAAGCGCGACACAAAACGGTAC
Organism: Xiphydria camelus; assembly: GCA_963678675.1. NCBI lineage: Eukaryota > Metazoa > Arthropoda > Insecta > Hymenoptera > Xiphydriidae > Xiphydria > Xiphydria camelus. Next base: position 17,431,623 of record OY783194.1, read on the forward strand.
CTGAGTGGCTTGACGTCAGCTGCCCGCTCCATAGCTCCGCCCACTCCTGCTTTTACGCGGAGCATAGGCAATATCATTCAGTTTATGTTTGTGCGTTGTTTGAAACGGAAGAAATGGAACCGGGGTTCCAAAAAGCAGACACACACAATTTACCCAGTATAGATGTTGAAATGCTGCACGATTTCATGGCCCTCAGCACCCAATTTTCTTCAGGTGTTAAAACAATGCGGTAAGTGGTATTGTGTAGGGTAAACCACCTAGTTATCAGATACCTTGAAGTTATTGGACAGTTTGATTTAAATAAATAAAAACAAGATTTGTAGTTTTTACTTAAATAAATATTATTAAAAATCGTACCTGCCTTATTGATTCTTGACTGTCCAGTTACTGGATTGAGTATTTCCAAAAAATAAGAACACTGTCGAATAACTAAGTTTTTTGACTTTATCCCAGTTTTTTATTGTTGAAAATTATATTCTTTCCAACTTAAAATTATAAGTTACTAGAATGTGAAGCCAATATATTTTCAATTAAAACAAGCCACCACTCATATCTCTCTAGGTAGAAAAATATATTTTTAACACGATCTCAAATTTTTTTAAATGCTTAAGTGTCCTAGTGTCCTAACTGGGTGGTTTACCCTACGTACACTTGAGGCGGTAAAAGGCAAAGTGGTGTAAGTCATTTCAAGAACCAGAAGAATTTAATAGAAATGTTGCCGTTTGTAGTTGGCCATTCGTATTTGTACTGCCATCCCCCCTATGGACCTTTGAATGAAGTTATAACTTACACCACTATTCTAGCTAACACATTTGATTATATTGATAACACTGATTGAGACAGATTTTCAAGCAAATTTTTGTAGATAATCTTTGGACTACTATAAAAACATTATCTTAATTTGTAGAAGATCTACCGTTTAGAAATAGAGATATTAACTATTAAAATATCGCCATTTTACACGGGCTCTTTGGCCGAAATTAGATATTGTACTGTAATTAAAAAATGGCGAGACAGATTTTGAAGAAACTTAGCCCAATGATAAATTAACCTTATCCACACTTTTTCCAAAAAAAAAGACTTATTTTGACCGTTTTTGAGAAACTGTCGCTTCTGCATGTGGAACTTCGGCTTACTGTAGAATTTCTGATATTTTCCTCTTTCGCGATCGTTTCTCACTGCTCTCCCGAAACCTTGTTGCAGTGAACGGCTTGTCGGCTTGACAAGAAAATGAATGCGGCACAATATTTGGCTTCATTCTGGCATTTACTTTGCTCAATTTATATTCTATGTAGGTTTCCATGTCCTCCCTTAACTGGAAATGTTCACATATATATTCAACATTCAATAAAATGCAGTAGAAACTTACATCAAAATGATCTTCGCAACAATACACAGTAGACTTTTTCGATACTTCCGCAATGTCGCGTCTTGCTGCCGAAAACCATTTTTGCCGCTTCTTAGAATCTTTCGGATCTGAAACAAATATTTTATCTGGTGTTGTATCTGATGTATTTTTACAATGAGGCACAAAACACCACTTCCGAGTTGGCATATTTGTTTCAAAGGCACAAACAGATTAAAACACTTAACGTCTATGCGTGCGTAGCGTCTGTGGGGTAACTGAGCCTCAGCAGCAGGCAGCTGACGTCACAACGGTAGCCTCGTCCCGAGGTACTGTTTTCTAGCCTCTTTCGTACCACGAAATAATATTGCCCATTACTCCGTGAATTTTTTTAAAATTTTTTTTATGTGCCACGTATTTGTGGATCACATGATCTCCCGAATTATAAGTAAAACAAAAAATATGAGACCTGCCTATTGACGAAATTCGGTGGCCTTGTATTGCTTGTACTCTGAAAGAGATCGTGGAGACCGAGCAAACTCTCGAGGGCAGTATTTCTTAATGATTTCGAGTCTAGCTGATACTACTTTTCAAGCATTCTGGATGAAAACGAAACTTGTCGCTCGAATTTGCCATCAACCCAAGCACAAATCATTCTCTTCATAACACCTAAAGATACAAGATGCATATATTTTCAAACGGAACTTGTGAAACCGGATTATGCAAAATTTTGAAAAGTGGGGAACTCTTTTTAGTGATTTTTATAAGCAACATTCTTATAATCGGTTCCATCTCTCAGATTATGGCCAACACCAAGAAAAAGCATGCGCCTTTCGTCATATTTCCCCTTCACCACGCATTTAGAGCAAGCTTCCTTGGAATTATGACAAGCGTGATTTAAAAGATGTGAACGAGCAGGTGCGTCTGCGATGAAACATCTGATAGTGATAGGTATATTTAAACGTTTGAATTCTACACCGCCTTTTTCCAATATCTTATTCACCGTGTCAACGAATTTTTCAACAAATTTGTTTGCGTTGAAGGAAGGCTTCCCAGGTCCATTATAAATCTCAACGAGTTCTGATGTACTACTAAGAACATTAGCTACTCTTATTTGAATCGGCCAAAGTTTCACTTTGCCATTATTATCGAATCTGAGGTTGTGCATCGGCATTAAAATCGATATGTAATATCGTTGGAATCGCAGAAATTAGTGTTTCGGAAAGAACGTTAATGATTCCACGTTCGACTGCTAAATGAAGGTACTCACCAGGTTCCATCATAACTATATGAGCAGTGGAGCGAGGAGTTTTTTAAAGTGTTCTGCAATCTTTGGGAAGATATGAAAGGCTTGGATGACTTGAAATTACTTTCAATATTTCATTTCCATGCTTGTGAGGAAGTTTACATTTATTTTCTGGAATGAACTTGCATATCAATTACTAATTTCATCGAAATCATTCGAAAAGGATTCAGTTTCAGATCTCCCTGACAAATGATCACTGGCAGCTGTTAAGGTTTCCAAATCAAGAAGATGTGTAGCACGAGAATCGCACAAGTTCTCATTAACATTCCGAACAGGTATCAGAAGCGTCGCGAGTGAAGATGCGTTTATCTCAGGTTCTTCGAGATTGCCATTCTGTAAAGAGCTATCAGATGAATTTGAGGAGACATATTCAACTGCTAAATTATGTTCTACACTACAACGCACCTTTCCAATAACTCGCTGTTTTTGTCTAACAAATAACTCATGCAATGGTTTTCTACTGTCTATGCATTTTACTACTTGCTTACTACGAAAAGATGCGTGTTTAAGCGTAAAAGGGCATGAAAGAACTTACTGGAATGTAATCAAAATGAAAAAGACTATTTTACTGGTTCTGTAATAAGGTTATGTTCTGACCCTGAAAATAATTTTTGACGAGCGAGATTACTTTGCAGCAAAGTTATCTATGCAACTTGTGACATGGAGAATCGCCCCGTGTCACAAAAAGGGCGCGATCGGCCCTTTCGTGGGCAAGCGTGCGTTCGCGGCGTCGAAACGAGCAGGACGCGCTCGTCCGTGCGCGCGTCGGGCGCACGGGCCATTTGTCAACGGTTGTCGATCGATCTGGTTTCGAAAAGATCGATCGACAACAGCGACGACCTCGAGGCGAAGGCGTCCGAGAATCCGGGGAGAGACGGAAAGCGGGGAGGCGATCGAGGTGAGTCGGAGAGGCCGGAAAACCGGCGGGAAGGGCCCCAGTCGCTGAGGAGCTATCACGCGAGTGAAAGCTTTCAAAAGAGAGTCGAGTGAGTAGAAAGATAGGGAAGAGTAGGCGCACCGAGCAAGGGTGAACGCGAGAGTGAAAGAGAGAGAGAGAGAGAGAGAGAGAGTGAGAGGGCGAGGGAGTGAGTCGCTGCACCGCCACCCGCTTTGACGAGAGGAAGAACCGCGGCAGGAGCATCGAGCCGCCGCTGAGGGCCAACCGTCACCCGGACCGGAAGGCCACCGCCCGCCGGCAATCGTCGCTTCCCGAGGACCAGCCGCCCCGAGAGGAAGGAGGGAATCCCCGGCTGAGAATCCGCAGCATCGCCCGGTAGGCTCTCCTCTCCTTGTTAATTAGCGCTCCGATTCGCCTCCGCGCCGCCCTCGCATAGGGCACCCGACTGCGCTCGGGTAGCCACGTCCGTCGCCGCGCATTTGAACCGGGGGGTGCACTCGGCATCCCAACCGTCGATTCGTCCTCGTCAGGCGATTCTTGTCGATCGCGAATAAACCGCTAACGAATAAAGGGTTCGTCTTTCGTGTACGTTAATTTCGTTCCTCCCGAGTCCCAGCCGCGTTTTCCGAACCGCCCCTCCACCATATGCTGGGGTAGCCGAGCCCGTCGGAGATCGAATCGTCGCCGATCTCCCGTCGAACGTTCGTTTCGGGGACCGTGTCCGTTCCCCCGATCGGTGGGTTCGCGACCCACATGGCGCCCATCGTTTCGTACGCTGTCCCGCGCGTGGGAACGCCGCGTCTTAGCGTGAGTAGCGGAGGACACCGAGGTCCCTCCCGAAAGCTACGTCACAAATTGGCGCCCAACGTGGGGCAACCGCAGAATAAATCTTCCCTCCGCGAATCGTCGAAGTCGAACGTCCGTTAGCCGTCGTCGTCGGGTTCGAAAAACCCGTTGGCTTTCGCGACTCGTCGGTTAGAGTAATTCGCGAATTCGAATTATTTTCGGCGGAGGGGATTTCGTTAGCAACCTCGGAGGCTGGGACGAGGACGAATAATAAAGACGAACTTTGTTTGCGTTATCGCGCGGGTAACCGTTCTGGTTCGAGCGACTTGGTCGTTACGGGGTCCCCCGGGCCTCCCGCACACCGCGTAGGGAAAGTTGTCCCCACGGCTCATCGACGGCCCCAAGTATTGTTTCGCGTTTTTGGGTGATTATCCGTCCAGGTGCGAGTGGCTCGGTCGTTGCGAGGTCACGCTAACCTGTCGCACGTCGAGTAGGGGGAAATCGTCCCCCCGGCCCACCGACGGATACTAGTATTGGTACGGAGCGAACTCCCGACCAACACACGCCCCCTCGCGTACCGATAGGGTTTAACGCGCGCGTCAACACCGGTAATTACCGCTATCGGGGCCGTGACCCAGTGCCGCGCGCGCGAACAGCTGATCGGCCAAACACCGAACTCGCGGTAGTCAGTGCCGTTACGGGCTCGATCAGCTGAGCGACCGACGATCGTTTCGTCGGGCACGCCCGCGTTTGGATTTTGGTGCACGGGCTAATCCACGGGAGTGAGTGCGCGTCGCCGTAATGTCACGTGCGTCGGGTGACTCACGCGTGAGCCGCGCCTCCACCGCCCTCGAGGAACCCCAAGGGCTTGCCGAGGAGCTCGGCCTCGATCCGTCGGGCGATGCCGCCAGCTTGCGCGCCCGCGTCAAGCGCGAAGTAATGTCGATTCGTCGTCGAAGTGAAGCGGTGGAAGTCGCTCCACCGCGGCCGCCCACTTCGATAGGCGAGGAGGATCGGCAATCGGCCGGCACCTCTCGACAGGGCCGAGCGGCTCGTCCCAACGACCGCGCCACGGAGCCGCCCCAACGAATCGGCGAAGAGGAGCCACGAGACCGTATCGAGGACGCCGTCCCCGAGCCACCCCGGCTGGTCCCGGCCAGGAGGGAGGAAGCCCCCCGCGAAGAGGAGCCGAGGGAGTCTGTCCCCGAGTCGCGGAGAAGGCTCGCGATCGGTCCGCAGGACCTCGTGGGGAGCGTGCTCGAGAGACTCCTCCAGGAGTACGAGGCGCGAATCCTGCCCGGGGATCGACGCGAGCCAGATGACCAGCCACCGACCACGTCGACGCATTACGAGAGACCTACCGGCACCGAAGCCCCCTCGTTACGGGATCCGACCGCTCCCGGAGTACCCCGATCGACGACGGCTCCATCAAGGGCTCCGGAGTTCCAGCCCCGTGCGATTGTCACTGCGCACGTGGAAGCGCCGGTCGTCGCCCCGATCGATACGACTGCCGGGCGGATAGAGTTCCTCGACCGGAACGCCGGATCGCCGATCGCGAGGCCTCGAGTGCGACCGGTCCTCGCCGCCCCGGAGATTCCAACACCTGCACCGAGGTCCAGGGTGCCTTCGGAGGAATCACGACCGAAGACGCGCGACCAGCCACCGCGCGGATTTCTAGCAGACGTCTCGCGAACGCTCCGTGAAGACTTAGAGAGCGAGATCGGCCAGGCCGTCTGGCGCGTCTTAACGGCGTGTATCGAACGCCGAGGAAGGGAAGAGCGGGAGCGGAGGGACCATCCCCCGACGCCGACGCCCGACCCCCTCCCAATTGCTGGTCGATCGACGATGGCGACTCCTCGTCTCGTCGAGCCACCGACCCCCGGGGAGGAAGTCCATCGCCGAGACGGTGCAGTGACGTTCGTACGGAATAGTTCTCCGATACGACCCCGTGTCACCCCGCCGGACTTCCCCGTTTCGGGAATCGCCCGAGACGCGGCCGAGCTCGCCCGGACATCGAACTGGCCACTGTACTCCACCCCGAGGGATCCGACCGCCATCGTCCACCGATGGCGACTCAGCTACTCCGGCCGGCGCGATGGCAGCGCTGAAGACTTCCTCGAGAAGGTGGAGGATCGAGCGGAGTTCGCCCGTCTCGACCTTGACAGCCTCCTCGCCGCCATGCCCGCGATCTTGGATGACCTTCCTCGGCAGTGGGCCCGGCGGCGCAAGGGACAATGGAATACGTGGGCTGAATTTCGCCGGGATTTCCTCGCCCGCTTCGGAACTCACGATCTCGAGAGGACGCTGGACGAATTCCTGCGTAGACGTACGCAGGGGGAGCAGGAGACCGCCGTGGAATTCGTAACCTGCCTCGAATCCAGCGCCGCGCGGATGAAGCGACCTCCGCACCTCGAGGACCTCGTGAGTCTCGCGCTCCGGAATATGCGCCCGGAGTACCAGCGAGAAATCCGGCGGAACGAGATCGACTCACTGGAGGATCTCATCGACGTGGCCACCGAACGAGAGGAGATCTGGGCGACCATCCGGCGGTACCAGCCACCGTCCGCCAACGAAGAGGTCACCGGTGCGTTCCCGTACCGCGCCGAACGGGCCGGCCGAACGCGACGGGGCGCACCACCGATACACGCGGTGACCACGGCGGAAAGAACGCTACCCCCGGCCACATCGAAACCGCCCTCGCCACCACGTCCATCGAGAACCCCGCCATCGTCTAGGCCATCGAATTCTCCTTCGCCCGGTGAAGAGAAGACCGGAAAGGTCGTGCGGGCTGCAAACAAAGATGGACGGTGTTGGAACTGCGCGAGTCCCGACCACCGTCTGCGGCAATGCCCGAAACCGCGTCGCGAGAAGTATTGCTACAAGTGCAATAACGGTCCCCCTGATCCCAAGTGCCGTCGGTGCCAGGGAAACGGGAAGGCGGGGGAGCGCACTTACAATTAGTCGAAGCGCCTCCCCCTACTCGCAGCGAGCCGCCGCCTCGCCGGTCCACCGGAGTCTCCGAATCGACCGCGGAATCGCCGCCCGATCCGGGAACCGCTCCGACCGGGACCTCGAGAAACTTGTCGACACCGCGACGAGTTGCGACGAAGGGAAGGATGGTCACGGCCGGGGTGCACTCGGAGTCGCCGAGTCACCCGAAGGCCTCCCCGCAGGCGGGAAACGTCCTACCTTCGTCCCCGTATCGCCAGGGAGCAACCCTCGAGGATCGATCAACGGAGGCGATCACGGCATCGGCCCGACCGCGAACGGCCACCCCGTACTCGGGCCACGACATCGAGGGACACGAGCCTCTGACGCGAACGCGTGCACCAGCGCGAAAAGGGAAGTCATCGCCGGAGAAGATCCCCGTACCGCCTCCCGCACCGCTAAGCGCTGCGAATACATCCCAGACCTCAACCGCCGACGCCTCGACAGCCGCGGACGGCCCGAAGAAAGTCCCGGAAACGCCGGACAACGCATCTTCAGCCCCGCTGTTAGTCGGGCAGAAGACACGGAGGTCACAGCGCGAGTCGCTCCCGGAAACGCCGGACGACTCGAGGACGATCCCGAAGCCGGGGACCGCTCCGTCTTCCGCAGCGCTACGTCCAGCGAGCGGGAAGCCGTCGACGGGAATCAACCGTCCCGAGGAGGCGAAGCCCGAGTATCGGTCAACGGACCCGATCGCTTCGTCAACGATACCTCGGACCGTAATCCTGGATTCCTACGACGACATCGAGGAATACGATCCTCCGGAACCAGAGCGGGCACCGGCGCGTGCATGGATTCCGCCCGAAGGACCGGACACGATTTTCGACGGTGACATCCCGACGGAGACCCAAGCCCTGGTGCACTGCGACGATGTCCTCGCCGTGGAGGGCGACTCGCGCCCCTTCATCCGAGTCGTCGTCAACGGACACCCGCTCAACGCCTTGCTCGACACTGAATCCACCCGGACGTATATGGGGGCAGTCGGCCTTCAACCCCGCTTTCGGGAGGGAATCCAGACTCGGACGCCGCGAGCGGGATGTATCAAGACGGCGAACGGCAGCATAGAGGTCGTCCGGGAGGAGCTCACCCTTCCCCTCCGGATCGACGACCTCGAGATCGAGCTCGATACCCGGATCGTCCCAAATTTGGCCACCGACATGATCCTCGGGATGGACTTCATCGCGCGCTTCGAAGTTACCATCGATGGATCGTCAAATTCGTGGACGTCGAATCGGACAGGAAGGACGTATCCCTTTCTCGATCCCGACGACCGCGACGCACGCGACGCCGAACCGTGTCACGGGATCGCAGAGATTTCTCCAGACGAGGCTAGGGAGCTAAACGAACTATTACAACGCGAGCTCCCGAAAGTCTCGGGGAAGACCGGGTGCACGAAGATGATCGAACACCGCATCGATGTTCAAGGGCAGTCGGCCATTAAACAGCGGTACTATCTCGTGTCACCACCCGTCCGAGAGGCAATGTATGCGGAAGTCGACCGCATGCTTGCCGAAGGGATTATCGAGCCATCGAGCAGCGAATGGTCTACGCCGATCGTGATGGTGAGAAAGCCAAGTGGGAAATATCGCTTCTGCCTGGACTTCCGGAAGGTCAACGCGGTATCGAAGAAGGACGCCTACCCGTTACCATACATGGAGGGCATCCTGAGCAAACTGCGAGCCGCCCGGTACATTTCCACCATCGACCTAAGCCAGGCATATCACCAGATTCCGCTGGAAGAGACCAGCAAGGAAGTGACGGCGTTCACTGTTCCGGGAAGAGGACTCTTCCAGTTTCGTCGGATGCCATTCGGGCTATCTGGTGCGCCGGCGACGTTCCAGCGATTACTCGACCGGCTAATCGGGCCGGAAATGGAACCGTTCGCCTTCGCTTACCTCGATGACATTATCATCGTAACACCCACGTTCGAGGAACATCTGAAGTGGCTCCAAATCGTGCTGCAGAAAATCGAGACGGCCGGGCTGGCAATCAACCCGGAGAAATGCGAATTCTGCCACGACGAAGTTCGGTACCTCGGATTCCGCGTCAACCGCCACGGGTTACAGCCGGATCCGGAGAAGGTGGAGCCAATTCGGGCCTATCCACCACCGAATAATCTTCGCCAACTTCGACGGTTCCTGGGGATGACATCGTGGTATCGCCGATTCATCCCGAACTTCGCGGAGAGATCGTCGCCTCTCACGGAGTTGTTGAAAAAGAACGTGCGGTGGCAGTGGGGAATCGAGCAGGAGGAGGCCTTCCGCGACCTCAAGGATGCCATCGTAACGGCTCCAATCCTGTCGACGCCGGATTTCTCGATTCCCTTCGTACTGCAGACGGACGCGAGTGATTACGGTATCGGGGCGGTTCTAACGCAAACCATCGATAACGTCGAGCACGTAATCGCGTTCGCGAGTCGAATCCTATCGGGCGCCGAACGGAACTACAGTGTCACCGAGAAGGAGTGCCTCGCCGCCGTCTGGGCCATCCGGAAGTTCCGTCCGTACATCGAGGGATTCAAGTTCACGGTGATCACGGATCATAGCAGCTTGCGGTGGCTGCACCACTTGAAAAGCCCTGACGGAAGACTCGCCCGATGGGCCCTCGAACTCCTACAGTACGACTACGAGGTCGTACATCGGAAAGGAGCGTTGCATCACGTGCCGGATGCATTATCGCGGATGTTCGAACCGGAATCGCCGGAAGACATCGCAGCGATCGAAGAGGAACTCGTACCACCCTCACACTCGGTACAGGAGAAGTGGTACGACCGACGAATCGAGCACGTTCGACGGTTTCCAACGAAGAACACCGGATGGAAGGTCGAGAACGACCAGCTGTATCGGTATTGTCCGAACGCCTTCGTGGATCTGATCGTGCCAGACCTCAACGCATGGAAACTCGTCATACCACCAAAGCTGAGAAAGGACATCTTGGAGGAAGTACACGACGACCCGCAATCTGGCCATCTCGGGGTCGCGAAAACGTATTTTCGCGCCCGAGAAAATTACTACTGGCCCGGAATGCACCAGGACATCGTAACCTATGTTCAACGGTGCATCTCCTGCCAGAAATCGAAGGTCGAACAGCGATCACCGCCAGGATTGATGGGTCAACGCAGCGTACATGGTCCATGGAAAGTCGTGGCGGCCGACGTCATGGGTCCATTACCCAGGAGTCCAAACGGCTACAAATACGTGCTCGTGTTCCTCGATCTGCACAGCAAGTGGATCGAATGCATTCCACTGCGGGCAGCAACCGGGAAACTCGTTCTCAGGGCGTTCGAACGGGAAATCGTCTACCGCTGGGGATGTCCGGACACGTTATTGACGGATAACGGGACGGAGTTCGTCAACAAGCAGATAAAGTCGTATCTGCAAGGATTGGGAATCCATTTCGCGACACTCCCGACGTACCATCCCCAGGCGAATCCCGTGGAGCGAATCAATCGGACGCTCAAAACTATGATCACCGCGTACGTGGAAAATCATCGGCACTGGGACGACCATCTACACCAGTTGCAATTCGCTTACAACACGGCGGTGCATAGTACCCTGAAGACGAGTCCGGCCTTCGTTAACTACGGAAGGATACCCTCCCCACCACGGTTCGCTCGACGGCTAATGGAAGGGAAAATCGTTGCCCCGTCCAAGGATCCGCAGGAATGGGTGGAGAGGATGCTACGGATGTCCGAGATACATGATATCGTCCTACAGTATCTCGAAGAAGCCCATATCAGGCAATCCAGATATTACAACCGTGGTCGACGGGACGTTACCTACGCGGAAGGTGACGTCGTCTGGAAAAGGGCACACGTGCTTTCGTCGGGAGCCCTCGGGATCGCGTCGAAACTCGCGCCGAAATTCGAGGGCCCGTACCGTGTCGCGAAGGTCCTATCTCGTCGGACTTTCGAACTCGTAGACTTACACGGAAAGTCAATCGGTAAACAACACGTGTCGGACTTAAAACTCGCGCGTATCGACGGCGATCTGATCCGTCCGTAGCCGAGCGCGAACTCGAAAATCGGGATCATCGAAGCCCCTTTACCAGTCGTTTCGTTAAAAATAAACGGAAAGTAGGACGTAGCGTTTCGTTTCCTTCAAACAGGAGAATGGACGACTGGATGCAGGTGGCCGACGCCGTCGGAGAAGCGGAAGACGACCGACCGCTAATCGATCTGGCATCGCCCCCGACCCGAGATGAGCGCAACGCGGTATCGCTTCGCCTAAGCGTGCCACGCGCTTATCTGGCGCAGGTGTTGGGGCGCAGCGGGAGACAGGCGCCACCAAAACAATCCGTCGCCACCCAAACACCCCCCCCCCCCCCCCCCACCACAACGCCCTCGAATGGTCGACCAAGCGACGACCGTGGAGCGCCAGCCGAGGGGAAGGGCGTTAACACCGACGAGAGAGCGACGGCAACGGGACCGGCAACAGCGACGAGAAGTGCTAATACGGGCGCCGGGGTGCGGGAATTGTTTCGAAGACGGACACTCGTGGATGTATTGTCCACGAGTGCTCCGTGACAACTTCTGCCGGCGGTGTAGCCGACAGAGCACTACGGCACGTGATTGCCCTACCTGTAAGGGTAAGGGCAAGAAATAAACGGGGTACGCCCAAGACATAGAAAAGCGTTGTATAGCCGATTTGCATGACCTATACCCTGCGTCAGAGAGAGAGCGCGCGTAATTATATTCCAGGCGATCGGAGGCTACGCGTTCGGGAACCTAAGGGTTCCAGCTAAGGAGGGGGGAGTTTGTGACATGGAGAATCGCTCCGTGTCACAAAAAGGGCGCGATCGGCCCTTTCGTGGGCAAGCGTGCGTTCGCGGCGTCGAAACGAGCAGGACGCGCTCGTCCGTGCGCGCGTCGGGCGCACGGGCCGTTTGTCAACGGTTGTCGATCGATCTGGTTTCGAAAAGATCGATCGACAACAGCGACGACCTCGAGGCGAAGGCGTCCGAGAATCCGGGGAGAGACGGAAAGCGGGGAGGCGATCGAGGTGAGTCAGAGAGGCCGGAAAACCGGCGGGAAGGGCCCCAGTCGCTGAGGAGCTATCACGCGAGTGAAAGCTTTCAAGAGAGTCGAGTGAGTAGAAAGATAGGGAAGAGTAGGCGCACCGAGCAAGGGTGAACGCGAGAGTGAAAGAGAGAGAGAGAGAGAGAGTGAGAGGGCGAGGGAGTGAGTCGCTGCACCGCCACCCGCTTTGACGAGAGGAAGAACCGCGGCAGGAGCATCGAGCCGCCGCTGAGGGCCAACCGTCACCCGGACCGGAAGGCCACCGCCCGCCGGCAATCGTCGCTTCCCGAGGACCAGCCGCCCCGAGAGGAAGGAGGGAATCCCCGGCTGAGGATCCGCAGCATCGCCCGGTAGGCTCTCCTCTCCTTGTTAATTAGCGCTCCGATTCGCCTCCGCGCCGCCCTCGCATAGGGCACCCGACTGCGCTCGGGTAGCCACGTCCGTCGCCGCGCATTTGAACCGGGGGGTGCACTCGGCACCCCAACCGTCGATTCGTCCTCGTCAGGCGATTCTTGTCGATCGCGAATAAACCGCTAACGAATAAAGGGTTCGTCTTTCGTGTACGTTAATTTCGTTCCTCCCGAGTCCCAGCCGCGTTTTCCGAACCGCCCCTCCACCATATGCTGGGGTAGCCGAGCCCGTCGGAGATCGAATCGTCGCCGATCTCCCGTCGAACGTTCGTTTCGGGGACCGTGTCCGTTCTACCGATCGGTGGGTTCGCGACCCACCTGGACGGCTATTCTGTAATTCCGGGGAGAGTGAGCGTACCTGGGAAGTGACCGTTCCACGGGTGAGAGCTTCCCTCGCCCAGCTCATGCCCGACCGTTGAAACGTGTACCTAAACAGCTATTCTCTAAGTGAGGAGCGGGCGATGTTCACTGAAAAAGCAAGGAGAGTGAAGGAATCACTATTCTGTAACTGCGGAAGTGCTCCCATCGCACGAAAACGGGTGAACTTACTTCTACTGGTCAAGACCGTGAGAAGCAGCCTGCTCCCCGGGAGAACGGCGACTCTAGCCTACCTACTTCTGCGCCAGCGTGCCGCAGTTTACAGTTTGTTAATTTGCGTGTTCCAACAAACGATACACAGTGGTCCGGCGATCTAAGCAAACGCGATCATGAGTATATTAATGAGTTACATAACTGATTTGTGCGATGTAAATTTATGTCTTAGTTATAAAGATATACTGTTAAAATAAAAGACCAAAAATTAACCATATATTTATTCTACTATGATAACGTAAATGGAACATAATAAAAAAATATATTAAACTGAAACATTCATTATTAAATGATATAAAATAATTCAAAAACATACTTATATATAAGAACTTTTTCCAGAGGTGGTAATAGGAAAAGTAGTTGGAAAAAATAATTTAACAAAAAGCACATTTCCCTAATGCTTACAATAAAAGTCAAAAGCAGCTTAATAATTAAAAAAGATATAGGTATTATACTGGTACCTAGTATTATTCCAAAATATGCATCCTTGAAGACGTACACTTATAAAACGTACCTGAAACCAAACAAATTGTTTTAAATAGAGAAAACTGATTTCGTAACAATAAGACTGCGAAACCGTAAAAATTCAATACATTAAAATAGGACAAGAATGGTGACAGTACAAGCTATATTTTGATGCCAATAGATATTAATTTATTTCAATTATTTGCAAGTGAATTATAGTTCAACGGTACCTCACCGTGGTGTATGAATACTTTTTACCCCACTGTATTTTTCGAGTGGGCAAGGATGTCGTTGCTCGTCCCTGGCCATAAAAGGAGTATGTTGCATCGAATGACGGTTCGATTCTTTGTACCTGGATAAGCCAGGTATTAAGTTAATCCGACCGGCCATCTATTAGATTCGTCTTGTCTTCCCTTTACAAAGCTGATTTATTATTCTAAGTATAGCGGTATCTATTACAATAGGTATTGTGGGAAATGGCTTCTTCCGATGCGGTCGGTAATTACCCCTTCCCGAGCATGGTGCGGGACTGCGAGCGCACGTGCAGCCTAGATTCACCGAAAAATACCCCGTTCCGTTTCGTAGATTCCGATCCGAGAGTAGCTATAGATTTGCGAGGTATTTCTGACTGTGATACTATTAAACGGTTCGAAGCATTGTGTCGAATTCCGTTTATCGCGAGACGGAACAGCGACCGATAGCAGAGTTAAGAGAGAATAAACTAAATGCGTTTTGAATTAGACAGGATGGTTAATACTTGACGGTAGGTTATAAATTAACAGTTTCTCCGCTCATTATTTCTCGTTAGAATAGCAGTCTTAAATTAGTATAGAATATTCGAATTTACCGCTATAAAATAAAGTAACCCTTGAAGGTTATACGGGCTTTGGTGAACGAGTTATATACAGGGTGTAACAGAGTAACTGTTACAACGTGAAACTGTAGATTCCTTGTGAAAAAAGAAAAAGATTTTTCCTCTTACAAAAATGTTCTGCGTGCTTTCGTTTTCGATATACAGGATGTCAAAGTTTTGAAAAAAAAAATCGTTTTTCTTTAAACCTCGAACTATTTTTATCAGATTTGAGTGTTGACACCTAATAACAAGTAGTTCGTGGTTTAAATAAGGTAAAACGGGGTGAGTTGGCGAATGAAGTCGGCCCCTCGTTTCCATTTCTTTCCATAGAAACGAGGGGCCAACTCCATTCGCCAACTCACCCTGTTTTACCTTATATCGAAAACGACAGCCTGCAGAACATTTTTGTAAGAGGAAAAATCTTTTTCTTCTTTCATAAGGAATCTACAGTTTCACGTTGTAACACTTACTCTGTTACACCCTGTATATCGCGGTGATACTAATTACTAAGGATCGTTAATCAGAATTCCGACCATCGCACAGTGGTTCTGAAATAGGTCAAAAGTCCATATTAATTCATAACTGTTTACTATGATGCTAAGTTCAGATACGTACATTTTCTGGTTTAAGTTATAGTTTGAAGCATGCTCTTGATTATTATATAACATTTTACATGCCATTCTTGTCCCATATTTTAATGTATTTAATTTTAACGGTTTCGCAGTCTTATTGTTACGAAATCAGTTTTCTCTATTTAAAACAATTTGCTTGGTTTCAGGTACGTTTTATAAGTGTACGTTTTCAAGGATGCATATTTTGGAATAATACTAGGTACCAGTATAATACCTATATCTTTTTTAATTATTAAGCTGCTTTTGACTTTTATTGTAAGCATTAGGGAAATGTGCTTTTTGTTAAATTATTTTTTCGAACTACTTTTCCTATTACCACCTCTGGAAAAAGTTCTTATATACAAGAGTATATCTTTTTATAACTAAGACACAAATTTACATCGCACAAATCAGTTATGTAAGTCATTAATATACTCATGACCGCGTTTGCTTAGATCGCCGGACTACTGTGTATCGTTTGTTGGAACACGCAAATTAATCAACTGTAAACTGCGGCACACTGTCACAGAAGTAGATACATAGGTTAGAATCGCCGTCCCGACCAGATCGACCGAGCAGACCGATTCTCCCAGGAACTACGTTCACCCGATTTTCGTACTCCCGCAGTTAGAGAATAGCGACTAGGAGTCTCCTTACTTTTCCAGTGAACTCCGCCCACTTCTCACGGGAACAGGCTTTCACTCAGTTATAGAATAGCCGTCCTGGCGCCCATCGTTTCGTACGCTGTCCCGCGCGTGGGAGCGCCGCGTCTTAGCGTGAGTAGCGGAGGACACCGAGGTCCCTCCCGAAAGCTACGTCACAAACTTAGTTATTTTGCGAAATACTCATATTTGGCTCTGAAAGTAATATGCTATAACAGGTTTTTATGGCAATATTACCTTATTTGCGACTTGGTCCAAAAATTTTCCCTTTCCACGATATGAAAAAATGACGTGGTAGCTTGTTTCCCCTGACTTATAATAGACCAATCAGGATCAAGTATTCCGTTGTGGTGGGGGTCCTGATTGGTCTATTCCCTAAGATGCGTATACGTAACTTTGCGAGTGACTCGAGAAAGGGTTCCCTGATCGATATCGATCCATATGCGCAGTGGCGGCAATTTTAAATTGGGTACATGTTAACGGTACTTTTATATTGCGGAACTCAATAAACCAAATTTCTGGTTATTTGTTACTGTACTCATCATCATTTCTAAATATTCTTTTATAGTTATTATCAATGCAAGTACCATAAACTGATGACATTTAAATACTTTAGGGCAATGTTTTTCGCATATCTGCTATTATATATTAGATAAGAGACGTTTTTTTTATATAAGGTTTTGTTGCATGTGAGGGTTCAGGTAGTAATCGCACTGCTCTGCTTCGTACTCGTTATGATCTTTATTCACATGATCCTCGCTCGGCTGCCTCGTACGCCCTGCCCTCTAGCCTCCACGCGGCTCGCACCGTACTCCCCTCTCGGCCCCCACGGTACTGCCACAACATCCCTCTTATTTTATAAAGTGTAGTTATAAACGAAATAAATCGTATGTATGGTTTATCAGGATATAAACTGAAAATACATAACGCAGGTGAAGACGAAGTAACTTAAACTTAGACATAGTACTAGGCTACATCACATAATCTCGAGTCCACGCCGGTGGGTTCCTCTCGCGACGCGGTCTGCCGCCCCCCGACTCTTTGGTTTCGGGCTGAGGATTCTCGGATTCACCCTCCTCCTCCGGACTCTCTGCTTCGCCTCCCTCTGCTGTCCCCCTAGCCTCAGAAACTCTCATTAATCCGCAGGGCGGATTTGCTCTTTGGCTCGGCGCCCGAACTAAGTGCCACCTATTTCTACACAGCATCCCTAGCTCTGTTTCTACCAGGTACGAGTTTGGATGCTCGGTCGGACGCACGACCTTGCCGTATCTTTTCACATCCAATATCCACACCTTGTCGTCTTTCTGAAGCGGCGAGAGATCTTTAGTTCGATGTCTTGTTATAGTTCGCCTCCTGCTTCCTCTTACGCTCTTCTTCTTTTACCGCTATCTTGCTATGCTCTCGAAATAGCCCTAAGGGGTCGTCCATTAATCACGTGATGCGTTTTAGCATTTTTAACCCCCCCCCTCCCCCTGGTGATACGTGGTGAGGTTAGGACTAACCCCCCCCAAATCACGTGTTTTTTTCCTATTTTTAGTACAAAAAGTATCTTAAAAATTTTAGAATATTATCTTTAATTACAGGTAAGTATAATCTAATTTAATTTTTGGAAAATTAAGGACCATGATAAAAATGTCCACACATTAAGGTTGTTTAGAAATCGCGCGTTCAACGAAAAAATAAATACACGTGATATCTCACTACACCCCCCTCCCCCCTTGTGATATTTCGTGATTTTTTCCGAACACCCCCCTCCCTTTTCGGACCTCACGTGATTAATGGACGACCCCTAACTGACTAGATAGCGTTGGAACCGTCGTTCTAATGCACCTGGAAAACATTAGCTCCGCAGGCGAGAACCCGTTCTCTAACGGCGTTGTTCTGTACGACATAAGTGCTAAGTGGACGTCGGCCGATTTTTTCATTAGGTTTTTTGCGATTTTTACTGCCGCCTCAGCTTCTCCGTTGCTCTGCGGGTAGCGCGGTGAGCAAGTAACGTGGGAAAACCCGTAGGAACGCGCGAATTCTCTGAACTTCGACTTGAACTGCGGGACATTGTCGCTACATACTGTTTCAGGGATACCGTACCTAGCGAACATTGCCTTACATTTTTCGATTATTTCGCTCTCTTTCACCGAGTTAAACCCGATCACCTCAAAGAATCTCGAGTAATAGTCAACTATGACGATATACCATTTCGTAAGCTTAAATAAGTCCATCGCAACTTTCTGCCAGGGTCTCGTTGGGAATTCCTTCTTTACAAACTTCTCTTTCGCGTTTATTTTCTCGTGAATGCACTCTTTGCACGCTGTGACAAGGTTTTGTAACTGTGAGCTCAAGCCGTACCACCAAACTGATTGGCTAGTCCTAGCTCTGCATTTGTTTATTCCCAGGTGTCCGTATGTATTTTAGCCAACAATTCCGCTTGGAGCGTCCTTGGGATAATTAATCTGACGTTGTATAGCAACAGGCCTTCCACCTCGGAAATGTTGTCTTTGTACGCGGAATAAAGCCGAATTTCCTTTGGAACTTTATTCTTGTCTGGCCACCCGTGTAGGCAATACTCTTTTAGCTTCCTACAAACTATGTCTGACTCTTGTTCTGTGCAGATCCTTTCCAACATTTCGTCCGTGGCAGGAAGTTGCTTTACCATGAACTGTACATAATTCTCAGTTTCGATTTCGAATTCTCCCCGCATCTCTTCCTTACTTGACCTTGGGTTTCGGGACAGGGCATCCGCGAGCACTAACTGCTTTCCCGGGATGTACTCTACTTTGTAATTATATCGTCTCGTTCTGATGACCCTTACGATCTCGTTGGTTGCCCCAGTACGATGATCCCATGCGGCAAAGCTCGCTTGACTCGCCGGACTCCGCTCATAACAACTTATTTTGCTTCAGCTGGGTTTTGGCTTGTCGGACCATTGTGACTGCTCGATTTAGATCAAGATCCGATATTAATTGTAACCTTTCTGAAGCTCTCTTATCGGTAATTCCGATGACGATGCGGTCTCGTATCAATTCGTCTTTGAGCGTGCCAAACTCACACGAAATCGCCAGCGTATGTAAAGCCGTGATAAACGTGTTCACCGTCTCGTCCGGTTGCTGTATTCTCGAGTTAAAGTTGAATCGCTCGAAAACTACATTTTTCTTCTGTGCAAAATATGTCTCGAATTTTCCCTTAACTGTCTCGTATGGCGTCTCTGCCGGGACGACGGGCATTACTTGTAGCAAGATGTCCTCCGACTGGTGTCCCATCGTGTAGCACAGCAGATCAATGAGCTCCTCCCCTGGCTTCGCCGTGAGATTCGCCACGAATAGGAAGACAAAAAAATTCAGACTGTGTAAATGCTCGCGTGTGATTACTGCCAGACCTAGACCCGTTCTGTTCGAAGTCCAACTTCTGACACCATGTTGCGTGTGAGGGTTCGGGTAGTAATCGCACTGCTCTGCTTCGTACTCGTTATGATCTTTATTCACACGCTCCTCGCTCGGCTGCCTCGTACGCCCTGCCCTTTAGTCTCCACGCGGCTCGCACCGTACTCCCCTCTCAGCCCGCACGGTACTACCACAACAGGTTTCACAGATGAGGTAAAATTATAATATTGGCGGCAAAGTGTAGTTTACACTGGTGACGTAAATATAATTTCTATGAACGATCAGTTAAAGATAAAAAATTATACATTCCTCACGTCGTGATACCCTGTTGCCGTCAACTATACCGCTGTTTTTCCTCACGACGTGAGGACAAAACAAAAGGTAAATGTGCTCTCACTTTGCTGTCTGGACGGAAGTTACCGCGTGATCACAAATTGCTGTTAATGTGTGATATCATTTTTTACTCACATTGTCGTCAATATATGAGGACAACTGACAAGCAAACAGAAATCTTGCTGTGCTGACAAATTTTTTCTATTCTTTGCTCCTCACGCTTGGTTATCTGGGGTTTTTATTTTTTATTTTCAAAACAATTAACGACAATAAATTATTTTGACATTTAAAGTCTAACAAATTAACTCATTTCAAACATTTAAAATCATCCACCAACTTTTTAAAATTATTTTAATTGCTGTATTCCCTCCTCTAGATATTGCCGATATTTTTTGACGTGTCTCTTCCAAAAGCTTTTCTGTCTGTGTCGTGAGGGCTTTGAGCTTCAATCCTGCAAGTTTTTTACTAGAATCGGCAACTTGAGCAGCTTCATCATTCATTTTTTTTTCTTGCGTGCTTCTCCTTAACGATCTCTTGAATTGCAACAAGACTGAATAATTTTTCTTGAGATAATTACATTTTCCACCCCTCCACTATGAATTACTGCATCGTATATACCGTATGTCCAATGGCTAGTCGAGCAGGTGCAGCGACCTGAATTTTTCTGAAATTTGACTTCGGCAGTGTTTTAGTTAGAGTTGGCTTTGGAAGATGGCGCTACGTACGAGCGAAATATTTGAAATGGTAAAAGCAGGAGGTAGATAAATGCGGGAGAAGTGAAGTGTAACCTCAAAATTGTGAATGTTGGAATAATGGTGAGTAATTGTTTGAAACGATAAGACATAATAATTCGGGTTCCTTTTCGATGTTCAACCAAATAACACGACTGATATTTAATTGCAGAGAGAAACTGATGCGACTGGCAGTCGTGAAGGAAGGGGCTACCGTCAACGTGGTCCTCGCCAGAGTGGTCGAGCTCTGCCTCGTCGACGAAAGGTGCAATTGAAATGAAATTAAAGTCTGAGTCAAGGTGAAAATTGGAAGACATGGAAAGAAAACGCGGCAGAGTCGCCGACAGAAGGAGTGAGTAAAGTGCGAAAGAAAAGTGCAGTGACGCCGAAAAACCATGTGGAAAACAGTGACGAACAACAGCAGCAGCTAGTCGACACTGCTCAACTCCGCACCAGCTCCTGAATGATATCTCGCCGATCGCGATACGCGGCCGCTCCGATGGACAACGATTCCAGACATTCGAGTCGTAGTAGCAGCAAGGACAGCAGCAGCAGCAGCAGCAGCGTCAACGGCAGGGGCACTCTTTTAAAGCGAAGGCAGTCCAAGACCGACTCGAATAGCTGTAAGAGAAAGACGCATCGGCGGAAACATGAAATATCGAAGCAAGACTTGCAATGAGAGTGTGGTAAAAGAAAGAAAAAAAAAATAACAGAGACGAGGCGACGAGACAGAGGAGGAAGTCGTCACCACGAAGGGTTTCTGAAACGGTACCAGTACTAGCAACGTGTGAAGAGTTCAAAAGAACGGGCCATCTACACCCAGTCGCAAATCATGCAGAGTTCCTGTGACATCTGACAGCGGCATCACGTCAGGAGTATGAACGGTGGAGAAGAACGGGAGCCTCGCTGAAAAAGGAAGGAGCAGTGTTGGCGATGGCGGTGACAGCCCGGATCATGAGCAAAGGCTGAAGAACCTTGAGCGTTTTGGATAAAAAGTGGACGTGACTCGAAGCAGTTATCGTAATCGATTTACGCCGACACTGGTGCCGTAGCCAATCTCGATCAGAATGGATTCTTCCAACTAGAGGCGGTTTCTATATCGCTCGTCGCCGTTGATCCTTTCCCTCTTAATCCTTGTACATAATGCATCTGTTAATATGAAGTTTGATCCGGAACCCTTCCATCCTTCCTATTGTAACACTCTCGTAACAATACGGTTCGATTATTTTATATTCAGAAGGTTTTATCAGCTTTACGCGTTATTCCTCGTTATTTTCGTTATTTAACCTTGCATTCATACATTATTACTGATGGATTATTAATAAATTAATTCATGAAAGTGACTCTACTGGCTTGTGCTATTTTTCGTCCGGTATTTCCTTCCGCAAGATATTTGGATAAATGTACCCCTTCGATCTTGAAGAGTTTGGTTGGAGTAAACAAGACGGATAGTGGACAGAGTTTAGGCATTAGGAGGCATACAAGATGTCACAATCAGCGGGACAGGATTTCGTGTAATCATGATTTATTAGAATTTTTCATTCATAAAATTAGCTCCCGCAGGGGAAATTACATTTTGTACTGTAAACTATGAGATAGATGTATCTCATCTAGAGCTACTAATGAAGTATAAAATATCAATTGAACACAGATTTGTTGATACAGAAACGATTACTATCCACTTTACTTACTATAAATCATGATTACACGAAATCCTGTCCCGCTGATTGTGACATCTTGTATGCCTCCTAATGCCTAAACTCTGTCCACTATCCGTCTTGCTTATTCCAAACAAACTCTTCAAGATCGAAGGGGTACATTTATCCAAATATCTTGCGGAAGGAAATACCGGACGAAAAATAGCACAAGCCAGTAGAGTCACTTTCATGAATTAATTTATTAATAATCCATCAGTTATAATGTATGAATGCAAGGTTAAATAACGAAAATAACGAGGAATAACGCGTAAAGCTGATAAAACTTTATGAATATAAAATAATCGGACCGTATTGTTACGAGAGTGTTACAATAGGAAGGATGGAAGGGTTTCGGATCAAACTTCATATTAACAGATGCATTATGTACAAGGATTAAGAGGGAAAGGATCAACGGCGACGAGTGATATAGAAACCGCCTCTAGTTGGAAGAATCCATTGTGATCGAGATTGGCTACGGCACCAGTGTCGGCGTAAATCGATTACGATAACTGCTTCGAGTCACGTCTACTTTTTATCCAAAACGCTCAAGGTTCTTCAGCCTTTGCTCATGATCCGGACTGTCACCGCCATCGCCAACACTGCTCCTTCCTTTTTCAGCGAGGCTCCCGTTCTTCTCCACCGTTCATACTCCTGACGTGATGCCGCTGTCGGATGTCATAGGAACTCTGCATGATTTGCAACTGGGTGTAGATGGCCCGTTCTCTTGAACTCTTCACACGTTGCTAGTACTGGTACCGTTTCAGGAACCCTTCGTGGTGACGACTTCCTCCTCTGTCTCGTCGCCTCGTCTATGTCATTTTTTTCTTTCTTTTACCACACTCTCATTGCAAGTCTTGCTTCGATATTTCATGTTTCCGCCGATGCGTCTTTCTCTTACAGCTATTCGAGTCGGTCTTGGACTGCCTTCGCTTTAAAAGAGTGCCCCTGCCGTTGACGCTGCTGCTGCTGCTGCTGTCCTTGCTGCTACTACGACTCGAATGTCTGGAATCGTTGTCCATCGGAGCGGCCGCGTATCGCGATCGGCGAGATATCATTCAGGAGCTGGTGCGGAGTTGAGCAGTGTCGACCAGCTGCTGCTGCTGTTCGTCACTGTCTTCCACATGGTTTTTCGGCGTCACTGCACTTTTCTTTCGCACTTTACTCACTCCTTCTGTCGGCGACTCTGCCGCGTTTTCTTTCCATGTCTTCCAATTTTCACCTTGACTCAGACTTTCATTTCATTTCAATTGCACCTTTCGTCGACGAGGCAGAGCTCGACCACTCTGGCGAGGACCACGTTGACGGTAGCCCCTTCCTCCACGACTGCCAGTCGCATCAGTTTCTCTCTGCAATTAAATATCAGTCGTGTTATTTGGTTGAACATCGAAAAGAAACCCGAATTATTATGTCTTATAGTTTCAAACAATTACTCACCATTATTCCAACATTCACAATTTTGAGGTTACACTTCAGAAGTGAAGTGCGGGAGAAGTCCCGCATTTATCTACCTCCCGCTTTTACCATTTCAAATATTTCGCTCGTACGTAGCGCCATCTTCCAAAGCCAACTCTAACTAAAATACTGCCGAAGTCAAATTTCAGAAAAATTCAGGTCGCTGCACCTGCTCGACTAGCCATTGGACATACGGTATGTGTCTTTGAGCGATCAAAGACTCTTCTCCCTGATTCTCAATTAAACATTCTTTATTAACAGACAAACCTCTCTCCAATGAAGCATTGCCATGGGATAAAATGAAAATCATCTTGAGAAATGAGCGTAGCTCATCATATTCTTCTCCTTTTGGAATTAGTTCACGCATCCACAAGTGATCTAGTCGGGTGGAATTAACAGAACTACTCAAAATTTGTGAAAAAAACTCGACAGTACACACTTTCTTAAATTCTCTTTGAATTTTGTCTGCTGTAATCCCTGAAATCCAATGATGCTGAAAAAATACATCCAAATTTATTTTAAGACGTTTTTCACGGATAATCGGATCTTTTGCAATCCTAGGATCCAAAAAGGAAATTCCCTTCACCAGTCTGTATTTAAGCGGAGAACGTTCCATCAATTTTCGCAGAATTTTTGTAAAATGTTTCGACAATCCCGTCTAAATACTAGAATTTCACGATCAGTCATCGATTTCCTTACATCTCGAATTGCTTCGTGCGTTACATATCCCAAAGTCATTGCTTTAACAGCGATCAAACTTTCTTCTTCATTAATCTTCACTTTCGTTAAATTTGGTTCACGTTCCAATACCTCAGGTTTCACAAAACGCTCCATAATAATTGACCTCATGAGAAATATTAACTCTTCATGTAAAAGAGCAGCAAGAGGATCATTGCTCTGAAATGTTGTGAAGAACGGCTCAACCTCAGAAGTAATAGTTAGAAAAAATGCAAACTTTGCACGTAGTAACGGGTCTTGGAGTATATCTCAAACAGTTTTTTAGCTAACACAGGTGGGTTCAGTTTTTTTGCTTTTACTTCTTTAACATATTTCTCAAGGTAAGGAATCAATCGTAAGGCTCGTTCAGCCACGTTTCCATTCTCAATCCATCGAGTCCCATAAAATTTCAGGGGAAATTCATGTGAGCCAGAGAAATGGGAATAATCGGCTCTGCGAGCAGGAACGTTGTGAAAGAGGTTATAAAAAGCTCTTAGAATGATGGGACTGACCACTCAGTACTTTTGAAAGCATTTTTGAATGCGTTATTTACAGCATGTAATCCGCAGCTTCCCAAATCCAAGAGCTCCGGTGTATTCGGATCCCCTTTCAAGTAGTCCTTTAAGTCCCTCAGAAATGCTACGTTTACATTAGGCCCATCCATAGACACTTGAATCAATTTTCGCAAATCAAGTTCACTGGTTGCAGTCAAAAATGCAGTCAATATATTTGAGGCTGTTGCATGGCCCAAAAACGCAGATGAGAAGTATCTAATGGTGACTTCTTCTGACTTTGTGCTCCAATATTGAGCGACAACATCCATTTGTCCTTTTTGTGTAACTTTATTTAAAGACTTATCGAAGCCGATTATCAAGTAATCAGCGTTATCACATTCATCATTCATCAATCGATGAAAATACGGAGATAGTCCGTGTACGATAGTATAAGAAATCTTGCTCTTCTGAAGTGCTACCTTTGAAGCAATTTCAGAGTCGTGAAACATTATTTTGAACACATTTACACCAGATGCTGCACCACGAATAGCCTGATGATTCATCACAGTATGAATGCACCATAAAATTTCTGCTTTAGTCACTTCATCTTTAATGAGAAATGATTTTATTCCCTTTGGCTTAGCACTAGAAACTTCTACCTCCACTGGCACTTGCACTGGTACTGCTTCCTCAACTTGATCATTTAAATCTGAAATTATAAAGATAAAGTTCGTATTATGTTATTGAAATTTGTTGAAGAAAATTTATTTATCTAAATCACCAGAACTAATGAACTTACCTGGAGGCTGCATGACTACGTGTGAGTGTGTCGAATCATTTCCGTTATGATCAGAATGTTGTAAAATTGAATTTAGTTTTGGTACATTGTAAAAAATACGTTGTGTTTTCTGGTGCTTCGCACTGTTTATGTGACTCGTTCGAATTTTTTGACCTATATTGCTTAATGAAAAATTATTTTACAAAATTTACAAAATGCACTATGAGGATCTTTAGGAACCTTTTGAAGCCAAGGGGCCCAGAGTTTCATAGTAAGCCATTCCTCTCGGAAAACTGTTTTTTTTTATGGTGCCATTGTGCCTCAAATGTCATTTAATGAAAAAGTTAGGTTATTCCGTAAGACTAGAAAATAAAAGCAATACTCAATATTTCATGAAAATAGAAATAGCTTTAATAATTAACATACCTACCTCGCCAGAAAAATCATTAAAAACTTTTAGAAATTAACGTTCTTATTCCACATATTACAGTTCACTGACTATTTTTTTGTTTACATCAGAACAGCGCACTGCTTATTCTTGTCAATAAACGTAGATCGTCAAAAGAACAGAAAACTATACCCATGATCGGCTCATTAATCTACATTATCCATGGTGCATCAAGTAATATCGTATGAGCCGCTTCACACGTGCCGGATAAACGCGGCCGGTCCCGGGCCGGCGCCGGGTCAGCTGCGACAACCCTTCACACGTATAGCCGGTTTTTTCCCGGTCGCCACTGCGCTACTATCCTACTACGTACCACCCGTAGAGCCGCTTCACACGTGCCGGATAAACACGCCCGGTCCCGGGCCGGCGCCGGGTGGTGGGGATGGTGTTCTATAGGCTAGTATGCATCGTTTCACACGTGCCGGGTGATCCTACCCGGCACCGGGTCGACGGCACCCAAACCGGGTAGTCGCCGGCCACGCCCACCCGATACGGGGTACGGGTGGTACGTAGTAGGATAGTAGCGTAGTGGCGACCGGGAAAAACCGGCTATACGTGTGAAGGGTTGTCGCAGCTAACCCGGCGTCGGCCCGGGGCCGGCCGCGTTTATCCGGCACGTGTGAAGCGGCTCGTACCCCGTATCGGGTGGGCGTGGCCGGCGACTACCCGGTTTGGGTGCCGTCGGCCCGATGCCGGGTGGGATCACCCGGTACGTGTGAAACGATGCATACTAGCCTATAGAATACCATCCCCACCACCCGGCGCCGGCCCGGGACCGGGCGCGTTTATCCGGCACGTGTGAAGCGGCTCTATGTATCATTCCAAACTAAACAAGCATACCCCAATAGCACAGTGGAGCCACCGTGGCTGCACTGTAACTGCACGCGGTGCACTTGAAATTTAGCGCGGTGCGACCAATGTGCATGTCCAGTCTGCAGGTACTGTACCTGCACGCAGTGCCGACACTACGTGCAGGCACCGTAACAGCACAGTGTTTGATCAAGTGCACATGGGGTGAACTTTAAGAAAAGAAAATGCACGGGGTGACGGCACAATGCTTACACTGTGACGACATTGGTGGTATTATTGTGAATGTATACTATTTTAGGTTAGGTACTTAATTTTTTAAAATTATCGACTAAATGAATTGAAAATGCATTTCAAATTTATATTTGCTTTTATTTATAAAACAATAAACTTCGGTTACTCCATAAAGGTTTGTACATAGAAAGTTTTGTAATGAATGGGAGAAATAGGTTAAGTACAAAAGTTTAATGTTAATAAAATTGCAAGTATAATAATATTGCGAATTTACGAAGAGACTATTTTCGAAAGAATTGAAAATTCTTCAAAAGCTTTGTCTTATTGAATTTTCATGAACTTAACGGTTTTTACAATATTCGCAATTTTCAAAGTATATAATTGCTGTACTTTACCTATTTTTCTCATTCATTTTCCACAATTAAACATAAATACAATAAAAAATGGGTCACCTGAATGTTTGTCTAATACCAGAGATAATGTTAATAATTCCACACATTTTAAACTACAATTTTCATTCCGTATGTCCGCGATCAATTGAGGGGCAAGTTATTAAAACGCATTATGTCCTTTCGGAGTATTGATTTCAATACTCCGAAAGGACATAATGCGTTTTAATAACTTGCTCCTCAATTAGACCATAGCAAAATTGCGAGTTTTGCATGAACACCCCTGTGGGTCTCCTCGTCTAATAGAATCACCGGAGAAGCGTGAATGCGCATGCGTAGTCATCCGCAGGTGTTGGCGTCGTCAGCAAATTCAGATCAGTTTCAATGAAATTTCATTAATACTAAAAAAATATACTTACTATCAATAGGATCTATTGCCTTCACCGTTAGTCTCATCAAATTTTCAAAAATTCGGTAATGTTGAACTACAAAAATTGTCAACATTGGGATAAACATATATCTATCGATCACTATAGCTTTGACGACATCCACATTTTTTGTATTGTTTCCATTACAGTTAGATTCGTATAAAAGTACATATTTCAATGATTCTCGCAACAGTGTGGTTGAATGTTATAGTACATTTTCCAGAAACTCGAGAATTGATAAAAATTACTCCGATAGGTAGTGATGAATCCTTCCGTTAAATAAAGCAGACTTCGAATCGAAAGAAAAAAGAAGAGAACTGAGAGAAATTATATAGGCTGCCCCGATGAAATACTTTCTTCCGAGGTATGAATTATTTCTTGCAAGAATCATTGAAATATGTACTTTTATACGAATCTAACTGTAATGGATACAATACAAAAAATGTGGATGTCGTCAAAGTTATGGTGATCGAGAGATATAAATTTATTCCTGTTGATTATTTTTGTAGTTCAACAATACCGAATTTTTTAAAATTTGATGAGACTAACGGTGAAGGCAATAGATCCTATATTGATAGTAAGTATCTTCTTGTGATTACTCGGTGTATCCGTCATTCATATCCACATCAGTGAAATCTTCTTCCTTCTCTTCTGTGATGTCATCATTCGAGGCGCCTGAAGTGCGACGATTCTCTGCTGTTCTCTCCAACTTGTCGAAATCGAAGGCTCCAGTTTCGTCAAGATCCTAACAAAGAAAAAAGTACAATTGGGAATGAGAAAAAATAAATAAATTCAATAATGTCATAAGAAACCAAAGTACAGAGTTTTAAAACCAATTATAATAAATACATAAAATTACAAACAAATGGCCAACTAAATTTTTCACATAACCTCAATTTCTGTGTAGTACTACATTTACTACGATATATCAATTAATTTAGTGATATTTTTAGAAACCCGTACCTTTTTTAAAACTGCTTTACATACTACTCCTCTCAGATAGAAAAGAATCCTTCAGAATTACGGTACAATGCCACGGTAGGAATATTAGGTTCTATCGACACGACGTGCTCAACTCAACTTTGGCGTGTTACGTACCGAGCCGGTCTAGGTCGTCTATAGATTTGAAGCACTCTGCTTCAAAGGTGCGGAAACGGATAACGAATAAACTGAACACTGCACTCACTGTAAGGGCCGAAACCACCAACTCTGATTAAATTGTTAATTCCCGATTAGCTTTATTTAATCATGCTCTTGCGTTCCACCAATTTTTAAACCATGATTAAAGTGAGATAATCACCGTTGAACTTAATCAGCCATTTTTGGCCGATTAGGAACCTAACCAGTGATTAACGTGGATCAACATAACCTCAAAGTCGAAGTTTCACTGCTGTGCAATACTATATCGGACATGAATTTATTTTACAACGATATTTTATCATCATCTGATGATGAAAATGGTATCGAAATTGATAGGCCACATTTAATTAAGGAACGAATTAATTATTTCCAAACTTTGGATGATTTGGATTTCATTACGCGTTTTCGGTTATCGAAAGACAGTGTTGAAGCTTTGCTTCTGTGGAAATTGTACATAATTTGCAACACGCTACAGAAAGATAAATTACTTCTTAAATAATATATAATCTATTTTAAAATATCGCAACATTATCATATTACGTTAAAAATCGCGTAGAATTTTCTGTATCTTTACTAAATAAAGGGAATGCACATTTGAGAAACCACGCTATTGCACCCAGAGTACAACTCCTGCTTGCTCTCCGGTATTATGCAACTGGTTCCTTTTTAAATTCTGTTGGAGATTTCGGCAGCTCACTGAGCTCGGCTTGCAGCGCGTCAGTTGATCACGTCAGGTTTTCCTCCTACTCCATTACAAGTTCCGTTGATGAACCAATCAGAATCACCGTTACAATAAAACCAAAACTTATTGCGAAGAGGGTATATGATTAGATAATCGGGGGTTAAAAATTCATGGTGGAACGAATTGTACAGTTAATCATGATTAGAACGCCGATTAAATATAATCGTGATTAGGTAATAAAGCATTTAATCAGAGTTCGTGGAATCGGCCCTAAGACTTACATTCGCCGAAATATGCCGTTTTGCAGATCCCGAGATTAGCTATAAATTGGCGAAGTATTTATGACTGAGATACTAATAAATGGTACGAACCATTGTGTCGAATTCCGTTTATCCGCTCGTTATTTCTCGATAGAATAGCAGCCCTAAATTCTAGGATGCCCGGGAAAAAGAGTATAAGTCAAAAAATGGTCAATATGAGATAAGTCGCTTTCTTCTACTTCTCTAGAGATATTTGTGTGCTACATGCATTTAACGGTTCTTATGATTAGTGTTATTTTCATTTTATACATTTTTTTCAACAGTTTGTGTTTCAATATAAACAAATAAAGGTGTTTTCTGAGCAATACCATTTTTTGACTTGTACTCTTTTTCCCGAGCATCCTAGAATTAGTATAGAATATTTTGAATTTTACCGCTATATAATCTTAAGATCTAATCTATGTATGTATGTATTTGCATACGCGACAGGCGACATATTGGCGGCACTGCACTAATCCTGTGGCAGACTTTTCTATCTGGGCTACGAACACAATTTTTACGTGTTACTTATACAATTGCATAAAATCTTATTGAAAAAAGGAATTGCGCATCTCTTACGTAGTTGCAAATACTTTGAGGTGTGGAACGCAACTGAAGTCCACGTGCTTTTATGATTTAATTGACTTTTCACATATTTTGAGACTCTATTGTGGTCAAGATAAAAAAATAAAATTACTTGTTTAATTTGTAAATTATTTTTAACCACTAAGTCCATATTTTTGTTAAATTTGCAAATAATTTATTATAAACGATGAGTAAAGGCACCATGCATTCACTGTGCCTTCACAAGGTGTTGGGCACGTGGTGCAAAAAAAGTGCAAACAGTGATTGTACTGAGTGCAAACGTTGTGACTTCCCGCCCAGAGCACCAGAACATTCACCGTGCTCTCACGCTGTGCAACTCCACGAAGAAACTGCACGGTGTAGTCACGGTGGAGCCACAGGCTGTCAGCACTGCGTGCATCTACCGTGCATTACGGCTTAACTGCACGCTTTGCTATTGGGACCGCTCATTACCAATGGCGGCGCTCGCGGCGCAGCGGAAACATGGCGGATATTGGCGTACAGCACGCCGCGAACTTCAAATTCCGTCGATCGGTAGGTAAAAGAGTCAAGCACCGTCGGCAAATACTGCAGATGGTAAATGTCAGGGTCTCACCGCTTGATGCGTTTCTCGTGGGACATGCTGTACAGTTGATCCGAATGAATTCGTTTCATTGTTTGTGAAAATAAATGTCTATATCTCGTTCTAAAAATGCTCATTTTTTAAAAACTTTTGGAGCAAGTTAACATTTCAAGTGCGCGCCAATCCAAAACGCCAATATCGGCCATGTTTTTTAGTACACGCTTTGCCGCCAGGTACCGCATTCATTTTGAGCGTCCCCAATTTGGGGTACAGAGTGGGACATACGGTAGATACCGACATTGCCGATACTTTACCGACGGTCAAGAATTTTATAGTTAGAGTTGGCTTGAGAAGAGTGCGCTGTGTGTGCTGCGTGAGACACTGAACTGTAGAATTCAGTGGCGTCAGAGCGAAAAGTGTCAAACGTCTGATTTCCCGATTCGCGAATAGCAAATATTGTGGCGCCGCGCCGCGGTCAGCCTCGGAAACACTCTAAGAAATTTTAGTTTCTATGAGGTAGTCTTGTTGGCGTTTGTAAAAAATGGAAAAAAACGCAATAAAAAGTATTGCGTTGTCCCTCAGTGTGGAAATATAAAAACGGACAGTTTAAGCTTTCATATGTTTCCATCTAATGCACAATTGAGAAAGGAATGGTTGAATAATTTAAAAATGAAGATATACACAACGTGCATGAAAGTGTGCAGTGACTACTTTAAATTTGATAATTTTCATTATGGTGGTAAGAAATTACTTGCCTTGCTGTAGAAAAAGTAAAGTATTAAGTATTAACCTTAAAACATTAATGGTTAGGACAGCATACAATGAGAAAAAAATGAAAATATCTGTTATCACTGGAACTGCTGCAGCTTCAGTTCCCACATTTTCAACTTTTTGCAATACTTCCAATGATGTATTTCTCGAGTAAGATTTATGAATTGCCGCCTCGCTATTAGACGCCCCTGCCAATAAAATGCGTAGAAATTCTTTTTTGTCGGCTTCTGTTAAGTCAATACGCATAGTACAAATTTCCTCTAAATGTATGCTATGACAGGACTCCTCCAGCAGTTTTGGCACTGTAATGGCGTCGACAACTTATTTTTTTAATATCCCCCATTTTTGCGTCACATCAGTGCAACTTAATTGATCTAGGGTGTCCAGTCTTATTCTGTTTTAAATAAATTAGTGAAATCAAATTTACGTATAATAACAGGATATTCGAATAAGTCCAATTATAATGTAGAAAATAAAGTATAACTTCGTTTTTTAAGTTTTACACCGGGAAAAAACTTACCTGCTTAAGTGCAAATCGTTGTAACCGCGTGTTTACAACAATTTCCCGCCCCGGCAGGACAAGTGCACTTGCACTTAATAATTTTATTCCAACCATCAAAAAAGATCTCCACTCTATGACTGTATGGTTCTTTTCTTGAACATGGGATTTTTGCAAGCATGATCCCCGTATGATTATTTTGTTTCTTTCTTGTTTTAGTATTCCGCAATGGAATAGAAAATTTACGGTTAAAACTGATTCGCCTTCCACTAAAGGGCGTTTTCTGTCGCCCAGTACAGTCTCGATGCCCTTTTCATTGATTTCAAATGCTTCGAACATATTTTCTCGCACAATAGTTTATTTTTTCAAGAAATAAATAAGCACACATT
This sequence comes from Xiphydria camelus, assembly GCA_963678675.1. Lineage (NCBI taxonomy): Eukaryota > Metazoa > Arthropoda > Insecta > Hymenoptera > Xiphydriidae > Xiphydria > Xiphydria camelus. The sequence goes on from OY783194.1 coordinate 17,464,367, forward strand.
TACTGCTGTTTGAACGCCAATCCTCTACACCGCCATCATAGCCAACTGTCAGCGCCATCCTGTGGTCGTGCTATTCGCGAATAGCAGTCAATTCGGGAGATCGAAGCGCCTAACCTCGAAATTATGAATTTGTGAAGAATGGTGGGTAATTTGTAGAAGTGATAAAAAATAATAATTCGGGTTTCTTCAATTAAATTCCCTAAGAGTTTAAAAACCGGACTGTCAAAGACTTGATGAAAATCTCCTAACCTACTCGTTGTGCGGTAACACTTAATATCAGTTGAAGGCGAAGCAAAAGTTATTGGCAAATCGGATACCGGTTTTTAAACACTTGGGGAATTTCGTCGAAAAGAAACCCGAATGATTATTTCTTATCACTTGTAAAAGATTAAATATTAAAAGATTTCGAGGTTAGACGCTATGATCTCCCGAATTGACAGCTTTTTGACATGTTCGCCATGAAATATCCGTCTGGCATTTCAGAGAGGGCCTTAGAATTAAATAATCTGTTTATGTAAAAAAAAGGCAGACATTACAGTATGACTTCAAAAAACAATTTTTTTATTACAAGCTGAGGCGTCTGGCGAGCTGTTAAACATAATAAAAAGATCCCCCAATACTTCAGTGACCTTTGATGAGACCCACCTGTTTCATAGTTTACAATACATAATGTAACTCCCCTTTGGGGGCTATTGTTATGAAGAAAGAAATTATTAGAACAACCCGTGTGGAAATCTGCCCAAGTTGGCCCAATCAGTAATTGGGCGCCAATTAGGCCCCAATTGGGCGGCCCAATTTGAATAAAATATAATAAATCGAATAGATACAATTGTTTGTTTTATTTATGTACCGGAAGTAAAAATAAATCTGGCCATTTAGAACTTATTCCGAACTTTTAGTGACTGGAATTTGGGTCAGGTGATACGATGTAGTATTAGCGTTTAGTTGGGGCTACGTTGGGCAGCCCAATCAGGCCTCAACTAAGGTACTAGTTGGGGCTACGTTGGGCAGCCCAATCGGCCCCAACTAAGGTACTAGTTGGGGCTACGTTGGGCACCCCAATCTGGCCCCAACTAAGGTACCTAATCACTACCCTAGCAAGAAATATTGTATAATTTTTATGTTTTAATGTTGATAGCATCGCCTCAAAAATTTTACTAACTTTATTATGATGACATTGGTAATAAATATATAATACCTATATTTCATTCTTTGTTAATTGCGTTTTTAATAATCTTTACAGCATTTTTCAAATTGAGTGGAGTAAGATACATATAATGATAAATTGGCCATTTTCTATTACAGAATAAATAAAATTGAAATCTATTCCGAACTTTTAGTGACTGAAATTTGGGTAAGGTGATACGATATAGTATTAGCGTTTAGTTGGTACCTAATCACTTAGTCTAAGGCACTTATCCATTTTTGCCTATGCCGCAAACAAATCGACGAGGGTAGTGTGATTTTTTAGTGTGAAAAGCCTTTTTTATTATTTTATTATTATTTTTTTTTTCGATAAAATGACCTTAATAAAAGTTGTAGATAATAACATTCTAATCTTTGCTTTATGACTTTTTTTTCTAGCTATTTTAGTTTAAGGGCTACGGCTATTTTTGTGTTTAGAAATTCGCAAGGGCCGTCCCGGGAAAAGAGTACGGCCCTGGAGAGAGGCTGAAAACGTCCCCTTTTTTCGGGACGGCCCTGGCGAATAGTGGTGAATGTGACAGACGCTCCGTGTATGCTAATCGTTTGTATTTTTTTAAATAATTGTGAATCGTGATAGTGAACGGATGCAGTGCTACTTTTCTCTGGATGCCTGTACATAAAGAGCAGGAAAGGAGACGGCAGCATCTCAGAAGAATTGCCATCAGATAAGTTACTTTCTATCTGACCATTCTAACCTCACTTTGATTGCCTATGAAGGACATATATCTTTGTGGATATTCTATTTTTTGTTTTCAGCGTCATGCGAGCACGGGACGAGTCAATGGTTTTTTCTTCTCCATCAACAAGCCGTGGCAGAAAAATAGGAGATGCAATGGAATAACTAAGGAAACTATGAAAAACTAAGGAAACCCGCGCGTATGATTTGTATCAATCATTGTTCCGCTTGAATACGTTTATATTTTACTTTTGTACATTTTATGCGAAAATATAAAATCTTATTAATTATTATTAATCTTATTATTCATTATTAATCTTATTATTCATTAAAAGTAACATTTCAGGTTGATTGGGAATAAATAGGGTTGCCCAATTGGGCATAGGTTGGGCGGAGCGTTACAAGCCCAACGAAAGCCCAATTGGGCACTGATTGGGCTGCCCAATTGGCGCCCAACTAGTAATTGGGCAGCCCAATTGGGGCCCAATTAACATTTCCACACGGGTAACGTTCGCGCGTTGCTGGTATTGCTACCGTTTAAGTAACCCTTCGTGGCGATGACTTCTTTCTCCGTCGATTCTCTGTCGTTTCTTCTTGCTTTCACTACACTCTCGCGGCTGTGGCTGCGACTGCGACTCGAATCTTTTTACGAGGACAGGACACGAGCTAGATCCATAAAAAGATGACTCGGTGGACATCGGACGATGTCAGGCTTGTCACCGAGCGCCTGTCACCTACGGTACATTCACTGTAAAGGCCGCCACAGACGCTCCAACTTGTCTATCAACTTGCTTACGCAAACTTAAAGTCGCGGTTAAGACGTGGTCGTGGAGCACTACCTGTATAGCCCGCCGCAGACGCTGCAACTTGTCTATCAACTTGCTTGCGCAAACATAAGTTGTACGGTAAGTCGCTGCGTTAGTGGCGATAAGTCGTAGCGCGTTCAAACATAAGTTTGGCTTGAATGAAATCTGCGACTGGTAGAAATTTTCGTCAGGGTACAAGCATGTTGGAACGTGTGTGTGACATTGCGACTTTGATTTCATAGTATAGTCAAAATGGCATATGAAATGCAAATTAATCCGGGCAGGATGAAACCTATACCAATCGATAGGGAAAAATCCCCTGAAAAACATATCAAGATCCCAAAAAACTTTAGCCGGGAAATACATTTAATTAATGAAAAAGTAATAATATATATGTTGCCAACATCAACTCGTATCTGTTGACTATCTAAACAGTATTACAACGAGCTTTGACAAAAGTATATTTATGTTACAGTTTCAAGATATTAATTTTCATGAAACTCGTACAACCAAATAGGTCGGTTTTGAACGTGCAAAATAAAGTGAAAAAACTGTTTTTATGAGAACAATGTATACTTTATTAGCATGGGGCCCACTGGACCCCGTGTGACCACTACGGATTAATAAATTATTAATAAATTGTCTGTCGCATATTCGCCCAAATGCTCTTCGCATTTCGGCCGTAGACCGGTGTCAGGGAGAAATTCGACACTCCTCGGGCCCTTTGAGCCATAAATTAGATCCGGGAAAGTTCCTCATTACAACGGGGTCGAAGAGCGACCAGGACGGCTATTCTGTAACTGATAGCCTGAGTGTGTGAAATGAGTGAAAGCCTGTTCCCGTGAGAAGTGGGTGGAGTTCACCGGGAAAGTGGCAAGGTTCCTCATCGCTATTCTGTAACCCGGTGAACGTAGTTCCCGGGAGAATCGGTCTGCTCCCCGGGAGAATGGCGACTCTAACCTACCTACTTCTGTGACAGCGTGCCGCACTTTATAGTTTGTTAATTTGCGTGTTCCAACAAACGATACACAGTGGTCCGGCGATCTAAGCAAAACGCGGTCATAAGTATATCAATAACTAAAGATATACTGTTAAAATAAAAGACCAAAAATTAACCAAATATTTATTCTACTATGATAACGTAAATGGAACATAATAAAAAAATATATTAAACTGAAACATTCATTATTAAATGATATAAAATAATTCAAAAACATACTTGTATCTAAGAACTTTTTCCAGAGGTGGTAATAGGAAAAGTAGTTGGAAAAAATAATTTAACAAAAAGCACATTCCCCTAATGCTTACAATAAAAGTCAAAAGCAGCTTAATAATTTAAAAAGATATAGGTATTACACTGGTACCTAGTATTATTCAAAAATATGCATCCTTGAAAACGTACACTTAAAAAACGTACCTGAAACCAAGCAAATTGTTTTAAATAGAGAAAACTGATTTCGTAACAATAAGACTGCGAAACCGTAAAAGTTCAATAAATTAAAATGGGACAAGAACGGCATGTAAAATGTTATATAATAATCAAGGGCATGCTTCAAACTATAACTTAAACCAAAAAATGTACGTATCTGAGCTTAGCATCATATTAAGCAGTTATGAATATTATAGACTTTTGACCTATTTCAGAACCACTCCCGTGTGGAAATGTTCATTGGGCCCCAATTGGGGCCCAATTGGGCTGCCCAATTACTATTTGGGCGCCAATTGGGCAGCCCAATCAGTGCCCAATTGGGCTTTCGTTGGGCTTGTAACGCTCCGCCCAACCTATGCCCAATTTGGGCCGCCCAATTGGGCCCCAATTGGGCAACCCTATTTATGCCCAATCAACCTGAAATGTTACTTTTAATGAATAATAAGATTAATAATGAATAATAAGATTAATAATAATTAATAAGATTTTATATTTTCTCATAAAATGTACAAAAGTAAAATATAAACGTATTCAAGCGGAACAATGATTGATACAAATCATACGCGCGGGTTTTCTTAGTTTTTCATAAGTACAATTTAAGAATTTTCTATTTTCATATTTTATAGATTTATATGCAAGGGGGATTAGGGTGCGATTAATAATGTAAAAGGCCAAGGCCATACAGTAAGAAATAATAATAATATAAACGTATTCTTCAGTTTTTAGGGCTCTATCATACACTATATACACTACACTATATACACTATATTTATTTAAATATACAGGGTGTTACTTAATTGCAAGGGCACATTACTGAATCTATTTCCAGTAGAAAAGTTCATATTAACATGTGTCCTAAAATGTCTGATTTTCAAGATACAGGACGTCAAAATTTTAAAAAATCGGTTTTTTAATAATATCTCAAAGATCCTTGTGCCGATTTTGTTGACATTTGGCACTGTTGTTTATTATAACAAGATGCTAAGTTAACACTAACTAGAAGATAATTATGAGTTCCAGTGGCGTCCCGGGGGACAGTCTCACGAATAATATCTTTTTTCTTCAAAAACGAAGTGAGGTACGAAATAATGTGAAGAGACAAAAAAGTTGTATTTTTAGCTGCTTAATCTGAAAAAAATATAAAATTTTTTAAAAAGTAAGTGGTGTACACTTTTTTGTCAATATTATTCGTGAGATTGTCCCCCGGGACGCCACTGGAACTCATAATTATCTTCTAGTTAGTGGTAACTTAGCGTCTTATTACAATAAACAACAGTGCCAAATGTCAACAAAATCGGCACGAGGATTGTTGAGATATTATTAAAGTACCGATTTTTTTTTAAACTGACGTCCTGTATCTTGAAAACCAGACATTTTAGGACACATGTTAATATGAACTTTTCTACTGGAAATTGATTCAGTAATGTGCCCTTGCAATTACGGCCTATCATTAAGTAACACCCTGTATATACACTATGCAAAAAAACAAGCTCGAAGTCGTGAGCAGACCGGGCAAGCTAAAAATGGCGCGTTGCCACGAGTCGACTCAAGTCGAACGATTTGGTAGTTCGACCGTAGTCGACTTAAAATTTCTTTGTTATTAGTCGAATCGCATGAAGTCGCAAGACGAGCTACTTCGTTCGATTCGACTAATAACAAAGAAATTTTACGTCGACTACGATCGAACTACCAAGTCGTTCGACTTGAGTCGACTCGTGGCAACGCGCTTTAAAAGACTAAAAACTACTCGCTGCAGCTACTCGTTCTCGCGCCGTCGTCTGTCGTATTCTCGCCCCCGGCGTTGCCACCTCGGCTTCACGGATGCCACGCTCCGCGTTGGACTTCCCTGCCTTCTCGTCGTCCTCCGTCCCAGTCCCTTGCGTAAGCCAAAGGCGATACAATGGCCTCGATGGGTGCCTTCTCTGAAGAAGGGGCTTCCTTGCTGCTCCTTCGAGTTACGGCATCTGACATAAAACATTACAAAATGATGTATCGCAATCATTACTTTGAACGGTTTTTACTTCGTAAATATATTTCAAAAACAATATTTTACATGAAAAAATATTAATTACTCTCACCTATTATACACCGATGGAGCCTGAACTCTTTAAGGAGAAACTTGCTAGACTAAAATTTGTAATATATGGACGTGCGTCATTTTAAATGGATGAAAATTTTCATCCTTCAACATCCTCCCAACCGTGGACTTGCTGATTCTAACCTCTGTTGCCACAGCTCGAATACTCGTTCGAGGGTTATTCCTTATTCTTTCTAGCACAGCATCGATATTTTGCTGCACCTGTATTCTTCTGGGACTTCCTAAAATAATTATAAAAACAATATATAATTCAGCCTTGACAAATACAATCTTATCGAGCTGTACCTTATCGAGGCGATCTTTCGACATAATGATTCCAAAACGTTTTTATCGAGAAATATATATTTCTAACATATACGGTAGTGTTCACGAATATTGTAAAATATCGCAGGAATGTTACATAAAAGTTACTTGCAAAAACGTGCTTTGTAGGGTGTAAATTATGATATTTTATAATATAATTTCCATCGTTACACCAGAAGCGAAGAAGATTTGAAATAAAAGTGAGGTACATATACACTTCATGTTTGACAGGTCGGTATATAAATTGGAACTTGTGATAGTATAATACGAAAGAGGAAATATATCGATAAAGAAAAAATAATAAAATAGTTACTCCATTATTGTAATCCAATTCCATTGTATCCCTTATTTTTCTGCCACGACTTTGATTGTTGATAGTGAAGAAAAATCAAATTTATTGGTTGATCCATCCACTATCAACAATCAAAGTCGTGGCAGAAAAATAAGGGATCCAAATGGAATTAGATTACAATAATGGAGTAAATATTTGATTATTTTTTCTTTATCGATATATTTCTTCTTTCGTATTATACTATCACAAGTTCCAATTTATATACCGACCTGTCAAACGTGAAGTGTATATGTACCTCACTTTTATTTCAAATCTTCTTCGCTTCTGGTGTAACGATGGAAATTATATTATAAAATATCATCATTTACACCCTACAAAGCACGTTTTTGCAAGTAACTTTTCTGTAACATTCCTGCGATATTTTACAATATTCGTGAACACTACCGTATATGTTAGAAATATATATTTCTCGATAAAAACGTTTTGGAATCATTGTGTCGAAAGATCGCCTCGATAAGGTACAGCTCGATAAGATTGTATTTGTCAAGGCTGAATTATATATTGTTTTTATAATTATTTTAGGAAGTCCCAGAAGAATACAGGTGCAGCAAAATATCGAGGCTGTGCTAGAAAGAATAAGGAATAGCCCTCGAATGAATATTCGGGCTATGGCAACAGAGGTTAGAATCAGCAAATCTACGGTTGGAAGGATATTGAAGGATGAAAATTTTCATCCATTCAAAGTGACGCACGTCCATGCACACGAGGCAGCAGATCCAGCTCGCCAAATGAACTAATCCAACTGGTTCTTGGAACAACAAGTGGATCATCTCTCGTTCGAAAGAAATCCCCTCGGGTTCGCATTCGATTTAGAGTCCTGGATAGAATTGAGCAGCATTATTTCTGTAACAAATTATAAATAAAACAATTATATCCAGCATTTCACTATTTAAAATATACCGAACTTACTCTACATAGAAATTAAGAAACTATATTAATCTGAGTTAACCTTTCTATAGATAATAACGACAGAATTATTAAAAATGATATATCTCCTCTTTCGTATTATACTATCACAAGTTTCAATGTATATACCGACCTGTCAAACGTGAAGTGTACATGTACCTCACTTCTATTTCATCTCTTCTTTGCCTCGGATGTAAAGATGGAAATTATAAAATATCATCATTTACACCTCAAGAAGTACGTTTTTGCAAGTAACTTTTCTGTAACATTCCTGCAATATTTTACAATATTCGTGAACACTACCGTATATATTAGAAATATATATTTCTCGATAAAAACGTTTCGGAATCATTATGTCGAAAGATCTCGATAAGATACAGCTCGATAAGATTGTACTTGCTCGGGCTGAATTATATGGGGTTTTTATAATTATTTTAGGAAGTCCCAGAAGAATACAGGTGCAGCAAAATATCGATGCTGTGATAGAAAGAATAAGGAATAACCCTCAAACCCCCTAATCGGTATCAGTGATTCCCAATTGACCGTCGTTACACCAGAGACGAAGAAGAGATGAAATAGAAGTGAGGTACGTGTACACACTTCAGGTTTGACAGGTCGTGTATAAATTGGAACTTGTGATAGTACGAAAGAGGAAATATATCGATAGAGAAAAAATAATGATAAAGTAATTACTTGATTATTGTGATCCAATTCCATTGCATCTCCTATTTTTCTGCCACGGCTTGTTGATGGAGAAGAAAAACCATTGATTTGTCCCGTGCTCGTATGACGCTGAAAACAAAAAATAGAATATTCACAAAGATATATGTCCTTCATAGGCAATCAAAGTGAGGTTAGAATGGTCAGATAGAAAGTAACTTATCTGACGGCAATTCTTCTGAGATGCTGCCGTCTCCTTTCCTGCTCTGTATGCACAGGCATCCGGAGAAAAGTAGCACTGCATCCGTTCACTATCACGATTCAAGATTATTAAAAAAAAATACAAACGATTTGCAAATTACACGGAGCGTCTGTCACATTCACCACTATTCGCCAGGGCCGTCCCGAGAAAAGGGGACGTTTTCAGCCTCTCTCCAGGGCCGTACTCTTTTCCCGGGACGGCCCTGGCGAATTTCTAAACACAAAAATAGCCGTAGCGCCTAAACTAAAATAGCTAGAAAAAAAAAGTCATAAAGCAAAGATTAGAATGTTATTATCTACAGCATTTATTAAGGTCATTTTGTCGAAAAAAAAGTAATAATAATAAAATAATAAAAAAGCCTTTTGATTCGGTACTCTGGAGACTACCCTTAAACAGCCCTGAAAAAATCACCCTACCCTCGTCGATTTTTTTGCGGCATAGGTAAAAATGGATAAGTGCCTTGGACTAAGTGATTAGGTACCTCAGTTGGGGCCAGATTGGGGTACCCAATGTAGCCCCAACTAAACGCTAATACTATATCGTATCACCTGACCCAAATTTCAGTCACTAAAAGTTCGGAATAGATTTCAATTTTATTTATTCTGTAATAGAAATGGCCAATTTATCATTATATGTATCTTACTCCACTCAATTTGAAAAATGCTGTAAAGATTATTAAAAATGCAATTATCAAAGAATGAAATATATTATATATTTATTACCAATGGCATCATAATAAAGTTAGTAAAGTTTTTGAGGCGATGCTATCAACATTAAAACATAAAAATTATACAATATTTCTTGCTAGGGTAGTGATTAGGTACCTTAGTTGGGGCCAGATTGGGGTGCCCAACGTAGGCCCAACTAGTACCTTAGTTGGGGCCTGATTGGGCTGCCCAACGTAGCCCCAACTAAACGCTAATACTACATCGTATTACCTGACTCAAATTCCAGTCACTAAAAGTTCGGAATAAGTTCTAAATGTCCAGATTTATTTTTACTTCCGGTACATAAATAAAACAAATAATTGTATCTATTCGATTTATTATATTTTATTCAAATTGGGCCGCCCAATTGGGGCCTAATTGGCGCCCAATTACTGATTGGGCCAACTTGGGCAGATTTCCACACGGGCTGTGCGATGGTCGGAATTCTGATTAACGATCCTTAGTGATTAGTATCACCGCGATATACAGGGTATAACAGAGTAAGTGTTACAACGTGAAACTGTAGATTCCTTATGAAAGAAGAAAAAGATTTTTCCTCTTACAAAAATTTTCAGCAGGCTGTCGTTTTCGATATAGGGTAAAACAGGGTGAGTTGGCGAATGGAGTTGGCCCCTCGTTTCTATGGAAAGAAATGGAAACGAGGGGCCGACTTCATTCGCCAACTCACCCCGTTTTACCCTACAGTATGTCAGTTTTGAAAAAAAAACGTTTTTCTTTAAACTACGAACTATTTTTATCAGATTTGGCACAGTGGAAACACTTATTAGGTGTCAACACTCAAATCTGATAAAAATAGTTCGAGGTTTAAAGAAAAACGATTTTTTTTCAAAACTTTGACATCCTGTATATCGAAAACGAAAGCCCGTAGAACATTTTTGTAAGAGGAAAAATCTTTTTCTTTTTTCACAAGGAATCTACAGTGTCATGTTGTAACACTTACTCTCCCAGGTAGCACACTGACGTTAGAATAACGTCTGAGACGTCATTTTTTGGTCAGTATAGGGTTTCAGACGTCAGTTGTCGTAATATTAACGTCGCAGGGACGTCATATTTACGACGTACCTTGGACGTCAAAATTCAACGTCTTTTTGACGGAACTTTTCCGTCATTTTTAATGACGAACAAGACTTAGAAAAATTTCCGTCTCCTGCATATATAGGGACTTTAAAATTTATTTGTGAATAAATGGACAAAAATTGTAATTTGTTCAATTATTAAATCAATAAATTATTTCATTTAGTCTCCAGAGTATGTTGAGCAAGTTATAAACTATACAGTTTATTAAAAAGCACAGATTATTAAAGTAAATGAAAGACAATCAATTAATGTAGGATGAATAAACATTCATATAATTATTTATTTATTTATTTATATTTATTTATTATTTATTTCTTACATAGATGCAAATTGATATTAGTATCAATTTGCGTCTATACAAGAATATTTATCAAAAGATACAATCATAAATTTAGAAAAATGTTGAAAAAAGAATAATACAATTATAAAATCTTATTTTTTCAAGCTCTTTCTTATTGAAAAGTAATATACATTTATTCATCAAAATGTATATGAACACTAATACATAGTAATAATACTCTTAACCATAGGAGCGCGCAGCAGATGAGGACTCGAGGACACCGACCGATCAACGAAGTTAAGCAGCGAAAAGTGCGGACACTAGCTGGATGGGTGACCGCTCACGATGAAAAGATATACACTCGGCGTCTCGGATTCTGTCGCTGGTGACTCTTTTTAAATGTTATTTTTAAACGTACTAACTAATGATTAATCAATTCTCATGCTTTTATTAACGAGAGTAGACACTACCGTAGCTAATGAGGGCATGAGAATTAATTGTTCATTGGTTAGTACGTTTAAAAATAACATTTAAAAAAAGTCACCAGCGACATAATCTGAGACGCCGAGTGTACGTCAGACCTAACCTTCTAGAACCGTCATTTTTTTCGTCATCACAACGTACGGTAGAACGTCATTATTACGTGATTTGTCTGACGTCGTGTGGATGTGCAATTAAGCCGTCTTTACCACGTTAAAATGACGTGATATTTTTCGTCATCTGACGTCAGAACTGACCTTCAAAAAACGTCATTTCGACGTTAGTGTGCTACCTGGGGTAATTACGTATAGTATAGTTACCGTTCATACCTGGCGAGCGTGAATCGTTGGGTGACTATAGTCACCGTTTGTACCTAGCGAGCGTCAGTCGTTGGATGACTATAGTCACCGTTCGTACCTAGCGAGCGTCAGTCGTTGGGTGACTATAGTCATCGTTTGTAGTGAAAGGGTTAATGAGCTAAAATCATCTATACCAATTTTCACGTTCATTAAGAAGCCCGTTATTTTTTTATTTATTATTCTTTATAAATTTAACCTTTGATAAGTCAATGTGGCAACGTTGCATGACGTACAGATGCATGACCAGATGTTTTGGGCTCCATTTTTGAACTCACAGATACACACATACTACTGTACGTTAAACGTTGTTGCCACATCGCACGAAGAACATACTTTAGAGTATTACTGTACTTCAGTGGACTAACTTTTAGCAGGGAAAAAGCCCCTGTACCGCTCGAGAAACCTTAAGGATGTATCACCTATATATCGAATCCTAACAGAAGTTTATGAAATTTGCACAGGCAGTGTATATGATTAAAACAAGTTAACCTGCAAAATTTGAAGTCGATTGTCTGTCTAGTTAAAAAGTTATGCAGCAATGAAATTTCACTAATTTTACACGGGTTCATATGGAGAAACATTAAATCGACGGATATTAAACTATGAATTAACACGAAATAATTAAGAAAAATTCTTGAAATTTGTCTGATTTACTAAGAGGTTAGGGGTTAATGTTCATGCCAAATTTCATGAACTTCGCCTATCCCATTTTTGAGTTATTCCATAAAAACTTCAATTTTGATGGAAAGGCACGTTAAACGTGGCAACAACGCTTGCAAGTAGAAGTTAATTACATACCATGGTGAAGGTCTAATTTGAATTGTTTGCTGTATGTTACCGATATCTTATTAAAGGTAAAGGTAACTGCAGAACGGCTCGATGTGGATGTAAAAAAGCTGGACTACATTGTAACTCGCTATGCAAAAGTTGTCACGGAGACCTGTGAAAATCGTGTAATGGACATTCCACAAGAAATTCATGATGAAGATGGAGAGACTGAATCAGATGATTCTTTGGAAAATACGATTGAGGATATTCCAGAGCATTCAGAAGACGTGTTTAATTACGATGAGGATGAACCGATAGAAATAGAATTTAAAGACTATTAATGTATTTCAATCATAGTATTATGTTTTTTACTTTTTTGTACTTTTTTCTCAGTAAATATTAATTGATTTTTTGCAATAGTATGTCCAATTAAACTCCGACATTTCCTGCTATTTTTAGGTGAATTATTCGATTTGATTTAAATATTCTTTCTATTTCCTTGAATCACTATTATGTAGATAATTAATAAATTATAATATAAAAAAAGAAAAGCTACCATTTCTCTTAGTAAATATAAAAAGCAAAAATTCTCCTGAGTAAAAATGTTTGTATAAAAATTATTCTCTCATTTTTATACTTAAACGATTAATATAAATAATAGTTGCTAAAGATAGTTTGAAAGAAAAGCAAACAATGAAATCATAGAACGATTTGTGAAAGATTTGGGACAATTTCTACGAAACTGAGACAGACAAAAAAAAAGTTCAAAGAACTTTTTTCTAGGCCTGGTTTTGCTGAACAGAAAAGTTTATTATACATTTTTCATTATTTGCATTAGTTTCAGAGATATTGTCAAAAAATCACTAAAAAGTTTGAACACATCCAGTACGCACCTCAGTCTTCCGACGGTATATCTGACAATATTTACGAAATCAAGCCAAATAGAGAACATTTTTTAATAGCCTTTTTTGTAGGCTTTGTTTTGCTGAACAGAAAATTTTATTATAAATTTTTCAGTATCTGTATTAGTTTCAAAGATATTGTCAAACATATCATCAAAAGACTTGACACGTATAGTAGCGCGCCATGACAGTTCGTCCCGAAAGATGAAATTGAAGGAACCTCTTGGTTTTCACGAAGACAGAGAGAAGTCGAGATCTTTTTTCTTACTCGCACTCATTGAGCTTAGGTGCTAACGCATGCGCGCACGTACGCTCCACACGAGTCCGGTGGGAATGGAGTAAACGTATACTTCTGTCCTTGTTCTTCAGCCAGTGTCGTCGGCCTAAAAGCTCTCCCCGGAACTTTAACTAAACGTATTTCGTACAATATAGCGCGTTCGAAAAAGTCATCCACAACTTTTATGAAGGTAATTTTACGAGGAACCGAATGGTGGTTAAAAAAAATTTTTTTAATCATTTTCTTGTACAAATTTTGCAATTTAAAAATTTTGAAGAACGATATTTTTAGTACGAACCCCTTTCGGCATGATTTTTGTAAATTCCATGAAACAAAAAATGAGCTTTGCCCCTATTATTCATCAGAGATAATTTAAAAAATATTTATTAAAAAATAAACATTTATTTTAAAAAATTATTTATACCATATATGGTACACCATACACAAGAACAATAACGTACCTACAATTGGCTACTAATACATATCACTTTTTTATATATATTGCAGTCGAGAAGATTTACAACGATTTAGAACAGATTGTAGCACACATCAGGTAGGTGCGTATCAGGTATCAGCGTATGTGCCATATATGGTACAAGATGCAGGAAGGGGTTAAAAGAAAAAAATTTGTTTGAGAATATAGATTCCAAATTTTTAAGTGAATTGAAAAAAACGAAAGTCAAAAATATGCATTTTTCAATTTCTTACGATTTTTTGAAGTCTTCGAATTACTCAAAAATCTTCACCTCTTCATAGCGCTTAGGATATTGCATAAAAATGAAAAAGTCGTAGAACCTTTTTTTACTTATTTTCACCTACTCTATAACTCTTATTTAAAACATTTTTTCATTTTCTTTATTCTTTGCGAGATATTTGAAAACAATGGTGTCTGGGGGTAGTTTTAATTTTTTTTCTCGGTCTCCCAGGGGTTGTGAATCTTGGGGTTTTGGGGGTAGTGTTGAAACACCTTCACGTAACTTCAGTCAAAAATCCAGGGCGCAGACTCAAAATGTTAGATTCCGAGCGATTTTGACTGGACTATAAGGGGGTGCTCAACCGGACACAGAGGTGGGACTCGCAGTTTTGCTATGGGCTCTTTGATCGCGGTCATACGGTAGTACTGACGTAGGGGCTCGTGCATTGACATCGGGGCGTTAGGATTTTTATTTGCATCGGATTCAAAACCTAAATCGATTGTGCCAACTGACCTTCTCGTTAATACAAACTTAAAAAGGCGAAAAATTGATTGTTCATGTTAGCAAAATTCGTGTTATTCGAGTTTTAAGCGATGACATTCCTATACCGGAGGTTTCGATTTTTGTTCGGGTTAACAGGGTGTTTGTGTTATCTAAGTTCGAATTAAGGGGGAAAGCCACTGTGATGACCGGAAAATGTAGAATAACTTTGTGAATTTTTTCTGATTAAAATAAAAAACGAGGGAAAAAACTTTTACAACTACATGAAGGTACATATATTTTAGTATATTAGAAAAAAAAAGCAATACATAATATCAATAAACTACACAATAATACGCGATGCCGTAAAGCTTCTCTGAAAAATGTTTGGCGCATGGGCGCCATTGCTGTGTCCGAATGGTATATCCAAACCAAAAAAATCAATTATTTTCTTAAACTACACGAGTCTAGCTTCAGTTAAGCGTACGGATTTATAAAAATTTTAATTTTTAACAAAGTAACGCATGTTTAAAGATAGAACTTCGAAATTTAGAGAAAAATTGCTCAGTTTTTTAATTATATCTCAACAAGTAATCGCTTAATCGAAAAAATCATACGCTTAACTGAAGATAATTCTTTTAAAAATATTCTGTGAAAATTTCAAGGTAATCGGATAAAAATTGACTGAGTTATGATGGCGCCCAGTTGGAAAAATGTAGTTTCGAGATAAAAGCCTTTAAAACCGCGCGGTCAAGTTCGAGCGTATGCGCTTACTCACACAAAACCTTTCATAACTCCATAAAATTTTCGAATTTCGGTTTGAAACTTAGGGAACAGATTCTTGAAACCTCGAATATTAAGAAAATGTAAAAATAAAAAAATCTATTTTTTGAACATATCACAGTGGCTTTCCCCCTTAACGAGGGCATACCGTATTACTTTTCATCAGTGCTTAGTAACGTCGCCGTGGCGACCTCGCTCGCGCAGAGCGGCTTTGCCCACTCTTGTTCGAATGCCAGTTACAATCGGCTCCAATATAGGAATGCCCGTTGCTGCACCCGCAATGTATGAAATCTGTCTACGGCTATGAACGGCTATAAGCTTTGTAATATCAACGCACGTGTCTCCCGTTCTAGGAGCTTGAATCGCGTATCCCGATAGATGGAGCGTGGACTACTGATGTCAGGCCTTACACCTATACCTATTATAAATAACGCATATCCGTGCAAGTAATCGCAATTAAAATTAATTTTTTTTGTATAATAAATGTAAAGTTTAAAATGATATATCTTTTAAATTTAAGATAGTTAATTGTATAATATCATATTATGGAGATATAATTGCCTCAAAATGGTAAAACCACTACTTTCTTTTCATTTTTTAACCGTGTTCTCCTCAAAATCTTTATCAAATAATCCAATTATGTATTCCGTGTCAGGATTCGGGAATAGAAAAATTATACGAAATAACTACCACTTACATCAGACAAGAAATTAGTGTTGTATCATTTAATTAGGTACATTGAACTAGTCTTTCTTATCGCATTATAATAAAATGGCGAAGTATCATATATTACATCCACGTATATTTCATTTCATTTCGAATTAATCAGTGGTATATAATATACTCGTTGTTTCATACTTCACAATTTTACAATAACACAATATTTAGCTAAAAATTACACTTATTACTCGATGACCACTCTTACGACGAAGTTATTTTATACTCGAAGCCAGAACATTCCACTGCGAACATTGTTGTAATCGGTCAAATTTTCAATCGGACCAACAGCTGCTATAACAGGACAACGATCGTACAGGTACTTCATACCGACGTCTTTGATACTCTTTGCAGTTACACTCTAAAACAGAGAATGGTTAAATTTAATTAATGCTACGTTTAAGCAAATTTATCATAATATCGAAAGTGAATTCATATATTATATACTCTACACACATCTATCCTCTGTTCAAGCTCATGAAGGGGAATACGTCGATTATAGCAAAGCATCTGACGACCGATATCTTCACAAATTGCAGTAGTTCCATCTAGTTGAAGAAGCATATTTGTCTTCAAAATGTTTCTAGCTCTAGCAACCTCTTTCTCAGTTATTGAGTTGCATAGACGCATCCATTCATTTTGGACCTTCCAGACCATATCTTCACACGACATTGGGTCACATACGAAGTATATTCCCCATAAACCAGTATCCTGCGCGTCAAAAATATGCATTTTGTCTATTACTTTTTAACGGGAGTTGAAAAAAATATTTGTACAGTGGAATCACATCTAGCTTTAAGGTACACTGCGGAATAATGAAAGTGAGATTACAACTTCGCGAAAATCGAGTGATGCTCTGACTAAACTTTAATTTTCCATTTCCAGAGTTGGTGTGAGGGTACAAGAAGAAAAGGAGAAGGTAGATGAGATTCTAGTGTACCTACTTAAACATTACTTTTTCTTATGACCAATATATAATTTTAATCAAGATTAAAAATGGACCGAATTCTTGAAATCTTCAAAAAATCAGTTCTTCGATTCTTATATCTGTGGATTCCCGGAAGAATGACTTAAGTTCATTTTTTTTCTAAATTGAATTAACATCGGATTATATATGTCCAATCAGGCCTCTTTCATATGGAAGTAACCAGAACTGCCTAAATACAACCATTAACCGAAATAAAATAATGCACATAATGATATAAGTCCATTTTTTAGGATTGTGCCCGGAATAACGACTTAAATCCAACTTGACATGGCTTCTAGTGATTCTCAGCGCTTGATATGTAACTTTATCGTATTAAGGGCCGGTTGTTCCATCTTATAGGTAGAATTTAACCCTGTAAGGTACCCTGTTGAAGAAAACCCATAAATCCTTCTAAAATCTAATAGGAATCTCATACAATTCCTTATGGAAACATGATGTGTATTTGAAAAAGCAATTCCAGATATCAACCCATTAACATCTCAGAAGGATAAATCGGAATTCATTGGAGTCTATGTGCATTACTGATTCAAAAAAAAAAAGCTTTTTCAATTAATTCTTTTGGCGGACACTTAAAACGTTAGTATTTAATGTAACTTTGAATATGTAGCCGATGTGAACATTCTCACTCAATATTTAGGGGTGTCTCAATCGCTTTTTCTGATTTCCATTTGAATAACACGGTGAAATTCTTGAATCATTGGTTTAGTGCTTATTCCTTCTACGGTACAAAAATTTCCCCGTGAAAAATTAGAAAAATTGAGTTTTAAGTGTAATTGACGTAAAGAAATATTATTTTTAATTATTAAATAGAGTTAAATGATAATTATGGGGGAATCAATTGCACAATTTATTCCCCCATAATTATCATTTAATTCTATTTAATAGTTAAAAATAATATTTCTTTATGTCAATTACACCTACAACCCAATTTTTCTAATTTTTCACGGGGAAATTTTTGTACCGTAGAAGGAATAAGCACTAAACCAATGATTCAAGAATTTCACCGTGTTATTCAAATGGAAATCAGAAAAAGCGATTGAGACACCCCTAAATATTGAGTGAGAATGTTCACATCGGCTACATATTCAAAGTTACATTAAATACTAACGTTTTAAGTGTCCGCCAAAAGAATTAATTGAAAAAGCTTTTTTTTGAATCAGTCTAATGTGCATATGTGTAAGAATAAATAAAATCCCATAAAGATGAACGCCGCTTTATTCGTAATAACCAATTGGTAAATATGAACGCTGTTCTATTGGTAATTACAAATTGGGTAATGTTCAATAGAAGAGCATTCATTTTTATGGGATTTTATTTGTTTCGACACATACGCATAAGATCCAATAAATTTCGATTCATCCTTCTCAAACTTCAACGGGTAGATATCTGGAATTGCTGTTTCAAATATACATCATTTTTCCATAAGAAATTGTATGGGATTTCTAAAGAATTTTATATAAATATATGGTTTTTTCTCACAGGGTATAAACTGCTTACGTGCCATTCTGATTAGCAGGGAAGCTGTTTACCTGGAGGATAAGTCTTATCTAGAAGATAGAACAACTGGCCTTAAGGATGGTTGACAAATCTTGACTATGAAACAACTGAATCGTATATTGTTAAAACAAGCTAAGTGACTTCTGGGAAACTTTTCAGGAATTGCAAAAAACGTTTAATTTTCCAAAATGAAAGTAAACGGCTTGAGTGACACACCGAAATAACCCATGCAGGATATGCGTACTTGCATTCTTTCTGCACTAAATGATGCGTCTATATGCTAAATGCGCATTTCCGAAAAAACACGAAAATGCCCGAAAATGTTACTTGGCGTCTTTTAACAATAAACGATTTAACTGTAGTTGAGCAGCACCGCAGAACGACTTAAGTCCATAATTCCCGGAATAACGACTTATTAGAGAGTTTCCTTAATTTTCTTGGACGAGTAAAATAAGTTCTTTCTTTTATTGCTACGACTACATTCCTGTTCCGAACCCCTATTGGTTTGCATAATGTCACATTTTATCTTTAATCTTTCGATCTTGTACAATAGTGTGAACATAAAAAAATCCTCAATATCTCAAAAACACGTATTATGGATTAAGTGATTCTTCCAAGAAGCCAGACATTAATTTGCTCGAGCACTGCTTAAAATCATACCTTGTAGCAGGTATTGAAACTCTGATAACTATGACAGAAACCTTCTTCAACACACGCTTTAGCCAGCCTAGAAGCGTTATTAGAACCGCCTCCCTGACTACGATCCCAAGCTCCCATAAGAGTGTTTGCGACCATAAGAGGAATATTGTCTGCATCTGTCCAACCAGCACCTTTAAACAAAAATTACGTTCAGTAATAGTACAATACACGTAATGCTCCATGCGAATTGATAAGGAATAACCTGGTGAGTTGACTGTTATTACAGTAGGTACGATATAGAAATGGAGATGCACAAGAGAAGGTATAAAGCATTGTATACGAATTCAAATCATGTGCTTTCTTGAGAGCAATTTATACATGCTAATATAAAACAAGATTTTCTTGACTTCGGCGTAATAGAAAAAGTAACTTTCACATATATTTCGCAATAATTTTCACAGAACGTGAGCTCTTTCTATAAGCCATACGGAAAAAATGTTACGATTTTAATTCCGGCTTTTGCTATTAGAGCGCATCATTTTGTAGCCTTGCACGAGCTCAATAGAACACAACAGAAATAATACTATACAGAATGACTTGACTAAGATCCAGGATGAGTGTGTAGCCTAAAGCGAACAACAGCGGATCATCACTCTGTTCCCCCCTGCCTGCTCACGCATCTCTCCATGGTGGGTAGAAGTGCCTTCAGACCATCTCGTCTGACCGATTCATTTCACAAATTTGGTAATATCGATATTTTTCGGCCATCGTCGTGTTCGCCATGAAGAGAGTCCTGAACATGCAGGGAAAAAACAGTGGGATACCCAGCCATTGGTCGCTTTAGGCCACACACCAATCCTGAATTTTAGGTAACTCACCGCGTATTTCGTGTCTTTCCCTATGATGTTGACATAAGAATCGTGCGAGTGCGAACATCGATTAACCCTGGTGAACGTATAAGAGCGTCTTTGTTGCATATTCTCCGTCTTTCTCGAACTTGTTCAGTTGGAGGGTGCGACCGAGAAACTGTTATGGATTCACCAAGGTTAATCCGCGCGTTCTTATTTGCACTCGCACGATTCCTCTATGTTAATATCAGACGGAGAAACCCCGTATACAGGGTCTGGACTTGGATCTGCAACATAACAAATATAACGTATATGATTTTGTGGATGTATAGACAATGAGCATCATCGTTGATTGGTCTTGGTAGGTAGGAGAATTACAGGACTGGCATCTATCAACGATGAAACTCTTAAACTGTGGTAGGTACATCTGATTTTAACCAGACTAGAGTGAAATGTGGTTAAGATAAGGTGTACCTATCTGATTGAAGAGTTTCATTGCTGGCAGTTACCGATATCGTTTAATCTCTCCTCTCTCCACAGCGACCAATCAACGATGATGTTCATCGTCTATGTTTCCACAAAATCGTATACGTTATATTTTCTACGAGGGCCGAACTTGGATCTGCAACATGACAATCGTGCGAGTGTGAGATAGAACATGTGGCGAGTGCATAAGAACTTCTCTATCGCACAAACACCAACTGGATTAGTCGAGAAATGCACGACAGAGAAGTTCTTATGCACTCGCCAAATGTTCTCTCTTGCACTCGCACGATTGTTATGTTGCAGATCCAAGACCGGATCCTATATTTCTCGTCTGCTACACGGAGAGAAGATACAAGCTCTCTCTGAGCACTCGGAAAATACCAAGCTTTGAAAACAGTTCAAATGACAGGCATTTAATGCATGAATTTGAGCTCACAGCATCAGGCAACGCTCTTGCTCTGTAAACACGAGTCACACGCACGTAGAGTTGGCACCTCACAGTTTAAGCTTATGAACGCCGCGCGCGGAAAGTGTGATCTTGTCTATGCGTTGAACGCTAGAGCTCCTCGTACTCATCACATGAATTTTGTGCATTCAAAGACCCACGTCTCGCCTCGATAGTTTTCTAATTTTTCGAGCATGCGCCGAGACCTCTTTTCGATGCACACGCTCACGTGATTAGTACGTGTAGCGCGAGCATTTGGAACATGCTAATTCTCTAGCATTCATAACTAGATGTTCCAATGATGAAAGCATGTAAGCCAAGTTCATTAGCACCAGCGTGTTATCTGTACGTATATTTGGTACGTGTATTTGAAACTTTCATCACTTGAATTTACGTCATTTGTACGTGAATTAGTTCAAGCGACCAACGCGTGATCTGTTATATGTACAGAATGTTTGTAATTTCTCTCCGTGTAGGTGCTTAGGCCCTAAGGAACTTCTCCCGCGATGATTGAGGTCTACCGACAATCAATAGAGCCAATCGTACGGCGTCCTTGGACCTCCGACCAATGGCGTATATCCTAAAATCTACAAATCACTACATACAGGGTGGATCTTAGAACGCAGGCCATAGTAATCATACGAGTGCGAGTGAGAATATGCGGCGAGTGCATAAAAGCCTCTCTGTCACACACAATCCAATTGAACTAGTCTAGGGAAATGCGCAGCAGAGGCTCTTGTGCACTCGCTACATGCTCACACTTCGCAGTCGTATAATTAATTCCTATGGCCCATGTTCTGAGATCCACTATCTACCATATGGTCCCATGTCAATATCAGACAGTAAGATCAAGTATATAGTGTGACTCATTTTAAATTACGCATTTTGATTAATTTTAGAACATCCATTTTACAAAAAAAAAAGGAAATGATAATCTCAGTATGCTATTAATTTAATTATATAGTGTGATTTTCTCAGGATACGGGTCATAGGACGGTAGGCTATGTAGCACTTTGTAGACGGTAGGTTATACGCTATTGGCCCAAGGACGATGTACGATTGGCTGTGATGGAGTGCACTGCTTGGCAAACGCTTCGAAAAAAAATCTCTAGTACCTGAGTCAGAGTATCAAACACTAGGAACTTTCTCCCGAAACGTTTGGTGGACGCTGCATGCATGTCGTCACAACCAATTGAAGAGTGTAACTTCTAATTAGTCTATGGTATGTGCCATATTTGCAAAAATATATATTTTGCTTGAAAACGGTCGTAAGTGCAAACCCCAATGCATCTGAAAAGGGTCTATGTGCAAAAGCATACGTAGAGGCTTAAAACTCAAAAATCTGTAAGACATGCTCGACTATACTCCTTTGAAGCATCTGCCTGCTTTTGTCGATTTTCCCAACTTTAGCTTTTTGGCACTTAGACTAATTAGAAGTTACACTCATCAATTATAGAGGTGCAAGTAATGTCCACCAGTATCTGATCGTCTACAGTCTCTAAAGCGCTACATAGCATACCTAGCTGTCCTATAACCCGCATCCTCTGTATCACTCTGTATACATATTGAACCGTTTATGATACAGTGCCCGACAAAAGTTAGTTGAAACTGAAAATTTTCCACAAAAATTCTGAAAACATATATAAGGGTTTTTTAAATTATGATTCAAATGTATACAAAATATTCCTTGTTTAATGAACTTAAGTTTGTGATATTTATGAAAGTTTAAAAATCAGTACATTTTTAGGGCCGGTTTTACCAACACGGTATAGCGCTATACCGCGTTTATACCTCTTGGTAAAACCGGCCCTTAAAGAAGTAATTCATTTTCTAAAATTTCTGGTGTCAAAAGTCAGTTGAAATTATTGATATACATTGTTCTCAAAAACAGAAAAATATCGACTAATATTTGGTGTGTCCGCCTTTGTTTTGTAAACAGCTGCGAGTCACCGAGGCATCGATTCCACTAATTTCTGTAGAATATTTGGTGATAATTTCGACCACTGTTCTTGGATGCCCGCTTGAAGCGTGGTCTTACTGCTGCGTGTAGATTTAGGAATCCTGCGGTCTAATTCATCCCACAAATTTTCTATGGGGTTAAGGTCAGGTGACATTGAAGGCCAGTCAAGTACATTTATGTTATTATCTTGTAAATATTTCTTTGTTTTTCGAGCCGTATGTTTAGGGTCGTTGTCATGTTGGAAAATGAAATCGTTATCAAATCCCATAGCTTCGGCTGATTGAGACAAATGTTTTTCTAAAATCTCACAGTACCTCTCTGCTGTCATTATACCATCAATTATGTGCAGTTGTCCCACCCCGTACCAAGAAAAACATGCCCAAACCATTATACCGCCACCACCATATTTTACGGTCGGTTGCAAATATTGGTCTTGGAAAGGATTATCACCTAAACGTCGCCAAACCACTTTCCTGCGATTATTCCCGAATAGTTCGAACTTAGATTCATCAGTAAAAATTACACGTTTCCAAAAATTCACCCCTTTGTCGGCGTATTTTTGACAAAACTCAAATCGTTGTTTTTTATGGATAGAACGTAATAGTGGTTTTTTTCCTGCTACCATACTTTTGAAGCCTGCAGAGTGAATACGTCTTCGTACTG
This sequence comes from Xiphydria camelus, assembly GCA_963678675.1. NCBI lineage: Eukaryota > Metazoa > Arthropoda > Insecta > Hymenoptera > Xiphydriidae > Xiphydria > Xiphydria camelus. Next base: position 17,488,137 of record OY783194.1, read on the forward strand.
TACTTTCGGAGATCTCAGTACCGCTTTCTGCAAGTTTTTCTCGAATTTCCTCGGTTGTTATTTGAGGATTCTTCTTGCAAAGTCGTACTATCAACCGATCGGTCTTTGCAGTAGTGACTTTTGGACAGCCCGAGCGAGCTAAATCTGCAAGTGTTAACTCTGTTTCACTTTTTAAAACTATTTTTTTAACACCTCCTGGACTTATTCTATACAATCGTGCCACAGCACTGTAGTTTTTAAGGTTTTTATAGTCACAAACAAGTTTAACTCTTTCTGCAACACTCAATTTACGTCTTGAAGACATTATAAATGAAAAAACTTTGAATAAGTTGTAAGAAGTATAAAAACCATTCGCGTGCTACTTAGTTTTTCACAGTTCGTATTACATATAATGGATCACTAAAGAACAATACAATCTTTGGGAGATGAGCAATAATTAAGAATGCCTTCGTAGTGCACTCGTGGACCTCTCGTCACTCTCTGCTCAGTACCTGGGCCAACAGCACCTCCCTCTCCCTACTTCCTCTCCTTATGAGTCATTCAGTATTACAATGTTTATGTCCAAATCTCGGTATCGATACGGGAATGCTCGAGATGCTCTTACTACTCGAGCTCGAGTATGTCGATGTTTACGTGGCCAACTCTCGGCATCGCCTATACATCGAATATCGTTTAAATATTTATCCGTCTTAAAGGTAATTTTTAAAAATATTTTTGATAATTGTGAGTAAATTAAAGTAGTATCACTTGAGATTTAAAAATCGAAAATACGTGGGAACGGCTCAAATGTTACGCTTCAACTGACTTTTGACGGCGTGAATCGACCAATTTACTAATAAGTCGATGTTTATGTAAACAAGCGATAAGATCTCAGGCAGCGTTATTGACGTAGATTGTAGAGCGTTGAAAGGTGAAACCATTGCTATATTATTTATCATTCAAAAGTTTCAGTAAAGAGGCAGGCAAGCGCTTATATCCTATAGACATCAATTTCAACTAACTTTTGACGGGCACTGTATATTGTCACTTAAAATACAAGAGTAAACAACGCACGCACGATAATATCCAAAAAATACGAGTATAGTCGCGCGCATCGTTACTTACTCATACTTTGAGTAGCAGCTCAAATAACATAGGCCTGCGTTTCAATACCTTATAAAATGTGAATGGAATTTTTTAACTGATGTTGGGCATTTAAGTAATGCTGATTTCACAAATCAGGTTTTAGTATTTTTCTCACATAAGGTTTTTGAACAAAATAGTACCACAATGGAAAAAAAGTATGAATATTTATATACAGGGTGGACCAGGTTAAACGTCATTTTTTTATATGTGATAGAACAACAACAAAAAAGTAGACTCATAAGAAAATTTTTTTCAAAAATGTTTCCTAACAAAGATACAGGGTGTCAAAGTTTCGAAAAAAAAATGGTTTTCTCATCATAACTTCTAAACTACTTGATCGATTTCCATGAAGTTTCGCACACAGGCTAATGTAGAACAGCTCTAAGCAATAATTAAATAATTTTTGAAAATTCTCCAGTGGCGTAGATACTAGGGGCCGGTACCCCCATTTCCCCCTCCCAATCTTCGGCGCCACTGGATATTTTGCAAAGAAAATTTAATTATTGGATTCCCCGTTTAATTTAGAGGAAAAAATCACCCTCGCAAATTTTTGATTTATGGCTTCGTTTTTGAGATATTTATTTTAATTTATAAGGTTGCGAGCAGGCCAAAGCTAGGTTGAACTCCATTAATTGTGATATGTGATAAAGCAAAAAAAAAAATAGATTCTCATGAGAAAATTTTTTTCAAAAATGTTTCCTAACAGATATAGGGTGTCAAAGTTTCGAAAAAATGGTTTTCTCATCATAACTTCTAAACTATTTGATCGATTTCCATCAAATTTCGCACACAGGCTAATGTCGTACAGCTCTAAGTAATAATCAAATAATTTTAACAAATTCTCCAGTGGCGTAGATACTGGGGGCCTGTACCCCCCTTTCCCCCTTCCCAATCTTCGGCGCCACTGGATATTTTGCAAAGAAAATTTAATTATTGGATTTCCCGTTTAATTTAAAGAAAAAAATTCTCCTTGCAAATTTTTGATTTGTGACTTCGTTTTTGAGATATTTATTTAAATTTATAGGGTTTCGAGCAGGCTAAACGTTATGATTGAACCGCCAAGAAAATACAATATGAGAGGCCAAAACTGTTTTTGACATTTTATTACTGACTAGACATACATCAAAGATACAAAAAAAAGCTAATCAACAATTAAATTATGTTTTACAATAGTTCTCAAAATGGAATCCACCGACCTCAATGCATTTTTGAGCTCTTCTGGCCACGGAATTAATTGCCGCTAAGACTTGAGGACGGTTTCTCTTCAGTTGACGGCACGCCTCTTCAATACGTCCCACCAAATCAAAAATTTGCAAGGGTGATTTTTTTCTTTAAATTAAACGGGGAATCCAATAATTAAATTTTCTTTGCAAAATATCCAGTGGCGCCGAAGATGGGGAAGGGGGAATGGCGGGTACCGGCCCCCAGTATCTACGCCACTGGAGAATTTTTTAAAATTATTTAATTATTACTTAGAGCTGTACGATATTAGCCTGTGTGCGAAATTTCATGGAAATCGATCAAGTAGTTTAGAAGTTATGATGAGAAAACCATTTTTTTTTCGAAACTGACACCCTATATTTGTTAGGACATTTTTGAAAAAAATTTTCTCATGAGAATCTATTTTTTTTTGTTGCTCTATCACATATCACAATTGAGGCTCCCGATGCAAGAACCGGTCGAGCGGTCGAAAACGCTTAAAAGTATTGTCCACTTCGGAAAAGTGGCTGATGGAAAAAAAGTTGAGAAATATAAAAATATAAAAATACGTACTTATAGAGGGCTCAAATACGCATATTTTAGTGTAATTTTACTTTTCTAACTTTTGTGGTTTTTAAGAAAAAAATTAAAAACTATTGAATTTCGATCACTCAAAATCGACGATTTTCAATCTACTTTTAAAACATACATCGCCATATCTCGAAAAATTATGTACGAAACGTCACAATTTTTTTTTTCTCGAACTTATTACACCCAAGCGATGCCAAAAAATTAACAAGCACCGCGAGAAAGATTCATTGTTTATAAATAATCACTGTATAATTATTTAACGAAAAAGTCGAAGTTTCAAAATTTTCGACCTGTGGGAAACATTTTTCTATTTATTCTTACGACAAAGTGTAAGCGAGAAAGTTGTAGATAGATGTTTTATGAAGTTTTCTACGAAAAATAGGGAAGATTTAGTGACATTTCACGGGTTTTACGATAGTTCATGTATAAAGCGTGCGATCTGCGTTCGCTCGATTCTCGCGCTCTGCGCTGCCGTTGCAACAGCGCTGGAATTCAATACCGTCTTGCCGGCAAAGCAAGACGACACATGTATTTTACATCGCCAAAAATAAATCATTTCAAATTTTGATTTGAATAATTTAGGTCTTGACGTCAATTTGTTTGTCAAATCGTGTCTCGCTTCTACAGCCGTGGGGGCGTGCGAAGACAAAGAAAACGTTGCACATTTTTCTAACTGCGCGGCGTGCGTTTATCGGCTAGTCTCGACTTATTGAGACGTGAAAAGCAACTATTTCATAATATTAAAGGGAAAAACTTCTCATTCTCCTTTCGACGTTCAGTCGGATACGTTCGTTGGTTTTATCTTCTGTAAAACAACGTAATTTTCCTAATCTGTTTTTACGTTATACAGTATTTTAAGTAATAACATTATTCAGTTTTCACGAAATAAATGATAAGATAAAAATTTATCAACAACGCCTGATTTCATCTTGTAATACTACAAAACCCATAAACATATAGCCAAATTATTTTGAAAATTCAATAGTACGAATATTATGTTATATCGACATTTTGTACAATATGTATCGTTCATATTATCAAAAAGATTTAATATTATGTCTAAATACAATATTTACGCAAGCGCACCTAGATTATTCAAATCAAAATTTGAAATGATTTATTTTTGGCGATGTAAAATACATGTGTCGTCTTGCTTTGCCGGCAAGACGGTATTGAATTCCAGCGCTGTTTCAGCGCAGAGCGCAAGAATCGAGCGAACGCGGATCGCGCGCTTTATACATGAACTATCGTAAAACCCGTGAAATGTCACTAAATCTTCCCTATTTTTCGTAGAAAACTTCATAAAACATCTATCTACAACTTTCTCGCTTACACTTTGTCGTAAGAATAAATAGAAAAATGTTTCCCACAGGTCGAAAATTTTGAAACCGACTTTTTCGTTAAATAATTATACAGTGATTATTTATAAACAATGAATCTTTCTCGCGGTGCTTGTTAATTTTTTGGCATCGCTTGGGTGTAATAAGTTCGAGAAAAAAAAAATTGTGACGTTTCGTACATAATTTTTCGAGATATGGCGATGTATGTTTTAAAAGTAGATTGAAAATCGTCGATTTTGAGTGATTGAAATTCAATAGCTTTTTAATTTTTTTCTTAAAAACCACAAAAGTTAGAAAAGTAAAATTACACTAAAATATGCGTATTTGTGCCCTCTATAAGTACGTATTTTTATATTTTTATATTTCTCAACTTTTTTTCCATCAGCCACTTTTCCGAAGTGGACAATACTTTTAAGCGTTTTCGACCGCTCGACCGGTTCTTGCATCGGGAGCCTCAATTAATGGAGTTCAACCTAGCTTTGGCCTGCTCGCAACCCTATAAATTAAAATAAATATCTCTCAAAAACGAAGCCATAAATCAAAAATTTGCAAGGGTGATTTTTTTCTCTAAGTTAAACGGGGAATCCAATAATTAAATTTTCTTTGCAAAATATCCAATGGCGCCGAAGATTGGGAGGGGGAAAGGGGGGTACCGGCCCCTAGTATCTACGCCACTGGAGAATTTTTAAAAGTTATTTAATTATTGATTAGAGCTGTTCTACATTAGCCTGTGTGTGCGAAACTTCATGGAAATCGATCAAGTAGTTTAGAAGTTATGATGAGAAAACCATTTTTTTCGAAACTTTGACACCCTGTATCTTTGTTAGGAAACATTTTTGAAAAAAATTTTCTTATGAAAGTCTACTTTTTTTTAATTGTTCTCACATATAAAAAAAATGACGTTTAACCTGGTCCACCCTGTATATTTAGGATAGACTAAAACAATCATAATAAAATCAAAAAAGTTTTATATAAAGTGCATAACGAAACTGATAGAACTAAGGTCTATTTATTCCCAAGATAGACTAGATATAAACAATGCCACTGCGTGATCACTACGTGAGCAGGTGGGCTATCCGCGCGCTTCTGCGTGCCGCTGCATATCTTGCCGGCGAAACGTGTTTTGACAGGTTTCGAATACAGTTTCGTTAATCAAGTGAACGCGGCGTGAATTTCTTTTGGTCGTGTCTATCTTGGGAATAAATAGACTTTAGACAGACAACATCTATTTGAATACCATATCGACACTAAATTACATCGCGCGTTCAAGACATTGTTATAAATCGAGTGTATCAAGCCAGGGAATCCCCGACTTGTCCGGTTACTTCTGGTAAATCCTCAATAGATGTGAAATTTAAAACGAAATTTCAAGGCGTATCTCACAGTTTCCGAACAAAAGGAACGAATATAATTTAATTTGCTTGGAATATTTAAAGATAATACCTAAATATTGTGGTTTGCAAAAAAACGTTACGTGATAGAAGCAAAATTGGGTTCGTTCAGTTCATTATAAGTCCTAATTAGGCGAAAAAAATAAAAATAGCTTGATCACAATTTTTCGCAGACCTGTGTAATAGACCATTAAAAAGATACACATTTCAAATGATACCTTTTAAAAAATAAGAAAGCAAAAACACATCATTTTGAAAATAAAAGATAGCGGGTGACATTAGTATAAGCGAAATAATAAATAAATAAATAAATATATATATATATATATCTTCCACGCAATAATGTATTCGATATAATTGAAGTCGCCGTTTTTGGTCTGTTTTAACTGATTTTTCATGGAAATTGGACGTGATAGAGGAATTTTAAAAGCAAAGTTGTTTTCCACAAACAAAAATTACATTGGAAATCATTGGTTTTTTTTTGAGCCAAACAGTTAATTTATTTTTGTTTTCCTGTGTTGTACGGTCAAAAAATAACCTCCATTTTTTATCATAATTCTGTACCTTCAACAGCAATAGCAACGTGTGCAAGAGGAATGCTATCATCTCGAACACGTATTTCTGACCCCGTATAGCGGCATGGAATTGTTATATCAGGAATTTCATCATAGTTAGGTCCACTCATCTTTCCAAAATATTTGTCAGCTAATTTAACCAATTCAGCATGATCAACGCCACCGGAACCAGACAAGACAAACCTAGAAACAGAATTATAATAATATAAACTAGGGGCATCCGCCCCCTGCTCGCTTCGCTCGCCAACCCCCGGGGGGCTATCGCCCCCGCGTCGCTATCGCGGCGCTCCCCCAAGTTTGTTGGGGACGGCGGTCGGTCAACGGACTTATCTCGCGACGCTTCGCGTCGTTCGAATTCGACAAAACGCCGGCCAAACGGATAGACGGGCCTAGGGTAATGGAATGCAGGATAAGATGAAAAGAAGTATGAATTTCTCTCTATTCTATAAAATAGTTTTTCGGATCGACGCTCTCCACCCTGCCTCACTTAGCTTTCTCGACCGTGCCCCATTCCACCGCTCTCGATCGTCCGTGGCACTGTTTAATTATGAGACGACGCAGTGTCGCATCTCCACTAAGAGGACGAAAGAAAGAAACCAGTCAACCACTAAGAGAACGAAAGAAAGAAGCCACCCGTATGTCCTTTTAGTTAGTTCCCTGGAGAGTGTGAAAGAGTTTCTTCCAAGCGCATTCGGATAAAGAATATTTTTTGTAGTGAGTGCTTTTACTTAATTCCAAACTCCCATTTCCTACGTCAATGAATACTGAACATTTTTTCGTGTGTATTAATTTATAATTATTATTATATATGGCAGAAACCGGACAAAAGAAATACATTTCTTGAGGAGTGGTGGAGTAGGAGGAAGAGGTGGTGGCGGAGGAGGAGGAGGAGAAGGAGGAGGACATAAGTTGTCGTAGAGTTTTTTCCATCATGGTAATAGAAGCCGACGATATGTAATAATCTACTCGGCTCTGCTCGGCTGCTCGGCTGGCTTGCACCGCACCGATCGACGATCGATAGCATACTCCATCCCATTGGCGGCCGACGCATGGTGGGGGGACGCCCTGATAGGCGATAGGTTGACAGTTGCGTCAGTGGGCGATTGGTGGGAGGTTTCGGGTCGGCTGTCGACCCGAAAAACTTTTTTATAGAATAGAGAGGTCTTTTCAAATAAAAAATGTGTGCAATTAGTAAAAGATCTATAGGTACTTTTGGAGCTATCGTAATTAAAACAGCAGTTCCAAAAATTATGGATATATGAATATGCAATTATTCGATTATCATTTAATAATGTACTATTTTACGAACCATTCGATTTTGGATAAGAGTTCACTAAAAAATCCTAATTTTGTTAAAGGTTATTCAATACCAGTCACTCAATTTTCTATAAAGAGCTCTGATTGCCAGTTTTTTTCCCTGGGGGATACGTGCGAGGTGAAAAATTACTCCGGGCTTTTTATTTCGGCTGCTTCTCATACATAACATCACAAAATAAGTACCGCTCTCGGAGATATATGTCGAAAATACATTAACCCTTTGCACTTAGAGGCGACTCTCAGTCGCCACGGCGTTTCATGCGGCAACTCGAATGGCAAGTGAGAGGCGACAATCTTTATTTATGCTAAATTTCGTAGTAACAAAAAATTCGTAATACTAGAATACTTAATCTTACAAAATTATATTCTTAAAGGTGTAAATATAGATAAACTATTGAAATATAACGTTTTTGTAAGTTAATTTGCATATAAGATCATTGTATGGTACCTGTAAGACACTCGTCACATTTGCGAAAATCGCCTCGAATTGCTACCTCGCCCGGCCGAAAAAGTCGTCGAGCGCAAAGGGTTAACCTTCAGTTCAGTACATCGATGGTTCCCGTATAAAAACTCACATGTAAGTTATTACCGTAAAACGGGGCTACTTGATAAAACTTTTTGGAAACTTCATTCTGGCAGCACCATAGCATATACTTTTTTACAAAATCAAAAATATTGCAGTTAACTTTCAAGCCTAAGGAAGCTCCTACAATATTTGAAAAAAATCGGGAGCCCTCTAGTTTTGCAAAAAAAATGAAGGGGTTATTTCCAAGTCGCCCCGTGACGGGGCAACTTGAAAATTAGCAAAGAATCGCTATTGTTTTCATGTATGTGCGGTGCTGAGGCGAAATAAAAATAAATAAAATTTTTTTAAATGTGCTTGTAACGTGCTTAAAATTTGGTATCTTCTTCGGTAAAAAAAAATGATCCACTTGTCAGAGGCACTGGGCACCAGAAGTATTCATACCTTAAAAGTCTTTGTTTTCTTACCTGATATTCACCAATTTTTAAAATCAAAGTAGAACACAGAATAACAGTCAAAGCACCAGTGATGTATTAGCTGCAGTATACTAGAACTAACAAGGGGAGGGCTCGACCCATGGGACACCGACTTGAACGGCGTTTTGGTTAAACGGTAGCCAAAAGGGCCACAAACAATCCCCTAAAGCGGTTGCTGCCAATGCGGCTTTGTTTATTTATAAACAGTATTTTAGTTTTTACGCTGCCGGGGACCGGACGATAGTGGTCTGATTTTAAATGACAGTTTCCACAGCGGCGCGGTGGCGCAGTGGTTAAGGGTAAGTCTTACCACGCGGTGGATTCGGGTTCGATTCTTGCTGCGGGCAATTTTTTTTTTTTTTTCGTTTTATTTATTTCTATATTGTGAAATAGTAATTTCTCTATTGCAGATAAAAAAAAATGTCCTGAAAAAATTAATTTTAAAGAGGAAATGAAAATGGGAAAAATCATCAAACGAAAAATATTTTCTAGTATTAAATGTTTTTGATTTATTCTTATTTCTATATAATATATAATTTAATTATCGAAGGAAAAACGTGTTTTTTACATTCAATTATAATTTATTATTTATACTTATACAAAAATATTTAATCGCTTTTGTCGATTTCTGACTCGGATAAAGACTCTGATGCGATATGTTTACAATTTTTTGGGTGATACTTATCATAAAAACATGCAAAGGAAACATGTTCTTCGCCCAAGAACATTTAGTAAAAGACACATTTGAATATTCACATTTCTTTTTTGCAAGAGTCAAGGGCACAAACCTCATTAACATTATCTAATCTAATCATATGCTTGGTTTGCGTCAAAACTCACGGATGAACGGCCGTTATTTATTAATGTTAATGAGGTTTGTTTCCCCTTGACTCTTGCAAAAAAGAAATGTGAATGTTCAAATGTGTCTTTTACTAAATATTCTTGATGCGAAGAACATGTTTGCTTTGCATGTTTTTATGATAAGTATCACCCAAAAAATTGTAAACATAGCGCATCAGAGTCTTCATCCGAGTCAGAAACCGACAAAAGCGATTAAATATTTTTGTATATTAGTATAAATATAAATAATAAATTATAATTGAATGTAAAAAACACGTTTTTCCTTCGATAATTAAATTATATATATATATATATACATATATAGTGTTAATGCACTGCTTGATGTGTGGATGGACAAATAAATAAGGCTTTCAGTCTTCCCTCGTTTAGCACTATTAACTTTATTCTTTTACACTCCCTCTCTACAACGTCCACTTAGTCCAGTAAAATTTCCGTTTAAATCGAAAATTGTGACGTAATGGTGAAAACTTGACAAAAGCTATGTTTTGATGTTATTAATAGAGGGATCATGTTAAAAGAAGTATCACCCCCCGGCGACGGCTGTAAAAAATGTATTTATTGTTGAAAAATCGGTTCTTCGCTGATATTTTGAAAAATACGTGACTTATTGAAAAATAGCTTAGACAAAAGTTGTAGATAATGAAATTATCTACAAAAAAGATTATTACATTTTTACTATATCTTTAACCACTAAGAAACTAGGACCTCCAGATGAGTAGGAATTTTCAAATATTCATAACAAATGCAAAAGTTAAAATTTTTACAATTTTTCTTTCTACAACTTGTCTAGAAAAATGTCATCTTTTTTCCTAGCGAAACCGAATTTTTTTTTTCAGTGTTGTTTAACACTAATTGATGTTTAAAGTTGTCAATTTCTCAATTCACATCGAAATGTACAATAAAAAAATGTTTTAATTATACCATCGTTTATTTCGCATTCTTTCTGAAAGAAAAGATAGATAGCAATTGAACGTATCTTGCCTGGTTTGTAAGATATGCTCAATTGAAAAGAAGGGAGATTTATGCGATGAGCACCACTAGCTTGAGACAGACATATAGTGTCGCACCATTCTCACTCTCGTCGCCCTGACGTTTGTGTGCGCGCGCTGCTGCAGTTGTCTGCGAGTGTCAGTGAGACAGAGGGTTGCTCTAAGCGTTTTGGAGTAACTTATGCTCCCTTGCAGGATAGACGAAAATCGGAAGGCCGTTTTCGTAGCATCGCGACCATGAATACAGCTAGTAGCCAAGGCAATATGAATTATCTTATTTCCATTATCTTCTTTCCAGCGCCTCCTAGGTAAAATGTAGATTTATAAAAATTGTAGAGGATACGATTCTCTACAAGTTTTGTTTAACATTTTTTCTCTCAAACAAATAATTTCAGAGTTACGCTTAACTAAACTAGAGCACTTTTCCTACAGTTGCATTACGTACCCTTTTCAATCCGATTCTTTGGCATTATCTTCTTTCCATCGCCTCCTAGGTAAGAGGTAGTTACATAAAAATTATAGAGGAGACAATTCTCTACAAGTTTTGTTTCACATTTTTTTCTCTCAAATAAATAATTTCAGAGTTACGCTTAAGTAAACTGGAGCACTTTTCTTACAGTTGCATTCACGTACCCTTTTCAATCCGATTCTTTGGCATTATCTTCTTTCCATCGTCTCCTAGGTAAGAGGTAGTTATATAAACATTATAGAGGAGACAATTCTCTACAAGTTTTGTTTAACATTTTTTTCTCTTAAACAAATCATTTCAGAGTTACGCTAAAGTAACCTAGAGCACTTTTCTTACAGTTGCATTACGTACCCTTTTCAATCCGATTCTTTGGCATTATCTTCTTTCCATCGCCTCCTAGGTAAGAGGTAGTTACATGAAAATTATAGAGAAGACAATTCTCTACAAGTTTTGTTTAACATTTTTTCTCTCAAACAAATAATGTCAAAGTTACGCTTAAGTAAACTGGAGCGCTTTTCTTACAGTTGCATTCACGTCCACCCTTTTCAATCCGCTTCTTTGGTATTATCTTCTTTTCATCGCCTCCTAAGTAAGAGGTAGTTACATAAAAATTATACAGGAGACAATTCTCTACAAGTTTGTTTAATATTTTTTTCTCTCAAACAAATAATTTCAGAGTTACGCTTAAGTAAACTGGAGCACTTTTCTTACAGTTGCATTCACGTACCCTTTTCAATCCGATTCTTTGGCATTATCTTCTTTCCATCGCCTCCTAGGTAAGAGGTAGTTACATGAAAATTATAGAGTAGACAATTCTTTACAAGTTTTGTTTAACATTTTTTTCTCTCAAACAAATAATTTCAGAGTTACGCTTAAGGGGGAAAGCCACTGTGATGACCGGAAAATGTAGAATAACTTTGTGAATTTTTTCTGATTAAAATAAAAAACGAGGGAAAAAACTTTTACAACTACATGAAGGTACATATATTTTAGTATATTAGAAAAAAAAAAAGCAATACATAATATCAATAAACTACACAATAATACGCGATGCCGTAAAGCTTCTCTGAAAAATGTTTGGCGCATGGGCGCCATTGCTGTGTCCGAATGGTATATCCAAACCAAAAAAATCAATTATTTTCTTAAACTACACGAGTCTAGCTTCAGTTAAGCGTACGGATTTATAAAAATTTTAATTTTTAACAAAGTAACGCATGTTTAAAGATAGAACTTCGAAATTTAGAGAAAAATTGCTCAGTTTTTTAATTATATCTCAACAAGTAATCGCTTAATCGAAAAAATCATACGCTTAACTGAAGATAATTCTTTTAAAAATATTCTGTGAAAATTTCAAGGTAATCGGATAAAAATTGACTGAGTTATGATGGCGCCCAGTTGGAAAAATGTAGTTTCGAGATAAAAGCCTTTAAAACCGCGCGGTCAAGTTCGAGCGTATGCGCTTACTCACACAAAACCTTTCATAACTCCATAAAATTTTCGAATTTCGGTTTGAAACTTAGGGAACAGATTCTTGAAACCTCGAACATTAAGAAAATGTAAAAATAAAAAAATCTATTTTTTGAACATATCACAGTGGCTTTCCCCCTTAAGTAAACTAGAGCGCTTTTCTTACAGTTGCATTACGTACCCTTTTAAATCCGATTTGTTGGCATTATCCCCTTTCTATCGCCTCCTAGGTAAAAGGTAGTTACATGAAAATTATAGAGGAGACAATTCTCTACAAGTTTTGTTTTACATTTTTTTCTCTCAAACAAATAATTTCAGAGTTACGTTTAAGTAAACTAGAGCACTTTTCTTACAGTTGCATTACGTACCCTTTTCAATCCGATTCTTTGGCATTATCTTCTTTCCAGCACCTCCTCGGTAAGAGGTAGTTACATAAAAATTATAGAGGAGATAATTCTCTACAAGTTTTGTTTGGCAATTTTTTTCTGAAACAAATAATTTCAGAGTTGCGCCTAAGTAAACCAGAGCGTTTTCCTTACAATTGCATTCACGTACCCTTTTCACTCTCAACTTCGCTAATTACTGATTCATTATGTTTTCATAATCAATTGTACTCGTTTAAACACCACCATGAGATAGAGTAAACGGCGCGTTTTTTTTTAACATAGTTTCCCCAGTAGGCCTATTCCACATCTGTCGTTCTAGTGTGCAGTTTTCCAAACTAGTTCGTATTGTTTTGTTTAATTTTAATTCTGAATGAAATAATTGCAAAGCGTGAAATTTGAACATTAGATATTTGAAGCAGAAATTATGTATTTTTATCTAAAGCATAGAGAAATCGATAATTCGACAGCGTTAAACGTTGGAATATTATTGTATTTGTGGTGGTTAGGAACAAAACAAGAAAAGGAATTTTAGATTCGGAAGCAGTCGGACATCGGAATATTTCTGGAAGAACTACTGGAATATTATTTGTTTTAGATGCATAACATTATTAGTACTCAAAATCGACTTCCATAAAGTGAACATCGTCATCACTTCCATGTCCACCAGTTTCAGCAAACATTTCTACATCTTCCAAATTCGGTTGCATTTCTTCATCTTCTGAATCTGTGTCTTCAGAATCATCCAGCGTGAAATTTTTACAGGTTTGACCGTTGCAATTCTTACAAACATGAGTGCAATGGAGGCCACTCCTCTTACAACGACATCTACTTGTGGCACAGTCACCTTTACAACCATACAAGATCTGAAAATGAGAAAACATTCAATTAAAATTTTCATGAAAAAGGGTGGAAAATTATTGGATAATCTTTGTTGCACTACTTTTCTTTGATAACATGAAGATAAATGTAGGGAAAAAAATTATTTATATCTTTTTGTAGGAGCCTCACAAATTAATTACCTTTTTGAGCAACTCTTTCGGAGCTAATTCTGCACGTTGAATCACTGGAAGGAGCATTATGGTGGTTCTCCTCCATCCCCAATCCTCAGCGTTTAATTCTCGTCCTTGCTATGTTTGAACTTGGTAAAACACCCTCTTCGTATGTTCATGAAGTGCAGATGGAGTTGGTGGTAATGAGAAGCCAGTGACATTTTCTTCTTGGCGGTGGTAACAAGTGATACAAAAAGCTTATATCGCATTTCATTAATAGGTTCCTTGTCGCGATCATTTGTTGAATATAAGTGCTATATAACTTCCTCAGCGATGGGATATAAATAGATACAGATTTCTGCAGAGCTGGATTTTTTCTAGTATTTTGAACATACTTCTCTTCCCTTTTTATTATCCAGCACTTGTATTCAACAAATGTGATCGCGACAAGGAACCTATTAATGAAATGCGATATAAGCTTTTTGTATCACTTGTTACCACCGCCAAGAAGAAAATGTCACTAGCTTCTCATTACCACCAACTCCATCTGCACTTCATGAACATACCAAGAGGGTGTATTACCAAGTTCAAACATAGCAAGGACGAGAATTAAACGCTGAGGATTGGGGATGGAGGAGAACCACCATAATGCTCCTTCCAGTGATTCAACGCGCAGAATTAGCTCCGAAAGAGTTGCTCAAAAAGGTAATTAATTTTTGTGGCTCCTACAAAAAGATATAAATAATTTTTCTTCCTACATTTATCTTCATGTTATCGAAGAAAAGTAGTGCAACAAAGATTATCCAATAATTTTCCACCCTTTTTCATGAAAATTTTAATTGAATGTTTTCTCATTTTCAGATCTTTTACGGTTGTAAAGGTGACTGTGCCACAAGTAGATGTCGTTGTAAGAGAAGTGGCCTCCATTGCACTCATGTTTGTAAGAATTGCAACGGTCAAACCTGTAAAAATTTCACGCTGGATGATTCTGAAGACACAGATTCAGAAGATGAAGAAATGCAACCGAATTTGGAAGATGTAGAAATGTTTGCTGAAACTGGTGGACATGGAAGTGATGACGATGTTCACTTTATGGAAGTCGATTTTGAGTACTAATAATGTTATGCATCTAAAACAAATAATATTCCAGTAGTTCTTCCAGAAATATTCCGATGTCCGACTGCTTCCGAATCTAAAATTCCTTTTCTTGTTTTGTTCCTAACTACCATAAATACAATAATATTCCAACATTTAACGCTGTCGAATTATCGATTTCTCTATGCTTTAGATAAAAATACATAATTTCTGCTTCAAATATCTAATGTTCAAATTTCACGCTTTGCAATTATTTCATTCAGAATTAAAATTAAATAAAACAATACGAACTAGTTTGGAAAACTGCACACTAGAACGACAGATGTGGAATAGGCCTACTGGGGAAACTATGTTAAAAAAAAACGCGCCGTTTACTCTATCTCATGGTGGTGTTTAAACGAGTACAATTGATTATGAAAACATAATGAATCAGTAATTAGCGAAGTTGAGAGTGAAAAGGGTACGTGAATGCAATTGTAAGAAAAACGCTCTGGTTTACTTAGGCAACTCTGAAATTATTTGTTTCAGAAAAAAATTGCCAAACAAAACTTGTAGAGAATTATCTCCTCTATAATTTTTATGTAACTACCTCTTACCGAGGAGGTGCTGGAAAGAAGATAATGCCAAAGAATCGGATTGAAAAGGGTACGTAATGCAACTGTAAGAAAAGTGCTCTAGTTTACTTAAACGTAACTTTGAAATTATTTGTTTGAGAGAAAAAAATGTAAAACAAAACTTGTAGAGAATTGTCTCCTCTATAATTTTCATGTAACTACCTCTTACCTAGGAGGCGATGGAAAGAAGATAATGCTAAAGAATCGGATTGAAAAGGGTACGTAATGCAACTGTAAGAAAAGTGCTCTAGGTTACTTAAGCGTAACTCTGAAATTATTTGTTTAAGGGCCGGTTTTACCAACAGGTATAAACGCGGTATAGCGCTATACTGAGAATAACCATAAGGCTTATTGCTGGTTATTCTCAGTATAGCGCTATACCGCGTTTATACCGTGTTGGTAAAACCGGCCCTAAGAGAAAAAAATGTTAAACAAAACTTGTAGAGAATTGTCTCCTCTATAATGTTTATATAACTACCTCTTACCTAGGAGACGATGGAAAGAAGATAATGCCAAAGAATCGGATTGAAAAGGGTACGTGAATGCAACTGTAAGAAAAGTGCTCCAGTTGACTTAAGCGTAACTCTGAAATTATTTGTTTGAGAGAAAAAAATGTGAAACAAAACTTGTAGAGAATTGTCTCCTCTATAATTTTTATGTAACTACCTCTTACCTAGGAGGCGATGGAAAGAAGATAATGCCAAAGAATCGGATTGAAAAGGGTACGTAATGCAACTGTAGGAAAAGTGCTCTAGTTTAGTTAAGCGTAACTCTGAAATTATTTGTTTGAGAGAAAAAAATGTTAAACAAAACTTGTAGAGAATCGTATCCTCTACAATTTTTATAAATCTACATTTTACCTAGGAGGCGCTGGAAAGAAGATAATGGAAATAAGATAATTCATATTGCCTTGGCTACTAGCTGTATTCATGGTCGCGATGCTACGAAAACGGCCTTCCGATTTTCGTCTATCCTGCAAGGGAGCATAAGTTACTCCAAAACGCTTAGAGCAACCCTCTGTCTCACTGACACTCGCAGACAACTGCAGCAGCGCGCGCACACAAACGTCAGGGCGACGAGAGTGAGAATGGTGCGACACTATATGTCTGTCTCAAGCTAGTGGTGCTCATCGCATAAATCTCCCTTCTTTTCAATTGAGTATATCTTACAAACCAGGCAAGATACGTTCAATTGCTATCTATCTTTTCTTTCAGAAAGAATGCGAAATAAACGATGGTATAATTAAAACATTTTTTTATTGTACATTTCGATGTGAATTGAGAAATTGACAACTTTAAACATCAATTAGTGTTAAACAACACTGAAAAAAAAAAATTCGGTTTCGCTAGGAAAAAAGATGACATTTTTCTAGACAAGTTGTAGAAAGAAAAATTGTAAAAATTTTAACTTTTGCATTTGTTATGAATATTTGAAAATTCCAACTCATCTGGAGGTCCTAGTTTCTTAGGGGTTGAAGATAGAGTAAAAATGTAAGAATCTTTTTTGTAGATAATTTCATTATCTACAACTTTTGTCTAAGCTATTTTTCAATAAGTCACGTATTTTTCAAAATATCAGCGAAGAACCGATTTTTCAACAATAAATAAATTTTTTACAGCCGTCGCCGGGGGGTGATACTTCTTTTAACATGTTCCCTCTGTTAATAACATCAAAACATAGCTTTTGTCAAGTTTTCACCATTACGTCACAATTTTCGATTTAAACGGAAATTTTACTGGACTACACTGGCTTTGGTGGCTATTGCACTGCGACTACCGTTGTTCGGTCGCTCTGTCGACTCGACGCGTCACTCACTCTCTCTCTCTCGTTCTCTACGTCGATAAAGTAATGATCTTACTTATCGACGCTACACGCTTTGAACTACTCCAACATATACCGTATGTCCCACTCTGTACGGGCCAGTTTGAAGTTACCTTCGGGGAGGCTTGGTCGGTACTTGAGTCATTTAATACCGGTAGAAGTCGAGTCGGTAGTTAGAGTTGGTATCAATTCGGGTGATCGAAGCGTCTAACTTTGAAATTATGAATTTGTGAATAATGGAAATTACTCACTATTATTCACAAATTCATAATTTCGAGATTAGACGCTTCGATCTCCCGAATTGACACCAACTCTAACTACCGACTCGACTTCTACCGGTATTAAATGTTTCGATTACCGACCAAGCCTCCCCGAAGGTAACTTCAAACTGGCCCGTACAGAGTGGGACATACGGTAGAAATAAGAATAAATCAAAAACATTTAATACTAGAAAATATTTTTCGTTTGAATGATTTTTCCCGTTTTCATTTCCTCTTTAAAATTAATTTTTTCAGCACTTTTTTATATTTGCAATAGAAATGACTATTTCACAATATAGAAATAAATAAAACGAAAAAAAAAACTGCCCGCAGCAAGAATCGAACCCGCGAGTCACCGCGTGGTAAGACTTACCCTTAACCACTACGCCACCGCGCCGCTGTGGAAACTGTCGTTTAAAATCAGACCACTATCGTCCGGTCCGGCAGCGTAAAAACTAAAATACTATTTATAAATAAACGAAGCCGCATTGACAACAACCGCTTTAGGGGGTTGTGTGTGACCCTTTTGGCTACTGTTTAACCAAAACGCCGTTCAAATCGGTGTCCCATGGGTCGAGCCCTCCCCTTGTTAGTGCGAGAACGGATAAGTTTACTACCAACCGATAAGCGGCATCACCTGTTTATGACAAGGGCTGCCGAAATTTTCAAGTCACCCCGCTATTTTCAAGTAGCCCCGTTTTACGGTACATGATTATTTCCAGCAGAGCAATTTATTATTCCGCGCGAGAACTTATGATACTATAGTTTTTACTGTTTTTGACAAGTTACAAAAAGATTAGTTTATTTTATAAAAGTTTTAATGACCATCTTCGCTTTCATGAGTTATCTAAGACAACATTTATAGCTCGTTTAATTTTAAGTTCGAAAAAAATATTCTACTAGTTTTTTGTATAATAAAGTTCCACGTTTATCCGATAATAATAATATGCTTACTTAAGGATACAGTACCACACTTTGAGTCTACATAATTCTAAATATAAAACTATAAAATAGAGCTGGTCGATTACTCATTACCTATAAACTTTGGGTTAAATTATATAGAATACTTATTTGATGATCGTATTTCAATCTATAAAAAAGTTCTCTATCAATATAGGCCAAAAGTCTATAGGAAATGAGATGATATAGTGTTTCAAGTGAATACTACAGTGAGTGGAACAACCTTTGTAGACTTTCTGTAATATTCAGATTTAAATACTCCTCCTCGCCCATTATAAACTATTATATCCCTTAGATTTTCATATAAAGTGTATAGAGAACTACCGTATTATATAACAAATCATAATAAAAAAATTGCGATATTAGCAGAATCAATGTAGGGTACAATTTAATCCCGTATGAATACTAACGAGATTTTTACGAGAGCGCGTCTGTCAGGGTCAAAAGAAAGTTTGTTGTTACATTGTCTCAACAAATTGATCTCTCGTCATTCTCAAATGCGTTTGGCATATTAATGAAATTAATACACGGTTATGGAAAATAAAATCTAAGAATAGCGAATTATTACAAGTATTACTTTTTTCTCTTTTTAGAGAAACGTCTCTTTCCGAAAGATCTGCAATACAACTGTGCTTCAGGTAAAGGCGATCAATGGCTTGCCGCGTTTACGTACTATCACACAAAACTACCACTTTTGATTTCTGCATGCGCGCGGATATGTACCATGCTACAGTATGCACTGAACGAAAATAAAACTCTCCAGATAAAAATTGCTTTCCACGCTGTTATATCTGTGTCCTGTGGGGGATCTAAGGGAAATATGAATGACTTGGCGTGATGGATGAGTGTGAGTAGAGTGGACTAGGAGACAGTTCAGCTGAAGAGTGGGGAGAACACTGCCGGCAGGGAAATCAAATCATTATTTTCATTTACTGTATTTTATGAGGCTGTCAGGAATGAGAGGCATATCTAGAATAAAATAAATGAGGTTGGCCGCGGTAAAATTCATGAAGCTTTAGCTGTATTTTCTCCATTACAAAATTATTTCCGACAATTGGAAATAATGATGCACGCAGTCTATCATGTGTAAATACGGCGTGTTTTTGAGGAAGCTTAATAGGAAGTACGCAAGTGCGATAGAGAACATGTGGCGTGTGCATAAGAACCTCTCTGTCGCACGAACTCCGACTGGACAAGTCTAAGAAAATGTGCGACAAAGAGGCTTTTATGCACTCGCCACATGTTCACTTTCGCATTCGTGAATCTCCTATGTCAAGTTTTCTCGAAAACACGTCATAAACTTACACAGCATATGCGCGATTTCATGGAGCATAAAAGATGTGCCAATGAGAACTCGACTGCAGCAGCAATGAACGCACAAGATCATCCTTCGTGTACGCTCTTTGATTTTATACATAATATGTTTATTGCATGAAGTCGTGTGCAATTTGTATATACTTATACAAGAAAACAGCCGATCCTGTATGCAAATTGTTCCGATTCTCATTATAAAATATCATGATGATACAAGCTAAATAACAATAAAACGATTAGAATTAAAGTATTCATGTACCTGGTGGGGCCATAGTGGTTCTTAACGTATTTAACAAGGTCATCCCTAGAAATGCTCTTGATGTTCTTAGTGGGTCCAAGAATCGTTCTCCCTAATGGTGTACCTTGGTAAGCTGTGGCGTGTAGGTGGTCAAATACCACTTCCTGAAGATTTGTTTCAACCTCTTGCATTTCTCGCAAAATTACACCACGCTCTCTTTCGATTTCACTCTCGCCAAGTTTAGAGTTTTGAATAATATCGCTGAGAATTTCAATAGCTTTTGGAACGTCTTGCGCAAGACATTTTGCATAAAATACAGTCTGTTCACGACTTGTGTAAGCGTTCAGATGTGCACCCATGTTCTCAATTTCCAATTCCAAATCAGTTTGCGAACGCTTGGCGGTGCCCTGTTAAATAGAAAAATATAAGATTCCTTGTTTTCTAATTTAGGATAATATTAAGTTTAGGTACTTTAAATTAGAAATTATATCAAAAGCAGATCAAATACTATTACATCACTCATTCTGCACTCTTTTGATGCCGGAACTAAAAGAGATAGAAATTGAACAATCGATGAAAATTACGGTGGTTTAATAAATAGAATATTCGATTTTACGCACCTTAAATCGAAAGCACTTGAGTATTTTTTTTAGCAAAATATCAATGATACGCGGAAAACACTGCTAGTGTGAATTATGGTTACCAGAAATGATCATTACTAACTCAACAAGTGTACACTATTGCACTAGTAGGGCGTACTTTTTCTTTGAACTAGCAGTGCAATGGTATTCATTATTAGTGACCAATATTGTCACTATTTAGACTCATTACATTACTCATATGAACTACTACTGAAAACTATTGCTCTATTACCACTTTGAGTGCATTGCTAATTTGAACTACTAGCACTTTTGAAACTATTGACACTATTTTAACCCTCTGACGGCAAAGCTCGATTCCCCACCACTGCGCGGGGCAGAGTCAAGCGTGAGACGTTAGTGTAGTGGGGAGAGAGTGACAGGGCCGTCGCAACCCGTATGGTCGCTGGGCACCGACGAAACGTTAAAAGTTACCTGCGGTGTGATTTTAATAAGCCATTTTTTTTAATAGTGACAATGAAGTAGTCTTTGACTAAGTAAATCATTAACTATGTTGACATACACTATCGATTCGTCGTTTCAATCAGTTTGAAACGACGGATCGAGGCAACGAATCGTACCGTGTATGGGGGGCCCCTATTTCATTGCCGTGCCGTCGCGCGAAATCCCGTGAGTGCGAGTGAGCACGGTATATGAGTGAGCAGGCCCCTAACTACGAGCCTGGCTGAATGAGAGTGGGGGGCCATTTCCGTGACGTCAGTCACTAACACATAAAGCGACCGCGCGCGATTGGCTGTTCCCTTTCTCCAGCTCACGCGACAGGGATTGCTAAGAGTTTAGCGTCAGAGGGTTAATGAATTGTTAAGATTATTTGTACAAAACTGAATAGTTCAGAGGGCTGAAACAGGAGGAGCTTAATTCTGTTCAAGTGGTATAACTTCCTACTATACCCTTACGTCACTCGTACCTCGGTACCCACTCGGCTGTCAACTCTTTGTCAAAGTGACACTTTGGATAAACAGCGACATTCAGTACCAATAATTAAGCGGCTTTACATCCATAAATAAATATATAGTTACATACGAAAATAAATCAAAGAATCTGTCCAAGGGCACATATTCAGTAGTGCATAAAAATTTGACCATACGCACCTCCGAATTATGCAGTAATTTACGAGTTTACACATAATTTGAAGGCATGGATAGACGTACTTACAACGCGAGTGTTATAAAAAATTATTACTGCCTGAACTATTACGATGATTTTCTAATTAAGATGCCTGTGTCCAGGTTTTCTCGTACCTTTGGGGTGGTAGCAGTGCCTGAGATATACGCCCTAATAAAATAAAATCTATAATTAAGAGGATATCTCAATTTCCGAACATTTTTATACACTTAAATTATTTTTCATCAATTCTGCACGACCATTTACACATCGTAATGCAGTGTTTCTTGTAAATAAAGGGCTGGAAAATTTATTATTGAATAGTGAAAATCGCGAGAGAGTTGACAAGCAAATTGATAGCTGCGATACTTTTAGCAATATTAGGTTTCTTGAGTACCAATGCTAAAATCGCGCTGCATCGTTCTGCGGGCCACCCTCGGGAATGCAGGAAAATTAATTTCACTCTATTAATTTTTTTTTTCGCGAGTTATCGTTTGACAAAGATCCCGCACTGTCAGGTGTATCCTCTGAGAAACATCTGCTTTCAAAACTATTAGTATGGATTATTTTTCATGTGACGTCATCGATTCGCTGCGTGTATGATCGCCAAATTTCATTGAGTGAAAAGGGATCTTTTCATTTTCAATGAATAATATATGTGCAACGACCCCATGGCATTACGTAAAGTGTTCGTAGTAACAGTCTTGAAAGCAGATATTTTTCAGGAGATATACCTGTCCGTACAGGATCTTTGTAAAACGATAACTCGCGATAAAAAATATAAACATAGTGAAGTTAAGTTTCCTACATCCCCGAGGGTGGCCCGCGAAACACAATGCAGCCTGATTTTAGCGTAAATACTCAAGAATCCTAATATTGCTAAAAATATCGCGGCTGTTAATTTGCTTGTCAACTCCCTCACGATTTTCACCATTCAATAATAAATTTTTTAGCCGTTTATTTACAAGAAACACTACATTACGATGTGTAAATGGTCGTATAGAATCAATGAAAAATAGTTTGTGTATAAAAATGTTCGGAAATGGAGATATCCTCTTAATAAATTATAGGTTTTATTTCATTAGGGCGTATGTCCGAGGTAATGCTACCACCCTAAAGGTGCAAGAAAACCTGGAGACAGGCACGTTAAGGGCCCTCTTTCCAGGTTTTGGGCAAAATACAGGTTAACATGACTGTCTCGGACATAAGCCCTTCTGTCTTCAATGCTGTAATTGACATATTATCATAATTTCTAAAAACTCTTACGCAAACAGACCAACTGTCATCGATTCTGGGTGATCATTTATACATCGCAATGCAGTGTTTTTGTGGAAAAAATAATTAAGAAATATATTATTTTCTCACGAAATTCACTCACGAAAATCGCGAAGCAATTGAGAAGAAAATTGACAGACGCTATACTTCAAGCAATACTAGGGGACTTTTGAATACTTACACTAAAATCGGGCTACTTTGTGTCACATATTCCAATTCATACTATCCAACAGAACTTATTTCTACGGCAATACGGTTATCTTTTACGAGAAATCGTGTTATTCTGATTCCATGTAATTAGGAGCTTTTCCGCGATACATCCATCTCTACGAAACTGTCATAGCGTTTTCGATTGACTAGTTTCAGAATGCCCTGAGTGCTATTTCTCCTGTTTTCGACCAATAATACTGGAAATTAAAATTCTCTTAGAACATCATCTTTTGATTTTAACAAATGAAGGGTCCAGTGGAAAAACGATGAGGTTCCATTTTTTTTCGAAATCGATATTTTAGCGGCATCTGTTAGCTTGTAACATGAAGTATCAACATACCAAACCTTACAGGGGACAAACAATGAGATTCCACTAAGAACTGTGGTTGAAAATAGGTGGCACAGTGGACTCTCGCGCGTTGTGAAACTTTAAATGTCGTGTTTCTCAACTTTTAGAAATATGGAACCTCATCGTTTTTCCACTGGACCCTTCAAATGATAATATGCTTGGAATTCGATGAATATTATTGATCTAAATCAAGAGAAAGCGTACTTAGAGATTTTCGGTTTCTACCGTATGTCCCACGCAGAACCGGCCACTCTACCGGTATAAATGACTCGAGTACCGTCCAAGCGCGGCCGAAGTCAAATTTCAACATCCCGGCGAGTGGCCGGTTCTACGTGGGACATACGGTAGAAATATAATTGACCGGAATAAAGGGAAAAGGCACTCCGAGCATTCTGAGACTAGACAATTGAAAATATAATGATAGTTTCGTAGAGATGAATGTATCACGGGAAAGCTCCTGATTACACGGAGAATCGGAATAAAAGGATTTCTCGTTAAAGATAACCGTATGGTCATGAAAATAAATTGTGTGGGATAGCACGAGTCGGGATACACGACACGATGCAACACAATTTTATGGTAAGTACTCAAATATCCTAATATTGCTTGAAGTATAGCGCCTGTCAATTTTCGCTCTGATTCCTTCGCGATTTTCGTGAATGAATAATATATTTTTTATTATTTTTCCCCAAAAGCACTGCATTTAGATGTATTATAAATGATGATCCAGAATCGATAATAGTTGGTCTCTATGCGTAAAAGTCTGAAAATTATGATAACGTGTAAATTACAGTAATGGAGACATAAGGGCTTATGTTTGAGACAGACATGCCAACCTAATGAGGAACTTGTATGAAATTTTTTTTTCCTTGAAAATTTTACTGAATGAAGCTATCGTGTTATAAAAACCAGGGAGCACTGTATTTTTTAATAAGATGTAACTATATTAGAGAAAAAGAATTAATTAATCGTGCCTTAAACGCCTAAACCACGCCCCGACCCAGAACACAACATGATTGGCCTAGACGCTTTTACTGTTCCGTGACGTCACACGTTCGATGATCATTGGCTAAATCTAAATTTCAACCAATGACTGTCGAGTGCTCCTAACTACGCCCGCCCTAGAACGCAGTATAATTGGCCGATAGCGCTTTTACTGTTGCGTGACGTCACACATTGCTTCTCGCCATTTGCGCGGCTCTTTCAAACGCTACATTTTTAACTCAAATTTGTGAAGGTATCCGAAATGTTAACACCATAAGTTTATATACCGTTGAAATTGTAATTTTTAACTCTATTTTATAAGCCAATAAAAAAAATCATGCAAGTTCCTCATTATGCTCGAAACCTGGAAAGAGGCCTCTTAAATTGGGCACTTTAATTATATAGATATACAGTATGCTTGTGAACTCTAATCATCTAATTTTTGTTTAAAAGCGACATGCTGGTGATTTTCGACAATGCGTGCATAAACTACGGACGAAAGTTTCAAAAGAAGTACCAATATGCTGAAACTGAACTCATTCTACTTCTTTTCTCGAAATGTATATTAATTATTTTCATATGTAATCTCTTTTTAAAAACAACAAAAATGTTTCATCTAAATTATCTCCGTTGTATATTGTTACATTTAATACTCAAAAACAATTGTTTTCCAATGTGTTAAATAACGTTTTCCATCTCACTCGTAAAGTTCTATTTCTCTATCGCAAAGATAAAAATGTCGGAATCGACATTTTTTTCCAGGTGCGTCTGAAACTATGAAATAAAAATAATCTTGAAACTATTGCGTACTTTTAATCTACAACTGTAATGATGGAACTCTTAAACTGAGGTAGGTACTCCTGATTTTAACCAGAACTAACGTGAAATCTGGTAAGAATCAGGCATACCTACCTGATTAAAGAGTTCCATCTCTAGCAGTAGCCGATCCTGCTTAACCTCTCCTACCCACCATGACCAATTAACGATGACATTCATTGTCTATAGTTCCACAAATCCTATACGTTATATTTGCTATGTCGAAGGTCCAGTGATTGGCTCTGTATTTACTATATGTCCGCGATCACTTACCATAGCAAAATTGCGACTTTTTTTTGCATGAGCACCCCCGTGGGTCTCCTCGGCCAATAGAATCACCAGAGAAGCGTGAATGCGCATGCGTAGTCATCCACGAGTGTTGGCGTGTCAGCAAGTTCAGATCGGTTTCAATGAAATGTTATTGAAACCGATCTGAACTTGCTGACGACGCCAACACTCGCGGATGACTACGCATGGGCATTACGCTTCTTCGGTGATTCTATTGGATGAGGAGACCCACAGGGGTGCTCATGCAAAACTCGCAATTTTGCTATGGGTGCTTTGATCGCGGACCAGCCCCCTGTTGCTCGCCTAAACTTGTGTTCCCGCTATTGTGTCCGCCGTAGCGCGGCGCCAGCAGTAATGTGATGTTACCCCCTCCATGTCCTCCGCACATGGCACGGCATCGTTAACGATAAATAAAAAAAAAATGATTTTACATTTAAACATAAAAGAATATACCGAATATACACAGTCTACGGAATTATGTTTGAAGTATTCTAATAACACTACACGACCGTTATTATAATGATCTATTAACATCACGTATGAGTCGCGCCACGCAGCGGAATTGTTTCCAACGGCTTCAATAGCGGGTACACAATTTATATAAGGCGTATTGGTGTAGTTTCATAGGGCTGTCGCGGACATATGGTACAGTATGTCCGCGATCAAACAGACCATAGCAAAATTGCGAGTTTTGCATGAGCACCCCTGCGGGTCTCCTCGTCCAATAGAATCACCAGAGAAGCGTGAATGCGCATGCAGTCACCCGTGGGGTGTTGGTATCGTCAGCAATTTCAGATCGGTTTTCATTTCGTCTCTGAATTCATAATCCGAATTCCGACACCTTGCCTCACACATATCTTAAGAATTCTGTTAGATCAGTATTCTCTCATGTTTCTCGGCTAGCGAACATCGTTGATCGGTATGGAAGACGAATTGATACTTATCACACTACTTTTAGCTATTTATTTAAAAAATCGCAAATGAATACACTGGATTCACCCTCTTAGTATGAATAAATAAGGGAGAGCCAGTACCTACCACATTACAGCAAGAAAATTACGACAGCATCCTGATAGATTCTTCGATAACTACAGAATGTTACAAAATTAAATTTTCTGTATCACACATCACGCATCAACTCTTTTCCCATTCTGGATTCCAAATAAACTTTTCCTGATTTTTCTTTAGGAAAGTGATGAAAACAATTCTTTTTCAGGGTCATTTCTGGCCCAGGAATGGCATTGAGGAACACAACAGTAATGGTTCGAAAGCTTGGAGGAAGACATTTCAGTTTCTTAGCAAAACAACAATCACCAAGATAACAAACAACAATAACGAAACAAGATAAATAATGACAATAACAGTAAAAATAGCATTCAAATTCGGCGAATAGTAAACGTAAACAAATATGTACGTAATGTACGAGAGATTAGTCCCGCATTCGGCCACCAGAGGTCATATCGCGCGTCGTTGTTGGCGTCAGAAAACTTCACAAACTGACATTCTGTATAACGACGCTTCTGCCCTCTATCGAAAATTAGGCGAGTTAACTTTACGACATTGTTTCTCTGGAAAAACTGAATTATTTCTAGCAGTTCAACGTCTTTAACTCAAAAATGAAAAATTTGCAGTTATGTCGTTGTTCTTCTGGAGGTGCGATATGATTCCACACGAGACACTAGCAAATGAGAGCTACATACAAACTTACTCTATTTATTATCGTATGTATTCCTATAGCTAATTATAGGTACGTTATGATTGTATGGATATCACGTCCATTTATTCATATTAGCCTATTACATGTCCTACACACATTATAAATACAGTAAATACTGCCTTGTGTGTGTCGATGAGTGGGAACTTGCAGACTCCGTTCTTGAAGAAGTCCATGGTACGCGACTCGATCCACGATCGCTTCTGCGATGTCCTTGCTCTTGATGTAGTGATTCAGGTGGTTGAAGAAGTGGTGCATGCAGTATCCGGAGAGTAGAGCTCATCACCGTCTAACCTGGCTTCTGACCACCTCCATCGATGGTTTTGACGTACTAAAACACTGTTTCCAAGACACGAATAGTGAATGTCACTTGGGTGAATTTTTTACTTCTCATACAGCCAATCACAGTGATGATTCAAAGAAAAAGACATTCTACGATTAGCTTTATGAAACGTAAGAAAGTCACTTGATGCACGCGTCATGGTGCATCATTCGTGCCTTGAAAACAGTGTTTTCGTCAGTCAAATCCATCGATGAGGCGGTTTGAAGCCAGATTAGACGGCGGCGTGCTCTAGTCTCCGAACACCCCACGCACCACTTCTTCAACTACATAGATCGCTACATCAAGAGCAAGGCAATCGTAGAAACCGTCGTAGATCGAGTCGCGCACTGCGGACCTATTCAAGAACGGCATCTGCAAGCTCCCCACTTATCGACACAAGGCAGTATTTACTGTACTTATAATATTGTCCTCTTAATACTACAACTAGGTAACTCGAATTTTCGGTATTCAAATTGTGCACTTATTGCATGCATATATTAGTCGCTTTATTGACTGTACTTTATATCGTACTACTAAATTTCTAACTTTAAACATATGATAGAACTTATCTCGTTGTAGCACCGAAAAGAGTATACAAAGTTGGGTACAAAGTAGATAACTGAAAATACCGAAAATTTGAGTTACCTAGTTATAGTATTAAGGGGACTATACAGGGTCTTCAAAAAGTCCCGGTACGGCTGATTATCTCAGCGGGAAATCATTTTAGACAAAAATGTTTAATCCAAAACTTTTAGGATTTTTCCCTGGCTACCCAATGGTCATATTGGATTTGACCTTGACCGTGACTTTCATATCAGGTCATATCAAGGTCAAATTGATCTTTTTAAATGCGAACCCCTATTTTTGATACCTGAAATGAAAAAAGTGGGAAATTTCACATTCAAATATGTCCTTGACCATTTTTTTCATGTGACCTTTATGGTCAGCGGAGCACAGTGGAAAATTTCCTTGAATTAGAAGGACAACATTCTTAAGGTAGTACTATCGCCCGACTCACCACCTAATAGGGGCACCGGGGGGTATAAGAAAATGTTCATTTCGGCAGGAAAAAGTTTCTAAAATTTACTCATTGAAGCTTCGTTTGAATGTTTTTCATAACCCTTTGCTGGACAAAAACAGAAATAAATTTTGTAGCAAAAATTTTTTCATATTTTCTTCATGCACCACAACCGTACAGATTCGTACAGCCCTGTCTCAATACATTCCCGTTTCGTATATACGGATACACGCACACTAATATCGTAAGGTCCGCATCGAAAACGTGGCAACACCGCTTCAACTGTATACTGATAAGATTGTTGTGTTTGGTTATGTGTTGCTACTGAATACGTCACGCGCTATTGCCACATTCTCTCCGCTCAGTTTTCCCCCTCTTACGTGATTGATAGTGTCATTACATTATACTTTTTTACTGAATAACACTAAACGGTGGATCTTGCCTATTTTTTAAATATATTTTTGTATGAATATAGAACTGTGTCTGAATTTTTTAAATAAATCGGTGGATATTTTAGCTTCAAAATGTGAAAAATACTTCAAAGCATGCCCATTTACGTGAGGTTAGATGGGAGAAATGCACGTCTTTAAAATTTAATATCTTTATTTTCCGACGGTAGATCGTTTTTTTTTTTTCACTAACAAAAATGTTTTATTTTGTCGAGATCTACGTCTGAAAAAAATTTCAGAATTTTCGTAGATGAATCGATATCGTGATAGTACTACCTTAAGGAGGAACATCAGTGAAATGAAAATGGACCAATTACTAAGATTTTTTTTCTTATAATCTTCACTTCATCAGAACGTTACTGTAAAAAT
The DNA here is from genome assembly GCA_963678675.1 of Xiphydria camelus. Classification (NCBI taxonomy): domain Eukaryota; kingdom Metazoa; phylum Arthropoda; class Insecta; order Hymenoptera; family Xiphydriidae; genus Xiphydria; species Xiphydria camelus. Next base: position 17,517,695 of record OY783194.1, read on the forward strand.
TTGAAAGAAATTCACTTAACCGTTTTTTTTATTCATGTTTGAAAAGTCACTGATTAACATGGAACCTTTAGTACACGGAAATAGTACTTTTTAGAAGAAATAATTTATAAAATTTTCATATTACGTAAATTATGTTCCTAATGGGAGTAGGAATAAATCCCCAAAAAGTTCCCATGTGGCCGATGTCCGCAACATCCCTTATTTTGACAAAAACCATCCCCGGATGGTACATTGTGCCGGTTCTTCTCAATTTCCTCGTAAACCGTTGGTCAAACGTAAAAATGTATATAACCAAAAATGTTCGCCATTAAATTCTACACAAAAACTGTTCTACAGGGTGGGCCATCTGTTGGTTTTTTTTTAAAGCACGTGTTATTTTAACATTGGCAATACTGCCGAGCTTGATATATTGACAGATGTGTAGTGTAAAACCTCCGCTGTAAGAAATGGATCGTTTTACTCTTGAACAACGCTGGGAAATATTGAAAAACTATTTCCAAAGTGAGTGCTGTGTTGCAGAAAGACAGCGTGACGGTAAACGGAATACGCTACAGAAATATGCTAACTGATTTTTTGTGGCCGCTACTAGAGGATATAGACTTGGACCAACTTTGGTTCCAACAGGATGGTGCAACCTGCCACACCAGCCACGAAACAATCGATATTTTACGCACTCAGTTTGGTAATCGTGTTATCAGCCGCTTTGGAGATGTTAATTGGCCAGCGCGTAGCTGTGATTTGTCGCCGTTGGACTATTTTTTATGGAGAAATCTTAAGGACCGGTGTTACTCCAACAATCCACAAACAATTGACGCACTTATGGAAAATATCCATCAAGCTATTCGTGAAATAGAGCCACAAACAATTGACAATGTACTGCAAAATTGGATGAAGAGGATGGGCTACTGCCAAGCCAGCCGCGGCAGCCATTTAAATGAAATTATTTTCCATACATAATCGGAAGGTGTACTCCTTTGAATAAAGCAATAATCACTTAAAAATATTTAAAGCTGTAGTTTCAATATAAATTTCAAAAAGAAACCAACAGATGGCCCACCCTTTATAAGCATTTTAGCTAATCCTCTCTGAATTTCCGCAAATAACGTTCAAAGTTATAGTACACGGAAATAGTATATTTTAGAAGAAATCATTTATAAAGTTTTCATATTACGTAAATTATGTTCCTATATAATTGGAGTAGGAATAAATCCCCAAAAAGTTCCCATGTGGCCGATGTCCGCAACATCTCTTATTTTGCAAAAAAAAACCACCCCCGGATGGTAGATTGTGCCGGTTTTTCTCAATTTTCTCGTAAACTGTTGTTCAAATGTAAAAATGTATAGAACCACGAATGTTCGCCATTAAATTCTACACAAAAGCTGTTCTATAATCATTTTAGCTAATCCTCTCTGAATTTCCGCAAATAACGTTCAAAGTTAGGTGTAGTTTTTAGCATGTAAAATGTGGATTTATGGTAATTGCAGTGATTTTCATAGTTCTAGTGCTATAATATCGCTACATAAGTATTATCTAATTGTAAGTCAAATTTTAAAATTTGAAAGGGATTTTAGAGCATTATAAGTGTGCATTTTCTAATTTGAGCTCGTTTCCACACTACCCATGAGGTAGAGCTCCCGGCGCGTTTTTTTAAAATGATTTCCCCAATAGGCCTAATCCACTAACATGTATTTTTTAATTCATTTGTTAGATTCTCTTCATTTAAGATCTCGTCAGGTTGTGCATTGAAGTAACCCTGTCCATGGCAGTTGGAGCACATGGTTGAACAATGTAATCCAAGTCTAAGCCATGCACACCGCTTACCACAACCCTTTTTACAGCTGCAAGATATAACTTTCAGAACAGAAATCGGAGCTGGCGCCTCGGTAGTAAAAACTGGTGATAAAATATTGCCCATTTTTTCCAACCCCACTGCGTTGGCTGTATATATTTTCCTCGCCAAGATTGAATTTGGTGAAATACTCGGTAAGAATGCTGTTTTAATGCTGTCGATATTGGTGGCAATCTAGACAAAGTTACGGCATGATTGGATTGGCCAACCAACTTATTAAAATAAATAAATCTGTAGCTATTCAAAGAAATTTCTTTCCGTTCAGCTTTATATAACGCAAGTGTGAATTTCTCACCAGCACTTTCAATTTGTTCTTTCGTAGATTGAGAACTGTTGAAAATATATACATCTTCCACAAATCCTTTCTCTTATTTAATATGTTTACGATTTCAGATTTGCCTTTTCCGAAAAACGCAGAAGTGGTATCACAACCACTAAACGCATGTGCAAAAAGAACAGTTTCTTTAATATTTTTAATAACATTAGACGATTGCATATCAGAAGATCTATAAATCCTTTTCTTTATATTTCCTTGGGCTGGTTTCAAAAACAAACTATCCTTATCTTGAGGAGCAAGAGCAATAATAAGGGAAAGAAGATCGACATCCTGACCAACTACAACCACAGTGTCGTGTTGACTTGATAGATCGATGGCGGTTGTAACGATTAGTAAGTCAGCATCGTCTAAAGCAGTAAGAGTATTAATATTGACAGAAAAGTAACCATTGTAAACAAAATCAAATGGTACTGAAATTATCAGCTAATGTACTGACGTACTGACAAAGTGGTCGATGTACTGATTTCAGTACCATTGTACTGACAGGAACAACACTGATTAAAATCCGTAAATAATCCACCGTATCGCATACCACAAGTTTGTGTCACAAGTGCGTTGACGCCTCGCTGAACTTGACATATTTTAACGGCCTGTTAAAAACTATCCTTAACTTTAAACGTATTTTGCGAGAATTCAGTAAGGATTAGCTAACATATTTATAGAATAGTTTTTGTGTAGAATTTAATGACGAACATTTTTGGTTGTATACATTTCTTACGTTTGAAAAACGATTTACAAGGAAATTGAGAAAAACCGGCACAATGTACGATCCGGGGGTGGTTTTTTGCAAAATAAGGGATGTTGCGGACACTGGACAATTGGGAACTTTGTAGGGTTTTGTTCCTATGATCCCATTAGGAAAATGTATACGTAATATGAAAACTTTATAAATTATTTCTCCTATTCCATGTTTATATGTCTAATTTACGTGTACTACTTATAGGCCGATGATTTGATAGTAATAATATTAGCTCTTAAAATGGAAGAAATGGTAAAAAGAAAACGTTTTATTTTGCATGTAGTTATAAACTTCTATCCTGCACAGTTTAAACCAATTTCACTTAGTAGTTTTTGTGTAATTTAGTAAAAGGTTTCGAGAAAACGGAATTTTTGAACGAATAGGGGAAAACGTGGCAATAGCGCGTGACGTCAGGAGAGGTCAGACGGTGCGCTAGGATTCAAACCCGAGACTAATACCGTATATCCCACTCTGTACGGGCCAGTTTGAAAGTTACCTTCAGGGAGGCTTGGTCGGTAATCGAAACATTTAATACCGGTAGAAGTCGAGTCGGTAATTAGAGTTGGTGTCAATTCGGGAGATTGAAGCGTCTAACCTCGAAATTATGAATTTGTGAATAATGGTGAGTAATTTCCATTATTCACAAATTCATAATTTCGAAGTTACACGCTTTGATCACCCGAATTGACACCAACTCTAACTACCGACTCGACTTCTACCGGTATTAAATGACTCAAGTACCGACCAAGCCTCCCCGAAGGTAACTTCAAACTGGCCCGTACAGAGTGGGACATACGGTACAGCATGACCCGCGCAGCACCGCACAATTCCAGCCCCGACAGCAAAGCGTGGATTTACACGCTAGCCGCACGCAGTGCTGCCACGTAGTGGCACCACTATGGGCCCACCGTGGCGTGATCGCGTGGCGTACACAAACTAAAAGCACCGTGGCTACACAGTGAACACACTGAGTGGTTCACAGCGTAAAGACACAGTAGTTACACTCAGTGCAGTCAAGGTGCCTTTTTGACGTGCACACTTCGTAAATTTACCGACCATGAATGTCGGTAACTTCATTGTCTTCACAAAATTTTTAACACGTCGTTTGCTGCCGCCGGCTCCGATCGGAGCCAGTCGACACTTCGCGCCTGTGCCGCCGGCTCCGATCGGAGACACATTGACGTGCACATTACATATAATTATTCAGTCTGTTACCGGCACTGAGCGCGATGCAATCAATCTAAAAGTGGCAGCGAATGTGTTAAATTAGAAAATAACAAAATTGATATAATAATAGGTTTGTTCCCAGAAAGCAATTTGTGACTAGTTACAAATTTTGATCTGCGGATGTGTGCGGTTGTAAATTTACAATTAATTGATTTCACACCCCGATAGAAGAATTTTTAAATTAGAAAATAACAAAATTGATATTATAATAATGTTTCAAACAGTGCAAATTGTACTGAATTATTTCATAAATAATGAATAATTAATTATCATAATCGCTACTGTTTTGAAAAAGAAAGTATCAAATTATTTTTAAAAATTTAATGAGATATATATATATATATAAACCGGCCTTTACACAATGCAACACTGAGATATCTCGGCAAAAATATTTAAAATTTAGTTTACGTTTGACATAGCTCGAAATCGGCTTTCGGCTTTATCTCACTAGTCACAGTACTGTTGCTTTCAGGTATCGATATTATATGTATAACTTAGTCGACTTCCACCACAAAGAGTCGATGGCGCAATTGGTAGAATGCGAGAAGCGTTCCCAGTCTTCTAAAGATCGCAGGTTCGAGTCCTGGCCGGGTCGGGTTTGAGAAAAAAAAACCGACACTCTCTCTCTCTCTAGTAGGCGGATAAGGCAGGCGGGAAATCCTACTTTATCGCCCCCTTTTTGCAAAATTCTACTTTTACCATCGTACTTACACTGCGTGACTGCAGTGTGGCTTCACGGTGCACAGACAGATGGACACCCCAGTGCATGCACTCGAATGCACCGCGTGAAAGCAGGGTGCAGTCACTGTGGTGCCACTTTGCTATCGGGGAGGGACCTTGAAATTTACCATCGGCCGGGCTTGGTCGGTACTCTCATTTACCTGCCCCGACAGCAAAGCGTGGATTTACACGCTAGCCGCACGCAGTGCTGCCACGTAGTGGCACCACTGTGGTCTCACCGTGGCGTGATCGCGTGGCGTACACAAACTAAAAGCACCGTGGCTACACAGTGAACACACTGAGTGGTTCACAGCGTAAAAACACAGTAGTTACACTCAGTGCAGTCAAGGTGCCTTTTCGACGTGCACACTTCGTAAATTTACCGACCATGAATGTCGGTAACTTCATTGTCTTCACAAAATTTTTAACACGTTTGCTGCCGCCGGCTCCGATCGGAGCCAGTCGACACTTCGCGCCTGTGCCGCCGGCTCCGATCGGAGACACATTGACGTGCACATTACATTATTCAGTCTGTTACCGGCACTGAGCGCGATGCAATCAATCGATTTAGATCTCAATAGATAGATTTAGATCTAAAAGTGGCAGCGAATGTGTTAAATTAGAAAATAACAAAATTGATATAATAATAGGTTTGTTCCCAGAAAGTAATTTGTGACTAGTTACAAATTTTGATCTGCGGATGTGTGCGGTTGTAAATTTACAATTAATTAATTTCACACCCCGATAGAAGAATTTTTAAATTAGAAAATAACAAAATTGATATTATAATAATGTTTCAAACAGTGCAAATTGTACTGAATTATTTCATAAATAATGAATAATTAATTATCATAATCGCTACTGTTTTGAAAAAGAAAGTATCAAATTATTTTTAAAAATTTAATGAGATTATATATATATATAAACCGGCCTTTACACAATGCAACACTGAGATATCTCGGCAAAAATATTTAAAATTTAGTTTACGTTTGACATAGCTCGAAATCGGCTTTCGGCTTTATCTCACTAGTCACAGTACTGTTGCTTTCAGGTATCGATATTATATGTATAACTTAGTCGACCTCCACCACAAAGAGTCGATGGCGCAATTGGTAGAATGCGAGAAGCGTTCCCAGTCTTCTAAAGATCGCAGGTTCGAGTCCTGGCCGGGTCGGGTTTGAGAAAAAAAACCGACACTCTCTCTCTCTCTAGTAGGCGGATAAGGCAGGCGGGAAATCCTTCTTTATCGCCCCCTTTTTGCAAAATTCTACTTTTACCATCGTACTTACACTGCGTGACTGCAGTGTGGCTTCACGGTGCACAGACAGATGGACACCCCAGTGCATGCACTCGAATGCACCGCGTGAAAGCAGGGTGCAGTCACTGTGGTGCCACTTTGCTATCGGGGTGTATACCGGTAGAAGTCGAGTCGGTAGTTAGAGTTGGTGTCAATTCGGGAGATCGAAGCGTCCAATCTCGAAATCGCGAATTATGATGAGTAATTTCCTTTCCAACGATAACATTGTGCCGTAATATTATACATTTTGAAAGCAATACTTGGCTACTGATAGAACCCACGTAAACATAATATAGCTTTGAGGTTATGAATATCAAGATACCGTATGTATCATGCCAAATTAAACAAGCAGATATACCGACATTGCTGAAACTTTACTGACGGTCAAAATTTTATAGTTAGAGTTGGCTTGAAAAGAGTACGCTGTGTGTGCTGCGTGAGAGCGAAAAGTGTCAAACGTCTGATTTCCTGATAGCTGTTAATTCAAGAGATCGAAGTGTTTCGTCTATTATTCAATACTTCGATTTTCCGAATTGACAGCTATCGGGAAATCAGACGTTTGACACTTTTCGCTCTCACGCAGCACACACAGCGCACTCTTCTCAAGCCAACTCTAACTATAAAATTCTTGACCGTCGATAAAGTTTCGGCAGTGTCGGTATATCTGCTTGTTTAATTTGGCATGATACATACGGTATGTACGCAGCTGTCACGCGTAGAATTATGTCGGTAAGTGACTGTTTTTACCGACAAATCTCATACCAACCTCGTGGTCAAAAACTGCGGTGTTGCCACGTTTTTCTCATTTTCGTACTCGAATAATGTAAAATTTAACAGTAAGAAATTTAAATAAATATTACATTGATTTTAAATCAATAATAGTGCAATGATAAGCCACATTTTGTGACATTAATAACGTATATATAATTTTTGAGTGAACTAAAATTTCATTATCTGATATTGGCAATACGCGTCGAAAGCTTTGTTCTTTCCCTCCTCTCGCTTCACCCCGTAGAGTACTGATGTTCCTCCTTAACGACGTTCAAGGGCTGTAATCATAACCAAAAGCTTAGTCGCTTGTTCTGTACTCTTTCCCTATAGCGCGCCCCTCTTTATACTTTACAACTTTTAACGTAGACTGTACATACTAACACTAAGGTGGTAGCCTGCGTCCTATATATATACACTCATACTAGCGCACGTTGAAAGAAGCGAAGATCGCTGCTCTCCTTTCCATAGGCCGATGCTGTCAAGTTAAGTACTTTGAATTACAATTACGTAAAAACGGTATGGCTGGGTATCCCTATCTTGTAATATGTCATTCCTAACATCATCATACATCATATATTAGTTTTTTAACAAAATATATAATCAACTTCTGCTGCTATAAATGAAAACGGCCCTCTAGCTTATGTTTTGCCTATACCTTGCATGTTAAAACTCCCAACTTTTTGAAAGTGAATATCTCCACTTTGGTATGGGCACGGTTCTAATAATTTGATAAATGTATAGATAGAACTATTAACAACATATGGTCCAAATTTCAAGCAAATGTATAGAAACTTGATTAGCCGATGAACCTCCTTAATGGCTTATTCAACTTAAACCAAATACGGTATAGGGGTTTTTTTGGGTCGCTGATCACGAATCTGGAGTCAGGTTTCAAAAATTCAAGATGGCGGATCCAATATGGCGGACGAGATTTTCGAAAATTGACGGATTTATGCCAAATTTGGAAAATTTTGAATTTTTGAAATCTGATTTCAGATTCGTGATCGGCGACCCAAAAACCCCACTTATACCAAATTTGGCACGAATCCGTCAATTTTCGAAAATCTCGTCCGCCATATTGGATCCGCCATCTTGAATTTTTGAAATCTGACTTCAGATTCGTGATCTGCGACCCAAAAAACCCCTTACACCGAATTTGGTTTAAGTTGAATAAGCCATTAAGAATGTTGTCCTTCTAATTCAAAGAAATTTCCCACTGTGCTCCGCTGACCATAAAGGTCACATGAAAAAAATGGTCAAGGACATATTTGAATGTGAAATTTCCCGCTCTTTTCATTTCCGGTATCAAAAATAGGGGTTCGCATTTAAAAAGATCAATTTGACCTTGATGACCTTGAAAGTCATGATCAAGGTCAAATCCAATATGACCATTGGGTAGCCAGGGAAAAATCCTAAAAGTTTTGCATTAAACATTTTTCTCTAAAATGATTTCCCGCTAAGATAATCAGCCATACCGAGACTTTTTGAAGACCCTGTATAATGTATGTAGGATGTGTAATATAAATAGGCTAATATGAATAAATGGATGTGATATCCATAAAATCATAACGTATAATAAGCTATAGGAATAAATACGATGATAAATAGAGTAGGTTTGTATGTAGCTCTCATTTGCTAGTGTCTCGTGTGAAATCATATGTATTTTAGCTGTACATTTATACTTATGCATTTGTCCGATGAGAAAATAAACATTTGTATACATATACGAGGGCAGAGTGAAAAGTCCGATACTTTTCTAGTAGATGGTGGTGCGCCCCAAAGTCTGTAAAGTAGCCCCCTGCTGCAGCGATAACCTCTTCGTTTGATGAGAATTTCTTTCCAGCCAGCCATTTTTTCAAGTCTAGGAAGAGAAAGAAGTCGCAGGGAGCCAAATCCGGTGAATAAGGTGCATACGGCAGCAGTTTGAACTTCAAATCGACTAATTTTGCTGTTGTAACGACAGACGAATGGGCAGGTACATTGTCATGGTGGAACAGACCTTTTTTTTTGCCAAATGGGGGCATATACTCATCTTCGCGATCACACCACCATCTGCTAGAAAAGTATCGGACTTTTCACTCTGCCCTCGTATTGAAACAGATGTTCATTTATTGAGTCATACATGTACGTTCACATTCAATGTAGCGCGTCTATAGTCAATGACAGTGTGTCCCGTCTCGGTTGGAGCTGTCCACTGGTTCCCATTTTATATAATTCATTTCATGCTTCCGCAAATTTCTACCCCCCTCAGCTCATGCCATTCGCTATTGACGGAATAAACGTTTGATCTAGTAAGTCTACTTTTTTAATTACGGTTTTTATTTGAGAAAAAGTAGGGCCCAAAATTTTCTCGCCTTTTTTACCCTTCCCGCTACTCCATTCCTCACGCTTGAGAGGACCTTTAATTATGAATCATTAAAGAATCCACTGTAACAGATTTTCTTTTCTTGTAAAACTAAATCTATAATTTTAGGCATGAAGCCCTGTTACGTATTGTAAAAAGACGTATCACATTAAGTGAAAATCAAAGAAACTAAAATTTAGAATACTGTAATATAAGTAACATACTTTAAATGCCATGTGCTCCATAAAGTGGGCCACGCCGTTGTTCTCATCATTCTCATACCTACTGCCAGCATCTATCCATAGACCAACTGTGGCAGTGGCAGCACCACTATCTTCGCTAGCCACACGCATACCACTGTCCAATGTAGTGACTCTCGTTGGTGGCTGATTGATGAGCGTTTGACGCAAAGATGCCTGTGCTGCGGTAGATCTCCATTTTTTAGGAGTCTGATAAAGAAATGGAATTAAAATTAATAGTTCGTAGTCACAAAATGCATATAGAATGAAATATTGATTTTGTTAAAGGTTTTTCATCTCCAAAAGTAGCAACACCGTTGCTAAAGGTCTCACAAATCAGTGTTTCGATTTAAGGGTTAAAGATGAAAAAAAAAGAAAGTTGTACAAGGTTAGTACAATTTTCAAAGAAAACTTAATTTGTGTTATTATATGGGGAAAGAAAAAGTATATTACAAAATACTTAGTTGTTTTTGGACCACGATTGGAATATAATATATAATTTAGGGTTAGCTTACATTTAGATGAGCCAATAAGTTAAAAGTATAAATCTGTATCAAAATTGAGGGGGTCAGAAGCCAAGGGGTCCAAGTAGAAATACAAGTTTTCCGAGATGCTCCACATTAAAGTATTCTTGTTCTTTAAAAATACCTGCAATTTCTTTGCCTCAAATATATAAGCTGTATGAACTATTCATACACCTTATACACTTGAGGCAAAGGAAAATTGCAGGTATTTTTAAAGAACAAGAATACTTTAATGTGGAGCATCTCGGAAAACTTGTATTTCTACTTGGACCCCTTGGCTTCTGACCCCCTCAATTATAGAATATGACTGACATCGACTCTGATAAGTATAATAATAACTTTTGTTGCCTACAATGTCATTAAATGACAGTTTTTAAGAAATTGGGCACATTACGTAAGTACTCCAAACTGGAAACAATTATTTCGACGAGGAAAGATGTTTTCGATGAATTTCATGTAGTGATTTAATATGGCAAGGGATCAAAATTTAAAAAATAAGTCGCATTAACTAATGTATACATTTTTATAAATCAGTACCTTAAGGAGACTGGTTTTATCGGAATACGTTCGCAATGCAGAACTGATTTTCAGCAGACGAGTCGCCATTTCTGCAAACAAGTAGGCTGACTAGGGTCGAAGGGGTTGGAGTCGAAGCAGACCCGAAATACACGAGCCTTATGTGGGGTTCTCATGTGTCCGGAAAGCATGCGGATCGTGCGCGCGCAGATGTTGCGTGCCGGGCTGGTCTTCTTGGTCCGTTTGTAGGGGGCAGGTCCGTGCCCGTGGAGTGCTGAACCACTCTGCTCGGAAAGAGCGGGATCGGGAGATGAAGAGTTTTATTGCAGGTGGAGAAATGAACACTCTTAATCCAAGAATTAGGTGATCACCAATGAATTATATTTTAACACATAGTTGGAATATAATTTGTCGTTATAAATCGGTATCTGAGTGCACCTCGAGCGGCAAAGTGCATCCTTTTAAATCAAGAGTCCCCGCCTCTCTGTAACAACGGGGAACCAATCAAATATTCAGCGCTAATGTGGGGAACCAATCTGATACTCAGCGCTAATGTGGGGAACCAATCTGATACTCGACGCTAGTCGTAGTCAAGGACTCTACTCCCACTTTCTTCGTCTACGCACAATGATCTAATCCACGCTCCACGCGTCCACGTGCGAAGAAAGTAGGTACGCATCGACCCTGATTCTGGCGCGCACAATCCCACGCACTCGAAAGAAAACATGCCCTCATTGACCGTGGGTCTACCGCGCACGAACTCCCGCAATCCGAAGCGCGTATCGATGACAAATCTTATGCGCGCACGCCTACGTGACTCAAAGAAAGGAGAACTGTTCTTGCTAGGTAAATTAACTACGACCTATCGGTCCGCGAAAGGGGATACCATATTTACAAACGGAGCTCGCAGCGGCCCGCGACTCAGATCCCCTGTCCATCACGCAATAAAGGTGTTTATAATCTCGCGAATAGAAACCACGGTGGCCTGCGACTTATTTAACTTATCACGCAGTCTTCGACGTTCTCGTTCTTTCTCTCTATTACAATCCATCTATACCTTACTTGCTTAATAAAATGACAATAATTAGAGGTTAATACAAAGAGTTTGAATGCGCCGCCAAAAATCTAGTAACTTCCAAAAGTTATAGGGATTTTAGGTCAAGTCTGGATGCAGACGCGACACAGATACGATACGCGCGGAAGCTTCCGAGTCCGTTCGACAAGCGTTGCGGTAAGCGTGGTTCAGATGGGTGCGGAAAGCATGCGGAGTGCGGCATGCGGATCGGTGCGGATTGGCAGGCAGTACGCACGCGGAAGAGCTGATTGGCTGACGGTTTTTCCGCATTCCGCACTCCGCAAGCTTTCCGCACCCATCTGAACCACGCTGTAGCGGAAATGCGTTTTCATTGCGGAAGGGCGGAACAAGAGAGAGTTTAGAGGTTAGAGTGAAATTAGGATGGTGAAATCAAAGAATTAGTGAGTTTGGGACAGTTACATCATAAGATTAGTGAGTGAAGTGAGTTTAAAGACAGTTAAGTTATACCGTATATCCGCGATCAATTGAACCATAGGAAAATTGCGAGTTTTGCATGAGCACCCCCAGCCCCCTGCAACTCACACGTATTCCCAGTATAGCGTGATTTATAAACTTTTCCGCTGCCGCTCCCGTCCGCCGTTCCCGTTCCCGTTCAAAGTTAAGACATAGGGAATCCTAAGTCGCATTTATAAACGTCCGCTACCGCTCCCGTTCGCCGTTGCCGTTCGCCGCTCCCGTTCAGACTTGGCCAAGTTTCAATTTCTCGCCGTTCCCGTTCGCGTTCCCAAACTGCAGCAATCACAACTGCGTCACGTGACCCTTAACCCTCCGTTAGTCGTGTTCAACCCACCCGACTAACGGAGAGTTAAAATGCTTTCTTATTACATTTACATTACATTTATAATATTCTGTAGCTAAATAAACTTATCTACAGCAAACAAACGACAGTACCGTATGTCCGCGATCAAATGCACCATAGTAAAATTGCGAGTTTTGCATGAGCACACCCGCGGCTCTCCTCGTCCAATAGAATCACCGGACAAGCGTGAATGCGCATGCGTAGTCATCCGCGGGTGTTGACGTCGTTCAGATCGGTTTCGATACCATTTTTTGATTCAGGAGATTCTTCACGGCAGCTTTCTAATCGCATCACACACAAACGGTACGTGATCACTGGCATATGTTTATAAAACGCTAACCTCACAAATGTCAGAAATCAATATAACCTCAGAGCGTACGAATCATGGCAGCGGCAATGGGAACGGGAGCGGCAGCGGAAAAGTTTATAAATGACACTTTCAGACGGCAGCGGTAACGGGAACGGGAACGGCGAACGGAGTTTATAAATCGCGCTTATACCGGGTGTTTTCCTGGGTTGTTGACATAGGCCGATATGGTGCATAGCAGTTTGTAGACTATAGTATGTACGCTATTGGTTGGAGACGCAACGACGCCGAGCGATTGGCTCTGCCTATCGTCGGCAGACGTCAATCGTTGCGACAGAAGTTCCCTAGTGCGTAGGCACCGAGCAGACGAGAAAGTATGGCGGTTGACACACGTTTGTTTACAAAGTGGAGTTTTTCAGAGTAATTGTATTTTTTGAAAATAAAATGTGGTTTTCAAAGTTAATAAAATATTTCCATTCGCGAAACGATATCCCGTTCATGAAATAGAAATAATAGATGCTCGGCTGAGCAAGGGAATAATTTCGAACGTCTCCTGCAAACATGAAGCAGCGGTGAGTTTTCCACAACATGTCATGATATGAAAAGGATTTATTTACATTCATGGTATCGTTTGGGATAATTTTATTAACCTTTCACCGTATTCCTCATGTTACAGTTTTTCGTGTCCTCCGGGGGAGTTGGTGCTCGTTGTTGCAAAACACAAAGTCATTAACCATGGTCCTGGGGGTCGATTGTCTATCTCGAGTAAGTTTACTCACTTCTCGTAATTTCATCTCACGTGAGATTATTCACTCGATTGTATATCCCGTGAGTGAAAATACGAGATCACTAGACTGGAAGTAGGGAAGAAAAGTTTTGTACATGCCTGTACTACTTAGTAACCTACAAGTTTCTCGTGAGGCACAAGTTTCCTGTGCGACATACGGTATACCTACACCCCCGGGGTCTCGAAATCTGTGAAATACAATTCAAAGATGAATGTAACAGAGGGACAAAAAAAAACAGTTACTTTCATTCATGCAAAAACATCCGGATTTCGGCCGTGGAAGACTGCGATATAATTTGCAGAATAAAAGAAGAATGGTAAGTTCAACTCGTATTGAGGGTATTTTTGTAAATAAGATTAGGCTATAATATGTCATTTATCTATTTATCCTATAAATATATACATATATGCAAAATTCATAAATAAATGTAATACCTATTAAACCTGAAATAAATGTTTTATTATTAACAGTATAACTTTGTTAAACATTTGTTATATTTTAAAATTATTTCTTTAAGGATGAAATGTGGACGACGATCACATATGGCCTTAATTCAACAGGATGTGGGCCAAAAAAAAGTGCAAAAGAATGGGGAAAGGTAAACACATCTATATTATTATCATCATATACCGTATATCTGACAGCAAGCGCAATAGGAGCTGTGACCTGAAATTTGACTTCGGCAGAGTGCTCGGAGGTTGCTCAAATCATTTATAGTTAGAGTTGGGTTCAGAAGAGTGCTTTGATCTCCCGAATTGACAGCTATCGGGAAATCAGATGTTTGATACTTTTCACTCTTACGCAGCGCACACTTCTGAACCCGATTTGAGCAGCGAACCCTAGTACTGCCGAAGTCAAATTCAGGTCACAGCTCCTGTTGCGCTTGCTGTAGGACATACGGTAGAACCTAAAGACAATGAATCTATCTAATACGCCGAGGAATCGATAAAATTGAAGAAGATCAACGATTAGTAGAATTATATTTTCTGAGCGATCATGAGTCAAAATTCGTCAATTCGTTAGCAAGTCGGACAGATTCATTGCTCAATTACATTTTTAAATAATAAATAATGTTTCATAATAAATGAAGAAATCTTTGATATATTATTGTAATATTAATTAGACCTGGAGAGACTGGAAGAGTAATGTTTTAAAAAAGAAAGCTACCCAAAAAAGTTATATGAGTGGTACAGGTGGGGGCAGCCCAAAAGAATTGAAAACTACAGAGTTAGAAAACGATTTGCTTGAATTTTTATCACCTGACGCAAGCGGTTTATCAGGAATTCCCGAAGGTGGATTAAATGATATCGTCCCTCCTCTTTCAACCTTTCAACAAAAGGTGTGTAATTAGCAATTCTGTTAGATTAAATTAAACTAACGTACTTTTTTGTATAAGACTACAGGATAAGTTGTTTAAGAGATAAGATTGGTGTATGGTCTAAATCAACTAATATCAGGCTTTTCCATCGTTTTCCGCCTATTTGGTGAAGTTTCTCCTTAAGACAAGGGCTATTACTCTTGCTATGAAAAGAAATTTGACCAAGCAGTGGGGACAAAAATGGAATATCTCAATATTAGTTACATTGATCCATACATTGATTCTACCTCTTAAGCCTACCCTGTATATATTTATATTTACAATTTATTTATACATGATCATATTAGTCTGTACATATCGAATTTATGTTATATTATTTTAGAATCTTTTCACTATGCCATCATCAAGTGATACCGGAAAATCGACGTGGACAGAAAGAGAGGCAATGGAAAAAATAGCTTTGCCACACAACAGTCCAGCTGAAATGGCAAGTGGTGCTTTATATTTCGATGTACAATGTAAAAAACATTGGTTGAATTATTCCTATACCTCCCTATTTATCTTCATATTAAGATTTCTTCATTCCATTTCAACAGCCATTGCGTAATCGTTGCGGAAAATATAATGTCGAATCTATTTTATGTTATTTTAGAGTCTTTTCACTATGCCATCATCAAGTGATACCGGAAAATCGACGTGGACAGAAAGAGAGGCAATGGAAAAAATAGCTTTGCCACACAACAGTCCAGCTGAAATGGCAAGTGGTGCTTTATATTTCGATGTACAATGTAAAAAACATTGGTTGAATTATTCCTATACCTTCCTATTTATCTTCATATTAAGATTTTTTTATTCCATTTCAACAGCCACTGCGTAATCGTTCGTCTGTGGAAAATATAATTCCAAACTCCACATTAAAAGATAGAAGAGGAACGAAACGTATACGTCTAGATAGCGGAGGTAAATAAAAATTATATATAATTGATGAGTTGACGACATTAATAAAATCATAATATTTCTATACTATGTATTATATTACTTCTTCTAGGAAATCTAAATAAAGCACAGGAAAGGAAGGCACTATTAACAATGATGGATTCACACACAACAGGTACCTCAGAATACCAGAACAAAATTCTACTTCTGAAAGAGGAGAAATTGGCATTGGCACGAGAGCAGCTTGCCTTTCAAAAACGAAGCCACGAGGAGCTAAAAGAAAATATGAGAAACATTCAAGAAGCAATAATATCGTTACAAAACACCATACAAGATATGGGACCACAGTATTTAGATATGTAAGATCGAAGGAAAGGATGTATTTACATTGCAGTTATTAAAAATTACGAGAAAAACATATTTTGCTTGTTATATACATTCAATGCTGAAACGAGGCACACAAAGTTTGTATCCAAATTTAAAACAAATCATGCAACTTCCCATTAGCACGATTCAATTCGTGAAATACCACTGGATAATTTGATTTCGCACTTGTTCGCCATTTCCTGCATCAATATTTTCATTTAATTCTTGAACTGGCTCTACATCTATTTCATCCACGTATACTTCATCTTCCGGAATTCTCCATCTGATTGCCATATTGTGTAAAACACAGCATGCGTTCACAATGAGGGCTGAAATGTAGAAAGTAAAATAAGTTTTTATTAATCCTTTGCAATCCGATGTCCCTTCTGAGGGGAGTTTATTATTGATTCCGGCGAATCAACTTATTCTAGCACAACTTTTGCGTGTTTCTTTGATGCAATGGCACAAGATGTCAAATCAAAATATGGTACAATTACTAAGATACATATATATTTAAAAAAAACAAAACAAAATTTTTTGCAACAAAATAGTGCGGAGTAACTAGTAGCTAACGTCCCAGATGGCGGAGTGTAAAGGGTTAACAATACTAATATCTTTAATATACTACATTGGTAAGTTATTATGTCCGCCAAAGAAGAGTAAACTTCATACGGATTGAGATAATTCAAATATATAATTATGAAGTAACATTGGCATTGCAATATAATTAAAAACAAACAATAAATAACAGTAAAAAATTACCAGCAAATTCTGGTTGATAATGCAATGCTCGTTCCTTCCTTAAGCATCGCCATCGCCCTTTCAATACTCCAAAAGCTCTCTCTACTGATACACGAGCACGGCAATGATGATCTGTATATCTAGCACCAGTTTTAAGGAAGACGTTCTTCAACTAAAAAAGGAGAAACTGATTCTCATGAGAGAAAAGATAGAGTTAAAGAAGAAGTGGCATAACGAGTCAATTACTGCAATTAATCGATTAACTGATGCGATTAATTCTATGAAAGAGACGGTGGTGCGGGAGCTAGGTCCACAGTATTTGTGATTTTATAGATAAAAAAATAAGCCTGTAATAAACACATATTGTTCATAAATAAAAATTTTATTAAGAAATACAAATATAAACGTGTGTTAATTTAGATTTTTGTACAGATTAAAATTGAAAGAAGTATGATGTACAATTGTAAGATTACGTAGTTACGGGTTGGTGAAATACCAGCGAATAACTTCATTTCGTACATATTCACCGCTATCAACATTATCACCTTCGTTAGGTATTGCTGGTACGAGATCCATCTCATCTAGATGTATTTCGTCCTCAGGGAGCCTCCACCTTAATGCAATGTTGTGCAGCACATAACAAGCATTGACTATGAGCGCTGTAGAGTAGTAATTAGTTTCAGATCGATATGATGCCTTTATTTTAATAATATCAATAATATGAAAGCATAATATTATAAGAAGACAAATATTTAATGGTAGAGCTCAAAAACGATATTTGCCCTTCATTACCTGCAAATTCAGGTTGGTAGTGTAAAGCCTTTTCTTTTCGTAAACAACGCCATCGACCTTTCATTACTCCAAAGCATTTCTCTACTACAACGCGTGTTCTAATATGGTTTTCGGTATATCTTGCTCCTGGTGTTCCCGGGGGCTCGTGTAACTTCGGCGTCAATAAATATGGCAATAAAGGATACGCAGAATCGCCTGAAGAATAAAAAATATGTTTACAATAAAGGTACCACTATTTAAGACCAATACAATTGTTCAATTACACAATTTCTTCTATTTGTTCGGATTTCTTAGTCATATATATCATAAACAATACCTAAATACTTAAAAAAGAATCTAACCTAAAAGCCACGAATTTCTTCGGCCTTCCCTGTGCCGATTTTGCAAATGTCCACAAACTCTAGATGAGCGAAAAACTCTCGCATCATGTGTTCTACCACCATGAGCAGCATTAACAGCCGTTATTTCACCATGGTAATTACAGATCTAAAATAAATCAAATAATTTATAAGAGGAGTAATCACAGAAACTTTGTAGTAGGTAATAAAAATTCTACATGAAACAGATTGAGTATTATACATATATCGAATATCAATCCCCATTCACGTAATGGACGGTTAAGAAACTGATATTCAATGGAATTTTTTATTGATTATTCTTAAAGCGTTTTGAGAATTCTTTTCTTAACATTTTTTATTTGACACCTTGAAGTACTCAGAGAGCGGATTCCCTGATTTCTCAGCCACATCAGTGATTAAAAACTAAGAAAATAGCTGTTGGAATGTTTAGAGAGAAGTGAAACGAAAATGCTATAACATTTCTAGCAATATAAGAAGTCATAATTTAAGGAAACCACTCTGTCAGAACAGTTAATCAAAAGCATTTAGTATCATAGATACAATATTTTTTTGGTACTTACGATTTGAACATTTAGAGAGTGATATAACTTTCTATTAATAAAAAGATACTCTCTTTCATGCTGTGGTGGAAAAATAGCAATGTGTGTTCCGTCTATTGCTCCGATAACTCCGGGAAATCCAGTATTTCTGAAAAACCTGCAGTAACACCCGTGTAGAAATCTGCCCAAGTTGGCCCAATCAGTAATTGGGCGCCAATTAGGCCCCAATTGGGCGGCCCAATTTGAATAAAATATAATAAATCGAATAGATACAATTGTTTGTTTTATTTATGTACCGGAAGTAAAAATAAATCTGGACATTTAGAACTTATTCCGAACTTTTAGTGACTGGAATTTGGGTCAGGTGATACGATGTAGTATTAGCGTTTAGTTGGGGCTACGTTGGGCAGCCCAATCAGGCCCCAACTAAGGTACCTAATCACTACCCTAGCAAGAAATATTGTATAATTTTTATGTTTTAATGTTGATAGCATCGCCTCAAAAACTTTACTAACTTTATTAGGATGACTGGTAATAAATATATAATATATTTCATTCTTTGATAATTGCGTTTTTAATAATCTTTACAGCATTTTTCAAATTGAGTGGAGTAAGATACATATAATGATAAATTGGCCATTTCTATTACAGAATAAATAAAATTGAAATCTATTCCGAACTTTTAGTGACTGAAATTTGGGTCAGGTGATACGATATAGTATTAGCGTTTAGTTGGTACCTAATCACTTAGTCCAAGGCACTTATCGATTTTTACCTATGCCGCAAACGAATCGACGAGTGTAGTGTGATTTTTTAGTGTGAAAAGCCTTTTTATTATTATTATTATTATTTTTGTTTTTTCGACAAAATGACCTTAATAAAAGTTGTAGATAATAACATTCTAATCTTTGCTTTATGACTTTTTTTTCTAGCTATTTTAGTTTAGGCGCTACGGCTATTTTTGTGTTTAGAAATTCGCAAGGGCCGTCCCGGGAAAAGAGTACGGCCCTGGAGAAAGGCTGAAAACGTCCCCTTTTTTCGGGACGGCCCTGGCGAATAGTGGTGAACGTGACAGACGCTCCGTGTAGTTTGCTAATCGTTTGTATTTTATTTTAATAATCGTGAATCGTGATAGTGAACGGATGCAGTGCTACTTTTCTCTGGATGCCTGTACATAAAGAGCAGGAAAGGAGACGGCAGGATCTCAGAAGAATTGCCATTAGATAAGTTACTTTCTATCTGACCATTCTAACCTCACTTTGATTGCCTATGAAGGACATACTTATATCTTTGTGGATATTCTATTTTTTGTTTTCAGCGTCATGCGAGCACGGGACGAGTCAATGGTTTTTCTTCTCCATCAAAAAGCCGTGGCAGAAAAATAGGAGATGCAATTGAATAACTAAGGAAACTATGAAAAACTAAGGAAACCCGCGCGTATGATTTGTATCAATCATTGTTCCGCTTGAATACGTTTATATTTTACTTTTGTACATTTTATGAGAAAATATAAAATCTTATTAATAATTATTAATCTTATTATTCATTATTAATCTTATTATTCATTAAAAGTAACATTTCAGGTTGATTGGGCATAAATAGGGTTGCCCAATTGGGGCCCAATTGGGCGGCCCAAATTGGGCATAGGTTGGGCGGAGCGTTACAAGCCCAACGAAAGCCCAATTGGGCACTGATTGGGCTGCCCAATTGGCGCCCAACTAGTAATTGGGCAGCCCAATTGGGCCCCAATTGGGGCCCAATGAACATTTCCACACGGGCATAATATAACTCTCTAAAAAACCATGATTATATAGACGAAGTGAAATTAATTTTCTGTGGCAACACAACCAAATATTCAAAATGACGAAGAACAAAAATGATATTTATGAAGTAAAATATTACTCTTCTTTTGTTTGTTGTAGTTTAGCATCGGTTACAGGAAAACATATCCAGTTTTCCATGATCTCATTCAGAGCATTAACAATAGAATGAAGATACGTGCTGATTGTTGTTTGCGACATGCACGTCAAAAAGTCTTGCCCAACTCTTCTCTGATATGATCCAGATGCCATAAAATTTATAGTTGCTAAAACCTGAAAAAAATATGAAGAAATATGACAAATTATTACCAAGTAATATTATGCAGTTTATTAAATAATTAAATAGTAAAATTACATACCTGTAATTCATGAGGAATACAGGTGCTCCTTCTCACAACAGGCATGAAAGGTCTTAATTCGTCAATTATGCTTCTTATAGCATCTTTAGAAAACCTAAATTAAATATATACAGTATTGTATGAAAATGGTCTACATTAAACTTGTTGATAGTATCTGAATTCTAACCTGTACAACTGACGAAAATAATTTTCGGGAATCTCGAATGGATCTTGCGCATCTCTTAGTCTTCGCCGAGTTGTTCTAAGCACTTCAATTTCGTATTCGTGAACATCAATTTCGTCACCAATATTATTGCTCGGCTCAGCAAGGGAATAATTTCGAACGTCTCCTGCAAACATGAAGCAGCGGTGAGTTTTCCACAACATGTCATGATATGAAAAGGATTTATTTACATTCATGATATCGTTTGGGATAATTTTATTAACCTTTCACCGTATTCCTCATGTTACAGCTTTTCGTGTCCTCCGGAGGAGTTGGTGCTCGTCGTTGCAATTTCAGCATTTCACGGCGGATTGGATTATTGCTCGGCTCAGCAAGGGAATAATTTCGAACGTCTCCTGCAAACATGAAGCAGCGGTGAGTTTTCCACAACATGTCATGATATGAAAAGGATTTATTTACATTCATGGTATCGTTTGGGATAATTTTATTAACCTTTCACCGTATTCCTCATGTTACAGCTTTTCGTGTCCTCCGGGGGAGTTGGTGCTCGTTGTTGCAAAACACAAAGTCATTAACCATGGTCCTGGTTATCGATGCTTGCTGAAGTATTCAGTCACGTTGGTTAGCAGATGGTAATGTGAGTCGTATTGGTAAATAAATACCTGCACCACATTCTTTTTCTGTATCAATACTATTTTATGTTTCATTTATTTCTATTTCATGAGCGGGATACCAATCGTCCTTCGTCTTTGGCACATTTCTCCGTGGAGGCTGATGCACGTCGTCGAACTTTTCCATCATCCATGAAGAATTCATCACTTTCTCTAAGTCTACAAATAATTTTTGTACTATTATTACCTTTATAAAGTATAAAGAAATTGAATAACTTCAAAACAATTCCTTTTTGTTATTCCTCTCGATTTATCGTTACACTTACCCTACTCAAAAATCCTGAGAACTGCCTGGTCACTGTTATTTTTCACGTCGGTTCACTTGTCTCTACAACTCGTTAATTATTTTACATTTGTCCCAAGATTTATCACCCTTCCTTCATTACTCTTTTTAACTGTATTTTTACTATTTATTAAAAAGCGCGTTCGAGGGTCGAAATAAATGCGGAGGAAATCGTTTCGCAAATGGAAATATTTTATTAACTTTGAAAACCACATTTTATTTTCAAAAAATACAATTACTCTGAAAACTTCCACCTTGTAAACAAATTTTTGTATCAACCGCCATACTTTCTCGTCTGCTCAGTGCCTACGCACTAGGGAACTTCTGTCGTGACGATTGACGTCTGCCGACGATAGGCAGAGCCAATCGCTCGACGTCCTTGCGTCTCCGACCAATAGCGTACATACTATAGTCTACAAACTGCTATGCGCCATATCGGCCTATGTCAACAACCCAGGAAAACACCCGGTATGGTACAAAGTACGGGCAGCTGATCGTGTTTAGTGAATGAAATTTACGTGAGAATTTATAAAGTTTAAAGAATATAATGAGTGGTGTAAGCTTCATAGAACGAATAAAAAAATATGTAGTCTTGTGCAGCTAGTTGGTGCGAAAGTAATTCGAAAAAACATTTATACTTGTTTTCACGGTTTTCCAAAACCAAATGAACGCGTAGTATACCATATGTCTGCAATCAAACCTACCATAGCAAAATTACGAGTTTTGCATGAGCACCCCCGTGAGTCTCCTCGTCCAATAGAATCACCGGAGAAGCGTGAATGCGCATGCGTAGTCATCCTCGCGTGTTGGCATGTCAGCAAATTCAGATCAGTTACTTCGATAACCGATCTGAACTTGCTGACACGCCACCCCTCCCCCTCCCGCACCACTCGCGGTGCTTATGCAAAACTCGCAATTTTGCTATGGTAGGTTTGATCGCGGACATATCGTACATTGAAAACCTGTTTGGAAAATTAGAAAAAATAGACAAATTGAAGGCATGGCAACGTGCTACGTTAAATGAGACATTTGAAGACAGAAAGCTGTCAAATTGATAAAACCGGGTGTCACATTTTCCACATTTCTACCAATTTTTATGATGTGATTAGCATTAAGGACACGATTTCCTTCAATCACATAGCGATGGGAAGGATTTGTTTGGGCCCAATCATAAATTTGACCTACAGTTATTAACATTTTTACTATTTTCTCACAAATCGCGTGTATTTTCGAATGGTTTAGGTCTTATTTGGCGCCATATTGGTTAGGTCACGCCCCCGCGTCGATTCCCAAATTGGCAATAAGAAGGCAGACGAGGCCCAAACAGCTTTACAAACGCATTGTTAATAGAATGCGATGTTATTCTGTCTCCTCCGTTGCCTCCTCATATGCTGTAATCTTATCAGTTACAGCAGCAACAGCAGTTTTAAATTGCGTCTGCTAACGTCACGGTTCATCTGCAACATTAGCATTGTTATATTCTGATCCTTGCCAACCAAACGTGACATTATTTCATTATGCACACATTTTACTTACCATAAAGTACTAATTCTATGAGTCACTGTCCTAAACTCACTAATTCTACCGTATGTCCGCGATCATTTGAACCATAGAAAAATTGCGAGTTTTGCATGATCACCCCTTTGGGTCTCCTCGTCCAATAGAATCAGCGGAGAAGCGTGAATGCGCATGCATAGTCATCCGCGAGTGATCGATAACCGATCGAGTTATTTCGATAACCGATTTGAACTTGCTGACACGCCAACACTCGTAGATAACTACGCATGCGCATTCACGCTTCTCAGGTGATTCTATTGGACGAGGAGACCCAAAGGGGTGCTCAGCCCCCTGCAACTCTGCATTTCGCATGGCCAAACCGTTATCGCCAACCGCGTGGTGGCGTAGTGTCGCTGGTCCGGCAGGCCCGGCTGAAAGCGGGCGAATGAGGTGTGAATGAAGGGGCTTGAGTGCAATGAAGCATTATTCCATTTTGTAATAAATATGTAGGGATAAGGAATTAATTTTATGAAGTAATAGAAATAGTCCAGTAAATATTCGAACGAATTTATATGAGCCAGCGCAACCAACAGCCAACACAGGGCCAGCGATAGGGCGCTACGTAGCGGATTAGTACGACTGGCGACAAAGCGTGGTCAAAGATATACCGGGTGTTTTCCTGGGTTGTTGACATAGGCCGATATGGTGCATAGCAGTTTGTAGACTATAGTATGTACGCTATTGGTCGGAGATGCAAGGACGCCGAGCGATTGGCTCTGCCTATCGTCGGCAGACGTCAATCGTCGCGACAGAAGTTCCCTAGTATGGGCGCGTTCGCTTTGGACGCTTACACGCTTTAAGCGCTTATAAGTATCGCTTATGCCGTTCACTTTGACGCTTTGAGCGCTCACAAAGGCAATGATGACGTCATTGTAACGTCATAACTTCTGCTCACAAACGCTTATTTCATCCAGGTAGGGCAGCAAAAGCGTGAGCGCTAATAAGCGCTTCATTTCCAAAAGGAACGCGTAGCATATCGTGAGAACATCAACCTAGGAATATATAACCTAAAAAATGGCGACGAGTAACATTTCCGTGTACTTAGAAAATACAGATACGAATAAAATATATACCGTATCCGTAACAGCAGATGAAGCAAAACGTATTGCGATCGGTAAGTTTAATTGTTGATGTTTTATTATAAAATGTAATATATACTAGGTAGCGATATTGGTGTTTGTTAGTGGGTGGTGTGCTACGGCCGCTATTCTATTTAAAAATTTGCACTATTTTTAAGAAGAATAAATTAAATGGCTTCTAATTTTGATTTAATAGATGAAATTATTCATTTGGCAATTTTGTTTGAACCACAAAAAATTTGAGTGACTATTCTCTTTCTTTTACATTGCACGGAATTACTTTTCTTCCTTTCCAGACCCTGTTTTTGCTAGACTAAAGTTGAATGAGGCAATGTGTTTGTGTCGTAAGTTTACCAACGTTTTAGGTTTCTTTGGATTATTGCTTGAGTGACACATTTCATGACTTGTGATAGAAATCTATTTTGTAAAGAAATTGTTTAATTTATATGATCATTATTATTTAGATGACAACAGTGATGTGACTGATAGAGAGGCTTCAGACAACGTTGCAGGAAACGATATACCTCGATCAGCAGAAGAAGCTGCCGAAGGTATTTTTTGTAATACTGTTTTAGATACTCGTAATATTTCTCTAGTGTTCTTTATCGATAAATTTATTTTTGCAGCATTCAAGTGGCCGCATGAAGCAATTCTTTTATTAATCGAGGAGTATCGTCTTCGTCAAAATGACTTTAATACGGGAAAGATTTCTCAAAAAAAAATATGGTCTTTGATAGCCCAGGAATTGTTGAAACATGGGCATAACGTTACAGGTCCACAGTGTTTATCAAAATTTTCCGGACTAAAACGAACATATAAAGCTGTGAAAGATCACAACAACAAATCCGGCAATTCAACAAGAGCATGGCCATATCTTAATGTAAAATATTCTTTGAAATTCTATTTACACTTTTTCGTTAACATGAAGTATTTAATTATATTTTTTTCGCCAGTTGATGGACGAACTTCTAGGTACGAAGCCATTCATGTCACCTGTAGCTACGGTATCATCGACTGGCAAGAGATCTAGAGGTCAATCGGAATGCAGCACATCGAGCATAGAGAATTTTTCAGAAACCGATGAAAATCCAAAACCTAGTAAGTTAGTAATTTAATGTGATCATTCAAGATAATTAATTTGATTTGTATTTCGTGTTTGTTTTAGAAAAAGCACGATCCGTACTCCCGGCTGAAGAATTGCTTGCAGAATTGCGACACACTTCAGAAAGGCGACACAGAGAAAACATGGAATTAAGACTAAGACTTCTCGATTCACTTGATAGGATGGTCAATGTTTTACAAAATAACAAATAATTTGATTGTTTATACTTACCGTAAAGTGGAGTTACTTTGTGACTGTTGGGGGTTACATTGTGACAGAGCATACAATTATAAACTCAAATTTTGCGCCCAAATTTGAGAGTTTATAATTTTATGCTCTGTTACAATATAACCCCTCCAGTCATAAAGTAACCACATTTTACGGTATTTTTTTATATTACGATACTTTTTTAATTACAATTATAATATAAATATATTTTTTCACACAGTTCGCATCATTAAATTATTACAAATAGTATCTCGTTTCAAATGACCTTCATTTCTATCCCTCCTTACATTTAATAGATGCGTGACATGATCACTTTCATTGAAATCCAATTCTATGGGAAATTCATCATTTTGCAACAAACAAATGTTGTGCAAAATACAACACGCAAGGATGAAATCTGGTATTAAATCAACACGTTCCATATCAAGAACGGTGAGCAAACTCCGAAATCTTGTTTTCAATAATCCAAATGCTCTTTCAATCACCATTCGAGCGGATGCGTGACAAAAATTGTAATTTTTTTCTCTGTCCGTCAAATGCCCATTGTCTCGATATGGTGTCATTAGATGATTGTGAATTGTATAAGCCGCATCACCAACTAAATGACAATCATTTAGAAATTTTCGTGGGTTTCCCATATACTCATAAACTTCGGATAAGCGGAAAACTCGTTGATCATGGACAGAACCAACGTGCCCAACAAAACAATGAGTAAATCGGCGCTCATGATCACAAACAGCCTATTAAAAAGTAATACGTATAAAATCATAACCAAGTACATATTAATATTTTTCATGCACTAAATAAAATAGACATAAGTTACTTGTAGTTGTATAGAGTGATGACCTTTCCTGTTAACATAACTTTCAGGGTTGACATGTGGTGCTCTTATATTTATATGGGTACCATCAATTGCCCCTATTGTTTTGGGAAAAGCACTGACAGCAGCGAATCCTTGAAAAACTGCTTGCACTCTCTCGTTTTCCGGCCAAGTGATAAAAACTGGAGCCAGGGTTACAATAGCTTTTGTAACTCTTCGTACAGCTTTCAGTGCAGTTGCTTTTCCGACATGAAATTTTTCACAAATAGATCTAAAAATAATCAAAAGATTAGGCATGATATAATATCTCAAGTTATTCAGCATAATTTATAGATTGAAAGCGATTGAAAGATGGTCTAACATACCTACCTATATGAATCAGGCGTACTCATTTTCCATATGGTAATCAAAAATTGCTTCTCAGGAGATATTGTTTTACGACCTGATTTTAACCTCACTAATGAAGGTGTTATAAGATGCAAAATGAAATTAAATGTTGATCGCCGCATCCTAAACAAAACATTTCATTATTCATAAAATAAAAAAAAGAATAAGAAAAAAGAATTCCATAAGAATAATCACATGAAAGAAACTTTTTTTTTATTAAATATATTGCAAGTATAATAATATCTTCATAATAAGAAAATTAAGTAAGTCCTCGAGCATTTATTTAAGGGTTTATATAGTATACGTAAAAACATAATACATACCTAAAATGCGATTTAAACTGTTCACTATTATAAGCTGGTATAACCTCCTCCACATAATTTCGCAATCGTGGTATCGGCTTTTTTATAAGACTTTGGGCAAGAAATATTACACAAGCTTCTAAATCTTCGATATAAGGGTTGTGATCTTCTACGACATCATCAAAAAAATCCAATAACATTGATACTACAGACGGAATTATTCTCGTTAGCGCCATTTTGAACGCTCACAACATTCAAAACGAACGAGTTTTGTTGCTTTGATGTGAGCGCTTACAAACCTAAAGAAACGTCGAGAATTAGCGCTTATAAGCGTAAGCGCTCACAGCGCGTAAGCGTCCAAAGCGAACGCGCCCTATGTAGGCACTGAGCAGACGAGAAAGCATGGCGGTTGATACAAAAATTTGTTTACAAGGTGGAATTTTTCAGAGTAATTGTATTTTTTGAAAATAAAATGTGGTCTTCAAAGTTAATAAAATATTTCCATTCGCGAAACGATTTCCTTCGCGTTTATTTCGACCCTCGAACGCGCTTTTTAATAAATAGTAAAAATACAGTTAAAAAGAGTAATGAAGGAAGGGTGATACCGTACATATGTCCGCGATCATTTGAACCATAGGAAAATTGCGAGTTTTGCATGAGCACCCCTTTGGGTCTCCTCGTCCAATAGAAACACCGGAGAAGCGTGAATGCGCATGCGTAGTCATCCGCGAGTGCAGTTCGACTTCGATTTCGAGATGCGAGGATCGAAATCGAAGTCGAACTGCACTCGCGGATGACTACGCATGCGCATTCACGCTTCTCCGGTGATTCTATTGGACGAGGAGACCCAAAGGGGTGCTCATGCAAAACTCGCAATTTTTCTATGGTTCAAATGATCGCGGACATACGGTACATCTTGGGACAAGTGTAAAATAATTAACGAGTTGTAGAGACAAGTGAACCGACGTGAAAAATAACAGTGACCAGGCAGTTCTCAGGATTTTTGAGTAGGGTAAGTGTAACGATAAATCGAGAGGAATAACAAAAAGGAATTGTTTTGAAGTCATTCAATTTCTTTATACTTTATAAAGGTAATAATAGTACAAAAATTATTTGTAGACTTAGAGAAAGTGATGAATTCTTCATGGATGATGGAAAAGTTCGACGACGTGCATCAGCCTCCACGGAGAAATGTGCCAAAGACGAAGGACGATTGGTATCCCGCTCATGAAATAGAAATAAATGAAACAAAATAGTATATTGATACAGAAAAAGAATGCATAGAGTGCAGGTATTTATTTACCAATACGACTCACATTACCATCTGCTAACCAACGTGATTGAATACTTCAGCAAGCATCGATAACCAGGGGGTCGATTGTCTATCTCAAACCTAGTGAAAATGCTAAAAGTGAGTACGTTTTGCGATTGCGTAAAATTCATCATGGTGAAAATGAGAGATATTTCACGTGAGATCTCTCGGCAAGAAAATTCATGTCGAAACAGTTACATTGTACGAAAAACGCGCGAAATATTGTGCATGTGACTTTATTTACTTGAAGCGTTGATTATAATCCAATCCGCCGTGAAATGCTGAAATTGCAACGACGAGCACCAACTCCCCCGGAGGACACGAAAAGCTGTAACATGAGGAATACGGTGAAAGGTTAATAAAATTATCCCAAACGATACCATGAATGTAAATAAATCCTTTTCATATCATGACATGTTCTGGAAAACTCACCGCTGCTTCATGTTTGCAGGAGACGTTAGAAATTATTCCCTTGCTCAGCCGAGCATCTATTATTTCTATTTCATGAGCGGGATATCGTTTCGCGAATGGAAATATTTTAATTACTTTGAAAACCACATTTTATTTTCAAAAAATACAATTACTCTGAAAATCTCCACTTTGTAAACAAACATATGTGTCAACCGCCATACCATATGTCCGCGATCAAAGAGAACATAGCAAAATTACGAGTTTTGCATGAGCACCCCTGTGGGTCTCCTCGTCCAATAGAATCACCGGAGAAGCGTAATACGCATGCGTAGTCCACGCCAGTGTTGGCCTGTCAGCAAATTCAGATCGGTTATCGAAATAACCAGTCTGAACTTGCTGACACGCCAGCACTCGCGGATGACTACGCATGCGCACTCACGCTTCTCCGGTGATTCTATTGGACGAGGAGACCCACAGGGGTGCTCATGCAAAACTCGCAATTTTGCTATGGGTGCTTTGATCGCGGACATACCCGGTGTTTTCCTGGGTTGTTGACATAGGACGATATGGTTCATAGCAGTTTGTAGACTATAGTATGTACGCTATTAGTCGGAGACGCAAGGACGCCGAGCGATTGGCTCTGCCTATCGTCGGCAGACGTCAATCGTCGCGACAGAAGTTCCCTAGTGCGTAAGCACCGAGCAGACGAGAAAGTATGGCGGTTGACACATACATTTGTTTACAAAGTGGAGTTTTTCAGAGTAATTGTATTTTTTGAAAATAAAATGTGGTTTTCAAAGTTAATAAAATATTTCCATTCGCGAAACGATATCCCGCTCATGAAATAGAAATAAATGAAACATAAAATAGTATTGATACAGAAAAAGAATGTATAGTGCAGGTATTTATTTACCAATACGACTCACATTACCATCTGCTAACCAACGTGATTGAATATTTCAGCAAGCATCGATAACCAGGACCATGATTAATGACTTTGTGTTTTGCAACAACGAGCACCAACTCCCCCGGAGGACAGGAGAGAAGCTGTAACACGAGGAATACCGTGAAGGGTTAATAAAATTATCCAAAACGATACCCCTATGAATGTAAATAAATCCTTTTCATATTATGACATTTTGTGGAAAACTCACCACTGCTTCATGTTTGCAGATGTTCAAAATTATTCCCTTGCTCAGCCGAGCAATAACCTAATCGGTCGTAAAATGCTGAGGTCGTATTTTGGATCGCTTCCGGGGGATCTCCTCACGGATCCTCATTATTTCCCAGTCGAGGTCCTCACAGTCAGGAGATGGCGACGCTCATTGTATAACTGCTGTTTCACGTAGCCCCAGAAAAAATAATCCATCGGCGTCAGGTTGGGCGATCGCGGCGGCCACGGAATTGGACCCCCTCTTTCTAACGAGCGGTTAGGAAATTCCTCGTCCAGGAATCGCCGGACTCGTATCGTCGAGTGCGCGGGAGCGCCGTCGTATTGAAAGTACATAGGGGCTCCGATCTATAAGTAACAGTAATTAAATAGTCGATTTTCAATAGCTTACCACGGGACTGTAATAACGTGACTGCATTCTAGTGATACTTACTTCTTCGATCATTCGAAGCGACGGTATTACTAAATATCTCAGAATTTCGAGATACATCTGGCCGTTCAAATTTTCGCGAAAGAAAACCGGTCCTGTTATTCGGTTTCCAATTATTCCAGCCCAGATGTTTATTTTAATGGGGTACTGGGTCCTCACGTCCCGCAGTACCCTGGGATTTTCTGTTGCCCAATATCTCACATTTCGCCGGTTAGGTCTGTGTACCGCGAAGAAAGTACATTCGTCGGTGAAACAAATTCTCTCCAACAGGCCAGGCTCAACATTAATCTGTTCCATCATTGTTTCAGAAAATGCCATCCGATGATCATCGTCGCCTGGTATGAGTTCCTGATGGCAACGAGGTATATAGGAGAAATATTTATTATCCCACAAAACCTTCCACGCCGTACTCTTGGAGATGCCGACCTCTCGGGTCACCGTAGCCGCACTTGTTCCAGAGTTTTTCTCGACGTTCGCGCATATTAAAATCTTTGTCTAATTGTCTCGTTGGGTAACGGATTTCCATGTGGTCGCCGTTGCCACATCCTGTACTTTTTAATCGGTCAACAAGGTTCCTGATGGTCTTGTGACTCGGTATCGGCCTGTCAGGATACTCAGCAGCAAAGTGGTCTCTTACACTTCGAAGGCTCTCACCTTGCAAATACCTCGTGACGATTAACACCTCTCTAATCGTGTAAGTTTTCGGCATTTTTCAACAATCTCTTTAACTTTTACAATAATCACTGATTCGAAGCAGTGAGAGAAGCATTGTGGCTAAAATTACACAGGTTTACAAAAAAAAAGTCCGGACTATTTGACCGGACCATGGTATTCCGAGGTATTTTTGCGTCCTGAATCCGATCCCGAGGTCATCTGAGCCCTATCACGTCAGAAAAACGAGATTTCAAGGTCATTTAGAGGTTAAAATGACCATTTTTTGGAACTGGACCCGGGACAATTTCTCAAGCGACCTGTTGAGTTGGAGGGTAGCTGTTTAGGTCTTGAATACCTTCCAAACATTGGAATGGAGTCCTGAATCTCGACCTGGACTATCACAGAACCACTCCAGTGGATAAAATGTTGCCATGATCATTGTATCTCGCGGATTACGATCTCCCTGTCAAGGCATCCAATTCCGGCGATCCGTTCACTGTGACAGTGGACCCATCACTGACCCTAATGGCCTTAGAACCTTGGAGTCATGTTCTGTGTGCTGCTCAGGGCAGTCCCATTTCCTTATTTATTTATTTCGAAATCTCGTTTTTCTGACGTGATGGGGCTCAGATACCCTTGGGATCGGATTCAGGACGCAAAAATACCTCGGAATACCATGGTCCGGTCAAATAGTCCGGACTTTTTTTTTTGTAAACCTGTGTTATTAGCGATTGAATTTTGAGGGGGTGTATTGGAGATTCCTGTTAAAATTATTTTCCTTCAAAATCCAACATTACCTTGTATTTTTATTTTGGCCTGTCAGAAAGGGACCATTTATTACTTTATGGCTCTTTGTGGAAAGTACAGAGAAAGGGGAGAAACATTCTTACTGGGTTTTCTAGTGAAAATCCGAACATGTGGCGACCAGACAGTCCAGGCGATGGCTCATGGGGTAGCCGCAACGGTAATCCCCAGGTATACAAGTAGTCCTCAATCCTCTAGTTTTCGAGTCTAGTCTTGGACGGATCTCTGTGCCGAGAACACGTACATTCTGATTGCAGTAGAGTCAAGAGTTTGAGTCTGTTGTGTTTAGTTCATGTATTGTGATAAATTTTGAATTATCAGTGATTGTCAAAGTTAAAGAGGTTGTTAAAAAATGCCGGAAATTTACACGATTGAAGAAAAGATTGGAATCGTCTTCAGGTATTTGCAAGGTGAGAGTCTTCGCAGTGTGAGGGACCACTTTGCTGCCGAGTATCCTGACAGGCCGATACCGAGTCACGAGACTATCAGGAATCTTGTTGACCGATTAAAAAGTACAGGATGTGTCAACGGCGACCACACGGAAATCCGTTACCCAACGAGACAATTAGACGAACAGACGAAGATCTTAATATGCGCGAACGTCGAGGATAACTCTCGAACAAGTTCGGCTACGGTGGCCCGAGAGTTCGGCATCTCCAAGAGTACGGCGTGGAAGGTTTTGCGGGATAATAAATATTTCCCCTATATACCTCGTTGCCATCAGGAACTCATACCAGGTGACGATGATCATCGAATGGCATTTTCTGAAACAATGATAGAAGAGATACATGTCGAGCCTGGCCTGTCGGAGAGAATTTGTTTCACCGACGAATGTACTTTCTTCGCGGTACACAGACCTAACCGGCGAAATGTGAGACATTGGGCAACAGAAAATCCCAGGGTACTGCGGGACGTGAGGACCCAGTACCCCATTAAAATAAACGTCTGGGCTGGAATAATTGGAAACCGAATAATAGGACCGGTTTTCTTTCGCGAAAATATGAACGGCCAGATGTATCTCGAAATTCTGAGATATTTAGTAATACCGTCGCTTCGAATGATCGAAGAAGAAGTAAGTATCACTAGAATGCAGTCACGTTATTACAGTCCCGTGGTAAGCTATTGAAAATCGACTATTTAATTACTGTTACTTATAGATCGGAGCCCCTGTATACTTTCAACACGACGGCGCTCCCGCGCACTCGACGATAAGAGTCCGGCGATTCCTGGACGAGGAATTCCCTAACCGCTGGTTAGGAAGAGGGGGTCTAATTCCGTGGCCGGCGCGATCACCCGACCTGACGCCGATGGATTATTTTTTCCTGGGGCTACGTGAAGGACCAGTTATACAACGAGCGTCGCCATCTACTGACCGCTGAGGGCCTCGACTGGGAGATAATGAGGATCTGTGAGGAGATCCCCCCGGAAGCGATCCAAAATGCAACCTCAGCATTTTACGACCGATTAGGTTATTGCTCGGCTGAGCAAGGGAATAATTTCGAACATCTGCTATAAACTTGAAGCAGCGGTGAGTTTTCCACAACATGTCATGATATGAAAAGGATTTATTTACATTCATGGTATCGTTTGGGATAATTTTATTAACCTTTCACCGTATTCCTCATGTTACAGCTTTTCGTGTCCTCCGGGGGAGTTGGTGCTCGTTGTTGCAAAACACAAAGTCATTAACCGTGGGCCTGGTTATCGATGCTTGCTGAAGTATTCAATCACGTTGGTTAGCAGATGGTAATGTGAGTCGTATTGGTAAATAAATACCTGCACTACATTCTTTTTCTGTATCAATACTATTTTATGTTTCATTTATTTCTATTTCATGAGCGGGATACCAATCATCCTTCGTCTTTGGCACATTACTCCGTTGAGGCTGATGCACGTCGTCGAACTTTTCCATCATCCATGAAGAATTCATCACTTTCTCTAAGTCTACAAACAATTTTTGTACTATTATTACCTTTATAAAGTATAAAGAAATTGAATGACTTCAAAACAATTCCTTTTTGTTATTCCTCTCGATTTATCGTTACACTTACCCTACTCAAAAATCCTGAGAACTGCCTAGTCACTGTTATTTTTCACGTCGGTTCACTTGTCTCTACAACTCGTTAATTATTTTACATTTGTCCCAAGATGTATCACCTTTCCTTCATTACTCTTTTTAACTGTATTTTTACTATTTATTAAAAAGCGCGTTCGAGGGTCGAAATAAATGCGGAGGAAATCGTTTCGCAAATGGAAATATTTTATTAACTTTGAAAACCACATTTTATTTTCAAAAAATACAATTACTCTGAAAAATTCCACCTTGTAAACAAATTTTTGTATCAACCGCCATACTTTCTCGTCTGCTCAGTGCCTACGCACTAGGGAACTTCTGTCGCGACGATTGACGTCTGCCGACGATAGGCAGAGCCAATCGCTCGGCGTCCTTGCGTCTCCGACCAATAGCGTACATACTATAGTCTACAAACTGCTATGCACCATATCGGCCTATGTCAACAACCCAGGAAAAAACCCGGGGATTCTCGCATCTCGAAATCGAAGTCGAACTGCACTCGCGGATGACTACGCATGCGCATTCACGCTTCTCCGGTGATTCTATTGGACGAGGAGACCCACAGAGGTGCTCATGCAAAACTCGCAATTTTGCTATGGGCTCTTTGATCGCGGACATATGGTATACCATACCATATGTCCGCGATCAAAGCACCCATAGCAAAATTGCGAGTTTTGTATGAGCACCCCTGTGGGCTCCTCGTCCAATAGAATCACCGGAGAAGCGTGAATGCGCATGCGTAGTTATCCGCGAGTGTTGGCGTGTCAGCAAGTTCGAATCGGTTATCGAAATAACTCGATCGGTTATCGATCACTCGCGGATGACTACGCATGCGCATTCACGCTTCTCCTGTGATTCTATTGGACGAGGAGACCCAAAGGGGTGCTCTTGCAAAACTCGCAATTTTGCTATGGGTGCTTCGATCGCGGATATATGGTACGTTTCTTAGCGAGTAGACCAATCATGTCTCCCACCACAACGGAATACTTGGTACTGATTGGTCTATTGGCTAAGATGCGTATACGCAACTTTGCGAGTGAGTTAGAGAAAGGGGCCCCAGCCTACTGTCTACAAAACGCTACGTGCCATATCGTCCTATGTCAACAACATACGTGGAGACCCTGTATAGTTATACTATAGTTTGTTTGCTGTAGGTAAGTTTATTTAGCTACATAATATTATTAATATAATGAGAAAACATTTTTTACTACTCTACAACTATATATTTTTACGTGACGCAGTTGTAATTGGTGCAATTTGGGAACCGTGCGGCGAAAAGTTAAAACTTGGCCAAGTCTGAACGGGAGCGGATAAACTCAACGGCAAACGGGAACGGTAGCGGCAGTTTATAAATGTGACTTAGGATTCACCAATGTTTTAACTTCGAAGGGTAACGGGAACAGCGGACGATAGCGGCAACGGAAAAAGTTTATAAATCGGCCTTAAGTCCTTCTATAAGTAAGCCGGTTTAATATGAATAAATATGATTAGCTTTAGAAAAGACCACGAGTTGTAGAGACAAGTGAACCGACGCGGAAGATTACAATGGCTAGCCAGTTCTCAGGATTTTTGAGTAGGGTAAGTGTAAAGATAAGTGGAGAGGAGTAACAAAAGTGAATTGTTTTGAAGTCACTCAATTTCTTTATACTTTACAAAGGCAATAATATTACAAAAATTATTCGTAGAATTAGAGAAAGTGATGAATTCTTCATGGAAATCACTTCGACTATGGACGAAGCAAGACGACGCTAAACGAATGGATGACGGAAGAGTTCGACGATGTGCATCAGCTTCCACGGAGAAATGTACCAAAGACGAAGGACGATTGGTGTCTCGCTCATGAGTTAGAAATAAATGAAACGTAAGATATTATTCATACAGAAAAAGAATGTAATGCAGGTATTTATTTACCAGTACGACTCACATTACCATCCGCTAACCAAAGATATTGAATATTGCAGCAAGTATCGATAACCAGGACCATGGTGAATGACTTTATGTTTCGCAAATGTACCTGGGATCAACAACCTGATCGAGTGCTTTGTAAGAGCCTGGGTTGGTGCCTCCCGCAGTAGTGTCAGATTGCTCCCGACTGAAATTCTCCCTCGTTTCACTCTATGTCATTCAACAACGAGCATCAACTCCCCCGGACGACACGAAAAGCTGTAACACCAGGAAGACCGTGAAAGGTTAATAAAATTATGGAAAGTGATACCACGAATGTAAGCAAATCCTTTTCATAACATTTTTTGGAAAACTCACCGTTGCTTCATCTTTACAGGAGACGTTCTAAATAATTTCCTTGCTCAGCCGAGCAATAATCCAAACGGTCGTGGAATGCTGAGGTCGCAACAACGAGCATCAACTCCCCCGGATGACATGAAAAACTGTAACACCAGGAAGACCGTGAAAGGTTAATAAAATTATGGAAAGCGATACCACGAATGTAAGCAAATCCTTTTCATAACATTTTGTGGAAAACTCACCGTTGCTTCATCTTTACAGGAGACGTTCTAAATAATTGTCTTGCTCAGCCGAGCAATAATCCAAACGGTCGTGAAATGCTGAGATCGCAACAACGAGCATCAACTCCCCCGGAGGACACGAAAAGCTGTAACACCAGTCCGTCATCCACTCGTTTAGCGTCGTCTTGCTTCGTCCATAGTCGTGAAGAATTCATCACTTTATCTAATTCTACGAATAATTTTTGTAATATCATTGCCTTTGTAAAGTATAAAGAATTTGAATGACTTCAAAACAATTCACTTTTGTTTTTCCCCTTGATTTATCGTTACACTTACTCTACTCAAAAATCCTAAGAACTGCCTGGTCACTGTTATTTTTCACGTCGGTTCACTTGTCTCTACAACTCGTTAATTATTTTACATTCATCCTAAGATTTATCATCCTTCCTTCATTACTCCGATTTAACTGTATTTTTACTTTTTATTAATAAGCGCGTCCGAGGATCGAAATAAACGCGAAGGAAATTGTTTCGCGAATGGAAATATTTTATTAACTTTGAAAACCACGTTTTATTTCCAAAAATACAATTGCTCCGAAAAATTCCACTTTGTAAACAAACGTACGTGTCAACCGCCATACTTTCTCGTCTGCTAGGTGCCTACGCCCTAGGGAACTTCTCTCGCGACGATTGCCGTCTGCCGACGATAGCAGAGCCAATCGTTCGGAGTCCTTGCGTGTCCGACCAATAGCGTACAACCTAGGGTCTACAAATCGCTACGTACCATATCGTCCTATGGCCACAACATAGCGTAAGACCCGGTATGCTACACAGAAGATGTAACGCTTTTAACTCCAACTTTTGCCACTAGAGCGCATGATGGTACCCATGCACGGGTCTTAAGTAGCCCGGAGACGATCAATAATATTGTCAATGACATTGATCAATTGCGATTGATGGAGTAGCATATAGACGGTCAATAATATTGTCAATAAGATTGATGATTTCAATTGCAATTGCGATTGACGGAGATCCAATGAACACGTCAATATTTCATCAGTGACTGTGAGTTTCTTGCGAGTCGAGTCGAATCTTTTATTGGTTAGGTTTTATTAGTGGCAGTGAATTTCTCGCGAGTAATGGTGTCAGATACAGATTTGGCCTTTTTAGCCTTAACTTTGGCTGTTTGCAGCCAAAAAAAGCCAAGACGAAAGAGAAGAGGAGGAGACGCTGGTCGAAAGAGTGGTATAAACTGAGAAGCCGCTTTACCCATGAACATTTACTACAACTTCTGCGAATTAGTGAACCAGATGATTATAAGAATTTTCTCCGAATGGATGACAACAGTTTTGATACATTATTAGCATTAATTCGGCCAGACATCGAAAAACAAGATACTGTAATGCGTCTTGCAATTCCTGCTAGTCAGAGACTGTCTGTAACATTGAGATACCTTGCCTCTGGCATGGATATGGAAGATTTAAAGTTTACCTGTGCCATTGCTCCACGAACATTGGAGATAATCATAATGGAAACATGCGAGGCTATAATCCAGAAATTAAGAGATTACATTCAGGTAAGTTTATTTATAGGACGTTTATCTTAAAATAGCATACATTAACAAATGAACTTAAAAGGATTAATTATTTATGTAAAGAATTGAATGCCATCAAGTAGTTTGCTGCAGTTTGTTCTTCAGTGTCTTCAGTCAGAAAACTAGGAGAGGCACTGGCGACGTTGGAGGTATTGAAAGAATCGCGATGACTTTCTTGTTTGCGATAGCTTTGTTTCTGTGTTTGAGAAGAGTTAAGCGGAAATGGTGAAAGTAAGACCTTTTGGAAAGAGCGTTCAGGTGTACGGGACGGTGAGCTGTTCGGTGCAGGCGAAGTTGAACACAAACGTGATGGGGTTTGCGATGATGGTAAAAAACGCACTCCGTTCCCCTTGTTAACGCACCCATTTCACCTTCAAACAGGGTATCGTTAATGATTTTCTCAGCATACCGTCGTTGGTCTGGGGCTAATGTGTTCAATTTTATAGCCCATCCCTTAGCTAGTATGTCCTCTTCAGTGTCCGATGGTTTTTAAAAATACGCTGTAGCTAACCCCACGAGTTCATCTGTTGATGATTCAGGTGCTGGTTTTTTTCTCTTAGGGGGCACAGTCTTGACAGATGCCGACCGGGGCTCTTGGCAGTCTTGAACCAATGGTTGCTGTAAAGAAAACATAAAAATAATAGCATACAAGATTGAAGAAGTTTATAAAAAAAGTGAAGTGAAAAATGTGAATAACAATATTTTTTTATTTCAGATTCCAAAAAATGCACAAGGATGGAAAGAAGTGGCGCAAGAGTTTGAAGAAAGGTGGAACTTCCATAACTGTATAGGAAGCGCAGATGGCAAACATGTGGCCATACAAAAGCCCTCGAACTCTGGTTCTTACTATTACAATTATAAGGGAACTTTTAGTATCGTGCTTATGGCTATTGTTAATGCGAATTATCAATTCCTCATGATTGATGTTGGAGCCAATGGACGGGTATCAGATGGAGGCGTTCTGAAGAACACACTATTTTGGGAAAAAATGTCTCAAAACCAACTCAATATTCCTGATCCACGCGAATTACCAGGAACAGATAAGAAGTATCCTTATGTGTTCATTGGTGATGAAGCCTTCCAGCTAATGCCAAATTTTATGAAGCCCTACAATAGATCTTGCCTGACAAATGAAAAACGCATTTTCAACTATAGATTATCTCGTGCGCGTAGAATCGTTGAAAACGCGTTTGGTATTTTAACATCAAGGTTTAAGATTTTTCAAAAAAACATCAAATTCGCACCAGATAAGGCTCGAAAGATAGTAATGGCTCTTGCTGTTATTTACACAACTACTTGTCAACTAGAAATAATACAAATTACATTCAGCGCAATGATGTTGATTATGAAAATACAGCTTCTGGAACAATTGAAGTAGGTTCATGGAGACAGGGAACAGAACTGTTAACTGATCTTCAAAGAATGAGGGGTAATTCAGCGGTTGAAGCTAAGAAAGTTAGATAATTTTTGTGATTATTTCAATACTGTAGGTTCAGTGCCATGGCAAGAAAATTGCTTGAAATTGTAAATTAGACTAACAAATAAAAAGTACCTAACCTTCCTAATGTAGTGAAATAAAGAAATATTTAAACTAAACGAAATAGTTTTTTACTTACCTCTGAACTTTCAGTATCTGCTATCTCCACTTGATCTTTTATAAAAAGTAGATCGTTATAGTACCATAATGCAGGCTCCGGAATGTCATCACTAGATGCACCTGATCGCTTTTTTTGATCAATTTTCTGGTACTCTTTATTGAAGTTGGTTCGCAGGATATTTATTTTTTTCTTCAAATTATCCTCCGTATAATTTGGTTTATACTGTTGTAGAGCAGTTAGAATTTTTTTTAAAGCAATGCTTTTCTTATTCTTGTTTAAATAATCCTTCGATTTTACTCGCCACAACTCCGGTTGATCGCGGTACAAAGCAATTAAAAGTAATACAAAATCTCTATCTCTTAAGTTCTCGAGTTCCACGGAGCTCTGCGGCGTATCCGCCATCGCGTGGCCGTCTGGTGCAACTGCCCGAACGCGATTGACAATTTATCGATTACACGATCAATTGGGATGCGTCAATGGTCCCCGTCAATGTGCTTCAATCAAATTTCCTATCAATGTCCGTCCATCGATTGACAATGGCATCAATCGCTTCGTACACGATCAATTTGATGCCCATTGACAATATTATTGACAATATTATTGACCGTCTCCGGGCCACTTTAGGGCCAGTTCCACAATTCGGGCTTATCTAGATAAACTCGGTTTAAATCCTCATTCTCTCGGGCGCTCATTGGTTGGACGGATGATTTAAACTCCGTTTAAGAGTTAAGCCCGAGTTGTGGAACCGGGCCTAAGGCTATGTTGTGGCCATAGGACGATATGGTACGTAGCGATTTGTACTCTAGATTGTACGCTATTGGTCGGAGACGCAAGGAGGCCGAACGATTGGTTCTGCTATCGTCGGCAAATGGCAATCGTCACTATTGAATTTCTTTAAGACCTTTTTAAACTATATAGTCTTTTAAAAATGAATTTCATGAATAGTTTTAGATATTTATTTAATGAAACTGATATTAATTTACGAGGTAGGCTTGGCAATAGCGCATTTTCGTTTCAGGAATTGGTATTATTTTCGTCGGTAAAATCGCATAGATATCGACAGAAAAAACATCCGCATTTTGGTACGCTCGGGTTATGTTAAAGGTTATGACACGCAACGCGTTGCATATAATTGTTGTGTCATATACATATAAATATAAATATATATATTTCTATTATTGTCCTTTGGATACTTATAATATTTGCTTATCCATCCAACCGTCCATTAACAACTTATTTTAAAAACATTCACATCTTAATAATGTAATCAAACTCTTTATAATTTCCTGCTATTATATTTTTGTCGAACGGA
This sequence comes from Xiphydria camelus, assembly GCA_963678675.1. NCBI lineage: Eukaryota > Metazoa > Arthropoda > Insecta > Hymenoptera > Xiphydriidae > Xiphydria > Xiphydria camelus. Next base: position 17,558,894 of record OY783194.1, read on the forward strand.
TTTTATATATTTTATTTGAAATTCTGTAAAATAGGTGGTGACTTTGTTGTTTTATACACTATTGGGAATTCAAGAGAAGCGGTACTCACTCTGGTGACTATAATTGTGAACTAGTTTCTGCCACATTATTTCCTAACCACACAATTGGGGACTGTAAAACACACCTTTTTATCGATTGTTTACCATTGATTTTTATTAATTTTGTGCCTCTCGTTTACTGTTGTTCTTTTCTAATTTGTTACTACTAATGACAGAGTGGCAGTGGTTAGACACAAGTGGACACAAAATTAAACCATTAGCTCTTTCTGCTGGAGCCTGCCAATCAGTCGGTGGTTCTAATAGAAGTGTGTCGACCATAGGACTTGTGTCATGAATGGAAAGCGCCCAATGTGGCAGAAACTGGTTCCAGTAATAGCCACCTGGCGCTGCGACTCTTAATTTGAATTCCCAATTGAATTTGATTCTGATTAGATAATTTTTTAAGATGTTATCTGCAAACGTTCAAAATTGTTATGCGATAACTTTTCAGCAGATAGAGCTATTTGCGTACAACAAATTTGGATATACAACGGTTTGAACATTTTTCAAATTGCGCGAAATCAATAAGTGTCCAAAGTATAAGACATATTTATTAATGTAGAATATCTATCTTAGAATTAATAAGCGACGCACACCAAATAAAATATGTACATACATATAAGTACTCAGAAAAGAAGACAACCCAGTAAGCTTTATGAGTTCTTAAGGAATTCTTGAAGAGGTCTTATTTCAGATTAGGACGTCCGATTTATCTTCAGAAAGAATTCCTAATGTATTCAGAAGGATGTCCAATGCGCCACTTCAAGAAGTGTTTAAGACATCCGAAAAATGAATTCTTTTGGAACTGTTTTTCATGGTAATTGAGCGAATTCCTAAACAGCTCTTATTTCTGAGTTCTTTAAGACTACCTTATTTAGACATCTGCAGGATATATTTTGGTGGATAATTCCTAATTAAATGTAGTAATCATTAATATAATAATTCCAAAAAAGTGAATTTTAAAGAAATAAAAGTTTCTCTTTATTTTTTACATATACATATCCATATACATAAAGATGCCAAGTTAGATCAAATTACAAATGCTTCTTTGCATTATATTTCACTCGGTCGGAAGCGTGCTGAAGCCAATTTTTAATTACTGCTTCAACGTCATAAATGGTGCAGTCTTTGCGAATAGATACTATGGACTCTGGAACAATCAAACATTTCAATTAGCGTTCAATAATTTTCAAACTTCCAGTTTAATAAACTTCAAATTTAATGAATTTGTATACCTGTCAGAAGTTCGGTAAATTTCATATTTTTAACTCCGAAAGTATGTTTTTGACCGCTCCACGACAATAAACACGCCAACTCATCTGTCAGGAGCACATTAAGTACATCCCGTACATGTTTTTATAGTCTTTCCCTCCTTGCAATTGCGTTGTTTTCATCTGTGAATGAAATAAATGCTTGACTAAATAGAGTATAAGACAGATGATGTTAATTGCTTTAACGTAGCTAAATTGGCAGACTTTTCGTTAAAGCAAAATGAAATAGGCATGGAAGAAAAATTGTGAAAATAGAATAAATATTTACATATTGAGAGCATGCTGCAGTATTAGTATTCAAAATTGTCTCTAGTTCTTTCAAATCATCCGTATTTTGAATGGGGAATGGTGGTAATTCACTTCTCTCTTCAACGCCCATATGGGAACCTTTATAATTAGTAAGCTCATTTACAGCAATGGTCAGTAAATCGAGTTTCCGAATGTTTACATCAAATTGTTTCCGGCATGCCGCTATAAACAAAGAATGGAATAAATGAAAATTAATCTATAAAGAAATATAGAGGTATATAAGTAATAATTGGGTGTGTGCACTAGTTACGAATGTTGCGTAATTGCAGTATACAGTGAAGTAAAGGATTTATGTTGCACGTATCATTGTTCAAAAGTATCCAAAAACAGACAAATTCGCAATAAATTAAAGTAAAAAATGCCGCGGTGCAACTTGGCAACTGAGCAAAATCAAAACGCGCTCTGATTGGCTATGACGTCACGATCCGTGTAAACAAACAACTTTCAAACAAAGTTGCCTATGTTTTTGAAGCGTTTTTCTGGGTTTCGGAAAGTTTGTTGTTTCTATGTCGTTTTGGTGTAGTGTGTAGTGAAAGCGGCTAAAAATGTATGCACCAGAAGCACACAGTAAATCGTGTTTTGTGCCAAAATGCATGAATACTTCTGTGCGAACTCCAGACAAACTGTTTGTGAATGTGCCGAGAGACTATGACATGAGACGAAAATGGTTTAAAGCGGCCAGAAGAGACATGCCTAAGTCAAAATCGATATTCCATTGCTGCGAGGATCATTTCAATGTAAGTTTCCTTATACTATAGGTTTATAGGTTATGCTCAATGAATGCTTTTGATTGACAGCTTGAAGAGGACATGGAAAATTATTTACAGTAGGTACAAGACTATGGGAGAAAATATTTTAATGAAACAAGGAGTTTTACCTCACATCTTCGACTGCCAAAAAGACAGGTAGAGAGCTGCTAGTTAGCCACCGAGACCACTTCACGAAAAATGTAAGAGGGAATGGTTGATCGAGGAAGTCATGTCTGCTACCGAGGTTCAACAACAGGCACTATCTCTTCAAGATAAACCAGACAATAGTACTGGTGCCAGTGGACTGGGTTATGAGCAAGAAAGTTCTGGAAAAAAAGGTTCAGTATTTAAGTATTTGTATGCAGACTCGAGGTGTCGCAGTGCAAACATAAAAATGCATGAATACTTCAGTGCGAACTTCAGACAAACTCCAGGCAGTTTCGACTGAACTACGCTCAAAATGGCACTGAATTCTTATGCTGCGATACGATCTTTTTTGTGTTTGCACTGCGTCACTTCGAGTCTGCATACAAATACTTAAACACTGAACGTTTTTTTTTTTGGAAATTACTTGCTCGTGACCCAGTCCACTGGCACCAGTACTATTGTTTAGTTAATCTTGAAGAGATAGTGCCTGTTGTTGAACCTCGGTAGCAGACATGACTTCCTCGATCAACCATTCCCTCTTACATTTTTCGTGAAGTGGTCTCGGTGGCTTAACTAGCAGCTCTCTACCTGTCTTTTTGGCAGTCGAAGATGTGAGGCAAAACTCCTTATTTCATTAAAATATTTCCTCCCATAGTCTTGTATCTACTGTAAATAATTTTCCATGTCCTCTTCAAGCTGTCAACCAAAAGCATTCATTGAACATAACCTATGAACCTATAGTATAAGGAAACTTACATTGAAATGATCTTCGCAGCAATGGAATATCGATTTTGACTTAGGCATGTCTCTTCTGGCCGCTTTAAACCATTTTCGTCTCATGTCATAGTCTCTCGGCACATTCACAAACACTTTGTCTGGAGTTCGCACAGAAGTATTCGTACATTTTGGCACAAAACACGATTTACTGTGTGCTTCTGGTGCATACATTTTCTATAGGACATCTTGATAAGTCAAATTATTATATGTTTATGAAATATACATTTTAGGTTATTTGCTTCGGTTAATTTCTCCAAGTAGTCTTGAAAAAGAAGGTCGCTAGAAGTCAGATAAAAGAGTACTCTTTGGATTCATAATTTTGAAGTTATATTGAAGTCTGGAAAATGAATCTTTTCAGAAGTCTTTCTGAACTTGGAGCTACCTGGTCAGATAAAAGACTACACTTTGGATTCATAATTTTGAAGTCACATTGAAGTCTGAAAAATGAATTCTTTCTGAAGTCTTTCTGAACTTGGTGCTAACTGGGAAGACGCGAAACTCCGAATTGTGTTTTTATATGAATGTAAGAAACTGGAATAACAGCATATGTGGTATAATGATATAAACATTAAAATTTCTATAATAAGGGAAAGTTATAATCTTTTATTGCCTCCTCCAATTTTATAATATATATTATCGATGTGTGTAATGCAACATGAAGAATTAAATTGTGTGGAAACCTATTCATTTTTCAATTACAATGTATTATGTGATTCATAAAAAATAACAAACTTGGTTTAAGTAAGAATAGTGAATGAGTACTAATGAATATTATCTCTATCTTATAATTAAAACACCTTATTATAAAATCAATATAGTCACGCAATACAAATCCTTTATTGCACTCCACGGCGAAGTTACATTAATGAATATTTTTATCCCCATATATAAAAACTACAATCTCTTTGTACCAAATGAAATATTCCTTATATTACTTATTCCTACTTTATTCAGTTGAGCGTACAAATACTGCGGACGATGCTACCACGGAGAAGCCGACTCTCATAAAGAGCATGTGTTTGGAATAGGCTATTTGACTACTATTGAGAGACCACCAGAAATGGTTTATTATATAATTTTGTACAAGAGCTGTATGAATATTTCTAATGAAATAAGCAATATATTCACTAAAAATCGAGGAACAAATTTAAATAGCTAAAAAGGCGCCAAAAACGACAAGCTAGCGGCCTCTCTAATCACGTGATCCCTCTGACGTCACATAATTGCAAGCACAAATGAACGTCAAGCAGCAGCTGTCAGAATTAGTTGTTCTCTTTGAAAATAAACCAAATTGTTAAAAAACAATGAACTACAAGTGGTATGCAGTGCCAATAATAATCTCAAAACAAAACGATTCTAAAGCAAACCTAACCTAAAAGTTATTGTGAACTGTTTATTTACAATTATGTGACGTCACACTAACCGTTAGCCAATCATGTATCGTTTCTAATTAAATGGCCGCATTTTAAAAAGACAACTTTTGAAGTTAAGATTTTTAATATTAAACATTTATATATTTTCGTTATTTTACTGAAATAAGTTTAATTAGATAGCAATAAAGAGAGATGATAACAATTTGTAATGTATTTTCAAACTAGTCAAAATGCCTATTGTAATCATAAAACAATTAACCATTCCAAGTCTTAGAGCTCTTTCACACGATCCGTTTTTTTAACGGACGGTGAAACTAACGGAACGGTGAATCTACCGGATATTGTAGAAACACATTGAGTTGCATTGGAGCGTTCACACGTATCGACGTCCGTTAAAAAAACGGTCCGGTACCGTCGCACTACCGTCGCACTAAGAACCCTTTCACACGATCCGTTTTTCTAACGGACAAGTATGAACATGTGTTTCTACTAAACGGATCCGTTGTTTTCACCGTTCCGGTAAAGTAGAAACCCATCCGTTGGTGCAACGGTACCGGAACGTTTTTTTAACGGACGTCGATACGTGTGAACGCTCCCATGCAACTCAGTGTGTTTCTACAGTATCCGGTAGATTCACCGTTCCGTTAGTTTCACCGTCCGTTAGAAAAACGGATCGTGTGAAAGGGTTCTTAGTGCGACGGTAGTGCGACGGTACCGGACCGTTTTTTTAACGGACGTCGATACGTGTGAACGCTCCAATGCAACTCAATGTGTTTCTACAATATCCGGTAGATTCACCGTTCCGTTAGTTTCACCGTCCGTTAAAAAAACGGATCGTGTGAAAGAGCTCTTAGGTTTAGAGGAGGGAGTTTTCAGAGCCCATTTCATCAGAAATCCTGCAAATAAGTGCATTCGAATTCTGTGAACAGTGTTAGAAACATCGTTGAAAATAAATCTAGCCGATCTAGCCAGTGAAAAAAAAAGCGCACCGTAAATATGACGGAGGAGCAGCGGAATTTGTTGCCTGTCGGTAAACTCATCGAATACATCTATTTGTCTGCTAAAAACTCTTCTTGGCGGTTGTTGCGCAGCAGCTTCCACTTCTTGAAGACCATCCAATACAACCGCATGAATTATATCGTCTAATTCCGCCATACCTTTAATTAATAATACGTATTATTTATTAATTACTTATATATATATATATATATATATATATATATATATACTAGCAGCCCGTCCCGGCTTCGCACGGGTAGATTGTGGATTGATTTTGGTCGTCATTTAATGAATTTTTAGCAGATATCTATACTCATAGGTAGGGAGCCATGCTACGTTAAAACAACACATGTATTTAATTTAAATTGGAAAGTATATTTCTTTTATTAATTTATCTTAAGGCCAGTGGATAGACAATGTTTTTTATTTTTTTATTTGGAGCAAAAACGTGTAAATTTTTCGGTGTGCCAACTCTGGAGCAAGCCACATACAATTGGCCGTGTGAAAAACATGAATTTTCCAAATTTAAGCCAGCAATAGTCAACGATTGACCTTGTGCTTTGTTGATGGTAATAGCAAAAGCAAGACGCAAAGGGAACTGGAGCCGCTTGAATTCGAATGTTAAATCGTTGGAAATCATAGGTATGCGTGAACGAGGACGTCTTCGCCTTTGAATTTGCCAGTGATGATTGTTACCTCGATTAAATTTGGTTGATTTGGAATACTATGTCAGATGTAAGAGATTCCAAATGAAGGTCATGGTCAAGGTCAAATCCCAGGTAGCACACTGACGTTAGAATAACGTCTCAGACGTCATTTTTTGGTCAGTATAGGGTTTCAGACGTCAGTTATTGTAATATTAACGTCGCAGGGACGTCATATTTACGACGTACCTTGGACGTCAAAATTCAACGTCTTTTTGACGGAACTTTTCCGTCATTTTGAATGACGAACAAAACTTAGAAAAATTTCCGTCTCCTGCATATACCGTATGTCTGACAGCAAGCGCAACAGGAGCTGTAACCTAAAATTTGACTTCGGCAGTGTTTGAAGGGTGCTCAAGTCACTCACAAATAAGAAATAATTGACAGCTATCGAGAAATCAGACATTTTGACACTTTTCGCCCTTACGCTGCGCGAGCAGCGTTTATGAGTGACTCGAGCATCCTCCAAACACTGCCGAAGTCAAATTTTCAGGTCACAGCTCCTGTTGCGCTTGCTGTCAGACATACGGTATAGGGACTTTAAAATTTATTTCTGAATAAATGAAATCAATAAATTATTTCATTTAGTCTCCAGAGCATGTTGAGCAAGTTATAAACTATACTGTTTATTAAAAAGCACAGATTATTAAAGTAAATGAAAGACAATCAATTAATGTAGGATGAATAAACATTCATATAATTATTTATTTATTTATTTATTTATTATTTATTTCTTGCATAGACATGCAAGAATATTTATCAAAAGATACAATCATAAATTTAGAAAAATGTTGAGAAAAGAATATACAATTATAAAATCTTATTTTTTCAAGTCTTTCTTATTGAAAAGTAATATACATTTATTCATCAAACTTCATTTGAACACTAATACATAGTAATAATATTCTTAACCACAGGAGCGTGCAGCAGATGAGGACTCGAGAGCACCGACCGATCAACCAAGTTAAGCAGCGAAAAGTGCGGACACTCTCTAGCTGGATGGGTGACCGCTCACGATGAAAAGATATACCGTATGTCCGCGATCATTTGAACCATAGGAAAATTGCGAGTTTTGCATGAGCACCCCTTTGGGTCTCCTCGTCCAATAGAATCACCGGAGAAGCGTGAATGCGCATGCGTAGTCATCCGCGAGTGTGGCGTCGTCAGCAAGTTCAGATCGGTTATCGAAATAATCGATCTGAACTTGCTGACGTCGCCACACTCGCGGATGACTACGCATGCGCATTCACGCTTCTCCGGTGATTCTATTGGACGAGGAGACCCAAAGGGGTGCTCATGCAAAACTCGCAATTTTCCTATGGTTCAAATGATCGCGGACATACGGTACCCTATGTCCGCGATCATATTTACCATAGCAAAATTGCGAGTTTTGCATGAGCACCTCTGCGGGTCTCCTCGTCCAATAGAATCACCGGAGAAGCGTGACTGCGCATGCGTAGTCATCCGCGAGTGCAGTTCGACTTCGACGCGAGAATCGAAATCGAAATCGAACTGCACTCGCAAACGTCGCGCCAACACTCGCGGATGACTACGCATGCGCATTCACGCTTCTCCGGTGATTCTATTGGACGAGGAGACCCACAGAGGTGCTCATGCAAAACTCGCAATTTTGCTATGGTAAATTTGATCGCGGACATAGGGTACATACCATTGCACGTGTCTGATGTAAACATGTCAGGTTTGTAAACAATATTTAAACTATAATGAAATAATGTAAAAGATTAATATCACTTGCCCCCCCCCCCCCATCGAAATGAGATCAACTTCTTCAAACGTAATCAAGAATTTGATGCATAGTCTTTTTAACTGTCAAATGTTTAATATCAGTTGACAGAACCTAATCCTTTGATGAATTTGAGTAATGTACTAAACTTTTTCGCAAAACATTCAAAATTGAAATACTGTATTATCATTATAAGGCGAACGAGAAGTACGGAAAATCGAATCTAAATTTTCTTTTAATTTTAATTTTCAACTAATGAGGTACTAATGAAGTAGATCTAGGTTAGGATTTATTGGAAGTCATAAAACCAACGTTATTGATAATCTCATCATATGTCATAAAGGAATAGGTATGGTCATCTTCAATCTTAATGTAATTATAAATATTTATATAGACCCTTGCTATTTGTTGCGTAGGAATACGTCAAGCAACATTACAATTAAAATGATGCTTTTTTTAACTTACACCTTTCCCAATGGGTAAAGGGGTTTAAGCTTAACTGTCACCTGATAGAAGTAATTTATGTACTACTAGCTTTGGTAAAGTGTCCCATGGACTCATCAAGAACACCCTTTTCCATCTACGATAAGCTGATACCTTTAACATGTTAAGCGCCACGCCGTTCCCTAGGGATCGGTGCTAGACTTTCGGTTAGGGCGATACCGGTCCGTAGGGGCCAGTGGCACATTTGCCAACCCGAACGGACTGGTGGCAGTCTTTCGCCAGCTGGCCCGTACGGGCCGTTTGACGACTAACTGTGGGCCGAACGGAACGGCAAGTAAAAGGGGTTTGGCGTTTAACTTGTTAATACCTTCATGATCATTTACATTTTCTGACATTTTGCCTTCTTCTTTTATTTACGATATCTAAGAAATTTTATTTCTATTTTCAATCTACAAGTGAAGTCATCTTGCACCTTTCCTTTCTATCTTCAACTAAAAATATTCATGAGTATAATGTGATTAAGTATACTGTCATTTTTTGTAATCATTGAACCGCATATATAAGATCTATAGAAATCATGGAGAACCCAAGGAATCTAAAGACTGATTAGAATTTTTCAAATAACAAATTTTTAAAATAGAAGGATCCCAGATAGAAAAGTCTGCCACAGGGTTAGTGCAGTGCCGCCAATATACCGCCAAAGTTGATGCAGACCTTGTCGAAGCACGTCGTGTCGGTAGAACCTGGTACTCCTACCGTGGGATTGTACCGCAATTCTAGAGATTTTAAATTCCGGTATATTGTAGGCAAAATGCATGTACCCTGCCAGTACACTGTCAGTACAGGAAGACGGTATATTACCGGAACGCTGTGCAGCTATACTACCACAATAATGTGGAAAAGTGTGCAACAGGATTAGTGAAGTGCCGCCAAGGCCGTCAATATACCGCCAAATCTGAGGCAGACCTTGTCGAAGCATGTCGTGTCGGTAGAACCTGATATTTCTACCATGGCACTGTACCGCAATTCTGGAGGAACTTTTCTATCTGGGATATAAATGCAGAAAAGCTTTTATACTTTTTCCAAGGTTTACGAGTCTTTATCAATCTGAAGCTTTTAGATCGTTTTAGCATCTGTTTGAAATGGAAATAATTGTTCACTTGTCTGCAAATAATTAACATAATATCAATGTATTCAATCCAATCATTTTGCCATGTACTTTTCTAATTGTTATAATTAGTTACACACGTCATTGTCAGTCTTCATTTAATAGGATTTTTTTATGTATATAATTACTATCTGATTTATCTATAAGCGTCAAAGACAATCTGGATAAGTCAGGGGATTATATTTTTAGATTTCAGTAGTAGCAATGAAACAGGATTGTAGTACAAAGATTTGTTAAAATGAAAATACTGATGTAACGAATATAGGTGTACAAGTCTCTTTGTCTCATCTTATGATTGTACAAGGAACTTGGATTTTAAAAAGGTCATCGAAGAAAACAATTACACTGTAAAGAATAAAATGATTGCTATGGTCTACTATAATATTCATCAACTGTACAAAATGTATGAATTTTCTTAAAACCAAAATCTTTTTATACTTTCATTTTGTTGCCCATGATTTTAACCATATATAATAGCTCGATATTGATTCAAAGAAGATTAAATTTGGTAATAAGTATAAAATATGATAGTCAACATTTGGTTTCGAATAGATCTCTGTAGTACATAATATAAATAAAATGTTTTTTTTTTTGTAAACGCCTGTTGTCTTGACATTATAAATTGAAACACTGATGTAAAGCGTTATATTAAAAATAAAATATTCTGCTACCATCACTAAGAGTAAACATACTTATATCTTAGAAAAGAAGACATTTATAGAAGGATGGCTATAAAAAAAGCATATTTTCTAATTTTGGAGAATACGATACTAGATCTTGTATAGATTCCTTTGATGCATCCATTTCATTTACATTACTTATATTCATATTTTTTTGCTCAGATTCCAAGTATTCACAAGAAGAAGTAGAACGAAAGCGATTATTGGCACTACAACGCAAGGAACGAATACACCAACATAAAGCCTCGGAAAAACTGACTGCAGTCGCACAACCCACCACTTCACCATTTTCCAATTCACAGAGTCGAGCTCTTGGAGCAAGTCCAGCCTCAAAAAAATGGAAAAGCATTGAACCAAATAACGAATGCCAGAAGAATGGAGAAAATTCCGCACGGAGAAAAGCATGTCCCGTGCGATACAATCCTACTAAAAAAGATACATTTTATGGTAGTAAAACTGAAACTGTAAAGGGAAACTGCTATGTGATCGATATGACGAGATTCGCCGTCGATATGGCATCATTTCATTCGCCGTTGATTGAGACATTCAAGACAATTCCCAGTAAATCATACGGTAATAAAAAAGAGATTTCAAATTTCATTCATCTCAAATGAAATTAAAGTCTTGCACTCCTTTTGAACCTTTACTAAAGATGCATGGATCTTTAATGATTTTTAATCAAGGCTTTATGACTACTTCGTGGAAGCAAGTTCTGTTACCGCAGAAGAGTACTGTATTCTTGTTCAAGCTAGGAACGCACGGAGAGCTATACTATAATATATATTATTACAAAAATATCGCTCGACATTATAATGATTGAGACAAAATGTACTGAACTATAATATATAGCTATATCCGAGCGATATATTTTTACATGCCCTATAACCCTGGCTTGAGCGATATTTCACCAGGAAGCTATAATATATATCATAGTATAGCTCTCCGTGCGTTCTTAGCTTCATACTTTTTCTAAAATATACCACATCTATTTCTACCAATGGGGTTGGGACATTTGAAAGAAATTTTTTAACTAACCATATAAATACGTTCTATGTTCATAAATATTTGGTAGAATAATGTTTTTTCCATTTTTAATAACATTATTTAACGTCAAAATGCAATTAAAAGTGCTACATTTCAAAGGCTGCTATAAACGTGTTACAATTGGTCGAACACATGGACGTTATAGCTTTCCGTCGTACGGTTGTGTCGTCCAATTTACGGTTTCGGTAGTCTAATCTAGTTATGTCGTAGCGCTGTAATCGCGAGTACAGAGATAGTATAAGGATGGGGTATTTAAGGAACGTGTGAGAGCAAGTGAGAACACACGGTGATGGCATAAGAGCCTGTCTGATGCACACTATTTTCTGGATAAGTTAAGAGGCTCTTATACATACTGTCACCGTGTGTTCTCACTCGCACTCATACGTTTCCGAGGTACTCCATCCTCGTACTGTCTCCATACACCGATACTCTACTCATTTGTTAAATTCAGGCCCGTGTCATTTAAAATGATGGACGGGCTCCCTCGGTTATGTAAATAACTTGAAATTACATTCCTTCATACCAGCATGATCTCTTATCGATAAAACTAGTTAGTCATTCTAACTTGTAATTGATGTGTAAACATCTGGCAGAACAATGTTGCGTGGAGGTGATGTGGGTATATTCGGTTAAAGAAAATTATTAAAACAAAATGAATGAAAAATTAATAAGAAATTGTTTATTCTGACTATGAATCATGTATACTGGATATAATTGGTTTATGATAGATAAAATACGATACATAAACTTGCGAGTGTAGCGTATTAATAAAACGTTGAAAAACTGCATCAATAGTTGTTTCGCCGCTAGTCGTCGCAACTGTTTTGTCAGAGCTCATATCAAGTTTCAACTTATCCTTGAAAAAAGTAATAAGTGGTGTAGACGCAGGATCATTAAAATTTACGTTGAAATCACCACTCAGAATCATCGGTCGGAGATGATAATCTTCTCCAAGTACACGGAAAGAAAATATCAGGGAAAATTACTGTGCTTGACACTGTAATCGTGGTGCAGGCGGCACTTTCCGGGATTTTTCTTGATGAAAGAAAGAAAAATTATCAGTTACACAGGAATTATTATTGTACATGCTAGCATTTTTACTGCACTGCATAACAAAAATTCTTGAACAGCACAGTAAAATTTCCATGACTCAGAAATTTTCTCGTGCTGCGAAATACTTTTTCTTGATTTTTTATTAAATATTATAAGAAAATCAAGAAATTTTCGGGTGCTACACAGGAATTTGGGTGCCATTCGGGCCTGTTCATAAAGGTTCACAAAGGCAACTACCTGCCCCACTACCCGAGGGCAAAGAGTAGATATCTAACCTTGATACCTACCCTTTGCCGAGGGTATGTCCGAGGCAGGAAGGCGTACGAGAGGCAGTTCGATTCCAGACTTTTAGCGAGACAGTCGCTAACAGCGCGCTACCCCAAACTCTACAGCATTTTATTTTGTCAATGAATATACCTCAAGTATACCAAACTTAAAGTAGTATGGTCACGAATCGATTTCCAAGATTTAAATATGAAATAATTATGCATGCAAGCTAATATCAATAGAAACCTCCTGGTGCAATTTGGGGTAGATTGACCGTTTAGTATGTCTGATAAAAATTAATTACAGAGTAGAAAATAACCCAGAGTCTTATGGGCAAGACACATTTCTTGGGGTTTGTATGTAAAATCCAAGATTAAAATATAAAAAATATACCAAAAAACGGGGAAAAATAAACAAAAATTTAGACCCATTGATGAAAATTATTGACCGTTTGATACTTTAGTTATAACTAATTTCTGCTTCTCGGTGCTCGGAAATAACGTGTCGAGTAGATGCGGCAACGTTGCGTCAGTGGAGTGGGTTCAAGCGTGCATTTCAGATCTCGTTTTCCCCACGATACACTCAAACGTTTGAGTGTATCGTGGTTTTCTCTACTGGGCCACGAGCCCATTGATAATATACGTTGCCACACAAAAAGACGCTAGTCAAAGGAGGCACATTATTTGAATAATAAGTGAAAAATAATCAAAATAATCGACTAATTCTTATGGTCATAAATTTTATAATTCACAAAGAGAATTTTCAATTATAAATCATAGTTTTTTGATGACTTTTTTTACGGACACTCAACGATCACTTTGGAGAGTGACCATACTACTTTAACCTACATATATTCGCACGCTACCCGATGAGCCACGCGAGAGTTCCTGAGTTCCGGGTTTTCGGAACTTGTACATACCAATCATGGAATTTTTTGATGTCATTTTTTTTATTTCTAAGGCGTATTCGGAAAAAATACTTCGAGGTTTTTTAAGGGCGTCAATCCCCACTCACAGAGAAAAAATCGTAAAAATGCCTGTTCCTAAGCTCGCGGCCTTTCCCTGTTAGTAAGAACTACGCATACGCACTAATCTTTCTTTTTCACAAACATTTTACAATACCAGAATTTTTCAGGTGCTCATCACTAATAAATACGCATACGCACCAGACTTTTTCTTGAACTGGACGTTTGCACCACGATTCAGGGACAGCACAGTAATTTGTTTTGAACTTTCGCTATATAATTTCTTGATTTTTTCTTTCCGTATATAGCTGAACCCTCCATAGTGAATGGTAGAAGGACAAAGTGAATAAAACGTATAATCTTTTTGATGGGTTGGTTTGGTGAAATGTAGACAACGATAGACCTATTGATTGATAGAATTGAAAATTCTAGTCAAAACATTTTTCTATACTAAAAACACTAGAAAGTTGTACGTTCATTGTATTATTTTATCGAAAATTGTCAAATTCGATTTTTTTTCTTATTTAAAAGTAATAATAACTTACGACCCAATTCGCGGCGTCGCGCGGCCAGCGGCGATGCGGTGTGGGCGTGCGCGCTTTGTCCCACGGCCTGTGACTGCATCTCATGTGGTTGTCATATAGTACGGGATCCCTCATAAGAAAAAAAAAATTGATTACCACTCCTCTGAAACTTTGTGAGCATCTTGATTTTGCCGAGTCCGCCAGCTTTTTTATCTGCGAAAAGTCTGGTTTCCGCGCCGGGGTTTGGAGATATTAATTAACAAACATGTCAATTTTATGAATTTTGTTTATTGATGACCAACAGTCTGATTCTTTGCCCAAAGTAAGATAAATATATATGAAATCTCAAACGGTAAAATTGTCCGACAAGTTTTCTGCCGGGTATGTCCAGTCCGACACTCTGAACATGTCATTGTTATGAAACATGTTGACATCATTACCACTTGTCGGACAAAAATACCACACGTTAGGTAAGCAAATTTTATGATGAGTAATCACTTTGTCCGACAAAAATATTGCCGGATGTCGTTAGTCCGACAAAAAGAAGAAATAAAGGGCTCGGGATAAGAAGGATATAAGCCACCTACAACAGTTTCTTAAATAATTGAGTTCAAAATGTCGCATTAAAATATAAAATGTTGTTTTTGTTATATAACGGTAAATAATTTGTTGACATATGTATCAATGCGACATTTTGAACTCAACTATCTAAGAAAGCAAGGTAGAATGTTGTAGGTGGCTTATATCCTTCTTATCCCGAGCCTTTGAAATAAAATTTGGAATTTTTAATTTATGGACCGTGAATAACTTTTCACATCGCTTAATACAAAAAATATGGAATTATATAATATTTACTAGTTACATGCATAATATTTTTCAGTCACTGTCTGATTCGTCGGTCGATGAATAATTATTCTTATCATTGAGATCCTTGTCTTCTTGATCCGTGTTGTCTGAAGCTGTAATAACATTTCGAAGATATATTTCAGAAAACCCGAAAATAATTTGAAAGTTAGTAATTATAAAATTATAAAGTAATGAAAAAGTTACCTTCGACATTTGAAGATATTTCTTGAAAAGAAGGGCTCTGAGGGCCGTCGAACCAATAATATTGGTACTGTCCTTCAATGATGGTCCATCCACATTCTTCAGGTATCCATTGTGTTGGCCACCTCATATGGGCATTGCACCACACACTGGATATAGGTACCTATACAGAGTTCTTTTTATTTGCTTCAATAACTCCTGCTTGGTTGGTGGCAGGCTGGATGGATCAGTTCCCATTATTTTTTTTTACTATTTCTTCATTTTCACTCTTAATTGCGATAAGTATTGCATTTCTGCGATAAGTACATAAGTCTCAGATATTTTTCAAATATGTCATAAAGCAATTTCATCTATCACAATGTCAAAAAGATGTATAAACAGAACGATAATAAACAAATAGTACTTAATATCACTCTATACAAAGGCGTGTATACCGAACATTGGAAAAGTTAATTTATCACAAGATCATTACTATTTACTCAAGGTTAACTCTAAATGCACTTTTAGCAACTTTCAAACTGCTGTAATTTCGTAAATATGAATTTGAGTACAAAATCGTAAGAGACCTTTTCTTTTTAAAATGGCCCAGATAATATAAATATGCACTTTTTGAAACAAAATTTATATTTCTTCAAAACTTGTTTAAACAAATGCGTTTTAAACAATAATATATCACTCGAACGCAAAATCAATAGATATATTCCTATTCTACAGATGAAAATACATAAGACAAACTTTTATTGATCCTTTGCACTTCAAACCCCAACGAGAGATCAACATGGAAAATATTCTAACACGTTTTTTTCATTTTTTACAGATATCCGGCAATTATTATGTCGGACAATCATTCCACTGCATTGTAAACTTAATTTCACACAAAATGAAAAAAAAAGTTTAATGTTGGTAATAATGTCAACATGCTTCATAAAAATGACATGTTCAGAGTGTCGGACTGGACATACCCGGCAGAAAACTTGTCGGACAATGTTACTATCAAATTCTATAAATATTTATCTTACTTCGGGCAAAGAACCAGCTTGTTGGTCATCAATAAACAAAATTCATAAAAATGACATGTTCAGAGTGTCGGACTGGACATACCCGGCAGAAAACTTGTCGGACAATTTTACCGTTTGATTTCATAAATATTTATCTTACTTTGGGTAAAGAATCAGACTGTTGGTCATCAATAAACAAAATTCATAAAATTGACATGTTTGTTAATTAATATCTCGAAACCCCGGCGGAAACCAGATTTTTCGCAGATAAAAAAGCTGGCAGACTCGGCAAAATGATGATGCTCACAAAGTTTCAGAGGAGTGGTAATCCATTTTTTTTTTCTTATGAGGGATCCCGTACTAATAGTGAGCCACGGTTGAGCCAATCGTCCACCTTGTGCGTGCGTAGCGCTGGGAAGTGTGTGGGTGCTCTCCCCAGTCCTCGGCGGAGCGACCCTCACACGGACACACACTAATGCTGTTTACACTTTCCTCAAATTACTCACAGGCGAGAGAGAGAACCGAGCCATAAGATATTTACACATCAAACATTCACTTCCACATATAGTAATTTCTTAATATATCACCGAGAGAGATAGCAATGTTGAAAATAGTATTTAGAAATTTTATTCCCGCATTAAGGTATTTCCTCGAGTAATTCAAGTCTAAAAGTTTCGGTCATGAGGACTTAGATAAGTAGAGGGCGGTATACAGCGTTCTAGAAAAAAAATGTAGTAGAGACTGTACTCTCACACAGGTACACTGTATGCATGGACGTACCTCTACACATACGCAAAATAGCGCGAGTGGATGGGTGCGTTCAGCAGATCATACCGCTCCGCAACAGTTGTGGAGCAGCCCAGCAAAAATCTGCCGAACGCGCATGCTACCGAGCGCTCCAAGTGAACGTAAATGGTAGCGGTGTGTCGCCATGTTTTGTAGCGAAGAAAAGTTACGCTCCAGCGCTCCCGCTCACTTCCATCGGAAGAAGTTTTGACGCATTTTATGAATGATGTCGAGCGGTGTGAATCGATGTGTCGAATTCCGTCTGTCGTGCGACGGAACATCTTATAATTTATGTATTATTACGAAAAAAATTACATTTTCTTGCCACCGGCAATCGTAATCGTAATCGTAAAACAATCTGTTACCATATCAGTACCTCAGAGCTAAACAGTATTAACTCCATTTTTTTCGAAACCTTATTATTTTTTCATTCTGCTAGTAGTAGTAGTAGTAGTAGTGGTTTATTGTATAGCTCTTTACAGAACTCTTACAATGTCGATAAACCTTGTTTCCTCATATCGTACATCCAATTCAATACCGCCACAAGTGTAAATTATATAATTTTGAATAAGAAGGAAATAAAACAATGCTAGATCGGAATCCATAGGGCCATATATGCAAATATAGCATATTTTTAAACTTAACCACTTGTGGCTGTATTTCTTTTCAAAGTCCAATATGTTGGCACTGCAATAATCGCCATAAAATCAAAAATTAAAATTTTGCAGTTATGGCAGTATTGAACTGGATGTACGATATACATTTCCATATCTTCACATACCTTTATAAACATTCCAAAACCATACATATCCTAGTAACGCTCTTACTTTCTCCCTTAAACAGTCGTTATTCCTTGCACTTGCACCTCGCTCCATGCCTACTATCCGTCATTGCTCTTCATTCCTGCATTTCGTCTTGCTTCCTTGTCCTTGTCCCCATCTTCCCATTGTTTGTCTATCCTCGGTCTTCTGTTTTCGGTCTTTCTTGCTCTACTTGCTATCCTCTCCTAGCCATCTGTCACTGCTGATTCTTTTACTCTTGTTTTCCTTCCTTCCTTTTTCCCCCTGCTTTCCTTACTCCTCTGTCTATATACCTTTTCTCCGCTCATCTTCCCACCTTCCTATACCGTTTTAATCTGGCCTCGGTCTTCCGTTTTCCGTTTTCGTTCTTCCTTGTTTTACTTGCTCTTCTCTCCTAGCCATTTGCTACCGCTGATTCTTCTCCTCTTGCTCTTCTTCCTTCCTTTTTGTCCTTGCCTTTCTCTTCCCTCTGTCCCTATACCCTTTATCCCTTCATCGTCCCGGCTTCCTTTACCAGCTTTCCTTTACATTGAAAATAGCAGAATGAGGAAGTAATACGGTTTTTGAAAAAAATGGAGTCAATACTCTGAGAGGTATTGATATAAACAACACAACATTTTGTAACCAGAGAGAACACTGGACAACAGTGATTTTGTTACTCGAACCAGACCAGGTGATTCTTATAGATTTATGTGTATATGCGCTAAAAACGAATCTGACTCTCAAATTGATTGTTCCTAAACAATTTTATAAAGCCAAATTTTAGTACGACAAATCGATCGTTTAAGTCCACCGCGCCACGCGCCTAATGTATCGAAGGCCACGGCCGAAACTTGTTGTCAGCAGAACAGAGAGCGCTACTTCTGAGCGTACTGAGCGGTAGCGGTTTATGCTCGATCTGCTGAACGCAACCAATGTGTCAACACCGTGATCATAGTGAGGATATGCGACGACAATTTGTCGTTACCCCGTGTATTTGTTAGTATTCGTTATTTCGAAATTAAAAATGTTGAAACGATTAAGATACAAGGGTAATAAATTTATTAAAGCGAGCGATTTAAAGAAACGTATTTACGGAGTGACGACGGTGAATGCATCGTACAGTGTTGCCATATCGCTACTCCTCATCCCAACCTCAATTGAATTTCAATAGTTTTTCGAATCTTTGAAAGCCCATCGTTCTTTAATTAAACCTAACTTTTCTGTTTGTTTTTGTTACAAAATTTCTAATTTTTTCTCTACATCTCTCGTTTTTCAAAAATATTTACAGTACAGTTTTCTATAAAAAGGTGAAAATGTGTCATTTTTACGGCTTGGGTATAGGGAACGCGTATAAAAGTGTCCTTCAACAAACATGAATAACAATTAAACTACACCTGGAAAAAATCTGAAAAAATTAGAGGAGGTGCAGAATACCTCAATCTCTATTTGACCAAAATTTCAAATAAATTTACAGAAAGTGATTTTGGAGAGGAAATACCTTAAGATGTCACTGTAAGAGTATACAATACTGAAATTTATGATGCGGTTCTGTGTTGTTAAATTGTAGAAAATACATTTATATAAACTAAAATAATAAACAGCATACTTTCGATATTAAATTGCATATTAATGCAAGCATGATGCGAAATTTGGCTACAGTTTTATGCATATTAGTGCAATTTTTAGGATATTTCATGCTGTCTATATATGCTGGCAAAATGTATACGATACGCGGACTAATATACAGAGACAGTATGAGCATGGGGTACTTAGGGAATATGAGAGTGCGAGTGAGAACACACGGTGACGGCATAAGAGACTGCTTGTCTCAAACATGTCCAGAGAATTATGTGCAACAAAGAGGCTCTTATTCCGTCACCGAGTGTTCCCACTCGCACTCACACGTTCTCTAAGTACCCCATCCTCGTACTGTCTCCGTATGCACAATTTTGCCCTCAATTTTGTGTATTCATTGCCGTGATAATGTAGGCAACATGCCGTTATAGATGCCCATCTGGGTACGTTCTATACGCTAGACAAGTAACTCTAGTGGCGCCACGAGGTGGTCGGAGTTCGTAACTCTAGGGTGACTGTCACTCCAATTCGTGTCTAATGGAGTCTGTGAAACAGTCAGTAATTAAACCCGTTAGTTATTATGAGACTCATTATTATTAATTTGTATTAATTTAAAACTCTCAAAACTAAGCTGGTTCAACTGTTAACAGACCGGTGACCGTACACCTAGGGACTCGGAATCTGTCGCTGGTGACTTTTTTAGATGTTACTTTTAAACGTACTAACTAATGATTAATCAATCCTAATGCTTTCATTAACGAGGGTAAAGGCCACCGTAGCTAATTAGGGCATGAGAATTAATTGTTCATTGGTCAGTATGTTTAAAAATGACATTTCACTTATCCCCCTAGAGTTGCGTGGAATGTCCACGAGGTCGCGCGCGCGTCGGTGGTTTGAGATACTTGCCTAGCGTATATACAAATTAATTCTAATATAAATAACAAAAATTTCCATCATCCGACTGTAAGAAAATATTTGTATATGGCGCTGATGAGCAGATCCTACGTCATTTTCTTTTCGTATTCTGTTTGAATTCATTGTTCTTAATTCGGTAATAACTATCGAAATAATGATTTTTAATCAAAATCTTCTTATAAAAGTGTCAATCTAGATATAAACTTTTTTTTCCATAAGAAACTAAATTTTCATGACAGCCCCATTATGCTACCATGTTTTGTAAAGTAATACTTCAATCTCTAATCGCATTTTGTTTATTCTATTATTGCTGTAAACCTATACAGGGACATTCCTAAGACGGGTTACTTAGGGAACATGTGAGTGCGAGTGAGAACAGAGAGTGACGGCATAAAAGCCTCTCTGTTGCACACAATTCTCTGGACTTGTTCGAGACAGAGAGGCTCTTATGCCATCACCGTGTATTCTCACTCGCACTCATACGTTCTCTAGGTATACCATCCTGGTACTGACAGGTTATCTACAGAACGAGTCACTGGATTTGCGACATAGCAAACATACTGTACCATATGTCCGCGATCAAACCTACCATATAGGCCAGTCATATCGTACATAAAAAAGAGCCCAACCTTGCAATAATTAGGGTAAACCTAATTTCTTTATATGTTGTTAGGATCCACCTGGGTAGTATAAATCCAGATTTGCAACCCTGAAAAAGTTGTGCCACCTGAGATGTAGCCAAAAAACCGCGATATTTTTGGACTCTTTTCAATTCCTTGCCAAAAAAACACTAAAGGGAACTTCTGGCGAAAAAAATCATTCTTACCTTTTCTAAAGTAGATAAAATTTGCTACAATTTAAGCTCTATCGGAGCTCGGTAGCTGTCGTAGTTGATCAGATACAGCTTTGCAAAATGACAATTTTTTTCTAAAACGGGCAAACTTTAGCTTGCGCTCTACTTTCGAGTGAAATATTTTCAAAAGTACTAATCCTACATAAAAACTTTGAAGAATAAAATTTTAGAAAATTTAATTACCTTCCATTTAAAAATGGCCAAAAACCAAAAAAGTCACAGTGAGATATCGATAGAGGCCTAAGGCGAGGAGAGCGGGGTCGGGTAGGAGGGAAATAATTATTACATTGGACCAACAGTGATTTTGTTACTCTAACCAGACCAGGTGATTCTTATAGATTTATGTACGCTAAAAACGAATCTGACTCTCAAATTTGCGGCGTTGGTCAGGATTTCGAGATACTTGAGGTTAAATATACGAAAACGGACGATTTTGGCCATATTCACGGGTCTATTACAATGAAACAAAAAAATTTTTCTTAATTGCACTTACAGCATTTGAAAGTATCGTTTTTAAACTTTTCAATACATTACTTCATTGTTTCTAAACGATTTTACAAAGCCAAATTTCACTACGACAAGTCGATCATGTAGGTCCACCGCACCACGCGTCTGATACATTTAGGCCATATTCACTGCTCTATTAAAATGAAACTAAAAAATTTGTCTTAATTGCACTCACAGCATTTGAAAGTGTCATTTTTCAACTTTTCAATACATTTCTTGATTGTTCCTAAACGATTTTACAAAACCAAATTTCAGTACGAAATGTCGATCATGTAGGTCTACCGCACCACGCGTCTGATACATTTAGGCCATATTCACGGCTCTACTACAATGAAACTAAAAAATGTTTCTTAATTGCGCTTAGAGCATTTGAAAGTCTCGTTTCTTAATTTTCCAGTCCATTACTTGATGGTTTCTAAACGATTGTATAAAGCTAAGTTTCAGTACAAGTCGATCGTGTAGGTTTACCGCGCTACACGCCTAAATGAATCTGAACAATAGACTTGTCGTACTGAAATTTGGCTTTATAAAATCGTTTAGGAACAATCAAGTAATGTATTGAAAAGTTCAAAAATTACACTTTCAAATGCTGTAAGTGCAATTAAGGAAAATTATGTAGTTTCATTGTAATAGAGTCGTGAATATGGCCTAAATATATCAGACGCGTGGTGCGTTGGACCTACATGATCGACTTGTCGTAGTGAAATTTGGCTTTGTAAAATCATTTAGGAACAATCAAGTAATATATTGAAAAGCTCAAAAACGACACTTTCAAATAAGTAAGTGCAATATGAAGAAACATTTTTTATTTTCATTGTAATAGACCCGTAAATATGGCCAAAATCGCCCGTTTTCGTATATTTAACCTCAACTATCTCGAAATCCTGACCAACGTCGCAAATTTGAAAGTCAGATTCGTTTTTAGCGCACATAAATCTATAAGAATCACCTGGTCTGGTTCGAGTAACAAAATCACTGTTGTCCAATGAAATAATTATTTCCCTCCTACCTGATCCCGCTCTCCTCGCCTTAGGCTTCTATCAATATCTCACTGTGACTTTTTTGGTTTTTGGCCATTTTTAAGTGGAAGGTAATTAAATTTTCTAAAATTTTATTTTGCGAAGTTTTTATGTAGGATTAGTACTTTTGAAAATATTTCACTCGAAAGTAGAGCGTAAGCTAAAGTTTGCCCGTTTTAGAAAAAAATTGTCATTTTTGCAAAGCTGTATCTCATCAACTACAAGAGCTACCGAACTCGGCTAGAGCTAAAATTGTAGTAAATTTTATCTACTTTAGAAAAGGTAAGAATGCTTTTTTTCGCCAGAAGTTCCCTTTAGTGTCTTTTTGGCAAGGAATTGAAAAAAGTCCAAAAATATCGCGGTTTTTTGGCTATATCTCAGGTAGCACAACTTTTTCAGGGTTGCAAATCTGGATTTATACTACTCAGATGGATCCTAACAACATATAAAAAAATTAGGTTTACCCTAATTATTGCAAGGTTGGATGTACGATATGACTGGACTAATAGCAAAATTGCGAGTTTTGCATGAGCACCCCCGTGGGTCTCCTCGTTCAATAGTCTCACTGGAGAAGCGTGAATGCGCATGCGTAGTCATCCGCGAGTGTTGGCGTGTCAGCAAGTTCAGATGAAATTTCATTGAAACCGATCAAACTTTCTGACACGCCAACACTCGCGGATGACTATGCATGCGCATTCACGCTTCTCCGGTGATTCTATTGGACGAGGAGACCCACAGGGGTGCTCATGCAAAACTCGCAATTTTGCTATGGTAAGTTTGATCGCGGACATATGGTATATGATTTTGTAGAACCGTAGACGATGAACGTCATCGTTGATTGGTCGTGGTGAATAGGAGAAGTTAAGCAGGATCGGCAACTGGCTATGATGGAACTTTTCAAACAGGTAGGTACGCCTGATTCTTACTCAATTTCACTCTAGGTCTGGTTAAAATCATGAGTACCTACCTCAGTTTAAGAGTTTCATCACTACAGTTGCAGATATATCCTGATTAACCTCTCTTATCCACCACGGCCAACCAGCGATGACGCTCATCATCTTAGAGCTCTACAAAATCGTATACCATATTTGCTATGTCGCAGATCCAATTACTTACCCTCTCTCTGTATGGTTTTCAAGCAACAACACGGATCACATTTTTACAGAAAGTGTGATACTCAGGGTGCAGGTCATAGGACCATATGATATGTAGCGCCTTGAAGACTACGTCAGACACTGCTGAACACTACTTACACCTCGATATACAGTGATTTTCAGAATGCGGGTCATAGGATAATAGGCTACGTAGCGCTTTGTAGACTGTAGATTATACACTATTGGCCCAAGGACGTTATACGATTGGCTGCGATGGAGTGCAGTGCCCGGCAAACGCTTCGAAAGAAGATCTCTATTGCCTGAGTCAGGCGATGAAACACTGGGAACCTTCTCCCGAAACGGTTGGTGGACGCTGCTTGCATGTTGTTGGAACCAATCATCGAGGTGTAAACAGTGTCCAGCAGTGTCTGATCGCCTACAATCTCCAATGCTCTACATAGCATACCGTCCTATGATTCACATTCTGAGAATCACTCTGTATATATGGGGCATACCACTTAAGCCACTGAAAAAATGAATGAATCCTTCAAAATTTCTAATAATTAAGTTATACGAATACAATAATTTTACCAAATTACACATCAATCCCCCCGTAAATCACAGAGTAATCATATTTATTTATGTTTTAATTTTTGTATTTTTGAATTGAGGGCCAAGCGTTATCGCCGGTAACTTTTTTCTTCATAATCGGTAAGTGAAAAGAAGATCTCATGCAATGTTGTACTATACAGGGTGAACCAGGTTAAACGTCATTTTTTTATATGTGATAGAACAATAAGAAAAAAGTAGACTTTCATAAAATTTTTTTCAAAAATGTTTCCTAACAAAGATACAGGGTGTCAAAGTTTCGAAAAAAATGGTTTTCTCATCATAACTTCTAAACTACTTGATCGATTTCCATGAAATTTCGCACACAGACTAATGTAATACAGCTCTAAGTAATGATCAAATAATTTAAAGAAATTCTCCAGTGGCGTAGATACTGGGGTCGGTACCCCCCTTTCCCCTTCCCAATCTTCGGCGCCACTGGATATTTTGCAAAGAAAATTTAATTATTGGATTCCCCGTTTAATTTAGAGAAAAAAATCACTTGCAAATTTTTGATTTATGGCTTCGTTTTTGAGATATTTATTTTAATTTATAGGGTTGCGAGCAGGCCAAAACTAGGTTGAACGTAATTAATTATGATATGTGATAGAACAACAACAAAAAAGTAGACTCATAAGAAAATTTAAAAAAATGTTTCCTAACAAAGGTACAGGGTGTCAAAGTTATGATGAGAAAACCATTTTTCTTTCGAAACTTTGATATCCTGTATCTTTGTTAGGAAACATTAAAAAAAATTTTTTTGATGAAAGTACTTTTTTCTTGTTGTTCTATCACATCATAAAACAGCTCCACAAAAAAATAATCGAAAAAATGCTTCCTCTCTGACCAGACCAGTATATCTTTATGTTTTTGGGGTCGCTGAATCCGAATCCGGTGTCCGTTTGTCTCCATCACGTCACATTTTTTTTAATCTCAAAAAACCATCAATAGTTCATGATTTTCAAAAAGTTAACGGACAAACCAAATTCGGTATAGGGAGGTTCTTTGGGTCGCTCATCACGAATCTGAAATCGGATTTCAAAAATTCAAGATGGCGGATCCAATATGCCGGACGAGATTTTTGAAAATCGATGGATTCATGCCGAATTTGGTATAAGGGGGTTTTTTGGGTCGCTAATCATGAATTTGAAGTCAGATTTAAGAAATTCAAGATGGATCCAATATGGAGGACGAGATTTTCGAAAATCGACGGATTCATGCCAAATTTGGTATAGGGTTTTTTTTTCGATCGCTGATGACGCGAATATGAAATTATATTTTAAAGAATTCAAAATTTTCGAAAATCTCGTCCTCCATATTGGATCCGCCATCTTGAATTTTTAAAATCTGACTTCAGATTCATGATCAGCGACCCAAAAAACCTCCTTATACCAAATTCGGCATGAATCCGTCGATTTTCCAAAATCTCGTCCGCCATATTGGATCCGCCATCTTGAATTTTTGAAATCCGATTTCAGATTCGTAATCAGCGACCCAAAAAACCCCCTATATCGAATTTCGTTTAGGTCCATTAACTTTTTGAAAATCATGATCTATTGATGGTTTTTTTAGATTAAAAAAAAATGTGACGTGATGGAGACAAACGGACACCGGTTTCGGATTCAGCGACCCCAAAAACATAAAGATATACTGGTCTGGTCAGATGAAGCATTATTTCGATTTTTTTTGTGGAGCTGTGTAATTGACGTTCAACCTAGTTTTGGCCAGCTCGCTACCCTATAAATTAAAATAAATATCTCAAAAACGAAGCCATAAATCAAAAATTTGCAAGGGTTATTTTTTTCTCTAAATTAAACGGGGAATCCAATAATTAAATTTTCTTTGCAAAATATCCAGTGGCGCCGAAGATTGGGAAGGGGAAAGGGGGATACCGACCCCAGTATCTACGCCACTGGAGAATTTCTTTAAATTATTTGATCATTACTTAGAGCTGTATTACATTAGTCTGTGTGCGAAATTTCATGGAAATCGATCAAGTAGTTTAGAAGTTATGACGAGAAAACAATTTTTTCTCGAAAACATTTTTGAAACAAATTTTCTTATGAGTCTACTTTTTTTCTTGTTGTTCTATCACATATAAAAAAAATGACGTTTAACCTGGTTCACCCTGTAGAATTCCCAATAATTAGAGAGTAACAGCGTTTTTTTAAAACTAAGAGTTCTATGATCTAACTTTTCATACAATTTTTTTTTATTAGACGAATATAAAGGAAGAGAGTTACAGCTAATAGGGCTTGGCTTCTAATTTCGAAAAATAAAATAAAAAGATGATCACTCCGTGATAAATCACGGATTGGTGTGTAATATGGCGCAATTGTTATACTCATGTAGGTAACCCCTGATTTCTAGACGTCTTTTGGAATACATTCATTTTTTTGAGTAGCTAAAGTGGCCTCCCTATTGAAAAAGTATCATAGATTTCATAGATTCTTATAGAAAACTTGTAAAATCCCCATAGAATTGACATGGGAATTTGATGTGCTTTTGATACAGCAGTTTCAAATACCCTCTCATAAAAATCTGAGAAATGAATGGAAATGTATTGGATTCTATGTGTATCTGTAAAAACAAATAAAATCTTGTAAGGTTCTATTAGTAATTACAAATAGAACAGCGTGTATAGGTCTTTATTATCTTTATGGGATTTTATAATACTTGTTTTTACGGATACATATAAAGTTCGGTAAATCCCTATTCACTATTTCAGATACACACAGAATCCAGTGCATTCCTATTCGTCCTTCTCAAACTTTTCTAATGGAGATCTGGAATTGCTGTGTCAAAAGCACATCAGATTCCCATAGAAATTGTCTATGAGAATCTATGGAATCTTTTCAATATAGTCTAAGATCCGAACTAGAGACGTTCTTCACCGATCTGCTTACCAGATGAAAAGTGTTTTTTATCAAACCTAATACGTCAATGAATATATCGCGCATGGGTAGGCTAGTAAAATATGCTCAAGGCTACCCTTAAAACTATATAAACAGGTGAGCTGATATGAGCAATTTGCACCGATCTGCTTACCAATTAAAATATATATGAAAACAAAGATAATTTTATTGCAAACACGATGGTATAACCCTACCTTCAAAAATCGGTCATGAATCACGGTTGTAAGGCTTTGAAATTTACGGAGCTAGCTGCAGTACGCGCATCTTGGCTAGCTCCGTAAATTTCAAAGCCTTACAACCGTGATTCATGACCGATTTTTTGCAGGTAGGGTTATACCATCGTGTTTGGAATAAAATTATCTTTGTTTTCATATATATTTTAATTGGTAAGCAGATCGGTGCAAATTGCTCATATCAGCTCACCTGTTTATATAGTTTTAAGGGTAGCCTTGAGCATATTTTACTAGCCTACCCATGCGCGATATATTCATTGACGTATTAGGTTTGATAAAAAATACTTTTCATCTGGTAAGCAGATCGGTGAAGAACGTCTAGTTCGGATCTTAGACTAATAGGGGCGGTACGCTCCATGTAGGATAAACGGACCAGTGAATGAACGGCTAAACTTAACCCTTAACTACGGACGTAGTGGGAGGACTAGTGTAGTCAAATGGTAGTTTGACCAAAACAAAATTGCGGAAGTTTTTTTCTCGACGGTTTTATATGTTTTTGGGGCTGCTGAATCCGAATTTATAGTTTGCTGCCTTGTAGGAGGTCGGTTTCATAGCCAAAAACGCAAAAAATCTGAATTTTTCAGCACTTTTTTCAGTTTTTTGCTTATATCTAAAAAACTGTACGTTTTTTGAAGATGAGCGTTCTATACAAAATTAAAGTAAATAAAATTTCCTACAAAATGCACTGGTCATCTTTGATTTTATAATAAGCGGTCTCCGCGCTAGAGCTCAGTGAAAACCAGTGATTTTTTTATATTTTCACAAAAACGTCAAAAACACCAACTTTCATCCCCTGCAACCCGAGAAATATATGTTAATAAACCCTTATATCACGTATAAGTATATTATATATCATAAAAAAGACGTCTGCAATATTTAATTTTCTCATAAAGATTTTTGTAAGAAGAAGCTTCTTTTGAATAAGTTAAATGGCAAGCCATGCTTTATAAAAACATTAAGAAATTATATTTAAATATATTAGGTACATTAACCTGAAAATAAAGCTAGCTATATACATGAAATCTATACGCATGTATCACGAAATGATGTAAAGATGTACTCAGGATCATCATTACTTTGAGTGGGTCTTCCATCTGAAAAAAAATGAGGCATTTAGCGGTAGAACATAAGCACTATAGAAGAAAATTGGTATAGTATAAATAAAATATAACTAACCTGACGTCATGGCCGTAGTTAATTTGGTCATTTCCGTTTGGTTTTGGGTGGTCCAAACGATGTTTCTTTGGCACTAGAAGGTCCAGGTGAGGGTCTTGGGCAATCGAAGGTCCAAACAAAGGGTCAGGAGCTGTGGAAGATCCAGGCTGAATAGTGAATTGTGGCTGTTCTTCCACTGAAAAAAATTATTATATTGAGAAGTGTAAAACTAGAACAAACTAAGTAAAGATGCATAATGTTGCAAAATATTACATGAATTAATACCTACCTTCTGTCTCTTCAGCTGCTTCAGGCAGTGAGACTGGAAGTGGCTCATCTAGATCGCCTTCGTCTTCTGCATCATAACTATCGTCGATGTTGGAGCACGACCCTTCACATTGCTGACACAGTTTTGTGCAGAATAGTCCTGCGCGCTTACACCCACACCGACCTTGGCAACCTGTCTTGCATTTGAAAGATATAAGCTGGAGAAGCCTCTCGGGAGCCGGAGGTTTCGGTGTGGTAATGTGAACCAACCCATTTTTTGTCAATTTCCAACCCCACTTTTCTGGATCCAAGTAGTTTCCCATCCACTGCTGCACCTGATGAAAAACCCTGAAGGCGTGTTGTTGAGCAGCAACTTCAGTGGGAGGTAAGGACGCTGTGTTTGCTGATGCCTTGTAGGTTGATGTCAAGTATTGCTTGTACCTCAGTTTGTTGAGTGTTATGGTTGGGGGGGTTGGATTAACATTATAAAGGGCAACCAGAAATTTGTCATTAGCAGCTGTTATTTCATTTGGATGAGCTGAAGGATTACTGAAGTTCGTAACATATGATTCCAGATCCGGATTTTTGGTAAGGGTCTTGACAAATTTAATCTTGCCTTGGTTGAATAACGCGGACGTAGAGTCGCAACCACTCATTGCATGGAGAAAGAGCATGTGGTTGGCAACACTCTTCTGAACTCCAGTTTCTGCTTGGTCGAAAGGAACCACGCTTCCGCCTTACAGCGCATCACGCAGCCACTTAATACCTTCGAATAAACGCTCGCAGTCACGCTTCACTCTTTGCCTAAACATTTCTAATTGCCCACCAAAGCATTCATTCTTTCTTTTAATTACACACTGCGATTCTACAGTAGACTCACCTGAGCGTGTAGACGTAAATGTCAGTTTTTTACGCAGTTTTTTGCAAGTTTCTAGAGAGAAATCATCGACTTTACTAATTTTAATTCATCATGGTCGATCTTCGCTAATGCATACGTACGTTTCATCTAGCAATTTGCGAAGTAGCCGCATATGAGAAAACTTGTTTCTCTGCAGAAGCCAGGATCGAGACCATTTTGATCGTATTTTACGATTAAGTTGTTTATTTCTTTGCTTCTTCCTTGGTAGGCAAATTGCAAAAACTGACCAGAGAAGAACTTCTTCCATGACTGCGACGCGTAAACTGAAAACTGTAAATGTCTATGTCCAAAACTGTTGTGTGTGGACGGCAATCAGAAAACTGTACGTTTTAGAACTGCACGGGTAAATCGTTGTAAAAACTGTGTGTGTAGACCCCGCTTTAGGTCGGCCTGCAAACAATGGCGGTGCTGTCACGTTTTAGAGAGCTCTTTCCCGTGAAATAAAGTTTTTTGTTCATAACTTGTATATTTCTCGATTTGTAAGAGGTGGGACTGGGTGTTTTTGTAAAAGTACCAAAAAATCGTTTTTTTAACGAGCTCTAGCGTCGTTACCGCTTGTTAGAAAATCAAAGATGAGCAGTGCATTTTATAGGAAATTTTATTTACTTTAATTTTGTATAGAACACTCATCTTCAAAAAACGTACCGTTTTTGAGCTATAAGCAAAAAACTGAAAAAAGTGCCGAAAAATTCAGATTTTTTGCATTTTTGGCTATGAAGCCGACCTCCTACAAGGCAGCAAACTATAAATTCGGATTCAGCAGCCCCAAAAACATATAAAACCGTCGAGAAAAAAACTTCCGCAATTTTGTTACCAAATCGGCAGTTTTAAACACGCATTTACTAGATTAGACCGGTATAAAATGCATAGCCGTGAAGTCTGACAGTCTTCTTATCAGTGGTTAAGACGCTCGTACAATTTGCGCCAATTGGCTTGTGTAAACCAACTGGCGTAAATTGCATGAGCGTCTAAACCCACCTTTAGTTTCAGTTTTGTTTGAATGTCATATAATACAATGAATGGTTAATCCATTGAATGGACTTCATTGACTAATGAATGAACGTGGAATTAGAGTGGATCTTTCGAGTCTTCAGATGGCCCCTGACATTATGGCTACATGTGTGTCGCAGGTAACTTCGTCATATTCGGTATGTCAGTGCAGGGTAAACATTAGTATCACGATGAACAATATAATTTGCAGATCATGCGTTGAGTACATAATGTTGGAAATATTCGTATATCATACAGTAAATCAACCTTTCTTTCCTGCTTTCTTTGCTGAGTTTTTTGTTACGGTCTTATCTTTTTTCTTCTCAGCTCCAGGTCTTTTTTGTATGATTTTCTCTTATTGTTAGATTTTCCATATTTAAGGATTTTAGCTCCTTTTTTTATGTGCCGCATTTGTAGTCTCTTAGCAGCTTTCCATTGTTTCTCAATTTGCTATTCTTTTAACATCGAGTGGAATAACGATAAAAGTTTACTAAAAACAATTTCTTTTTCTTTATTATAATAAATATAATTTAATTATCACTGATATCTATTCACTGTCAATACATTTCATTTATTCATTCACTGGAACGAGATTAGAAACTCCGATCAGTAAATGAAAAGTAATAATATTAGTAATATTTTTACAAGAATACTTAAAAAAATAAAATTTTGTTCACCTGCAATCACCAACACTTCCTATATTTTGATCGAGAAGTAGACCAGAAAATAAGTGATATAGATTTCCAATTAGGATAAACGTTGATGGAACAATGATTTCAGTGCTATCTGGGAAGGTATTACTTAATTTTAGAAATAAAAGAAATCTTATTAAATATAATATATATTATGTGTGATATTTATAATAGTAAAATGGTAAATTTGTTCATTTACTGGGTAGTGTTCATTCACTGGTCCGTTCACCCTGTAGGGGGATGTCCCATTTTAAATAAGCCATTATAGAATATCTCTGAACCCCAGCAAGATACAAAACAATACTTGAAATGAAAGTTTTATGGTCTCGAGAGAGTTATCTCGTAATGCTGTTAGTTTGACTGTAGGTGGTGACATTTTAATGTAATTTTAATTTTGATAATTCTTTTGAATGGAAATTGATTTTTCGATTCTTACAAATGTTGCGGAGTTCGTGAAGCCCAGCAAAAAAGATATAAAGCCATCCGTTAAATGGTTTATGTGATATTGACAACTGAAGTTTGTACAACATTAAAGACAGTTTTTGGTCGAGAGTTGTAAGAAATTAGTCATTCTTGATAATTATTTATAAGGAAAGGAAAATGCAAATTGTATCGTTTTTTGTTGCATATCATTCAGCATTTAATTAAGGTAGTATGGTTACTCTCCAAAGTGATCGCGTTGAGTGTCCGTTAAAAAAATATTTAAAAATTCATCAAAAAACTATGATTTATCTCTTCTCTTCTCTTTGTGAATTATAAAATTTATGACCATAAGAATTAGTCGATTTTTTGGATTTTTTTTCACTTATTATTCAAATAATGTGCCTCCTTTGACTAACGTCTTTTTATGTGTGGCAACGCTGTAAACTTCGAAATATTTTCCTCTCACACAATAACATGAGAGCGCCATAACCTAAATATACTCTCACCATGGCCAGTCAGCCACGATATAAGGGAAAATTTGAGAGGAAAAGAAAGACTGAGCGGCGTGAAGATGTCATTGTAGCGAATAAAAAACGTAAAATTTCACCTGAAACGTCAAATGAAACCACTCTACTGACGCGACGTTGCCGCATCTACTCGACCCGCCATTTTCGAACATCGAGAAGCAGAAATTATAATTAAAGTATCAAACGGTTAATAATTTTCATCGATGATTGTAAATTTTTGTTCTTTTTCCCCGTTTTTTGGTATTTTTTATATTTTAATCTTGGATCTTACATACAAACCCCAAAACATGTGATTTGCCCATAAGATTCTGGGTTATTTCCTAATTGGTAATTCATTTTTGTCAAACATTAAACGGTCAATCTACCACAAATTGCACCAGGGTGTTTCTATTGATATTAACTTGCATAAAAAAATTATTTCATATTTTAATCTTGGAAATCGATTTGTGACCATACTACTACTTAAAGATTATAATGGAATTTTTGTGTTTTGGAAAAAAAATAGCATTCGGGTGGTTTTCGTAGCGAGTCCCTGTAACTTCATCCTTCACGGTGGGACGTCTAGCTCCTCATGTATGGGGCGTTCTATGTGAAGCGGATACACTTTTGGCTTAGGGTCAGTGATTTTGAAATTTTTCTGAATTTCGATTCTTTGAGATACTGCATGAAGAAATCTAGAAAGATATATTACATGGTGGTCACTGGTCAGGGAATTCTGGAAAACCTGGAAAAGTCAGGAAATTTTATTCGATATGGAAAAGTCAGGGAAAGGTCAAGGTTTGTTGAGGTCAGGGAAAATTTGTTTGAAACAAGAATTTTATTTTTCAGTCAATTCGCATCAGAGTTTGTTACAAAAATACGAATAAAAGGTGGTAAACTTTGCGTTGTGCCATTTTTCGGTAAAATTGAGATTGATTTGATGTCATGGTTTCCCTTAATTACCACGATAAAAATGTCTTTAGAGAGGGGTTTGTCAGTGAATAAGAAGTGTTTAATTGAAAATTTAAATGAAAAATCACTAGTAGCCCAAGACAAGTCTATGATGCGATTAATAATGCAGGAGGAATTGAGCATTTTGACGTTACAAAAAAAATTATTCAGTATTGTCGTAACGTTCATGCACGGTATACTGAAGCTTGCAAAGAAAAAAAATTTAAGGATGTGGCATCTAAAACTGCACGTAATGGAAAAGTACAGGCTGTAAATGTGCAAAAAAATAAAATTCTAGAAGAAACTCGCCAAAAATTATCTGCGATTGAGGAGGAGATTAAAGAATTAGGACAAACTAATTTTTTAAGCAAAAAAAATTCATCATAAAACGTTCACGATTAGCCAAAGAAGAAAAGAAACAAAAGTTGAACAAAGAACTTTATTTTATTGTTATATAGTTAAATAAAAATGTAAAGTTTAACTTATGTGAAAATAAAAATAATGAATAATTTTGTATTTTTAAATTCTTTAGTTTTTTAGTTTCTTTCATTTTTATGGTCAGGGAATTTTTCAAGAAACGATCCTGGAAAACCTGGAAAAAAGTCAGGGAATTTCAATTTCTAAACTTAGCGGCCACCATGTATGTATAATAAATTCGAATGATATAGGAGATATTTGGATTGAAATTTTAGATTAAAGGCATGCTCACTCTGGCGGAAAAAATGTCTCCAACCGTTTACGCACAGTAAAAAAAAGTACAACAAAGTTCGCGGAAAAACTACAACTTTCTATGGGAAAATTTCCCTAAAGGTATAAGCATTTACAAATAAGTGCGAGATTTGAAACAGATTTGTAGTTTATTGTAGATTTAGTTTGGTATATTTTTAACGAATTTTATTACGAAAATTTACGCCAAGATGAACAACTAACTACAATCATTTACGCCAAAAATTGCAACTGTCTACACGGACATGTGGAGCTTTGAATAGGTTTATAATTTTTTGTAGATTTTCATGGAATATTGTTCAGAATTTTCTCCTCGTCATTATTATGAGTTAAGATTCTTATAGATAGTAGAACCTCGATGTATAATAGTTATAATTAAAACTTATAATGAATATATATCGCAAAATCTTCAACTAATCATATCTAAGTATCTATTTGAAACAACCCAGTAACCTTTTTTTCAATAGTCACAGATAGTGTTCGGTCGCCGCGCGGTATATTAAATTGAACCTCCTCGGGGTTGTAAGGCCCGAGAACACTTTGCGTGACGCGACTGATTGCCCGAAAGTACCGGAAGGTAACATTCCAACCTACTGGCCTGTTTATATCGATTTGCACTGTATGTGTATGCTATAATTAACAATATATTTAACGACAGAAATACAGACTACAATTTAACGATTGAATTGAATGTTCTAGCGTTTATATATATATACTCGCTGAATGTACTGTAGGTTCCGCGATACTTAAGTTGACTCGGCGAATAAGACCTTGATGGCCTTGACGACTGCGAGATGGGTTAAAACGGAACACTACGCGATATTGACTTTGAGTACATTAAAGCAAAGGCGGCTGGTTTCGGTTTATATTAACCGTCCTTTGGTAGGTGGAAGGGGTAGCGTCGCCTGACGCTATGCACCCTTATTGGTCGAAGGAGAAATGTCGGGGGAGCAGGCGACGACGCTGGGAACCTTCTAGAATCGGTAACCAAGAAGCGAAGGTACCGTGGCTAGCGGTACCCGCATGACGTATCCAACGTCCAAGAGTGCCGGACGCTCTTTCTCGATCGTGAGGAAGCGTCCGGCTACCCTGAAAAGGCTAATTGTCGGGTCGGAATACGCCAGGTGTTAGGTTTTCCCCGATCGGTCATCGCTTGGATTCGACACTCCTACCTTCGAGGCTGCTTATTGTAGGTTTTATGCGGTGCACATTAAGCGTGTACCGAAGGGAACAACGCGTCGAGCACCGTTCCGC
The DNA here is from genome assembly GCA_963678675.1 of Xiphydria camelus. NCBI lineage: Eukaryota > Metazoa > Arthropoda > Insecta > Hymenoptera > Xiphydriidae > Xiphydria > Xiphydria camelus. The sequence continues at coordinate 17,594,405 of OY783194.1, forward strand.
ACCTACCTTCCAGGAAAGCGCGAACTCAGGTTGTTTGCCATCGGCGTATTTGCCGAAATAAACCCTTTCCTCGAAGGCAGGATTAGCGGTAGATGGTTGAGAGTTTTCGATCGGAATATTCGGAGTCCCGTGTCGCTCGGTGCGACGGAACGGATAGTTATTCGAAAGCCTACTATAGGATGACTAACGTCTGTATATAGATAATATCTATCAATTGGAAATTATAGTTACCTGAACCGTAACTATTGGATAATTGTAACTGAGTTAACAAATAGTCGTACATTAGCTTCATATAACAGGGTTTTAGATAATTACACAGTCACACAAAAAAAAGTGGGGTATACATTTGATGCGATATATGTTATCCGTAGTAATTTTGCCTCCTGATCACGAATCCGGTGTCAAAATAGCGATCACGTCACATTTTTTTTAATCTCAAAAAACCAGCCAGAGATCATGATTTTCAAAAAGTTAACGGACTTAAACCAAATTCGGTATGGGGGGGTTTTTTGGGTCGCTGATCACGAATCTGAAGTCGGATTTCAAAAATTCAAGATGGCGAATCCAATATGGCGGACGAGATTTTCGAAAATCGACGGATTCATGCCAAATTTGGTATAGGAGGGGTTTTTGGGTCGCTGATCACGAACCTGCAGTCAGATTTCAAAAATTCAAGATGGCGGATCCAATATGGCGGACGAGATTCATACCAAATTTGATATAGGGGTTTTTTTTCAGTCGCTGATGACCAATATAAAGTTATATTTACAAAAATTTAAAATTTTCGAAAATCTCATCCGCCATTGTGGCTCCGCCATCTTGAATTTTTTAAATCTGACTTCAGATTCATGATCGGCGATCCAAAAAACCCCCTTATACCAAATTTGGCACGAATTCGTCGATTTTCAAAAATCCCGTCTGCCATATTGGATCCGCCATCTTGAATTTTTGAAATCCGACTCAGATTCGTGATCAGTGACCAAAAAAACCCCTTATAGCGAATTTGGTTTAAGTCCGTTAATTTTTTGAAAATCATGATCTCTTGATGGTTCTTTGAGATTAAAAAAATGTGACGTGATGGCTAAATTTTGACACCGGATTCATAATCAAGAGGCAAAATTACTACGGATAACATATATCGCATCAAATATATACCCCACTTTTTTTGTGTGTGACTGTGTTATCTGTGATTTAAAGAAAAATATTTGGTATAATTTTATTGTATTAATTTTTTGTTCATTGACATATCGACTGCCCAGGGTAACAGTGTTCTAACTCCGTTTACATAAATTTCACAGTAGTGGGCAAAGAAGAGAACTTTACAACTGCTATAATATACATAGGTATATTATAAAACAATATATCAACGTAAACCTTCTTTGTACATTACTTTTGTGTACAAAAAAGGTTTATGTTGATATATTGTTTTATATATTATAGCAGTTGTAAAGTTCTCTTCTTTGCCCACTACTGTGAAATTTATGTAAACGTAGTTAGAACATTGTTATCCTGGGCAGTCGGTATATTAATGGTAGGAAGCAATGAAGCTGCAGCTTTATATATAAATCTATATGAAATTGTAAGAATATTAGCAATAGGTTTTGGTAAGTAATTATAGATTTTATTGTGTATATTTTAATTATAAGTTTCAAATATAACCGTCAAAATATTACTACTACTGCCGACCCGTAGTGACATAATGGGAAAAGCCTGATTCTGAGGAATACCTCTCCTACAGCCCCTTGATCAGACTTATAGAGAAAGGTACCTATACTTTCTCACTTTATTGAAATCTATCTATTCCTCGTAGAAGGTTATCATTTTTTGGAACGGGATAAATAGATGTAAACAGTTGTAGAAAGTTCTAATTCTTTGAAACATGATAAACAGATGTAAATAATTGTAGAAAGTTCTAATTCTTTGAAACATGATAAACAGATGTAAATAATTGTAGAAAGTTGTAATTTTTATAAACATTTACTGCGAACTACTTCCTTAGTTCATTAAACTCGATCAATCAATCGTAAAAGGTTGTTATTTTTTGAAACAGGATAAAGAGATGTAAGTAATTGTTGGAAGTTTTAGTTTCTATTAGGTTGGTAGGAAAATAATGTTGGTTTTTATCCTTTAAATGCATATATTTCAGCTTAGAATAAACTCTATTAAATTAAATAAGGTTTTTCCTGGCAGTATTTCTCCGTCGTAATGCACAAAATGCACGAAAAACTTCTGTGCATGTACCCGGTATTGATCAACAGAAAGGATTCGATATTTCTACATGATAATGCTCGACCACGAGTCGGACAACCGACGCTGCAGACGTTGAACGCGCTGGGCTACGAAACTCTTTTCTTACTCGCCATACTCATCAGACCTTTAACCTACCGACTATCACTTCTTCAAGCACCTCGACAATTTCCTGCAGGAGAAGAGCTTCAAGAACCGCGCCGATGCCAAAACTACCTTCGACGAGTTCATCACCTCTAGAACTACAGAATTTTAAGCTACCGGGATAAATAAACTTGTTTCTCATTGACAAAAATGTGTTGAGTGTAATGGTTCTTATTTTTATTAATAAAGTGTGTTTCAAAAGAGTATGAACATCCTTAATTTTTGACGGATCGACCCTGTAGAGGGGTCACTGAAGCATAGTTTTATCCCACACCGATCCCCCTGCATCTAAAAACATTATTTAAATTGCAATTTGCCTTATGTCTTTCTACCCCCCCTCGAATACACCCTCTTCTTTGCAACTTCAAAAGAGTATGAACACTGCTTTTTCTTACAAACGAGCACGAGCAAACACGACCAAACACGAACAAAAATTTAGTGAGACATCAAAGGACCCCCCTTGTTCTTTATAACCTCCACCAAACGCCTTTGCATGTCCTCTATGAGCGTCCGCATGAGCTCCGGAGTGATGTTGTCCCATGCGTCCCGAATCGCGCGTTTAAGCTGTGCCACTGTTTGATATCTGCGGCAGTTGTCACGCACGGTCCTCGCCATGATGCCCCAAAGGTTTTGGATGGAGTTCAGGTCGGGAGAACACGCGGTTCGGGGTGGAGGGTCGATTTGATGGCATCGCATCCACTCTATAGTGTTGTTCTCGCAGCGGGAACTGACGTGAATCGGAGCGTTATCCTGGTGAAAAACCTACGCCACGTCGTCCCGCTCTTCCATAAATGGCAGGAAATGATTCTCCAATACCACTTGGTACCTAACGCTGTTGAGGTTGGCAGTAATGACCGCCAAACGACACTTCCCGTGTGAGCTGAATGCGGCCCATGTCATCACCGACTTCCCACCGCCTTGCCTTTTCGAAAAGATCCTCTTCCTGTCTCAGATCGTGCTTTATTATTGGCACGATCTTTGGATGGAAGAGAGGATCTTTTCGAAAAGGCAAGGCGGCGGGAAATCGGTGATGACACGGGCCGCATTCAGCTCACACGGGAAGTATCGTTTGGCGGTCATTACTACCAAACTCAACAGCGTTAGGTACCAAGTGGTGTTGGAGAATCATCTCCTGCCATTTATGGAAGAGCGGGACGACGTGGCGTGGGGTTTTCACCAGGATAACGCCCCGATTCACGTCAGTTCCCGCTGCGAGAACAACACTATGGAGTGGATGCGGTGCCATCAAATCGACCTTCTACCCCGAACCGCGTGTTCTCCCGACCTGAACTCCATCGAAAACCTTTGGGACATCATGGCGAGGACCGTGCATGACAACTGCCGCAGATATCAAACAGTGGCGCAGCTTAAACGCGCGATTCGGGACGCATGGGACAACATCACTCCGGAGCTCATGCGGACGCTCATAGAGGGCATGCAAAGGCGTTTGGTGGAGGTTATAAAGAACAAGGGGGGTCCTTTGATGTCTCACTAAATTTTTGTTCGTGTTTGGTCGTGTTTGCTCGTGCTCGTTAGTAAGAAAAAGCAGTGTTCATACTCTTTTGAAACGGCTGCTGAGGGAGAAGTTGCAAAGAAGAGGGTGTATTCGAGGGGGGTAGAAAGACATAAGGCAAATTGCAATTTAAATAATGTTTTTAGATGCAGGGGGACCGGTGTGGGACAAAACTATGCTTCATTGACCCCTCTACAGGGTCGATCCGTCAAAAATTAAGGGTGTTCATACTCTTTTGAAACACACTTTAGTTTACTCCAAGCTGAAATGTATACGTTTGAAATTAAGGGTTAAAAACTGACATTATTTTCCTACCAACTAATATAACCATTTACTACGAACTACTTTTCTCAGTTCATTAAAATTGATCAATTAATCATAGATAGTTCTTATTTTTTTGGAGCGGGATAAATAACTTTAAATAGTTGTAAAAAGTTATCACCCTACAAATATATATTTACTACGAATTGCTTCTCTGAGTTAGTAAAAGTCAATTAATTTCTCATAAAAAGTTGTTATCTTTTGAAATAGTGTAAGTTGATATAAATAGTTGTACTACGTAATAGTTTGTACAAAAATTTACTACAAACTACTGTTTCCAATTTGTGAAAATTGATAATTTCTCATAGAGGGTTGTAATAAAATTTTAACACCAAATTACAAAACATTACAATTTCATTTTTGAAAGGGTAAAACACGCGTAGAAAGTTGTAATTCATCGTTAAAAAGTAAAGTTTTTAGGACCAATTACAACTTAATACATCATATATAAAATTGTGGAAAGTTATACAATATTGTACATATTTTCTACAATTAATTACAACCTACTACAAATTCTATAAAGTTTTAGTAGTTCATATTTTCTTGTAGAAGTTTATAAACTGCAGTAGAATAGCATAATTAGTTGTAGAATTTGTTTCGCTAGGGAAAGATTTCGTTGCGCGCGTATACAATTTGCGATCACGCCTGCGTAGGATTCTTTTGGTTTTTTCCCTGACCCCCGAAGACTAAGGAAAATGTAAAATACGTATTTATGATTTTAATTCATCTCAATGCCGAAAACTACAATTTATCTGTTTTGGAGTTTTTTAAACTCCGCCTAAGGTTCACGTCACACCAAAACGCGTTAAATGGCAATTCCGATGACATTAACTCTGCCACACACTCAAAGTGGAGAGAAATTACTGCGGTGAGATTTAAATTCCATTGACGGAGCTTTTTCAATACCATCACTGGTGTTAATTTTTTACTCCGAAGTGGTTAACTCTCAACTCTGATCGTGTTAATTAACTCTGCCAACATTTAACAGTTGTATTGTTAATCCAACACGATACTTATTACTGTCGTCATTCGCTTGGTTAATATCACTGTTGCTACTGTTATTATTATCATTATTGACATTTCTAGGATTGTTTTTTACCATCATTATTGGTATTATTATTTCAGATCAGAGAAATAAGAACTGGACCTTTCACTTGGACGACTACGAAAAATTAATGGAAAAGTTGATCGCCCTAAAACCCGACGTTTTTGTAACGGGCATACCAAATGTTGTTCTACAGGTACGTATTTGACGCTAATATAAATGGTGTATTTCATTGGAAGCGGACCGCCTCTAGAATGGATGTTAATCGAATGTAATGTCCTTAGAGATTTTAGTTCCCTGGCATACTGTAATAAGTAGTATGGTAGAAACTGAGTTATCACTTATAACTCTCTTATATTGCTATCCCTTATTTTCCGACCTCCATTCCGGTTTCTGATAGTGAAGGGAGATGAAGACGACATGCCGCAGACGTCGTCCTTTAGTGAAGCTCGTTTATCAAGATTTAATAATCTATATATGACGTATAATGTTATAGTTCCTCCTTTGTGTTTTATAAGAAAAATTTGGTGAGAAATTATTCTGCGTGATAGCCCGTCATGACAATTGTTTGTCTTTTAGATTCATTATATTTCCTTTATAAGCAATCATTTCAAAGCTATTTGTAGATGTTCAAATTCTATTGATGGTATATATTACTCAACTGGTTCAGTATAAATGATGAGATAAAAATTTTGCTAAAAAATGTCGTTGTCACCTGGCGCATGCTTAACTATAAAATGTGAACCATAGCAAATCATAATCAGCTTAAACGTATATCCATCTTTTCTCTACATTGTTTTACTACGAGTAAGTACGAAAATAATGCGATTCCAAAATTCTAGCGGTTCATCAATATACTCTTTGGTAAATACAGTAGTCCCTCGATGTGCAGGAATTCGATTTCGTGGACTGTAAAGCTAGCCGTCCACCGCAAGCTGTGCTGTGCTGTGCTGTGCGGGGCGGGGCGGAGCGGCGCTGTTTCGCCAATGTTTTTCAATGACGCACCATCCACAAAAGCTGGGCGGTGTGCCGCTAGACATGCTGGGTCTTGCTGAGGCCGCTTCACTTCGCATCGTGTTCCATTCGGGCTGTGCCAAGCTGTGCTAGCTCGTGCAAAATTTGAGACATCTGTTCAGGTAGGTATACATTTACGAGCCGAAAGGTTCGCCAGCCGCTTGTAAACCGCCCGTTCGCATATATATTGTTCTTCAATATATATTTTTCTATGAAATATTGTTTGATATGCTCGGCATACGTGATACTATCATTGCCAGATACGAATTTTTTGCAATAAGTAATTAACTTCTCCAACACAAGTTCCACGGGGACCTGCTAATTTTGCTTGGTTGTTTATCAGCATATGCATTATTACCAAAACCTCAGAGGGCATACGTGATACTATCATTGCACTTTTTGGAAGCGGGCTGACGGTCTAAAAATCGAAAATCGATACTTTCGAACGACACCGTAGAGTGAACCAAGTTATTCGTTGCAACCTCTTCCGCGTGCCAAGATCGATCTCTTGCGGTGTTGTTCTGTGCTGTGCTATGCTGTAGCGAGCTGTCGAATGACCGTCCACCAATGCTAGGTCATGCGGAGAGGTCTACCTGTGCAGGTGTGCCTGCGCAGGTAGACCGCACGTCGTAGCGTGTATGGGACGTAGTCCAGGCAATGGGGGATTTCTATTCGCAAAAGGTCGGAAAGAAATGAAATTTGGTGGGATGTTAGACATAGGTCCTCTGATAGTACACCTGAGTTTGCGACCTCGGGGGGTTGCCGCTCGAGGGGTGGGGGGATGAAAACTCTGCGTCGCGACGCATATTGGGGAATAGCGCCGTTATAGTAAATGCTATCGAAAAAAAGTTCAAATGAAATATGTAGAGAAGAAAATTGTGCACAATTTTTGTCTGCACATTTTTCGTCTGCGTCCAATAGTTTCCGCCCCACAACGCGCCAAAGTTAAGGGTTGATTTGCAATTTTCAACAGTCAGAATTTCATCGCGGATTAAGGCGAAGATCGCTACCAAACAATTCTGTAACATTTTTTTTCTGAAAGAGTAATGGTTTCTGAGTCTGTAGATGCCCGATTTGATACATTTGGTCGTATATAAAAAAACATGATTTTTTGAAGCGCGCCCCTACATACTCCGATATGAGCATTTTTTAATTATCATTGTCTACGGTAAATATTTCCTTATTATTGTTGACTTACACGTCAAATTTAGACTTTTTGTACATCATACATGATACAAGAAAATATCATTTTCAACTTGTTTCCACACCACCCTTGAGGTAGAGTTGATCGGTGCGTTTTTTTTAATGTGGTAGGCCAAGAGGCCTAATCCACGGTCGTTATCGGGGTTTATTTCACGTGGAGTCGCTCGCGACGTTTTAAAGCTCACTCGCCTTCGTTGTCATCATTCTCAGACATCAATTCTGAGCCATAATCGGTAAACTCGGCATTGTCTGTTTGGTCCTCATCGTCCTGTATCCGATCGGGCACGTTTTCGTCATCTTTTGCATTGTCGTCGTCGTCGTCGTCTAATGCAATCTAGTCGGGAATGTTTTCGCAGGACGTCCCAGTACAGTAAACATAGAACCGAAAATTTTAATCCTCCTTTATGGCAACCGCAAGCAGATCCACAACCTTTCTGGCATCTGCACGAGATGCTCTTAAGTAAAACCTCTGGAGCTGGTTCCTTTGCAATCCGTATTGCGTTCAGTCCTGTGGTTGTTTTTCGCCATCCATGATCTTCTGGAGGTTTCTCAACTTCCCGCCAGCTCTGTACTTGACAATAAGTACGCAGTGAATGATGATGGGACGCATCGGATGTTGGTGGCAGCGCCGCGAGATTGAATGAATTTTTGGAGACGGCCCGTACAAAATTCGTGCACCATACTGCCTCAACATAAACAGTTCGCCAGCAGCAACGACTTCCGTTAATTCTGCATTGGGGTCGTCAAATACCTCAATCGCGTCTGTTAATATTGGATTTTTTTCTAAAGTTTTGAGGAATCGAATCTTGCCTTGATTGAATAACGTCGATGTAGTATCACACCCACTGGAGGTATGCAGAAATAAAATATTTTTCGCAACAGCATCGCGATATTGCAAACTCTGAGGCGAATAGAATACATCCTCCTTGTTTCCTCTACCCGGCTTGCGCAAATAAACATTCGGGATCTCTCTGGCTTTAGCAGTCAACAATACAAGCAAATATACGTCTTTTCCAATAATGAATACTGAGGAAAAAGAGGGAGCAAGTTCGATGGCAGTCTACACAATTAATGAATCCGCGTCTTCGACCGCCTGCTTAACCGTGTAATTATGTGCTTCCAACTGTGTGTGCTGCAATGCGATGAGGCGCCTTTTGTTGAAGCTGCTAAGAAATAATTGCTAAGAGACGATATAAATACTTCTGAATATCGACCATCGTTTGTCGGAACACTACAGGAATAATAAATAGTAAATATATAATATTATAATATACAATAAATAATATATAATAAATAATAACAAATAGTAAGTCGAGGCCGAACAGGGAGCACATATCTTATACCCCAATCATGATATTTAATAATAATTAAAAAATGCCCATATCGGAGTGTGTAGGGGCGCGCTTCAAAAAATCATGTTTTATTATACATATACGACCAAATGTATCAAATCGGGCATCTACAGACTCAGAAAACATTACTCTTTCAGAAAAAAAATGTTACAGAATTATTTGATAGCGATCTTCGCCTTAATCCGCAATGAAATTCTGATTTTGTTGAAAATTGCAAATCAACCTAGTTAGGACTTTGGCGTGCCGTGGAGCGGAAACTATTGGTCGCAGACGAAAAATGTAAGACAAAAATTGTGCACAATTTTCTTCTCTACATATTCCATTTGAACTTTTTTTCGATAGCACTTACCATAATAGCGCTATTCCTCGAAAAGCGTCGCGACGCAGAGTTTTCATCCCCCCACCCCTCGAGCGGCAACCCCCCGAGGTCACAAACTCAGGTGTACTATCAGGGGACCTATGTTTACCATCCCACCAAATTTAATTTCTTTCCGACCTTTTGCGAATAGAACCCATTTTTGTCTACCCATTGCTTGGACTAACGGTCCGGTATACCGGAGACGTTTTCAATTCATTTCACTATGGCATCGATCGAAGACGACGACGCATTGGCATTGATAGGTCTTGCGTTAATCTTGAAAAATAATTGCCTAACTTTCCTCGAGTAGAAAAGCCGAAGAAGTCTGGATCGAGATCGATCTTGGGGCGCGGAAGAGGTCGCGACGAATAACTTGGTTCACTCTACGGTGTCGTTCGAAAGAATCGATTTTCGATTTTTAGACCGTCAGCCCGCTGCCAAAAAGTGCAATGATAGTATCACGTATGCCCTTTGAGGTTTCGGTAATAATGCATATGCTGATAAACCACCAAGCAAAATTAGCAGGTCCCTGTGGAGCTTGTGTTGGAGAAGTTAATTACTTATTGCAAACAATTCGCATCTTGTAATGATAGTATCATGTATGCCGAGCATATCAAACGATGTTCCATAGAAAAATATATATTAAAGAACGATATATATGCGAACGGGCGGTTTACGAGCGGCTGGCGAACCTTTCGGCTCGTAAATGTATACCTACTTGAACAGATGTCTCAAATTTTGCACGAGCTGGCACAGCTTGGCACAGCCCGAATGGAACACGATGCGAAATGAAGCGGCCTCAGCAAGACCCAGCATGTTTAGTGGTACACCGCCCAGCTTTCGTGGACGGTGCGTCGTTGAAAAACATTGGCGAAACAGCGCCGCTTTTCCCCGCACAGCATAGCACAGCACAACACAGCTTGCGGTGGATGGCTAGCTTAATGAAGTGTAACGGTCGAATGGCATGTTCCGGACCTCCCAAGGTAGACGGTCGAGTCCCGTAATTTACACTTTTCCATAGCAGTGCCGTATTCCTTACTGACAAGCAGATGGAAGAAGATTTTAGTCAGTTTTCGTTGAAACTTTGAAGTATGAACACGATGTCGGGAAGAAAAAGAAATAATCGTCTGAATTACAAATTAAAGAAAGACATTATCACGAAGAAGAAAAGTGGTGAATATGTAGGACACTTGGAAAGACTTGGTCACTCAGTTCATTGGTACGACACTGTTGAGGTACCGATGCCGATGGTCCCCTTCTGCTTTTCTTCACGCTTTAATGAATTCGATTTTACGGAAATATCCCCCGATCTTTCCTGCAAATCGAGGGACTGCTGTAATAATCGTTCGTCACACATCCACATAAGCCAGTGTCTTACAAGTGTTGTCGAATTTGCATCGTTCTAAAGGCAGTTTCAAACTATTCTGTAGTTCTCTGACAGATATCGACGGGTTCGTTATATCGACGGGATCGGAGCACATATATTTTCGACACTATTACATTTTTCTAAGCGTTGTACAATTAAAAATTCCCACGAAGAGATCGCGCAGAGGACTAAAAAAAATGGCGTGCCCACCGCGAGGCTCTACTCCGTGTACAGTTTGTACCTATACTGAGGCCTCTATTTCTCATTCAGTAAGTAATTAAGAGCCGTTTCGAGTTATACAAAATTACTTCCATATATTATACTAGGGGACATTCGCCCCCTACTCGCTTCGCTCGCCAACCCCTGGGGGGGCTATTGCCCCCGCGCCGCTGTCGCGGCACTCCCCCAAGCTTTTGCAGCAGCATCACCAAAGAGTAGGTATCTAACAAGAGGGGACAGTTAGACAAGGCAGTGAAAATGTGATGCTGCGTTTACAGGCTGCTCACTGCCACGGTAGTGAGCAGGAAAATGGGCAGCGCGAGCTTGTAATCGGGTCGCTCGCGCTGCTCATGCCCACTGCCGCTGGCACTGCCGGCACGATACCTTCGTAATTCTGCGGTAGTGAGCAGGAAAGTGGGCAGCGCGAGCCTGTAAACGGGTCGCTCGCGCTGCTCATGCCCACTGCCACTGCCACTGCCGCACATCCCTTCGGTGGCTGTATTTGGAGCGGAAGTTAAAGGACTGGCAGGATCGTCGTGAACCATCTCCCGCAGTGCCCATTCGAAAAGGCATCGCCAGAACGCGATTACGGAACCGGCTAACCCATTTGCATCATGCGCCTACTTAGCGTACCGTACTCTGGTATCAAGGACGATCAATTGACGACTAACCCCTATCGCCGCGGGGGGTTGATTGTACGTGTAGGAAACGAACCAGAAATGCTGATAGGGTATCATCGATACAACCCCATTGTTCGTTCAATTCCTTCTATTATATAAAATAGTTTTATAATAAATGCGTGGACAAAACCGTGTCGCCAAAAATCGAATGACGAATTCAGTCTGCACTTGTCCGAGGATAGTGCCCGGCTCTCCCGCGAGGTTCCCCAAATTGGAGAATAGGATCGAGGCACCTCGCGCTTTTCGAGACACATCGGCCGCGACCAGTGTCCCGCCGTGAGGGTCCTGAAATTGGAGAACAGGGTCGCGGCGCCTTGCGCTCACCGCGATGAGAGCGGCGAAAATAAACATGCTTGAACGCTTCCCTTTGCTCGACTATCGGCGTATTGCTCTGCGCTCCACTATACGTATTCCAATAAGAAAGTACAGGTTTGTTTTCGCCGCTTTGTTCTCCGCTTTCATCGCTGCTTTGCTCTCCGCTCCACTATGTGCGTAGCCGTAGAAGTATTTAGGGCATAGACCTACGGCCAAGTGGTAAATAAGTTACCTCATCGGGACACAAGATTTGAGTTTTTGTAGTATTATAAAAGTACCACATATATGTAGCAAAAAACCGACCGTCTGCCGGGGCTCAATGGTCGACTTTTTAAAATTTTTGTGAGAAAAAAAGTTTCAAACAAAACTTGTAGAGAATTATATCTCTATAATTGTCATAATAACTACTTTTTACCTAGGAGGCCCTGGAAAGAAGATAATGCAATGAACCTCATGAGGCACCTGGGTTCTTTGCATTATCTTCTTTCCAGCGCCTCCTAGGTAAAAAGTAGTCATATGACAATTATAGAGAATATAATTCTCTACAAGTTTTGTTTCAAACTTTTTTTCTCAAATAAATCTATTTTTATTTTTATATCTAAATTTTACCCTCAAAAACTTTTGAGAAATTGACCATTAAGCCCCGGTAGACGGTCGGTTTTTTGCTACATATATGTGGTACTTTTTCCATAAAAATTCAAACCTTGTATCCCGATGAGGTAACTTATTTGCCACTTGGCTGTAGGTCTAGCAGGAAAGTGAGCAGCATGAGTGACAGCGGCAGCGGCAGCCTATAAACGAGGCTGCCGTAGAAATATTTAGGGCAGGGAAGTGGGCAGCGCGAGTGGCAGCGGCAGTGGCAGCCTGTAAACGCCGCATGAGAGAGGAGTGAGCATCTGAATTTAAAGGGACAAATACGTTTTTGCCTGAAACGTGAAAAAAGCAGCAGGGGTTCGAACTCTCATTCTGACCTGTCCCATATACCGCTCATACAGTGGGGCAAACATATGGCGCAAGGTCAACGAGAGCCTCGACCGATTTCCTTTGATGTTTCGCCGGCCGTCCCCTCTTGTTGAATACTTAAGGTGGGTTTTCACGCTTATGCAATTTGCGCAAATTGGCTTGTGCATGTCCGATTTGCACAAGTAAACTGTGCATGAAAACCAAAATCGTGTACTTGCCCAAGCCAGAAAGTTTGACTTGGGTAAATTTGGCGCAGTTAAATAATTTGCATGTCGTACATCCAGTTCAATACCGCCATTACTGCAAAATTTTTATTTTTGATTTTATGGCGATTATTGCAGTGCCAACATATTGGACTTTGAAAAGAAATGAAGCCACAAGTGGTTAAGTTTTAAAATATGCCATATTTGTATATATGGCCCTATGAATTTCGATCTAGCATTGTTTTATTTCCTTCTTATTCAAAATTATATAATTTACACTTGTGGCGGTATTGAATTGGATGTACGATGTGATGGCGCACGTTTTCACGCTCATGCAATTTGCGCCAATTGGCTTGTGCAAGCAAATTTGTACAAGTAAACTGTGCATGAAAACCAAAATCGTTCACTTGCTCAAGCCAGAAAGTTTGACTTGAGTAAAACAGGCGCGGTCAGATAATTTGTATGTGGTAGGCGCAAATACTTGAACGTATGAACAACACTCCAACTTTATAACGCTACCGCCCGGTCGCCTGACTGCATGTAGCAGTGAATGTCTTGTCTTGATTTGCACGTGGCTTTTGTATTTTCGGTGTTATTTTGTCTGTTTACGTTTGTTGATACATTTGTTAACGCGGAAACGCTGTTAAATAAAAGTGTTCCAACAAACGATAATCGGAATTCTGAGTATCGACTCTCACCGCTCAGTATCATCGCGATCGAAATACCTCACTAATCTAGGGTTTAATCTAGCCATCAGGCGAGCGGCATATTTTAACATATTTTATCGATCGTCATGTCGACTGGTTTTCCACGAGTTGTCGGTAAACATCAAAGGGTAGTCGAGTCGAACGCAGAGTGTGACGTGTTTCGGCAAGGCGGGTACCTGTATACCTGTTCCGGCAGCGGTGCGGTTTCGCTCGGCATACCAGGGAAGCCTGTCCACACCCAATAAACAGAAATGTTGTCTACCAGTCGGAATCGAAATGTTTGATGAAGATGACACCATTATTGCTTATGCCGCATTCGTCATTATCGCGTCTAAAAAAAAAGAAACTATGTAAAAGAAGATTTTGGGTTCGACCAAGTCTTGAAAGTAGAAATCGGTATAGTCTGTGGCAGTAATCTGATAGACGATTTAAAAAGAGATGATATCGACATATTAAACCTTGAATATAGATATAACGGTGGATTCAGAAACTTTTTTCGAATGTTGGAAAGTGAGTTTGAATATTTGTTGCAAAAAATGGGCATGCAGCTGCGTGCGAGGTTTTTCCCGAAACGGAGGCATTTCCTCGACTTCGTCTTTTGTGTCGAGAGGACGAACCGGGATCCAAATTACGGTCCCCGGTCAATCCCTTGCGTACCCAGGCCGATTATAAGGATTATATATAACCAGCTGGATTGGGACGCGGGAATTCGATCGAACCGAGGGCCCGTTTACGCCGAGCGCCATCGCACCACTGCCGGAATATACTGGTACGGGATCCCTCATAAGAAAACAAAATAATTACCACTTCTTTGAAACTTTGCGAGCAGCTTCATTTTCCCGAGTCTGCCAGCTTTTTTATGTGCGAAAATTCTGGTTTCCGCCGGGGTTTCGAGATATTAATTAACATGTTAAAATTATGAATTTTGTTGGACTGGACATACCCGGCAGAAAACTTGTCGGACAAGGTTACCATCAAATTTTATAAATAATTATTTATCTTTAGCGAAAAAATCAGTTCGTTGGCAATCAGTTAAGAAATTTCGTCAATTTGCGCGAGCTGCATGAGCGTGAAAACGGAACATACCAATTCAGTTCTATTTGTTACCAAGTTTGCATACACAAATCAATTTGCGCAAGTTGCATGAGCGTGAAAACCCACCTTTACTTTTTAACATCACGTCGTTGCTGTCTTCTCCGTTCAATATGTTCTGAGTCCATCAATTGTAGCCATGGGCCAAGGGTACTAAACTGAAAAGGATAGCTTACTTTCTCATATCTGTCAGCCGCGCGCCACACCGACTGTGACGTCACCACGGATGCTCGTATTGTATTTTAACACGTTAGCATCTGTAGTGACGTCACACAAGTTGCGTCGAAGTATCCAATGCACGTTAAACCAAAGTAAGCTATCCTTTTCAGTTTAGTACCCTTGGCCGTGGGCGACCCATAACGTAATCTGCTCGGCTGACTTGCAGCGCGCCGATCGACGACCAATAGCATACTGCATCTGGTTGGCGGACGACGCGCCGGTAGGCGATTGATGAGGGACAGGTGGGTCGGTCGTCGACCGGAAAAACTATTTTATAATAGGGAGATATTGTAATTTACAATAGAACTCGTGCTTTCAGTCGAACCTATGCAGAATCCAATCGACTAACGGATTCGAGAGATATGTATGTCTATTAAGTGATGAGTCTTGCTAATTTATAAGAAACGTCAATATAGTCATTGTCTTCATCATACTAAACGTAACTCGATAAGGTTTTTGAAAAATCCACCTGTTCTCTCTACTGGTAGATGACACTACAATAATTGAGGGGGTTAGCGCAAAAAGAGTTCAAGTGCATTTTTAGAGTTTCTTAGATATTGAACCCTTTGGTTCCAAGGAATTCTGACAGTTGATTTACAAGATATATCTGCTTGTTAATAGATGTTGCTGTGTGTTACAAATGCACTTGAATCCTTTTTCCATGAATTTCTATTTGTTTTATATTATAGATAGCCACTTATCTCAGTTTAGGCAAAATGTGCACTTGGATCCTTTTTACTCTAACCCCCTCAATTATGTCACATTGAGTTTTCTAGCGGATGAAAATAACCCATAGCCAGTAGGTACACCAACTCGCCAGTACTAGGTTTACACAGATATAGCGCGAGTAATCAGAAACAATTATAAAACGATTCAATTTGTAAGCTTCTAAACCCTAGAATAGAAACATTGAGTAAATCTTACTCCTCGCAATTTTGTTATAAAACTGAAGTACCAATGTGCATGTGCCTTAAGTTAAAGTACTAGGTATCTAGTCTCGGCTCGAGTCCCACACTACCCGGACATTGCTCGGTCCGGGTGTTCGTAAAAAGAATTCCCCCTCCTTTAAATAAAAAAAGTATCTAGTCTGAAAAATAGTCAACAAAAACTATCTTCTGGCAGTTATTGTCATATTTTATTGTAATTTTATATTTGTTCTATATTTGTAATATACAAAATCAGTTAATTACATCGTTGTTGGTTGTTATTTATTCAAATCCATAACTATCCAAAGAAAAAAATAGGGACATATAGGATTTTTCCACGTGGGAGTAAAAATTACTCAATGTTTCCTTTAAAAGCCTAAGGGGGTCATGTTTCCATTCTAGGGTTAAAGAATTTGTTATTTTAACTCATAAAGAATTGGAAAAGATTTGTACTTTAGAGTGCAGAAAGGTTATAATATAAGAATACTTTTAGACTTCTTATGGATGCTTCAAAAGGGTTACGGCTTTTCTGTTCACAAAGAGTTTAGAAAGAGCTCATAGCCTTTCTCGCGAGTAAAAGTGCGAAGCGATTTGATAAAAGGCTCAGGCAAGATCGAGTCTTTCTCTCTCGCAGCTTGACTGCTTTTTGATAGCAGGCATGCGAGAGACAGTAGGTACTTGTACCGGACAATCCTCTCCTCCAGAGGGTGTCTAAATACAAGGCTCCTCCTCTTTGTCACTTCTCTTATGCCCTGTGGAATACGGCGTAATTTTTCGAGATCTCTATATTTTCGTGGCAAGAAAACCAGATTCCAAAGGAATTTTGTGCCGGACTTTAATTTCGATTAATGCGTTCTCGCCGAACGTTAATAGAATTATTTTTTACAACTTTTTGAATGCTTTGCGGATATTTTGTAAATACGTTTGGACTTCATTTGATTTATAATTGTGGCTTCATTTTAGGTCTGAAAATGAACTCATATTTGGTGACATAAAAGTGAGTTCTCTCATTAAATACATTTGGGATTGTTTTGATGTATGTAAAGGAATTCATTTTAAAATACAAGAATTGAAAAGGAACTCTTAGAATCCTCTGTACTATCTTGGTAAGCAGTAAATTCAAATATATAAAAATATGTTGGAGACGGTGAAAGATTTAACAAAATAGACGACGTTTTGGAGACATTTAAGGGGGTTCGAGCTTTAAGTTACGATATTATTACTGAATAGCATAATTTAATAATTTATCGAAACAATTAACTTATGAAAATAGTTCAGGAATGGTGAGAAATACGGTAAAACGAGGAAGATTTTCAAACAATGTATAGAGGGTTGAACGTTCAACCGTAACGGTATTACTAAAGAATATCAATCGATAATTTATCTTAACAATTAACTAACGAAAATATTTCGGAAATGATAGGAATGTCAAAATAAGTGAAACTTTCTTAATGCGGAGTATATTAAATTGCAAAAAAAATATGAAAATGGAAACAAAGATCTACAAGTCGTAAATTTTTGATGTGTAAACATCTATGCTATGGCTCTGCGGTACGACCTTCCTGGGAAATTGAGCGTCAGACGTAAGTCATGTAGATGTGACTGGGTCAGTGTGTGTGTGGCGCTACTGCGCATACTATTCGCGCAAGCTGGATTATCTCAACGGGAAAACATTTTAGAGAAAAATGTTTAATACAAAACTTTAAGGATTTTCCCTTGGCTACCCAGTGATCGTATTGGATTTGACCTTGACCGTGACCTTTAAGGTAATATCAAATGCCTTCCTAAACCGTTCATCCGATTGCGATGAAACTTTGGGGAATGGTTGGACGCATACCCGCGAAGGTTTCTGAGTTAGTAAATCTTATACAGGGTGTTCAAAAAGTACCGGTACGGATGATTATTATGCCTTCCTAAACCGTTCATCCGATTGCGATGAAACTTTGGGGAATGGTTGGACGCCTGCCCGCGAAGGTTTCTGAGTTAGTAAATCTTATAAAAGGTGTTCAAAAAGTCGAACTATACTTGACCTAAATTTGACCTCCGCTGACAATAAAGGTAACATGAAAAAAATGGTCAAGGACACATTTGAACGTGAAAAAAAATTAGTTTGACCTTGATATAACCTTGAAGGTCATGGTCAAAGTCAAATCCAATATGACCATTGCGTAGCCCGGGAAAAATACTAAAAGTTTTGTATTAAAAATGTATTTAAACAATGGTGGACGGACAAAATCAATCCACAATCTACCCGTGCGAAGCCGGGACGGGCTGCTAGTAAGTTATAAATCTAATATAATAATAATAAATATTTTATTATAGAAAAAATTAAACTTCTTTATGTCGAACTACGACGTCATATTCCCCAATTAAACTCGGACCGCAGATAATTGTAAGATGTTTACACATCCTCCGTGAGTACAACGGCACTCATACCTTTTTTTTTTTATTAGTGATATTTCCTAAAAGTCCTCGAAATTAGAAAATACGCCTAGGACTATGCGCCTTCTCTAAAAATTGTATCAAATCAAATCTAACCACCATCAAAAGCTGGTTTCCATAAAAATTAAGGTTAGGAAAATTCCAAGAAAAATTATACGTACGTTTTACGTCAAAAAATATTGATATCAGAAAGTAGTACCAAGTCCCTACAGACTTAATACAAATCTAAATTGCACTAATCAGCCCATCTGTGATTCTGTTTCTTTATTTGCGTATTATTTTGCAAGTCATCAATACTATTTCTTGTCAATTCGATATCTAAGCGATTATATCGAAACAAACAACAAACAAGCAATGTTCGAAATGGTACTTAGTGGACTCGTACCCCCCTCCCCCCCCCCCCCCCAGCAGAGTATTATATAATATTTACAACAAATATTATTGAATTATATTATATTAATGCTTGATAATTGGAAGCTACAGCAGCCAGTATATTATATTGCAATCCTCCAGTTAAATTACAGAAGCAATTTTATTATAATATAGGTACTAATTATGTAACATTTACATTTCTATATTTGTTAGATAATAATTATGGCACAGTACTTTAGAAGGTCATCCGCCCTGATGAAGGAAATGCAGTGTTTGCTAAGTGTCGGCAAACAGATAAATTTGGACGCGATTACCATCCAGAGACCAAGAGTAGTAGATACTACTCATAACCCCATTGAAAATAACTTCCGGAAAATCCAGATGTTATTAAATAATTGAAACCTGTGGAATAATCTCACATAAAAATATTTTACAAAAAATAATAGTGAGTTGTAATATTTATAATGGTTCATTATACACTAAACTTATAGAAACCATTTATTTTAAATCTAGAAAGCTTTTCTTTCTATTATATAAAAAAGTTTTTTGGATACATCAAAAACCTTTGGGGGCTGTGCGTCACTGCCGTCGCCGACACAATGTTCTCTTATTACCGCGATAAGACTGCGTGGTGAGTTGACCGCGCCGGTAAACACGACGACGCTCAGCCGGCGGTGTTTGTTTATGCGTCGAAGAAACTATAGGGGGGGACCGTGCACGAGCTATAGAGGGCAGTGTATTCGCCGATGTGCGCGCGACCACACGACTGAAATAGGTACTTTTTGGGAATAAATTTACAGTGTAACGCTATTAGAGAATTTATAAAAATGATCAGAATTATTAAGTATGGCTTTCGGCCAATCTCCAAAATCACCTCATACGAGGTCAAAATAATGTCAAAGGACGAAAATTATTTGAATCGGGTTATGTACTTAATGTAATAGAGACAGATGACACCGAAAACTGAGAGATCATTATAATCTATAAAGTTGTAGCTCAAACCAATGTATCAAATACTTATGATGTAAAGATTGTGGTAAGTACAGTAAGTTAAGTAAGAGCGTGTGCGGCGTTATTCATAAAAAATTTATTCAACAATGTTTTTTTCCACATACATACGTTTGACATGTTTCAAGGTATTGCGTAATTATGTTAACTCACCAGCATCAACAATCGCTTGGCATCTCCGAGGCATACTATCCACCAAATTTTCGGCGTATTCGCGGAGAAGTACCTTCCAAATGCGTCGAATTTCTCAGGATAGCTACTTCACAGTGAATTCACAGTGAAGACACGTTTTCCTCGAAGCTTCTGCTTGATGTACCGCATGTCCGAGCCCAAACCGCTCAAGCGCCGATACCTATGGCCGATAACTTGACATTTGTTTTCGGCAGTGTTTGCCGACGGTTGAAAATTTGATAGTTAGAGATGGCTTGAGAAGAGTGCGCTGTGTGTACTGCGTGAGAGCAAAAAGTGTCAAAGGTCTGATTTCTCGATAGCTGTCAATTCGAGAGATCGAAGTATTGAATAATAGACGAAACACTTCGATCTCCCGAATTGACAGCTATCGGGAAATCAGACGTTTGACACTTTTCGCTCTCACGCAGTACACACAGCGCACTCTTCTCAAGCCATCTCTAACTATCAAATTTTCAACCGTCGGCAAACACTGCCAGAAACAAATTTCAAGTTATCGGCCATAGGTATCGGCGCTTGAGCGGTTTGGGCTCGGACATGCGGTATGTATCCTGAGAAATTCGACGCATTTGGAAGGTACTTCCCCGCGAATACGTCGAAAATTTTGGTGGATAGTATGCCTCGGAGATGTCAAGCGATTATTGATGCTGGTGGGTGATTGAACTCATTATTAACATAATTGCGCATTGCCTTGGAACATGTCAAACGTATGTATGTGGAAAAATATTATTGAATACATTTTTTATGAACAACGCTGTACACGCTCTTACTTAACTTACTGTATATCACCTACATATATTATCAGAATACTGTAGCAGTGGATTAATGCAATTTTTAACTGCATTAATCCACTTTACACGTTTGTGATTCTTTGGCAAGTGAACACTACTTGTAGGAAAGGAATAGAATTTTACTGATGGATTAATATTTCGTACACGATCTGGTGTATTTGAGCAACCTTTGACGCAACAGGTTTTTTTTCGAGGATGGCATTTTACAAAAAAATATTTAATTTTAATTAGTAAAAAGGAATTTCACTGTAACTGCCCTTTATGCGCTTGTTAAATTCTTCCCCATTACTTTACACAACAGCTTTCAGATGGCGCCCTATTCGCCTTGCACGGTCCCTATTGGTCCACCCAACGCGCAGTCTGATCGCGATTTTGATAGCTCACTCCCGAGGATCTAGGGGAGGAGTGCCGCGAAGCGGTGCGGGGGGGGGGGGGGGGTTGTCGAGCGTAGCGAGCAGGGGCGGGGCCCCCTAGTCTGAATAAAAACATTTTAAGCACAGGCCTGTCAAGTACCATCTTGGATATTTGTGAGTTGATTCAATATAATCACTTGGACCTCGAGTAATATTGATAAACTGCGAGATAATACACAAGTAAAAAATAGAATGACATATAGATTGATTGGGGCAATTTAATTTTTTGTCAAGTCTGTAAAAACTTAACTATTTTCTGATATTAATATTTATTGACGTTAAATGTTTCACTACGTCAACATTTTTTGTGGATTTTTTCTAACCTCAATATTTGTAGAAACCTTTTGGTGGTGATTATATTTGATTTCATGTAAATTTTGGTAAAATACCAAAATTTGCATTCGAATGAAATCAAATGAAGGGTAAAGGGAAAAAACAGGGAATGTGTCCTATTGACTTTATGTAGAGAAAAATAAAGTTTTAGTTTTAACAGCTTCGTATTTTCAAGACAACTTGTATTATTGATTTATAATATTGATTTAAAAATACTAGGTGGTGAATGTTTTTGAGATTTATTTACCAAAAGAGATTATATCGGGTACAAAATACAAAAAAAAACCAAAAGAATCAGTTTTCAAACTGGTTTGAAATCAGTTTGGTGGTAATCCACCACCAAAAGGTTTCTAAAAATATTGAGGTCAGAAAAAATCCACAAAAAATGTTGTAGTGAAACGTTTAATGTCAATAGATATTAATATCAGAAAGTTTTTACAAACTTGACAAAAAATTAAATTGCACCAATCAGCCCATAGAGTAGGAGTACCATTAGCGGCCATCACACCAGTTCCGGCCATTTTACATTTGTATTTGATTTATTGAATAGGGATATTATTCCATGGCGAAATTTAAATTTACCGCATGAAATCAAAATGTTTCTGCCTCTACTTATAAAAAGTATAGGTAGATAGCCCCTACTCTACTTCTGTGGCCGGAAGTGGCAAAAATTGGTTTGCTAGCCTTTATTGTTTTAAAGTGGTTTTAAGTAATGTTTTTTAATATTTTTTGTGTAAGTAAATTAATCTTTAGATCAATAACAAAATTCTAAATTACATCTGGCACAAATGAAACAAGAATCATTAACGATATAAAACTTGGAATAAACAAAAATCCTTAATGTGGCCGTAACCGGTACTCTTACCCCCTAGGTCGTTTTATTTTTTTACTTGTGAATTACCTACCTCGCAGTTTACCAATATTGCTTTTCAACTCGAGATCCAAGTAATTATATTGAAACAACTCGCAAATATCCAAGATAGTAGTTGGCGGGTCTGTGCTTAAAAAACAATTTTATTCAGAACAAGCTTTTTAGATTTGAAATAAATGATTTCTGTAAAAAAAGAGGTGGAAATGGTTTCTGAGTTTAGTGTATAATGAACCATTATAAATAATTATTTACTCCTTTGAGAGAGATGTAATTTCGTGCAATACTCGTTCACGTTTCGCCTATTACCATTCAGCTGGTGTTAATTCACGCAGTTTAGACAATTACATTTTCTTGGTTGTACTACATTGTACTAATAATTGTAGGTACTGTAAATTGTACGCTAAAAATATTAAAGTAAATTAATAGTCAACCCTCCACTTTTCGAAAATTGAAAATGAGTATTTCTTTGCTCTACTGACAATAAGTTAAACCAATCACTCACTTCGCTGTACTGTAAAGAAATGGAAGTAAAACATGATGTCTAGCGGTCAGGAGATTCTAGAAAATCTGGAATTGTCAGGGAATTATGTAAGTTAGGAAATATCAGGGTAAAATCAAAAAAATTAAAGAATTTTATGGAATTTTTCAAAAATACTCAAACTTTATAAATTGTGGAGGTAGGAGTTTACTATGAATCGGTTCTTTTTTTTTACTCATAGTAAAAATATCGATTACCGATGGAAGCAAAGTTAGTATATTTTATCAAGTGTGCTATGACCCGATGACTAATTGTGTATTTGAAAACTCTTTTTTATGCTAAGAAAAATTATTAAATAATAAGAATGTGGTTTTGTAAAATTATTTTCATGCTTATTTCTCAATTTCCATGCCCATTATATTGATATTCCATTAGCTGTTCATTACACCATGTAATAGTTGCATAGTTTCCTTGGAATTCCAACGTCTCCATAATAGACTGGAGTGACGTGATAAAACTGATTACTATAGCATTTCATGTACTACTACAGTAACATAGTTTAACGAAAAAATTTTGACAAAAAAAAGGGGGGTATTCTTCATTTACTAGTTTCTTAAAAATTATTAATGACGAAGATTAATAAAACATTTCTCTAAAAGCAGGGGACTGATAATTTTATACTTTAAGCTTTTTCAGCGTGGTATAACGTTAACTAATTAGGTTGGCTAGGTAAAACTGAAGCAGATGGCGCCACCGAGCCAAACACGTGCGGGCAAATTAAAACGGTTATAATATATTATTAATGCTGCACTGTTGCAGATTTGACTGTATCTGATGTGACTGGTAAAAAATTATGAAAGTGAAACAGTTAAAGGAATTCAGCGGATCTCCAACTGAGGCGGCAGGTCCTCTTCGCGCGGGAGAAGGACCTGTTTCCGTCGTCTGGTGGTGGCGACACCGTCGGTCGTCGTGGGTCGGCCGCTATCGCTGGTTTCCACCAGCAGCTGCGGAGGCTCCACAGCCACCGTTTTATATTACATTTTTTATTTCAATTCACTTCACTACATACAGATTCATAAATTAAGGTTATATTTTCGTTTTTGACTCCTACAATGCTTACTTTACTTTATAAAGTAAGCATTGACTCCTGCCATATTGATATATTTCAAATCAGGCGGTAAATAAGGGTGTTTAGCTCGGTGGCGCCTAAGTTTACTT
The DNA here is from genome assembly GCA_963678675.1 of Xiphydria camelus. Taxonomy (NCBI): domain Eukaryota; kingdom Metazoa; phylum Arthropoda; class Insecta; order Hymenoptera; family Xiphydriidae; genus Xiphydria; species Xiphydria camelus. Next base: position 17,618,407 of record OY783194.1, read on the forward strand.
CCTCGACCACCAGCCAACCTAATTGTAAGTAGGTCTCGTATCGAGAGCCTCGGTTGGGACTTGCGCCAAGGACTAAGAAAAGCGAAGCGCCCACCGTGAGGCTCCAAGAGAGAGAGGCTATATTTACTCCGTTCGTACCTGCAATGATATGTCTATTTCTCAGTAACTAAGACGTTTCGAATTATGAAATTAATATCACGTATAGTCTATTACTGGCATTTTCAATTGAACCTATGCAGCATCAAATCGATAGATGGGTTCTAGAGATATACCTCTCCAAAGATGGGCGTAGGTAAACTTTAAGAAACGTCATTATAGTCGTCGTCGTCATCTTCGTACCTTCACGGGAAACTTAATGCTAACTTTAAAAATAGTATTACCGCACATAGCGAATCGATAAATTATTTAACAATTTATTTAGACAATAAACTTTTGCAAATATTTCGGAAATAGTAACAGATACACAGAAACGGAGACAATTTTGGAATTACAAAGGGGATTGAACTTTTAGCTGCAATTGTATTATCGGGGAGAGCGAATTTATTCGAATTAATAATTCGTTTAAATAGTAAACGTATACAAATATCTTGGAAACGGTGAGAGATACGACGAAACGAAGAAAATTTTGAGGTCAGCGCAAACCGATAAATATTTAACGGCAAAACGGAGAAAATTTATTGGTTTTATAAAGGGGGTCGAGCTTTACCAACAGTGATGATACAACCGAAAAGAGCAAATCGTTAATTAATTTAAACAGTGAACAATTGCAAATATTTCAGAAACAGTAAGAGATACAACAAAACAGAGAACATTTTAACCTTTCCTAAAGAGGGTCAAGTTTTCAGCCACTATGATGTTATCGTGCAGTGCGAATCGATATTTATTTAAACAATGAACAACTGCAAATATCTTGGAAACGTGAAGAGGGACGACGAAGTAGATGAAAATTTAAAATAATTCGTAGATCGAATTTTTAGCCGCGATGGTATTATCGAACAGTGTAAATCGATAATTTGTTTAAACAATAAATATACAGGGTGTTATGCAGGTCGATGCAAACCTTATATGAGCTGATAGAATACCTCATTTAGAACCTATTTAGCCACAGTTACCTTAGTACAAACTCTGATAGTTTTCGAGCTATTCGCCAATGAAAGAATGAAGAAAATAACTCTTACATTCATTTTTTCAGTTTGAATTCTTGCTCTAATCTGTATTTTTCTATTTAATATGGTAAGGATTGTCTAAAAACGAAGTAGAGATTAATAACATCATTTTAACACATTGAAAACGGGTGATAACATTATCACTTTTTTGCGAAAGTTCGAAAATTATCAGACTTTGTACTAAGGTAACTGTGGCTAAATAGGTTCTAAATGAGGTATTCTATCAGCTCATATAAGGTTTGCATCGACCTGCATAACACCCTGTATATCTACACGGTTACAAATTTACGAAGTTCAGAGATGAATTCATGCTATTCGGTGCATTTTAAATATAGACAGCGTCTATAATAAGCGATAATAACCGCTTATTATATTGGGTAGTTCGAAAAGTAATATCGATTTTTTCATGAATTTCAAAGTGATTTTATTAATATAAATAACAAAAATCAATCAATGATATATTGACTATTTTGTTGGATGACCTTTCCCCATCTATTAGGCAGCTGCATAATTCCGCGTTCGAAGAAAGTTTGGTCTTTAGAGGCAAAAAACTGAATAAATTTATGTTTGATAGCCTTATCTGAATCAAGTATCTTTCCATTTAAATGGTTTTGAAGAGAACGGAATAAATAGTAATCCGGCTGTACGGTGCATGAGGCATTACTTCCCAGTTTAGCTTCATCAATTTTTGGCGAGTGACCAAAGATGTAAGGTAAGGTGGGGCACAAGTGCAGTATTGTCAATTTTTATTTAAGTTTCGTAGCGAATGGTGCTGCCATTTATGGAAACTGTCTCTAACTAATCCGCCCAACATAACTCAACCACTACCGGCCACCTGTGTCCTCCGTTGTGTGAGTGACACGACCCTTAATTTTAATGTGCATTTAGGATTGATATTCGAGTTGGTATATTTTTTTAAATCTTTAAATATCGGCGAATTAGTGCATCTTTAATTCGTAATTGTTGGTGAGTACATAGGTTAATTAAGCTGTTTTTCTAATCTAAGAGGTATTTTCGCAGTTGCTAACCTAAATTGTTATTTTTGTTGATATGATGCACTTGCCCCGTCTATTTTCTCTAGTGGGGCTAGTGCTGCCTATTTCTCCCAGGCAAGAGCGTCATAGAGCGCACTTGCCCCATGCAGCACCGAATACAATTATTATTTTCTTTAAATATTTACTTAAATATGCATGCGTCTAGCAAGCTTTTAAAAATAGGTCATTTATGTTAAATACACTTTAATATTTTGATTTTCCAAAGATGTTCTTAAGGTAGTGCGTTTTCAAACATTTCTGTGTAATTTTCTTGAGTTTGAATGTGTACTATTAAAATTTAAGAAGTTTATAGCTCCTCTATTTTTTTGGACCAGTTTTGTTTTAATTTTATTTGAAAGTAAACATTTAATTTTGAGATGATTGCTCTTGTTCCGTTTATAGATCGATACATTTAAGCTAAAATATTGACGAAAACGCACTTGCCCCGAAATCGTGGGGAAAGTGCATACTTTGCACCAAAAAATTAAAAATTACAATATTTTTAACATCCTTAATTTTTCAAATTTTAATTGACATTGGTCAATAAAGCATACCATAACGTCTTAACTCTCATAAGCGGGTAATCCTATGACAATAATATCAAACACTTAATGAATTTACAAATTCACCTATTCATTTTTTGGTGCGCTCTTGCCCCACCTTACCTTATGTGGTCTGGCCTTCACGTCTTGCCAGTTTTGGCCGTTTTTTTTCACTTCTTGATTTAATTGCATTAGCTGATGACAATACACTTCTGAATTGATAGTTTGGTTTCTTTTGGAGTTGTTCGAAAAAAATAACACCCTTTTATCCCACCAAACAAACACCAAAACTTTTTTTTGATGAATATCAGCTTTTGGTATTGATTGTGCCGGCTCATCTCGCTTGCGCCACAATCGTTTTCGCATGACATTATCGTAAACAATCCACTTTTCATCGCCCGTTATGATTCGCTTCAAAAATGGGTCATTTTTGTTACGTTTCAGCAATGAATCGTAGATGTTAATACATTTAAAGAGATGAATTTCTTGCAACTTGTGAGGAACCCAAACATCAAGTTTGTTTACATATCTGAGCTGTTGTAAATGCAAGGAAACAGTTGAATTGGATAAAGTTGAGTTTTTCTGCTATCTCTCGTATCGTGCTATGCCGGTTGGCTTCGATCATTGCTTTTATTTTGTCATCATCGATAGCAGTTGGACGCTCAGAGCGTGGTACATCTTTGAGGTTAAAATCTCCAGAACGAAAACGAGCGAACCAACGCTGGCACTGATATTCAGTTAGAGTCTTCACCATAAAATCACACAATTTTTTCCGAGCTTGCACTGTATTTTTGCCTTTCCGAAAGTAAAAAAGCAAAATATGACGAAAATGCTCACTTTGATTTTCCATTTTAAACTTGATAGCGAACAAAGAGTTGTTCACGAGCAGCGATAGTTAGAACGATTAAAAATAATTTGGAATGCCAGCTGTGATAGACAAAATATCGGTGTCCACGTCGCATCTAATATTTTTTCATTAAGGTGTTGCCATCTCCCGAAAATAAACGACATTACTTTTCGAACAACCCAATAGCACCGACCGATGCTTTGAGACTGGAGTGGACTTTATGACACATCAAATAACTGTGCTAAATATGGCAGAGTGAGTGATGTTGTTACTGTAGAGTATATTGAATTGTCAGAAGATATAAAAATGGTAATCCATAAGCTGTAAAGGATTGTAAGAAAAAACTAGTGATATTCCCTATAATATATTATAGTGCCAAGTACCCCTACCTACCAAGTATTTCTCAGGATGGGCCAGATAGGAGATGCGGGAGTGCGGGCTAAAAATCACTTGGTAAAACCAAACGTAAGAAAAGTGACAGAGATCGAAATGACAAATGACTATACGAAAGCAGGCCACTAATATTCAAAATGATACTTGATGGGCCTGTGCCTAGAGAAATTATTATTCTTAAACAGAAATTTTACTTTTAGACTAAATTAGATACCGTAAGTTTTGAGTATAATCAACTTTGGTTTATTTGGCAAGCACATGATGTACATAATGAAGCAGTTATCAATCTGTGCTAGCTTTTTAAAGCAATGCAAAATTATTTAAAATTAGGTATATGCGAGGTAATCTGCTCAGGAGGTTCGTACGAAATATATTTCAATTTGTTAAGACTTATCTCGTCGATAAATGATAAGATTATAATGTGGTGGGTAGAATATATTTATTCGTCAACTTGAGAATCAGTTTATCGCTATTTGAGAAGCTCCTACCTAAGAAACAGATTCCGGTATTAACAAATACAATCAAAAACCTGAGCAGTTTCCAGCTGCCCAGAGAGGGAACCGTAATCTTAACTAAAGGCCACAATTTCGCGATCGTCCTGAAATTGATACCGAACGAGGAAATCATTAGCCAAGTAGAATCATCCCTGTACCAACTACCAAAGAATATAGCCAATGATATTGTAGTAGAAGAAAAGTAATGGTTATCTTGTGCAAGGCCAAATTTCCGAAATGAAACCTGACTAGGGATGAACGACAGGCATTAAGATCTCTCAGAAACAATAACCACATACTAATCTTACCAGCAGACAAAGCTAATACGATAGTAGTACTGGACAGAACTATCTACTACAACAAAGTGAACGAACTCTTAATGGATGGAAATTACAAGTAGGCCCCAAAGGATCTTATCAACCGCATAGAATGGAAAACGACCGGCATTATAAGGAGTATGAAATTACTTGATGCCATCAGGAAAGACCTCACATCCCACGTGAATCCATACTACGGTCTACCAAAAATCTATAAAGACAATATCCTACTCAGACCAATCGTGAGTGCTATTGGCTCTCCCACACACAGCCTTGCCAGTTTTCTTCCAAAAAAGCTGCTAACAATGATTGGAAAAAGTGACTCCTTCATAAAAAAACTACACATTTTGTAGCGAAAATCAAAAGTATACAGATATAAGCTAATGACATACTGGTGAGTTTCGATGTACATCTCATTGCTGAGTCACTGTTCACCAATGTTTTAATACGGGACACCCTCGATATTATCTGCTCCTTGAGCGTGATTGACAGGGACCTCATCCCACCTATAGAACACTGTCTAACCTCAACCTATTTATTTTACCAGAATAAATACTACGAGCAAACGTCAGGGGCAGAAATAAACTCTTCAATTTCGTCAGTAATAGCCAATATCTTTATGGAAAACTTTGAAACAAGGATCCTGACAAATGTTTCATACAAATCTGCACTTTGGTTCAGATATGTAGATGACACCTTAGTAGTATGGCCACACGGCAAGGAAAAACTTGAGCAATTCCTTGACTACATTAACAGACAGCATCAGAATATTCGTTTTACCATGGAAAACCCCTTCCTGGATGTTATTATGAGGAGATGAACGGACGGAATGCTAGATCACACAGTTTACAGAAAATCGACTCACACCAACAGATATCTTAATGCACTTTCTTACCACCATGCCGCACAGAAACAATCCGTAATTAGCTGACTGGTAAGTAAGGCAATTGCAATCTCGGAGTCAGGGCATCCGAAAGAGAACTAATTTACCTAAAAACAACATTGATGCACCATGGTTTCGAATGACGCGATATAGAAAGAACTATTGCCAGGCTCATCAGGTGGAAAAACTTCAATCACGAGCCTGCCGAGGAAGATCAAGGTGATAACAACTAAGATAAAAACAATGAGGAGGGCAACAAAAAAGAACAACCGTTACCCTTTCCCACATACAAGGAGTCACAGATAAGGTTGACGGAGTACGATGAAAATACAACATACGGATCATATTCAAACCCATGAGAAAGATTTCCCAGATCCTGGAATCCCCTAAGGACAAGATCCCACTGGCATCCTCAGGAATATATAATATAATACATTCTCTATACTTGTGGAAAAGTATAATATTTGTATAAAACACTATATTGTCGGTCAAATGCCAAAAGGGTATTCAAAAAAAAAATTATTTTATTGATATTTTGTTCCGCAAATTAAAATTTCCACTTGAAACAGTTGCCTCAATAATATATTAAAAATTGAGGCTTAACTAAATAATAAAAATTTTATTGTTGACACGAAGCGTTTGGGATAATCCGCAACCCTTTTAATATCGGCCAATCAATCCGCAAATATTATATTCATAATTGTGGACTACCAAATGAATACTGAACAAAATTGCAGCCTTAACTAAATAATAATTTTATGCACTATTTTTTACAAGTTGAGGGCGTTCCGCTTGCCTCCCATACCGCTATAATAGCCCAGTAACAAGGCAGAAAATAGGGTGTTACTTCTCAAAAATTCGCAGCAAGCTGGATTTTTGCATACACCTTCATTTAAGCATTATAAATAACGTGTTAAAAGTCCCCATCGATATCGTGTACGCTTCAAAAGTTATACGGGGGTCAAAGGTCAACAAATTGGTTTTTCGTTATTATCTCGCTTGCGATTGGTCGGACGATAATTTTTGTAGTTATAAAAGTTGTAGATAAGAAAATACTCTATAAAAAAGGTTCTTTACATTTTCCACGTAGGAGTTACCGTTTCCACAATATACGCCGCACAAAGAGTCAACGTGATGAAATAGTGCTTGAATAGTCATACATTTGTTACCCCACCACCTTCGAGGTAGAATGTAAGGCGCGTTTTTTTTACATGGGTTCCCCAATATCGTGATATCTAGCCTCAGCGGCAACTAAATCATGTTCAAAATGAATTCGATTTTTGACAATTCTTCCGTAACTGTTATCACGATCTTCTGCTATTTTAATAACTGAGTCCTTCATAGAAATTGTGCTTACTTGCTTTATATTTCTCCTCAGCTCTTGCCTTTTTCTTTTCTTAATTTGCTCATTAGCTTCTTCTCCGCAAAAAAAGCATAATTTCTTAAAATCAAAAGTACTTACACGTACTTTCCGTGGAGATCTCTGTGATGTACTAGCCTTGGCTTCATCTTGCTGTCTTTTGAATGCCGCAATGCTACTCTTTCGAGTATAGCCGTACTCTTTGCGACAGTCAATATGGATAGTCACACAATTCATATTATTTAAATATTCAAAGTGTCCATCATTTCTGTCGACACTAGCATTTCTCACAGTTTGTAAACCACGCTCAACAACCACGGTATCGCCGAACGAAAGGGATTTACCACAAATAAAGCAATCATTCGCCATTCGAATAATTGTTCTACACTGCACCCGAAACAAAACGTCCGAAGTCGCCTATAAATTGCTGTTGTGACTGATATGAAGGAAGGATATAACTGAAGGAAGGATCGATCCGGTTAGAGAGTTACAAAGGAATCATATATTCGAGGAGCGAAATGATTACACGGAAGTACGGATTCAGAATCCTAAGCAAAGGTGAGAGTGATCGCCGATTCGATCTGCACTGCTGAATATCTCAGGTCAAGACTTCGACGGAGACTCGAGCTAAAAAAAAGGATGTGTACGAGTTGCCGATTTCGAAGAGACTGATAAAGAGACGCGGCTCGCAAGGCGGGGGTACGCTTCGGCAAGGGTGGTTTTTTCCATTCCGCGAAAGGAGAGGAAAGTTCCGAGAAAATGTGAAAATAGGGGAAAAAAGGCGTGAGAAAGTCTTCCGAGAGACACACAGAGGTGTCAACGTTCCGTGGCGCAGTTCAAGGACACGCGGGCGTACATAAAAAAAGGCTGAATTTATGATAGGTCGACCCTGGACAGTAATGGAGGCAAAGGGTCTTTGCATGCAAAGGCATGCTCTCCCGCGAGTCTGGTGAAAGTTGGGAAAGGATCGAGGAGCCGATTAGTCATCTATTGAGTTCGTCATTTCTCCTCCTTATAAGGCTAAATTAACGTTCGATTTATAACGGAATCGATTAATGAGGTTCTGCAAAAGACGGACTTTTCCTAACACCGTTAGGTAATTAATCTTTCCGGGACAAGTGCGGGACCATGATACATATTCGCGACCTACGTTCGTCAAATTGTAGGTACTCCTTTGCCGATAGCGAGATTAACTCCAGGTCACAGCGAGGTATTTATAATTGATTCTTAAGATAATACTTCTGTTGCCTGTATAGTAGTTTTAAATTAATTTAACTTAACTTTCATTAGGTAATAAGCAGACGTATAGCTATTCTTGGGGATGTTTGGCCTGATTATTACTTAATGAAAGTTAAGTAAAGTTAATTTATAATCGATGTGTGTGCTATTAAAAATAACGAGCCGACCTTCAGAGTTCCGTCTATCGTGCGACGGAATACTTGCTTTATAATACGTAACAGATGATTCCTACTGCGCCTCGAGGTTGTTGACTTTGACGCTTTATGACTCATCTGCTGTTGCAGCACTATTTCATCACGTTGACTCTTTGTGCGGCGTATAACGTGGAAACGGTAACTCCTAGGTGGAAAATGTAAAAAACCTTTCTTGTAGAGTATTTTTTTATCTACAACTTTTGTAACTACAAAAATTATCATCCGACCAATCGCAAGCGAGATAATAACGAAAAACCAATTTTTTGACCTTTGACCCCCGTATAACTTTTGAAGCGTACACGATATCGATGGGGACTTTTTACACGTTATTTGTAATGCTTCAATGAAGGTGTATGCAAAAATCCTGCTTGCTGCGAATTTTTGAGAAGTGAAACTCTGAAGTTACTGAGCTATAAGGATAATCCGCCATAAATTCTCACGGATGGTACTTAGACATGCCTCCCACAACATCCTCTTAAAAAATAGGCCTTAACTAAATAATCACTGAAAATTGATATCACTGGCTCTCGTACTATAGTTGGAGTGAGTGAGCAGTATAAAATAGAGAGCGCCCAGTATAGGACGTCTCAGTCACGGTACACTTTAAAGTAGTATGGTCACTCTCTAAACTGATCGTTGAGTGTCCGTAAAAAAAGTCATCAAAAAACTATGATTTATAATTGAAAATTCTCTTTGTGAATTATAAAATTTATGACCATAAGAATTATTCGATTATTTTGATTATTTTTCACTTATTATTCAAATAATGTGCCTCCTTTCACTAGCGTCTTTTTATGTGTGGCAACGCATATTATCAATGGGCTCGTGGCCCAGTAGGGAAAACCATGATACACTCAAACGTTTGAGTGTATCGTGGGGAAAACAAGATTTGAAATGCACGCTTGAACCCACTCCACTGACGCGACGTTGCCGTATCTACTTGACACGCTATTTCCGAACACCGAACACTGAGAAGCAGAAATTAGTTATAACTAAAGTATCAAACGGTCAATAATTTTCATCAATGGTTGTAAATTTTTGTTTTTTTCCTGTTTTTTTTTGGTATTTTTTTTATATTTTAATCTTGGATTTTACATACAAACCCCGAAAAATGTGATTTGCCCATAAGACTGGGTTATTTTCTACTTACAAGGGGACCCTGGCAGGTGTAAAATCGATTTTGGCTTGAGAATTTTTTTGGTGAAAGTATATCGAAAAATATTAGACACATGTTTCGGCTTTTTCTCTAGTTGGCCTTTGTTTTGAAGAAAAAAATTATTGAAAATCGCGTCGCGCGCGCGTTCCAAGTGTCTCGGGGATCGGCGTACATCATGTCACCAATGCTTCGGTAGCGCAACGGTATGTTGCCGGGCTGGGAGTCTCGATGTCGTGGGTTCAATTCTTCTTGGGGTTTTCTTTTTTTTTTTATTAGCTCTTTTTTTCATTTGATTACAACCCCTTCTTGTTATAGAAAGTGGTTTACATTATCGAATAAAATAAGAGTTTCAGTTTTGTTCATAGTTTTACGTTATATTTTTTCTCCGTCATTGAAGTAAACCGATTCTTCCCTACGATCGGACCGATTTGCCTTTAATGACGTTTCGCGACGAACCGTAAATAACGGGTTTTAATGCTGTATGGCATTTTAATAGCACACTGCTGCTTATAAGTATTAAAATTGCTGCAATTGAAGGCGTAGTACGAGCCCGAACGTTTTCAAGACGATTAACTACGTGTATTGCGCCTCAAAATAGTCTATTATACAAAGTGTTTGTGTGAAAACGGCCGAAAATCCGACAGCGAGTTCAGAGAGTGGTGGTGACGATTATTCAGGATGGTCAGAGGAGTGTAAGCAAACATTTTCAAATGCGCTTATCCTTTTACAATCAAGGTTTGAGGAGGAAGGAAAATTGGCGGATAATCCTTCGAAAAAAGAGTTAATAAAAAAAAAGAAAACCCCACCAAGAATTGAACCCACGACATCGAGACTCCCAGCCCGGCAACATACCGTTGCGCTACCGAAGCATTGGTGATATGATGTACGCCGATCCCGGAGACACTTGGAACGCGCGCGCGACGCGATTTTCAATAATTTTTTTCTTCGAAACAAAGGTCCACTAGCGAAAAAGCTGAAACATGTGTCTAATATTTTTCGATATACTTTCACCAAAAAAATTCTCAAGCCAATATCGATTTTACACCTGCCAGTCCCCTTGTTAGTAATTAATTTTTATCAAACATACTAAACGGTCAATCTACCACAAATTGCACCAGGAGGTTTCTATTGATATTAACTTGCATACAAAATTATTTCATATTTTAATCTTGGAAATCGATTCGTGACCATACTACTTTAAAACGGTATGCTCTCTTGCGCATCTTTCCCACGCCATGTGATGTCACGCGAGAATCGCTTTCGAATAGTAAGAGGTGTACAACTTTGCTCCCGCCGTTTTCGTCATATTGAGATATGAGAAAAACGGCGGATTCAAAGTTGTACACGTATATCATTACCGGTTACTTTTTTTTTGCGTGTTTTATGTCCAACTACGGTAATATCAATAAAAACAAATATTTCATAGATTTATTTACATACGAGCAAATTTACAAATATAAAATTTATGACTTGTAAATGATGGATACAATTTTAAGTATCTATGACATCAATTTCAGTTTCTTCATCACTGCTATCAACACGATCATTAATCTATTTACATTACTAAGTAATTCCATGTATTGTCCGTCTGAACTTGAAATTAACTATATCTAGACTATCACATTAGCTAAAACACTGAATTATTTATCTTTTGAAATTGGTAAACTTACACATTTTTTATCAAGCTTTTTTTGGCAGTTCCTAAAACTAATTTTTCGATTAAGGTCCCTTAACCTAATAAAAGTTCGTGTTCTGCTTAGGCAAAGAATTACTTCGAATGGCACTGATGCTTCTTGTATTGACGTGTACAACTTTGCGTCCACCGTTTTTCGCATATCTCAATATGAAGAAAACGGCGGAAGCAAAGTTGTACACCTCTTACTATTCAAAAGCGATTCCCACGTGACGTCATGCGCAGAAGTGGACGAATTTGAGTCGACAAGTCGGCATACCGGTTTGTATGTACCTTGGTCTCAGTATCAGAAGGTCATCAGCCCTGATGAAGCAAACTGCAATGTTTGCGAAATGTTTGCAGATTAGAGTAATTTTGGACGCGGTTACCACTCGGAAGCCAAAAATAGTAATAATCACAACTATATTGACAATAGCCTTGAAAGCCTAACATTTTTTATTATGGTACAATATGGTGCAACTAACAAAATTTCATTTTTTAATAAGTGACGGGCTAGTTGAAAAACATGTATTTTTGGAAATTTCAGAAATCTACTTGATTTAAAAAAAGTTATTACAATAGAATATGATACAAAACTAATATACTACTATCTGTAATATAAACTCAGTTTTTCGAAAGTCTCGGTAGAAGCTCGCGCCAAGGACTTAAAAAAACATCGTAGCGCCCGTCTGACAGCAAGACTCAAGAGGCTATACAAGGTGACATAATTTGCGTGGCCACTCCCTTGTAACGTTTTAATTAAGGCTCAACTTGAAAATAATGGTAAGACTTTTTTGCAAGATTTCGACTGAACACTTTTATAGCGTGTAGGGCTTTTCCATTTTAAGTCTCGTTTATACGAAATAGAAATTACTTTTGCTATTTTAGAGATGTTATCGGGAAAAATGCTTCAGAAGTATTATTCAGAAAGCAAAACTGAACGCAAATCACTCGGGATAAAATAAGAATTGCTGTGCTAATAACGGAGTTATCACAGATTAGAAATCAAGTTTTTCGGACTAATTTCACCCTCAATTGCAATACGTCCCTGTGAGAGAGAACACTCATTTCATGTCTCTTACCATATCCTCGGTGCCTGGTTTTTCAAAAATTTACCTATAATTCGGTACTTTATTCGTAAAAAAAACCCTTCAAAAAATTGTGGTATCCTCTCCGCGGGCTTGAATTCCACTCCCACAAATTTTAAAAGAGCTCAAAACAGCATTGTTTAAACGAATCGCCGTATCAAAATGAAATTCGGCCGAAATATTTTTAGAGTTCGGTACCTACCCGTAAAATATCCTTTTAACGAATTTAATGCGCAATATAGTTTATGTGGTTAAAGAAGGTAAAGTAAATAACTACCCAGATAACATTTGACATACCATGTATATGCTATATACAGGGTGAGTCACCAGTTATTGCCACCTAGAATAACTCCGAAAGTATAGTAGTAGTAGAAAAGTTTTTGAAACAAAAGTTGCATGGGACAACGGGGGCTATTATGATGTTAGTTTTTTGTTGCTAGGTTTGTGTCGCTTCAGAGATTTGAAGGTCAATTTTGTTTTTTTTACTTAGGATGCTATATTTTGGTACTTATTTTCTGATAGCGGCTATCGAGACGAATCCAATGATATGCAACATTAAGGTCTTTGAAGGTCAAAGAAGGTCAAAAAGTTAAAATGAACTTACATTTACGGAAGGTGTTCGAAGTGATATCAATGATCATCCAGAAATTAAGTACCAAAATATAGCATCCTATGTAAAAAAAAAACAAAATTGACCTTCAAATCTCTGAAGCGACATAAACCTAGCAACAAAAAACTAACATCATAATAGCCCCCGTTGTCCCATGCAACTTTTGTTTCAAAAACTTTTCTACTACTATTATACTTTCGGAGTTATTCTAGGTGGCAATAACTGGTGACTCACCCTGTATACAGGGTGATCCAGGTTTAAAGTCATTAACTTTGATATGTTATAGAACAACAAAAATAAAGTACTTTCATAAGAAAATTAAAAAAAAATGTTTACTAACAAAGATACAGAGTGTCAAAGTTGTGGAAAAAAATGGTTTTCTCATCATAACTTTTAAACCACTGGACCGATTTCCATGAAATTTCGCACACAAACTAATGTAGTACACCTCTAATTGTAAGTAATGATTAAAATCATTTTAAAAATTCTCCAGTGGCGTAGATACTGGGGGCCGGTACTCCCTTTTTCCCCTCATAATTTTGGGCGCCACTGGATGTTTTACAAAGAAAATTGAATTTTTGGATTCCCTATGTAATTTAGAAAAAAATCACCCTTGCAAATTTTTGATTAATGGCTTCTCTTTTGAGATATTTGAATTTATAGGGTTGCAGACAGGCCAAAACGTATGATTGAACTACCAAGAAAATACGATATGAGAGGCCAAAACTGTTTTCAACATTTTATTACTGACTATACATCAGATACGAAAAAAAATAAATTAAATAAAAAATAATTAATTTTTTTATATTATTTATTTATTTTGGTTTTTTTCACATCTTTGATGTATGTCTAGTCAATAATAAAATGTTGGAAACAGTTTTGGCCTCTCATATCGTATTTTCTTGATAGGTAGTTCAATAATAAGTTTTGGCCTGTCTGCAACCCTATAAATTCAAATATCTCAAAAACGAAAGCATAAATCAAACATTTGCAAGGTTAATTTTTTTTCTAAATAAAACAGGGAATCCAAAAATTCAATTTTCTTTGTAAAATATCCAGTGGCGCCAAAAATTTGGAGGGGGGAAAGGGGGTACCGGCCCCCAGTATCTACGCCACTGGAGAATTTTTAAAATGATTTTAATCATTACTTAGAGGTGTACTACATTAGTCTGTGTGCGAAATTTTATGGAAATCGGTCCAGAGGTTTAAAAGTTATGATGAGAAATCCATTTTTTTCGACAACTTTGACACCCTGTATCTTTGTTAATAAACATTTTTTTTAAATTTTCTTATGAAAGTCTACTTTATTTTTGTTGTTCTATCACATATCAAAATGAATGACGTTAAACCTGGACCACCCTGTACACAGACCTATTGGCGATTTCGACTACCGATGGTGGCACGACAGTAGTTATGCAAATGGCCGTCCTATTTGGGTTCATTTTGTAAACAACCGCACAGCTGTAGTCTGTTACCGGTGTTTGCGTTCTTTTCAACATTTTTGTTATATTACGACACACATACACGCACACACATACACATTACTATTATCAGAATATTCCGTGTTTAAAATTAAAAACTATATTTTTGGTCACTCAGTGCGTAAAACTCGGTTTCACGGGCGTCCTCAACCCCGTCAACCTCGTATTTCACACTTAGGGCCGGTTTTATCAACAGGTATAAACGCGGTATAGCGCTATACTGAGAATAACCATAAGGCTTATTGCTGGTTATATTCTCAGTATAGCGCTATACCGCGTTTATACCGTGTTGGCAAAACCGGCCCTTAGTGACAAAAAATAGAATTCGTTATAAGGGCGTTTCGCGTCGTTTTAACTCGTGTGATTGCCGCACTCGCTTCGCTCGTGCGGAAATCTTCACACTCTTTAAAAACGGCGCTTCACGCCCTTATAACGAAAATATCTATTAATTATGGGAAGTGTAACGCAAATTCGAAGAACTTCTGTGAAGGTGAAGAAGTGCTCCAAGCAAAGCACGTGATTTTGTGCGGAACTGTGGCTCAAGAAAAATATGAATCTTCGTGGACAATTTATGCTCTGGTACTGCAAACATCAGCTTTCTCTTCTCCGCCACACACAGTTACTGGTTCCATAACCAAAGATGCAAACCAAACGTCATGGAAAAGCCACGTTTGTTTACATCTGGAACCCAAATAGACTAGTTCCTGATTCTGCCACCAGATGTCATGTTCGATAGTGGAAATCGCCAATAGATTGCATATTCTATGTATACAGGGTCTTCAAAAAGTCCCGATAGGGCTGATTATCTCAGCAGAAAATCATTTTAGAGAAAAATGTTTAATGCAAAACTTTTAGGATTTTTCCCTGGCTACAAAATGATCATATTGGATTTGACCTTGACCATGACTGAAGGTCATATCAAGGTCAAATTAATTTTTTTTAATGCGAACACCTATTTTTGATACCGGAAATGAAAAGAGCGGGAAATTTCACATTCAAATATGTCCTTGACCATTTTTTTAAATGTGACCTTTATGGTCAGCGGAGTACAGTGGGAAATCCTTGAATTAGAAGGACAACATTCTTAATGGCTTATTCAACTTAAACCAAATACGGTATAGGGGTTTTTTTCGGTCGCTCATCACGAATCTGGAGTCAGGTTTCAAAAATTCAAGATGGCGGATCCAATATGGCGGACGAGATTTTCGAAAATTGACGGATTCGTGCTAAATTTGGAAAATTTTGAATTTTTGAAATCCGATTTCAGATTCGTGATCAGCGACCCAAAAAATCCACTTATACCAAATTTGGCACGAATCCGTCAATTTTCGAAAATCTCGTCCGCCATATTGGATCCGCCATCTTGAATTTTTGAAACCTGACTCCAGATTCGTGATCAGCGACCGAAAAAACCCCCTATACCGTATTTGGTTTAAGTTGAATAAGCCATTAAGAATGTTGGCCTTCTAATTCAAGGAAATTTCCCACTGTGCTCCGCTGACCGTAAAGGTCACATGAAAAAAATGGTCAAGGACATATTTGAATGTGAAATTTCCCGCTCTTTTCATTTCCGGTATCAAAAATAGAGGTTCGCATTTTAAAAAATCAATTTGACCTTGATAGGACCTTCAAAGTCATGGTCAAGGTCAAATCCAATATGACCATTGGGTAGCCAGGGAAAAATCCTAAAAGTTTTGCATTAAACATTTTTCTCTAAAATGATTTCCCGCTGAGATAATCAGTCGTACCGAGACTTTTTGAAGACCCTGTATATGACAATTTATATGAAATGTATTGCACATACGGTGGATATTGTATGTATATGGAATAATTACCACATGTGTATATACACGGTATCTTCGAAGAACATGTGGAATTATATACCTAGAATATGTAACATATGTTCATGGTACATACATACATGTGGATTCAAAAATTATGCAACGAATTTTCAGAGTATAATATATAATATATTAGAACACCGGAAAAAAAATTAGGATAATGTCAATAAAAGATAATTTGATCCTATTAAAAAATCATTTCAATAGTCGCGGAAGAATATTTTATTATATTTAATAATACGACTACTTTATGATCTCATCGAATGGATATTTTTATTGCATTGCCGCACCAGGTCATCTTTTCAGGACGCTTACGGGATATATAGTAGCGGTCAAAAAAAGGTGCTACCTAGTGAAAAATTACGTTCAAGCGTATTTCAAAAAATGAATGGTGTTGTAATAATGGCTTTTTTGGGGTTTTGTTTACCTCTTTTTTGCGAGTCTTCCATATTTTATTTTGAGGATTTAGTACTTTGTATTTAAGTTTATGATTCATTTTATCCATGCACTTCAACCGTAAGCCGGGTCTTCACTGTGCGAAATTCTACGCGAAACTGTTGCGCGAGTCATGTCCCCTCTTTTTCTCGCGCTCCCTCTTCTTACTCATTCTCTCTTTTTCGCGAAACAGTTTCGCGCAGTGAAGACCCGGCATTAGGGTAGTCGAAAAAAGCGTACCACCACTATAAAAATAACATATAGTTTTTAAATGAAAGTAAAACTTAATGATAATAATAAAACAGCGACATTGTGATCTTAGTATTTAATAGCAGTAGGGGGCTCCGCCCTCTGGGAACTTCGCTCCCCAATCCCCGGGGGACTATCTCCCCCGCGCCGCTATCGCGGCGCTCCCCCCCTAGATCTTCGGGGGTGACACGGGCGCATATACTAAGGGATTGCTCGCTCCCCTACGCGGAGCTCGCATCATCGGAGGGGTCGACTCTACGACCATACTGCATCCGGTTGGCGGTTAACGCGCTGGTAGGTGATTGGTGGGGGACGGGGTTTTGGGTCGGTTAGTCGGTCAGTCGTCGACTCAAGAAAAGGAGGATGGGGGAGGAGAAGTAGGAGGAGGGAGGCTGCATAACAACTGTTTGTGCATCACGCATCCGGTCCCAAGGTCGCTGGGGTTTTTGGCGACACGGTTTTGTCCACGCATTTATTCAAAAACTACCTATATTATATAATAGAAGGATATCCTTTTGCTGCAATCACATTCACGCAATGGGACGGCATCAAATCTACCAAATTTATTACTTTTTCAATAGGGATTTTGGCCCATTCGTCCGACAATTCTGCCATTAAGTTGCCCAGTTTCTTGAATTTTCGAGTTCTTACGTGTCGCTTGAGCTTTTCCCAAATGTGTTCGATCGGGTTGAGGTCCGGTGACTGTATTGGCCACTGCAAGACCCGAACGCTGTGAGCGGTCAACCATTCCTTCACCAATCGTGACGTGTGTTTAGGGTCATTGTTGTGTTGAAACGTCCATCCGGTGCCATTTTATCCGTCGCATATGGCAACATAACGTTTTTGAGGAGATTCCGATACGTTACGCTCGTCATAGTCCCTTCAGTACGGAATAATGGACCGACTCCATCGCAACTAAAGCATCCTTAAAAAAGTCAATATTGACTAACAATAAGAGTATTTAATTACTCTCCAAAAATTTAATATTACCCCAAGTCATAACACTTCCACCGCTGTGCGTTATCGTTGGGACTTGATAACGCCTATTAAAACGCTGGCCGATGGACGACGAATGTATTTGATGTCATCGGAAGAAAAAAGGTTAAATTTGCTCTTAACCAAATAATCTTAGCCCAATCCGTCTCTGTCCATGTTGGATGGCTCCTGGCAAACTCCAAGTGAGTTAAGTGGTTCTTTGCCGAGATTAGCGGCTTCTTGGACGGCCGCCTGCCGAGTAGTTTCGCCTCTCGAGTCGTCTTCGCGCAGTTTTCGTGCTAATATCTAACCCATATGTTCCTGAGCGTACATGTGAACATCAGTGGCAGTCTTCTTTGGATCATTCTTTACAATGCGCACTAATCGACGGTCATCATGATAGATAGAAATACGTGGACGCCCACTTCCCTGCTTTCTATCCACGGAATCAGTGGCTCATACTTGCTAAATAGGTGGTTGATCATTGCATTGCTGATGTTGAACTCCGCAGCAACATCATTATTGCTACGGCCGGCTAACTTTGCATTTACGATCGCCCGACGTTCTTCAACAATCACTTATTTTACCATCACTAAAAGCATAATGAAGTATGATAAGGAATAAACATTAAATACAAGAATTGTCTGAAAAATACAGGTGGTACGTTTTTTTTGACTGCCCTAAAATTAACGAGTATGGGAAAAATTAACCATAAATGTAAACATGAAACGATAAATCCTCAAAATAAAATATGGAAAATACTCGCAAAAAGAGGTAAACAAAACCCCAAAACAGTCATTATTAGAACACCATTCATTTTTTTAAAAAAAAGCTCGAATGTAATTTTTCACTAGGTGGTACGTTTTTTTTAATCTAAACTCTACCTTGACTGCAATTATTTATAAATATACTTTATTATTTAGACTTATACATATACCTAAGTCTTAATTAAATGAAGAACGTTCGCAAATTATCGCCTATAAACGCTTACTTACAATATTGCATATCGCCGGGTTATTGCCAGAACCAGATAAGTAACATTTTGATAGTTTAGCACATAATTGGTTTTCGCTGCTGAAATATATAGAAAAGCGGACTTAGCCATTTTGATGCCTTGCGTCTTTGACCTTTAGACTTACAGAACACTTACCTGGTTTTCACAGAACATCGCTCATGGGCTGCAACAGTGGCATAACTGAAAATTGGAATTTTTCCAAGAGACTACTTTAAAAGTTGAATTATTATATTATACGAGTGTTGACCATTTGCTGCCAGATTATGATAATTATCATGAAAATTCTATCGTTTGTCGTAATGACAAAAATTCTGGACTTGTATATCGCTGCTGCGCGGGTAAAAGGGGTCAAGTCAAATTTTAGTGAAAATGCGTTCAAACGCACTGGCTGATAGACGCATATGCCGTCCAGAGCCGACATGCGCATTGAACGTGTTAACTCTACAACTCGTTCGATTAAACCTTCCTTAGATAAGGGAAGGTCAGGCAAAGCGGATGTGTTCAAGTTTGCCAAGAAAAATGACATAATTAACATTCAGATTAGAAGCCTCTTTTTTATTATAATAATTCCCTAAGGGTATTCAACTTTCAAGTAAAATAAGAAAGTAATTCAAAACTTAACCGTTTGAACTTCTTTTTAATCAAAAACTTGGGCGGGAGAAAATATCCGCTATGACCGATCCCCTTGGGCAAAGCAGATGGGTCACTCGGAAAAAGCAGATGGAGTTAAAAAAATCAATATCTGTCTTGATGATCATCACAAAAAAGTAACTATTATACCAAGTTCTATATCTGCTACATTTTGGGCTGCCAATATAATAGACTCTTTTTTTCTCATTTAGTATATTCATGACGCATTTGAGAGTGTTCTCTGTCTATTTCGCTTGGATTGTTTTATACTTATATTTGAAAATTCTTAAAACAAAGAAGCGTCAATCGATACAATATAATCAGGAAAGAGGATGGGCCTCATCCGTTTTGTCCTCATCCGCTTTGGCCAGAGAACCTATTTAGCGCGAACTTGCAAAGGTTAGAATAAGTATAAGCGATACTTGAACTATTTTAAACTCCAATAGCATTTTAAGAGCATGCCTATTAGAAATCATTCACAGTGGTAAAGGAAGAATTACTACTGATAATCAAGCTACGTGAGGAGCAGACTTTCTAAGTGCAGTTTGTCCATTCAGTTTGTCCTTTAATCGCTAATAGTTTATCCACGACTGATGGACACAATGCAGTTTGTTTGTCTAGGACATTTTCAAACGTTTATATAAATGTAAAGAGGTGCATTTAGGTTGTCCATATAAACACAACTTGTAAAGGAATTTGAAAATATTCGTATGTTGGCGAAAATCCTAAAAATGGACAAACTGCACTTAGAAAGTCTACTCCTCACGTGCCTTACTGAAATTCACATGAAAACGCACAATTTCTGTTCTCTCTTCATACAAAATTTGCAAGCGGATTTGGATGTTATTCCATACTGTCGTTAGGTCCGGTTGCTCTCTTAAGGTGGTTCATCGGCTAATCAAGTTTCTATACATTTGCTTGAAATTTAAACCATGTTATTAATAGTTATATCTATACATTCATCAAATTATTAGAACCATGCCCATACCAAAATGGAGATATTCACTTTCAAAGTTGGGAGTTTTAACATGCAAGGTATAGGCAAAACATAAGCTAGAGAGCCATTTTTATTTATAGCAGTAGAAATTGTCTATATATTTTGCTAAAAAACTAATATATAATGTATGATGATGTTAGGAATGACATATTACAAGATAGGGATACCCAGCCATACCGTTTTTACGTAATTGTAATTCAAAGTACTTAACTTGACAGTATTTTTAACGCATCGCTCTATGGAAAGGAGAGCAGCGATCTTCGCTTCTTTCAACGTACGCTAGTATGAGTGTATATATATAGGATGCAGGCTATCACCCTAGTGTTAGTATGTACAGTCTACGTTAAGAGTTGTAAAGTATGGAGAGGGGCGCGCTATAGGGAAAGAGTATAGAACAAGCGACTAAGCTTTTGGTTACGATTAACGCCCTTGAACGCCCTTAATTTCCTATGTGATATAAAATATTATAATAGTTTTCTTTTAAATATTCTGAATGAATAATTTTAAAAAAACTGGCCCCAATGAATAACCTTTTTAATTTATTCGTTCATGACTAGAACTATAAGAAATCTGCTCATTAGTATATTTGTCAAGAGTCTGAAATGAAAAGAGATTTTAACTCAATCTCTCTCGTTATATATTTTTCTTTTCAGGCTATCAGGAAGTACAGTAATTTACCGGATTCAAATAAATTTGTAGATCTGACTCGAATCGATGATCATTTGAGACACTGTTTGACTCCCTTTCAAGCAGATGGCGTACGGTAAGCATACTATTATTAAAAGGCGTGAAAAAATGCAAAGATAAAACGTGAACGTTTTACATAGGGAGTTATTTTTTTAGAATATGTTACTGCCAAATGAAGATTCAATATCATTATTCTATTTGCTCAGAATAAAAGAAGTTTCAGACTTTATAAAATATGTGAATTAACGCAGTTATTTTAAACGTATGGAATAGACAACTTAAGAGAAATAGTCATTAATGTACTGAAAACATGTCTCACATCTCAGTTTTTATTATATTTAGTGAAGCACAAAACTTACTTTTACAGAACTAGGATTTGTACCAAAAACCGACATATAGGTATCTGATAACACTAATCAACAAAATGAAAGTTCGTTTTCTCGTAAGAGGTAAATTAAGTCGATCATATATTTTTTAGAGTGCTGATTCAAACTTTGTTCTATTTCTTCTAAGTGTTTTATGTTTTCGGAGAAAATAAAGTTGTAAATTGCAGAAATGTTTTCGGGGATATACTTTATTTTTCTTGAAAACTTGACATAATACCATTTGGTAGTCTCTCTCTCTCTCTCTCTACCGACGTATTTTTATGATAAATGTTGAAAACCTCATATGACATACCTTGATAAATATGAAACTTTATAATGTAAGATATTTTGAAAATGTTCCATTTAAAATTCACCAATAAGTGTGTTTGGGAAGGTTCTTTGTCACGCTACAAAATTGGCAGTTATCACTTCGTATAATTGGTACTACTAGGTTAGGTTTGTACAACGTTGAAACTACGACTGACCAGCGCGAGGTGAGAGCCCCGACACACATATAAACGACCACACATATTACGGTCGGCACACCGGGCTGCATGGCGACAGGCGCATACACATGCAGACTATATTATACTAACCATTATATGATAGGATTCAGTTTGTTACATTCCGCCCGCCTCTTCGTGTAGCGAAGAGATTACTCTACTTAATATAGACTATAGAATATGATAATACAGATTTGAATATCTCATGTTCCGACTGAATAATGTAGGTTTTATATTACATCGGTATAATTATACAGGTTTACAAAAAAAAAGTCCGGACTATTTGACCGGACCATGGTATTCCGAGGTATTTTTGCGTCCTGAATCCGATCCCGAGGTCATCTGAGCCCCATCACGTCAGAAAAACGAGATTTGCAACGAGGAGGTTGCCACTGCAGACGCACAAATTTTTGACTCATGTTCTGCATGCTGTTTCATATGGCCGATTGTACACGAACAATCGGCTTTACAGAAGGGTCTTTATTGTTCGGATACAAACAATGTTCCCAAGAAGTCCCCTAACATGGTGCGAAATTTCAGACGAATGGGTTGAGCAGTTCTCGAGATATGGAAGTTTTCCGTCAAGTTTCTGCGTCTTGGCAGGGAGCTTAAACTCGTGAGTTGGTAAGATTCCTTCGTCAACTTACAGCAAATTTGTGCCGTCCAATTGTGTTGGTTGTAATGTCTTTGAAAAGGGCAAGAGCCCGTGAAATAAATAAATAAGGAAATGGGACTGCCCTGAGCAGCACCCAGAGCATGACTCCAAGGTTCTAAGGCCATTAGGGTCAGTGCTGGGTCCACTGTCAATATGTCACAGTGAACGGATCGCCGGAATTGGATGCCTTGACAGGGAGATCGTAATCCGCGAGATACAACGATCATGGCAACATTTTATCCACTGGGGTGGTTCTGTGATAGTCCCGGTCGAGATTTAGGACTCCATTCCAATGTTTGGAAGGTATTCAAGACCTAAACAGCTACCCTCCAACTCAACAGGTCGCTTGAGAAATAATTGTCCCGGATCCAGTTCCAAAAAATGGTCATTTTAACCTCTAAATGACCTTGAAATCTCATTTTTCTGACGTGATGGGGCTCAGATGACCTCGGGATCGGATTCAGGACGCAAAAATACCTCGGAATACCATGGTCCGGTCAAGTAGTCCGGACTTTTTTTTTGTAAACCTGTGTTATCTCAGCAGGAAATCATTTTAGAGAAAAATGTTTAATGCAAAACTTTTAGGATTTTTCCCTGGCTACAAAAGGGTCATATTGGATTTGACCTTGACCATGACTCAAGGTCATATCAAGGTCAAATTGATCTTTTTAAATGCGAACCCCTATTTTTGATATCGAAAATGAAAAGAGCGGGAAATTTCACATACCCCATAATTTCCCATTATACATTCAAATATGTCCTTCATCATTTTTTCATGTGACCTTTATGGTCAGCGGAGCACAGTGGGAAATTATCTTGAATTAGAAGGACAACATTCTTAATGGCTTATTCAACTTAAACCAAATTCGGTATAGGGGGTTTTTTGGGTGGCTGATCACGAATCTGAAGTCAGATTTCAAAAATTCAAGATGGCGGATCCAATATGGCGGACGAGATTTTCGAAAATTGACGGATTCGTGCCAAATTTGGTATAAGTCGGTTTTTGGGGTCGCTGATCACGAATCTGAAATCAGATTTCAAAAATTCAACATTTTCCAAATTTGGCACGAATCCGTCAATTTTCGAAAATCTCGTCCGCCATATTGGATCCGCCATCTTGAATTTTTGAAACCTGACTCCAGATTCGTGATGAGCGACCGAAAAAACCCCCTATACCGTATTTGGTTTAAGTTGAATAAGCCATTAACCTTTAACTACCCGCGCCCAAAGTGTTCACGTATTGTTTAAGGAAGAGTACGTGATGCCTGAAAGACCGGATGAGCCAACGGTTAAACAAGAGCTGAAATTAAGATCGAAAGATGATAAACTGTTTCATTCGGCGCCGTGACGATTATCGTACGATCAAAAAAATAAGTTAAGTGTTGTTTTGGATAGTTTGCTACAGAAAGGGTACATTAGGCCGAGTGACTCTGAGTATGCATCTCCCATAGTGCTGGTAAACAAAAAGAATGAAGAAGTAAGAATGTGTATCGATTTCAGACATTTAAATGATATGTTAGAAAGAGATAATTATCCATTACCCGTAATTGAGGATTAGATTAACGCATTATCAAATAAGAAATACTTTTCGTCGTTAGATTTAAAGGATGGGTATTATCACTTGAAAGTCTCGGATGATTCCGTAAAGTACACATCATTCGTCACGCCGTTAGGGCAATGTGAATATTTGCGAATGCCCTTCGGTATCAAGACGGCTCCAGTCGCTTTTCAGCGATATATAAACACAATGTTAAAAGATGAAATTAGAGCGGGTAATGTCGTTGTTTATATGGACGACATTCTGGTCATAACAGAAACGTTGAAAAAGCAATTTGCAGTGCTGAAATGCGTATTCAAATTACTGGTCGATAATAAACTCACGTTGAGTCTTTTAACAACCATCGACTCGACTACCTAATAAGTTTTAAATATAATTTCTTAATGTTTTTATCAAACATGGCTTGCCATTTAACTTATTCAAAAGAAGCTTCTTCTCACAAAAATCTTTATAAGAAAATTAAATATTGCAGACGCGTCTTTTTTTGATATATAATGTACTTTCACGTGATATAAGGGTTTATTAACATATATTTCTCGGGTTGCAGGGGATGCAAGTTGGTGCTTTTGACTCTTTTGTGAAAATATAAAAAAATCACTGGTTTTCACTGAGCTCTAGCGCGGAGACCGCTTATTATAAAATCAAAGATGACAAGTGCATTTTGTAGGAAATTTTATTTATTTTAATTTTGTATGGAATGCTCATCTTCAAAAAGGTAGTTTTTGAGATATAAGCAAAACACTGAAAAAGGTGCTAAAAATTCAAATTTTTTGTGTTTTTGGCTATGAAGCCGACCTCCCACAAGGCAGCAAACTATAAATTCGAATGCAGCAACCCCAGAAACATATAAGACCGTCGAGAAAAAAACTTCCGCAATTTTGTTTTGGTGATACTACCATTTGACTGGGCTACATGCAGTGCGCTGCAAGTCGACGATTCTAGCTAATCGAAATATTGCTTAAAATTACTATTTTTATGTACGCATATGTTTCTCTCTAGATTTGAATCGCATATTATTTTTAACATGAAAACAGTTTTTAAATCTGGAAAAAAAAACGTTCATTTTTGGAAGAACGGTACTCCCTACTTTAACCCTTCGTCTGTACACACATACAATTTTGGGACACCGTCTGTACACAGGGTCGCAAAGGGACTTGATATTTTTTCCAAGAAAAAGGCGTTCAAAAAATCTAGAACAATTCTGGTATACTTATTGAAGACCCTTCTTTAAGATTCAATCATTTGTTTAGCGATTTTGAAAGAACAAAATTTGTTATAACAATATATATGCAGCAAAATCGGGAAAAAATCGATTTTCGTACAAGAAATGATATCACTATCAAAATTTTATGTAAAAATAAAACTTTTGCGGGATTTTATAGCTGAATATATGTACTTTCAGAAGAAAAAACCGCAAATGCTTTATTTTTAAAAACTATACTTATTTTGAATATTGAAAATATCGTTCTTTTGGGTAAGGAAAAATTCGGAAAACGAGTACTTATAGGTTTTATTTTCCTTTTATTTACCAAAAAACCTTTACCAAAACGAGTACTTATAGATTGTATTTTCCTCTTATTTACCAAAAAAAGATACGGGACTGCAAGCGCATTCACAGCCCCTTCGTCAAGATCACGTCCTTTTACCTTGTTAGAAAATTTTATTTTGGACGCAAAATTCAATAGGATTACAGAATTGGATCCTCATCAAGATCACATCCTTTTGCCTCGTTTAAAAATTAAATCTTGGACGCAAAATATCGTTGAACGACTCATTATGCCGTAAAGGATTAAAGTCCTTATATCTTAAGTAATATATATCGCATTGAATTTTTTAACTCATATACCAAAGTTTTAAGCAATTTACAGAAGAGTCAGCGGCTCAATTGGTAGAGTGAGACAGCATTCCCAGTTGCGAAGCAGCCCGTCCTAAAGAGCACAGGTTTCGAGTCCCGGTAGAATATGGAAATAGGCTACCATTTTTTTTACTCCAATAACAATTAATACCTCATTGACAAGTAGAAATATTTATTTAGGTTTTTACTCGGTTATTTTACAACTCAATTTTTCTAAATAATTTGTCGGGATCTGATCAGGCTTACTCGGTCAGGTCTCTATGACGCATTTGCGTTACATGTACAATCGGAGCCCTATCGGATCAAATTCTAATAAAAACCTTACTACTTTTTCCAGTCAGGAGAATCCGATATGGTGTAACCTTACTAAACTCGACGTCAAAATAAAATGTCCAAACGAGGCAAAAGAACGTGATCCCGACGAGGACCCAATAGTGTAACCCTACTGAATTTTGCATTTAAAGTAGTATGGTCACTCTCCAAAGTGATCGTTGAGTGTCCGTAAAAGAAATGTAAAAAAAGTCATCAAAAAACTATGATTTATAATTGAAAATTCTCTTTGTGAATTATAAAATTTATTACCATAAGAATTAGTCGATTATTTTGATTAGTTTTCACTTATTATTCAAATAATGTGCCTCCTTTGACTATCGTCTTTTTATGTGTGCAAACGCATATTATCACGGGGCTCGTAGCCCAGTAGGGAAAACCACGATACACTCAAACGTTTGAGTGTATCGTGGGGAAAACGAGATTTGAAATGCACGCTTGAACCCACTCCACTGACGCGACGTTGCCGCATCTACTTGACACGCTATTTCCGAACACCGAGAAGGAGAAATTAATTATAACTAAAGTATCAAACGGTCAATAATTTTCATCAATGGTTGTAAATTTTTTTTCCCCGTTTTTTGGTATTTTTTTATATTTTAATCTTGGATCTTACATACAAACCCCGAAAAATGTGATTTGCCCATAAGACTGGGTTATTTCCTACTTGGTAATTAATTTTTATCAAACATATTAAACGGTCAATCTATCCCAAATTGCACCAGGAGGTTTCTATTGATATTAACTTGCAAACAAAATTATTTCATATTTTAATCTCGGAAATAGATTCGTGACCATACTACTTTAAAAGAAAATTTTTTTAACGAGGCAAAGGGAATATGATCCTGACGAGGACCTGATCGCGTAAACCTTGTGACTTCGACCTGATTTAATCCAGATAGTAATCTCATCGGGCACGCCTGAGTAGGGTATGCCTTAGGAATACCTGATCGGATCCTTATATGGGACATCAGGAGATTATTGATATATATGTAAGGAAAGTATCCTAAGTCTATTTGAATCTAGCGCTTAAATCGAGTCGGTAAGTCAGACCTCCTATGGAAACAGACAACCGAATTACACAAGGGACACGTGGTGTGAGAAAAGACGATGTAAGCTACGAAGCAAACATGTCGCAAGAAGTCAAAATTAAGAATTAAGAAGAATTAAGAACCTAAGACTAAACGATAGTTGTCAAGAAACAACAGGGTGAATAACGACATTGAATGTTGTTTCTTTGTTTACAGGTAGGATTAATTAGTTTAAGTTATTAGACTGGTTTTGTTTGTACGGAATCAATTAGTTTAGGTTAGGTTAGGCTAAGGTTTTGTTTGTATAAAATAGAAAAAACTTTGTTTACAGAGAAACTATTCGTGTGTTGTTCCCCAATCCTTATAAAACAACATTCTCGTTGTAAATCACAATGGACAAGCTACAATTCACTTTCGAGTTGCTCTGCGCTGCAGATGAACCAAAGACGAACATGCTGTGCATAACCTCAATCAGCACACCGGACGGCCGAACTTACGCAATTCTAAATCACTGCTGTGATGTACAACTGCACGCGGCAATCAGAAAAACAGCGCCGTATACTAAAGTAAAAAAGACATTAACTAAAAGAGGCCAGACAAGGAAAGTTTGGATTAATCTAACTAAAGAATTGATCGAGACTTATTTAGATGAGGGAGAAAATTTACAATTTAATGACGTATATTTAGAAGAAAAAACAAACACACATGAAAGTAGGGTAACTGAGGCTTCAGAACAACCATTGATAAAATTGCTAGAACAACTACTTGAAAAAAGCCGAGGAAAATCTAAGGAGAAGAATATTGGTAAAATCGCTAAAGAATTCATAATTGAAAAATTTAACGTGAAAACCTCAAATGTGGATCAATGGATAATCAATTTTGAGAAAGAATGCGAATGGTTTGATATAACTAAGGATGAGGAAAAAATTGAAATTTTAAAATCATTCATGGAAAAAAGTGCCATAGATTGGTATAGTTGTACACTTGCGAAGTTAACCGTTCAAGCGAACTGGGAAGATTGGAAGAAGAACTTTTGTACTACATTTGCGAATAACGGTTGGTCTCCAATAAGATATGCGCTACAATTTAAATATCAAACAGGCTCTTTACTAGATTATGCGATAAAAAAGAAAAACTTTTACTAGAAACAAGAAAATCTATTGATAAGGGAACATTGATTGATCTGATTGCTAGTGGCCTGCCAAATTTCGTAGCTGATAGAATTGATAGAGAAAAATTAAATATTACCGAAGACTTGTACTACGAAATAGGTAAACTAGAACACTTAATTCACAAGAAAACAGACTTCAAAAGGAATAAAAATTACAAAGAAAATACAGAGAAAAAGCCATGCGAAATTTGTACAAATAAGGGCAAAGGTACACGCTTCCATCCTGAAGCTGAATGCTGGTTTAAAGATACACAAAACAAAACAAGACATGTTAATAATTCAATATTGGAGGTAGAACTAAGTGATACTGATCCAAAAAACTAGTAATTCCACCATTAATTAGACTTCCGTTAACATTAAACAACACTTTGAAAGTATCCGCTATCTACGATTCAGGCTCAAATGTTTAACTTATAAATTCAAAATTAGTCCATCTGAAACAAAAAAGGATTAATTTAAAACAAAAAGTTAACCTAAGAACAATTAATGGTGTGTATAGATCAGAAGAATTGATAAAAATTAAAGCAAAAATATTGAATATAGAAGAATACATAGACGTATTCATAATCAATAACGAAAATTTCGACTATGACTTTCTAATAGGATTAGATTGCATAAAAAAATTCAAGCTAAGACAAAATGAAAACCTTGAGATAGAACAAAAACACTTTGATCTCACAGAAAAACAAGAAGATCAAATAAACTTCAATGAAAACGTGGATTTAGATAATTTCGAAGTCTTAACAAATCACTTGAGTCATTATGAAGAAAATATAATAAAAAATCTCATAGATAAATATAAAAATATATTTGCAAAAGACAAATACGATATAGGCGTAGTAAAAGGGTACGAAGCCAGAATAGATCTCATAGTAGATAAATATTGTAGCAAAAGACCTTACCGATGCACCATCGAAGATAAAAAAGAAATAGAGGAACAAATCTCACAATTACTTAAAAGAAATCTAATAGAAGAATCATACAGTCCTTTTTCTGCTCCAGTTACATTAGCATATAAAAAAGATGAAAATAAGAGATCAAGACTATGCATAGATTTTAGGGATCTGAATAAGATAATGGTTCCCCAATCACAACCATTCCCACTAATTGAAGATTTAGTAATAAAAACAAGAAACTGCAAATATTTTTCGAAACTTGACATAAATTCTGCATTTTGGTCTATCCCTTTAAGAATTGAAGACAAAAGGAAAACGGCATTTGTGACCCAAGAGGGACAATTTCAATGGACTTGTTTACCATTCGGGTTAAAAACATCACCAGCTATTTTTCAGAGAATATTGAGTAATATAATAAGAAAATATAAACTATCAGATTTCACATTAAACTACAGGGTGCGCCAACGAAACTTGCTGATTTGAACAGTGCGCCATGAAGGGAGGGGGGGTAAGTCGTGGGTGGGGATAGTCTCATGCGAAGATGTGGGTTGGGAAGTTTCTTTATCATTAGCGTCAGTAGCGAAAATGCATTGGCCGAAGGAGCAACGCGCGTTTATCTTAGAGGCCTACTGTTCTAACGGCCAGTCGATCATTGCCGCGCAGCGTGCATTTCGTGTACGCTTCAATATTCCCGCCCGGGGTGCCGTTCCTGACCGACAATCGATTATTTCGTGGGTGGATACCTTCGGGAGAACTGGAAATGTCCAGAAAAGAAGAATAGGATTACCAAGGCCCGTGAGAACACCACAAAACATCGAGGCAGTAAGACAATCATTTTTGCGATCTCCTCGGCGCTCGACAAGGAAGCATGCAGCTGCCCTTCGACTTTCTGATAATTCTGTAAGGCGAATTCTTCATGATGATCTCCATTTCCACCCATACAAGTTGGCTGTAGTACAGGAACTCACTGAACGCGATTTTGTCGCTCGGCAAAATGCATGTGAAGCGTTGCGTGAAAATTTGCCTCTCGACGCACTTGTGTTCTTTAGCGATGAGGCACATTTTCATTTGGCTGGGTGCGTGAATAGACAAAATATGCGCTACTGGAGTGATAACAATCCGAAAGAACTTCACGAGAAACCTCTTCATTGTGAACGTGTAACTGTATGGTGTGCTTTATCGAGAGAAAGGATCATTGGTCCCTATTTTTTTGAGGAAAACGAGCGTACGGTTACTGTGAATTCTGAGCGATATGTTAACATGATTGAGAACTTTTTTCTGCCCAATCTGGGGGAAATTGATAGAGTATGGTTTCAGCAAGATGGAGCGACAGCGCATACAGCGCGAAATGCAATGCATGTTTTGCGGGAAAACTTCCCCGGGCGTCTGATTTCTGTAAGAGGCGATCTTCCGTGGCCGGCACGCTCGCCTGATTTAACCCCTTGCGACTTCTTTTTATGGGGTTATCTGAAATCCATTGTTTACGTCGATCGTCCAAGGACCTTACCCCACTTAAAAGAGAATATTCGCCAAGCAATAGCCGGCATACCCGTAGCTATGTTAGAACGAGTTAATCAAAACTTCAGAAATCGACTAATTCAATGTGTTGACAATGAGGGGCGTCACTTGCCTAATATTATTTTTAAAACCATGTAATTTTAAATTTCCCATTATATACAAATGTAAGAAAAAAGAATTAAAACCATATCTATATATTTTTTTATTTTATCCACCTCTCAAATCAGCAAGTTTCGTTGGCGCATCCTGTATATTGATGATATACTAATCTTTTCAAAGTCCTTCGAAGAACATATAAATCACCTATCACAACTATTAGAAGCAATAACAAAAGAAGGATTCAGATTAAAATTTTCAAAATGCACATTTGCATTAGATTCTGTACAATATTTAGGTCACATTATAAGACACAACTCAATTTCTCCAATAAAGGATAATCTCATTTCAATAAAAAATTTTCCAGTACCGAAAAATCAAAAAAACATCAGACAATTCCTAGGGAAAATTAACTTTTACAATACATACGTCCCAAAAATTTCATTAATTTTAGAACCTTTACATAACTTACTAAGAAAAGGACAGAAATTCATTTGGTCCAAAGACTGTCAAAAAGCTTTCGAATACATGAAAGATTTCCTTTGCTCGCAACCAGTATTAGCCATCTTTGATCCAGACCGGCCAATACACATATACACAGACGCAAGTTTACAAGGTATAGGAGCCATATTAAAACAACCACAGCCAAATGGAAAAATCGAAAAACCGGTAGCATATTTTTCAAAGAAACTGAACGAATCACAAAAAAAGAAAAAAGCAATTTACTTAGAATGCTTAGCAATTAAAGAATCAGTGAAATACTGGCAATATACTGGCTTATAAATAGACCATTCAAAGTATTTTCAGATCACAAACCACTGGAAAAAATGAACATCAAATCTAGAACAAATGAAGAATTGGGTGATCTCACTTATTATTTATCACAATATGATTTCGAAATAATATACCGTCCAAGTAAAAATAACTTAGAAACAGACTGCTTCAGTAGAAACCCAGTATTAGAGTCTCAAGAAAACGAAGATGATCAATTAAAAATCGTAAATTTAATAAAAATAGATGATATTTTAGAAGATCAAAATAAGAATAACGATATAACAGCTACAAAAGACAGATTACTCTTCAAAGATAATTTGTACTATAAAAAAATAAGACAAAAAGAAAAAATAGTACTATCAGAAGATTTTTCTAAGAAATTGATAGAAAATGTTCACAAAAATTTTTGCCACATCGGCGTAAAACAAATGCAAACTAAAATATTGCCACATTATACAGCAAAAAATATTTCGGAGAATATAAACCACACATGCAAAAATTGCGACATTTGTATAAAAAATAAATCAAGAGAACAAGACAAAATTGGTCTAATGTCTCATCTCGGTCCCGCAAAAAAACCGTTTGAAATAGTTTCCATAGACACAATAGGTGGATTCGGTGGTTCACGATCCACAAAGAAATACTTACATCTCCTAGTAGATCATTTTACAAGATTCGCTTACATATTAACATCAAAAACGCAAAAGGCAAACGATTTCATTAAATTAACGGAAAACGTACTCAAAGAACATAACATAGAAATAATTTTAACAGATCAATATCTGGGCATAAACTCCACAGAATTCAAAAATTACCTAGAAGAAAAGAAAATCACGAAGATTTTCACAGCAGCCAATGCACCATTCTCTAATGGCTTAAACGAAAGACTTAATCAAACTTTAAGAAATAAAATCAGATGTGCAATAAATGAGGAAAAAAGATACGCATGGACAACTATAGCACACAAGTGTATAGAAAAATATAATGAAACGGAACACACAGTCACTAAGTTCAGTCCAAAATATTTATTACAAGGTGAAGACACCTCAATATTACCGAACGAGTTAAAAAACAAGAGATAACAATACTCTAGAAAATAATAGGGCAATTGCCTTCGAGAACAGTACCAAATACCATGATTACAATAAAAAATTGTATGATAAAAATAGAAAAGATTATAACTTTAATATTGGGGACTCAGTATATGTTAAAAATGGTAATCAACTGAATCGAAAAAAATTAGAGGAATTAAGAATCGGTCCTTACAAAATTTTGAAAAAAATATCAAAATCAATGTACGAAATTGATACAGGACACAAGAAATCAGAATCAAATTTATTTCATATCTCTAAACTCATCCCAACACTTAACATTCCAAATGAAACAGACACCGTGGGCACTTAACTACAACTTCGTGTAATTTCGTACCGAAACTATGTACCATATCTTTAATTTTGAGGGGGGGGGGGGAGATGTAAGGAAAGTATCCTAAGTCTATTTGAATCTAGCGCTTAAATCGAGTCGGTAAGTCAGACCTCCTATGGAAACAGACAACCGAATTACACAAGGGACACGTGGTGTGAGAAAAGACGATGTAAGCTACGAAGCAAACATGTCGCAAGAAGTCAAAATTAAGAATTAAGAAGAATTAAGAACCTAAGACTAAACGATAGTTGTCAAGAAACAACAGGGTGAATAACGACATTGAATGTTGTTTCTTTGTTTACAGGTAGGATTAATTAGTTTAAGTTATTAGACTGGTTTTGTTTGTACGGAATCAATTAGTTTAGGTTAGGTTAGGCTAAGGTTTTGTTGGTATAAAATAGAAAAAACTTTGTTTACAGAGAAACTATTCGTGTGTTGTTCCCCAATCCTTATATATATACAAAATAAGTTAATTTAATTTAACTATTTTGAATAAGACAAAGACTGTATGTGCTATAGAGCAGTGGTTATAAGTTTAGAGGGTGAGATGAGGATGTACTTAAATAGGTTTATCTCTCCCTAAGAACCCACGCGTGCACTATCTTACTTAAAATATATACCAGTGACGTATGAAACCCTCGAGAAGAAATAGAAGGGATTAGGAGTCTGCTTTGTGAGTTTTAGTTCCTCTCTGGCAGTGCAGCTGCGAAGGCCTCCAAATAAAATATCTAAAATTCTCACTCAACGTTGAATTTATCTTTAATCAATTTCTGCCAAAATTCCATAATCCAATAAGGATAATTTCCAGTCGGGCTATTGCATAAAAGTCGTTAAGAATTAAATGAAAATGGTATGCGGAATTTTTATCATGTTGCCAACCGCAATAATCTTGACACACCCCACTCAATAGTTTAGCAATTTTGTTCCTGTGAATGCAATGCAGATTCAATACATGTACAAAAAATAGAGTAAGTGAGACGAACAATCGTGAAATGAAATATGAAAATGAAAGAAGCTATTTCCGTAATGATCGCATACCTAATGATTACATTATATCTCAGAGAATATAGTTTTTCTTATAAATCATTTTTCATTTTTTCACATAGATACTCTTTACCACTTTACCACTTTTTGCTCTGCGCCATAGTTCCAGAAATAGTGTCAGAAGCACTGTCGAATTACACTTGTCTTTCGAATTTTGATAGTTGCTCTCCCGCGTATAAAATACGACCGTGCCCATTCGAGAATAAGTCTAAACTTGCTCGTTGTCCTATAGTTACTCTCAAATGAACACGTATCTTTACACTATCATGCGCTAGAACTAGTATTAGTACCTTATGTCATTAGGCGAAAATCCGAGGTTTTTTCAGACCGTGTTTAATCAGGTTGTAGCCTTCGGCGAGCCTCCTTCTCCCACGATACCTCGTGCTACAATCTAAACATAGCCTTAAGGGGTATGGCCACGGTAACGGTTACAAAATAAAAGGTGCATATTTTACCTTTTTTTTTTGTATAAAAGAGTGATTTATGTACAAAAGTAATTTCATATCTATTAATACCAAGTATTACAGTATTAAAAACAAATATATATATATATATACTTGTTTTTAATTCAATATGGCGGCTATTCACATTTTCCGCTGGTGCTTTTTTTTTGAAGTGCTCCGCGGCGAGACAAATGGTGTCCGCAATTTTTGACCTAGAACCAAAAACAATTTTTTCCCTTAATCTTCATAAGTATATCTACAAAAGTACGTAGGGGTTTTTAAAAATATTGATTTTTCGAAAAATGGTAAGCATTTGAATTTAAGTGGTGAATTTTCAGTGACAAATTTCGTATGAAACGGCTCATAAAATGAAGTTTTTAATTAATGAAAAATTCCCTACGTACTTTTGTGCGAAATGCAATTAGAAAGATAATTATAAAATTTGAAGACAGTCGGATAAAAATTGTCGAAATTATTTGTCTCGCCAATTCGAAAAAAGCTGTTTTGAGATAACGCGTTTAAAGTTTTACATATAACTTTCTTGTAATTAAACCATAAAAATGCAAATAACAAAAATTTTTTACCATTAGTCTGCGATACCAGCTCTATAAAGTTGACCTTCCAAGGCAAGATTTTCCTCCTCTTTCGCTTTTTTTGAAGATCTTGCATCCAAACGCGCGTACTTCGCCGCAACCGATAGTGACCGCTCTGCGTAGTCGACGCGCAGTGCATCGACTTCTAAACAAAAGTTGTAGCTTTGGGGCCCTATAGTCATGCCCAAAATGTTCATCATGCTCATAACGCTGCTAAGGCCATCGTTGAACGTACAGACTGCAATATTGGGAGCTATATCCAAAACCAACTTGCCGCTTGAAGTCCTCTTGGGTGCCAAACTCCACACAATAGAATTGAAACTCTCGTTATTATTGAGCAATTACATTCATAATAGTTATACAATTTATAAATCTATAACCGAATTCACCGTTCACTTCAACATCACGGGAACTTGTTGGTTTTCGCAGTTTTTTGGCCGACGCGCTCACGCCTTCTTTATCTTGATCCGCTGCATATCGATTTAATGGTCTACGCTTTGAAATATTACTTTTATTTAAACTCCAAGTATTCCCTTTTGATCCTTTCTGTGATCGATAAACTTTTTGATCGTTGCTCATTTCAGTTGTTTACAAACAAAATTCTGTAATTCGCACAATACCTACTAGATATGTATCACTCGAAAAGCCGAGAAGCAACTGAACGGCGTCCTTTCAACGGTTACACTGGTTTAGATTTTGCTGATTGATTAAATGTTGCTCTACAGGTATGCAACTAATGTCCTCTATATGTATATATTCTAAATTTACCACTACATTGTTAGTCATCTCTAATAGCATAGCTCCGAAAATCCGGGCTCTCTCTCTCTCTCTCTCTCTCTCTCTCTCTCTGGTACTCTACGACTGCGTCGCAGGTAGGCTCACGCTATGCACTCAAAGTTGGTGAAAAAAAATTGTTTTCGCTATAAATCGAACATTATCTTATTTTTATGACGATAAAGCATCGTTTAAGCAAAAAAAGAAAAATCAATTTTTTGAAAATTCTACCGTGGCCATACCTCTTAAGGGGGGAGCCTCCTCCAGAAAACCTCCAGACAACAGATTTTTCAATAATTTTTTACAAAAAACTGTTTTTTGCTTTATTTGCAGTATTTGCCGACGGTGCTTGAGTCTTTTACATGTGCACCGTCGGCAAATTCTGCCGAAGGTAAATGTCGCTTATTGCGCTTCTTATGGGACATACGGTAAATAAATATGCAGTTATTTAATTTGTATTTAACACACTTAGTGTCATGAACGTCACGTGTCGAAAATTACGTTCGTCTGTGGCGAACGAACGAAAATTACGTTCGCCATTTCGACCCGGAATCGGCCTATGGACTCGACAGTAATAAAGGCTAGGCCGACTCCTGCCTTAGACGCCCTGTGGTCCTCTTATATATAGTAATTTACCGCCGTTTTACTACCGAGAGAGCCGACAGCCGGGGGCCAGGAGCCGCGAGCCGAGGGCCGAGAGGGTCGGTGCCATCTGACGTCAGGCCGCCAAAGCATGACATGTCAAACTTTAATGGGCATGTTCACGATTTTTTTTGCTCATTCGTTAATACTTTTTGTGCTTATTAAAATAAGATGTGTTTGTTTTTTTCTGAGCACTAATTTCTTTTTTTTTAATGTTTAAAGTTTGACTTCGATTCAAACGAAATCCTTAGTGACGTCACTAAAGCCATTGGCAAGGGCCCAAACCCGGGTTTGTGAATGGTGGAGAATCTGTTGCCCGACTCTGATTGCTCAGTTAAAATGGCGGTGAAAGTGCGACGCTTTAAAACGAATGCCTTTTTTAACATCTCAAAAATAATAGAAAAACATTTTTTTAATGACCCATTTTTTACCTACATTACTCTAATACCCTAATCTTCCGATTCATGCACTTTAAACAGTTGTACAAAAAGTTGTGAACATGCCCATTAAACACAAACTATCACAAAATATTTAAACAAGATAACTGATCATTTTCTTTTTTACAAATACCTATTGTTAAGGTTTAAAGAGTAGATAAATACCAAAAGTATTTAAAAATCTGACACAGGCAAGTTCCCTATTAATTAATTATTATTTGAAAACCACTAAATGTATTAAATAACTTAATTTATGAAAATGATAGTAAATTTTAAGTCAGATTTTTATTATATTCTTCTCGTTGAAAGAGAGGGAAATGAGTTGAAAAAATAGGAACATCATATTCCTCACTCCTTCCCTTTCCCGCTATAATAATTCCTCTTTCAATGAAGAAAATTAAATTTTAATTTTATTTATCCATATTTTATTCATTCACAAAAATGTGTATATTTTTATTTATTTATTTATTTATCAACATTATAGAGAGAGGAATTAATAAAATTGCTAATACATTGCCCCCCCTTTCCTTTCAATTCAAGGCTATCTATAACTAATTTTCCATTCAGAATGTTTAATTGATTATCTATGAATTTTAAATTATACGAAAAAGAGCTAAACAGCACGTGTTAGGACATCGACTAGCTTGAAAGAATATATCCAACTTATTAAGGATAGTGAAGGCCATATTTACATATCAGGGCAACTCAGGTGGTGTGTGTGTGTGTGTGTGTGTGTTTTAGAGGAAAATCCCTTTACAGGTATTCTAAGACTCTACCAGGTCTACCCAGGTCTAAACAGACCTTAAAACAGGTCTATTCAGAATGGAACAGGTCAAAATCTTCGATTCGGGACCTTTTACTACTAATTGTAAAATTAAAAAAAGGATAATTTTGTTTTTGTAATTTGTTTTGCCTCTACCGTTAATACACATAGTAATTCATGTTATGTAACAAAAATTATGTTAAATAGATATTAAATTGATATTATTTTGATATGACAAAAATACAGCAGCTAAAACCTTCAACGGTTGTTAGAAACTTTAACCCAATTGTAGATTAACCAGGATTTATTTCAAAAATTTGTGAATACATTAAACGTACAAATTATTTTAAAAACTTCTCTGCTTCATCACCTTTCAAATGAGGTAGAAAATTTTAAGAAATTTCCTGTTACTTCCAGGAATAATACAAAAATAGCTCAACAGGTAGGCTATCTTAACGTTCTCTAAGTTAGAAGATAAGGATTAAGAAAGTTTCTACCTGATTTTATTCCATAATCGGCATAATTCGTTTCTCCTTCGGGAAGTTTCATAATTACCTCGATTTATCCCTTGCCACTTGCCTTCAATAATTTTCCCAACAGGATTACTAGAACAGAAATAAGGAAACGGGCTCGTATTTGCATAAGAAGTAGAGGTAATCACTTCGAACATCTCTTATAAACTGGATGAAAAAAATAAAATGTAAAATAAATTTATGGACTTATTTATTTTCCCAATTTTTTATGAGGACTAAGTTGTGTCTGCACCTACTAATTTTTTATTATTATAATAAACTGAACTGCAGAGATTTCGAGACGCCGAAATTATCGACGTCTAATCGAGCAATGCAACCTGTTAATAAAATATCAATATAACCAAAAATTGTGACCTGTACATTGCTCAATGACTCGATGGTTGTGTATGTTCTCCAAATATGTATCTGCCACGAAGTTAACGAGTGTCTTAAAAAAGGAAAACGAGTTAATTTGAAATACTCCTAAAGGTATGAACACCTATTTCCACGTAACTGGTATGGAGGTGGAGTGTGGTGAACGAACACCTCCAGTGTAACGTGGAAATGGGTGTTCTTACCTTTAGGGGTATCTAAAATTAATTCGTCTTTCCTCCTAAAGTCACTCGTTAACTTCGCGGCACAGATACGTATTTGATGAACATAAACAATCACCGAGTCACTGAATAGGTACAGTTTATGATTTTTGGTTATTTTAACATTTTATTGACAAGTTGCATTGCTCGATTAGACGTCGATAATTTCAGCATCTCGAAACCTATGCAGTTCGATTTCCATTAATAGATAACCGTAATGACGGCAGGGGAGGCTAACCGAGTCATTAGTCCGTGTATACTGCACAATTGAAATAAGCTCCAGCTAGTCTCGGAGCCTGGACGTAAAGTTGCAGCTCGTTGCGCAGGACGTCGTCATTGATCTCGGGCTGTCGGCTTACTGATTAGACTCATATCTCCGGCAGCAAAGCGCTTGTACCAACGACTGACTGTTGCATGACTGGTGGTACCCGGACCAAACGCGTCGTTGATGTTCTTGGCCGCTTAGCGTGCACTAGTGTTCTTTTTGAACTCGTACAAGATGACTGCTCGAATTCGTTTTTCGTCCATTTTCACGACTGTTCATTTGTCATTGACTCCCGTGCGCTTATATATTATTCTGGCTATACCTCCTAGAATATTCTACCGCATGTCCGAGCCCAAACCGCTCAAGCGCCGATACCTATGGCCGATAACTTGAAATTTGTTTTCGGCAGTGTTTGCCGACGGTTGAAAATTTGATAGTTAGAGATGGCTTGAGAAGAGTGCGCTGTGTGTACTGCGTGAGAGCAAAAAGTGTCAAAGGTCTGATTTCTCGATAGCTGTCAATTCGAGAGATCGAAGTATTGAATAATAGACGAAACACTTCGATCTCCCGAATTGACAGCTATCGGAAAATCAGACGTTTGACACTTTTCGCTCTCACGCAGTACACACAGCGCACTCTTCTCAAGCCATCTCTAACTATCAAATTTTCAACCGTCGGCAAACACTGCCGAAAACAAATTTCAAGTTATCGGCCATAGGTATCGGCGCTTGAGCGGTTTGGGCTCGGACATGCGGTATAACATTCTAGTATAGAAAATTCCAGAAGCCGTTAAAAAAAGAAACATATACATGTTTAAAGTGTATCATTAAATTCTTGCCAACCCAATATTTATATTTTAGAACCGTAATCCGACCAACTTGTATGCGCTTGAAAATAAACCTCATACATAAGGACGAATTGCAATCAGACTTGCATCGAAATTTCTGACGAGCCTGTTTCTGATTTTGATTTTGAAAGTAATGACGACAATAATATCGACTAATTGTACCATTTTTTAAAATGTAAATTATTTTAATCACATGAAGTATTTGTAGCTTCGCAATCGTAATCCTACAGTCGCAATCTGTGATTTAGAAAACCTTCATATACCAATTCTCATCCAAATCCAGACGTTTTTCAACAAAAAAGTCGGCTACAATAGATCCGTCGTTTTGAATTGTTCAATTCTGATATCAAATTCTTAAATCATAGATCTAGAGAATCCTCTTATATCAGCTTTCATCTGAATTTCTCCTAACATTGTTCAATAATAGGGTTGGCCATATGAGATTCGCCATTCTGAATTTTGATATCGAATTCGCAATCAGCGATCCAGGAAATTCTTTTATACCAACTTTCATTCGAATCTGACCACTTTTCGACTTTTGGCCAGCTTTTTCAGATTTCAGACCACTGTGCATCGCCGTCAATATTTGTGTAGCTTTCAAGAACAACATCATTTATTATTATTCGACTGTGCGCCGATGGTTCTAGTGTTTTGATTCGAGAGCCACATCCTTCGATAACAGACGATGTACTGATCGATGACGGTGCATTGATTGCGTGATGCCCTCATAACGAAGCTCAACGCCACCACTCATGAATTTGAGTTCAAACTTGGGTTCTTGGAAACTTATACGGAGCACTAATCAACCACCTTCTCGATCTGGGCTATCGCAAAAACTTTCATATTGATATCTTTCTTCATTTCATAAAAAAAGGATTAATTTATTTTACCCATATTCAATTATCCAGGCCAGAACCTCCCCATGATCCATGAGGATGGAGAAGTACTTGCAAAAACACAGACGAACGAATGCATATACACATCTTTAATATTCATAAGAATAGCGTAATAAATATTCAGAGCGAAAAATGATTTCACTTCTAAATTATTTTAGACTGGTAATAGATTTCCCGATTACGACAGTATAAAGAACTTTTCATTTCATAAATGTAATTTGAAAAGGTCGAACCTAAAACGTAATGATATTACTTAAAATTTTAGGTTTGGTATATTGAAAAATGGTCGCTGTATAATAGCGGATGACATGGGGCTAGGAAAAACAATACAAGCCTTGGGAATAGCGCATTACTATCAAAGCGATTGGCCTCTTCTAATTGTTGCACCATCTTCTGTCAGGTAGTACATTATGTCATATTCTAATTATATTTAATATATTATGCAAATTTCGAACAATCTTTGAAAACTTTATCAAACCACAAATTATAATCGTTCTCATGAAATGCGCCACGGCATGTTTACTAAATCATTACTTCATCGTACTAAAGGTCATATGCTTTCCACAGGTATCAATGGTCCGAAGAAATGTATAACTTTTTACCATCTGTATCTGTGCATGATATTCAACATTTTTCAAATAGCAAAGACTGTATTGGCTTTGCAAATATTGTAATCGTATCTTACGATCTGCTAACACGGAATTCGGATGCTTTTGAAAAGTGCAATTTCGGAGTCGTTATTTTGGTGAGTATTGCACTAACAATAAGTTACTTTTGCTTCGATGTAAATCACCGAATTACAAATTTATGTTTCAGTAGGTAAATTTAATTCTATTATTACAGGACGAGTCTCACTTATTAAAGAGTATCAAAACTGGAAGGACGAAAGCAGTACTACGCGTGACGCAGCATGCACGTCGTGTTATATTACTCAGCGGAACTCCAGCATTATCACGGCCTGCTGAACTATTTTCTCAAATCAACCTTGTTATGCCGAAATTTATGGGGTAATTATAATCATTTACTCTTCCTACGCAAGGTGTCCTACTCAGGAGATTCATATAGGGTGTGGTTTAATTACGTCAATACTTATTCGCCGACGAATAGTAAGACTAGTAGTCGATAGGATAACTATTAGGCAACACTCAAGTTAATCAATACTTATCCCACTGGTCATTGCAATCACACATAAAAACACCTTCGGTATAAAGAAACCTGCTCCAAATACTACTCTTTACTCTTTACAAAATATAACTCTTTACAAAAAAAGTTAATTCCTATTTTTGAAATTAAAAAATTCATGGGATCAGCTATTTTTACCAAGTACAAAAATAAAATCACTAAATAGGTACTAGAACTAAAAATAAAATAATAATTTCGAATGGAAATACTTTAAAAGTTCAATGTAAACGAAGAATTAAGCAAGAAAATATTTGGCGAGCCTTAAAAATATAAGGGAAGTTCTCCTAGTGACGGACACTTAAGGTATTTCAATGGTGACAGTCGTATTCAAATTTTTTGCTTCAGGACTTAGTACAACTGATCACAAACTGTATTACGCACGAACGAAACTTTTGAGTAACTCTGTACTCTGAGCTCCTTGCTACACAGAGACCTCCTGTGTACAAATGTACCTCACACATATACACTGCCTGGCCCGTTAATCGTGGCAACAGTGCTTCTCTCTCCTTATATACCGCTATGTGCCTGCCACTGCGTGCCGTAGTGGGGGCTGCCGCGACATGCCACTGGCTATCCCCTCTCCGGTAGCAAAAGTACTACTGAGTCCCATAGTCACAGGAGAGGGCTAAATCAGCTGTGCGCACTGTTGCCACATCGCCGTTACTCGTCCCCACCACTTTGCAGTTTCAAGAAAAATCTCAGTTTTTAAGTTATAATTTCTCTGAAACTATATGGCTCAGCACTTCCAGTTTTTGTGAACATAATCTTACAATATCATTTTATTCGCCGTTAGTTTTTCTTTAACATTGTAAGATTGGTTCTGTAGTTATAGCTCAAAACGTCACTGAGGTACCGTCTTTCTACATGTTAGCCATTGAAAGTCAGTGTAGAAAATGCTACTTTGAATTAACATTTTCTTTTAAACTACATGGCTCAGCCTTTTGAAATTTTGGGAATCGATGGGTAATATTTCAGTCTTTTGATTGGCAAAATTTCATGAGATTCGTAAGAAAAACGCAAAACCATGGAAATACCTTAAGGTTATAATTCGAAAAAGAATGGTATAATTGTTTTCTGAGGAGTTATTATTTTCTATATATAAGTATCACAATTCTATGGAGTGCATATAAAAGTAATGAATCCCATAAATTTTAAAATTTTGTTCAAGTTGAAAACTGATAATGAACACGCACTTCATTTTTGAGTGTTTCAATAATTCGTATCTAGTACCGAACACGTACAAACAATTGCACTAATACCAGACAAATTACAAATTTATGATATTTATTATAATTATAAGCTCTATGATGTCAGCCTAGGTCTTATATATCTCCTCTGGACAGGCACGGCACCAAATCTAGTCTTCTTCCGTATCTTTCAAGCATACAACGCACGAAATAAAATTGGCTACTTCTTTTTTGTCGAAACAGTTGATGTAATGGCCCTTGAGAATGCTTTTCACTTTTTTTTTCAATAGAATATTTTCACACAGTGAGAAATAATTTAAATAATAATTTGTTCAGTACTGGGAGATAGCCTGCTGTCCTGACCAAGGGGACTCTGCGAGATTGTTTCAAAGTACTTTTTCTTCAAACTAGTACATAAAATGGTACTATAAATATGAAAAACAAAAGAAGGCTTATCGTTTTGTTAAGAAAGAACTATAGAACAGCATTCACTTGCGAATCTATCGAAATTGCAACGCAGTCAAAGTAACCACGTACATCAATTTCTGGGTTTCGTTACGCTTATTTTGAAAGCTATCACTTCTGTCCGGTGCTAATTGCCGTCCGACACTAGG
The DNA here is from genome assembly GCA_963678675.1 of Xiphydria camelus. Classification (NCBI taxonomy): domain Eukaryota; kingdom Metazoa; phylum Arthropoda; class Insecta; order Hymenoptera; family Xiphydriidae; genus Xiphydria; species Xiphydria camelus. Next base: position 17,662,681 of record OY783194.1, read on the forward strand.
GGAACTCCTCCTACTAAGGATTAAGAAGTGGTCACACATACGAGGTGTTTTCGAGGAAGCTTGACATATAGGTGTACAACTTTGCTTCCGCCGTTTTCCTATAGATGGCTTACGACCAAAAACGGCGGAAGCAAAGTTGTACACCTAATAAGAGACACACGAGTGCGAGAGAGAACATATGGCGAGTGCATAAGAACCTCTCTGTTTGCATGTTTCCCTAAACTTGTCCAGTTGGAGGTTATGCAACAGAGAGGCTCTTATGCACTCACTACATGTCTCTCTCGCACTTGAGTATCTCCTATGTCAAGCTTCTTCGAAAACACCAGGTATATATGGGGCATTCCATGCTAAGTCACCGAGTTTTTGACTCGACCCTCTTCGATTTCGCTCATTTTTTGATATGTTTTAGTACTTATTAAAAGCAACTTGTACGCCAATTTTCAGCCTTTTATTCCAAACCGTTATTGAGTAATCGATTTTAAAAATTTTGAAGCAAAAATGTTCAATTAATGATAGACTAGTAATAAATATCGATATCTATAAAAAGTAGAGTATCATTTTTTTCGTCCAAATGTAGTTTCAGAAAATAAATAAAAGAAAATTATTCGAAGTAATTATCACTTATTGATTAATATTTAAAAATTAAAATCGACATTTTCAAAAACTCCGACCCCTTCGATTTTTAAACAAATTTTCCAAAAATTCTACTCCATATTACGCAACTTTTAAGCCGCAGTTTGAGATGTGATCACAATTTTTTCTATTTTTTATCGAATATTGAAAATTAAATTTTTTTTCTTTTTGGATTGAATTATCTATAATTTCACTCTCTTGACTAAATACCATCCAAAAACATTAAAAACAATTTTATTGAAAGCGATCAAATTATTTTAATCAATTTAAAATATTTCATTTGGTCATATCATTTTACACTTCATATAATCTTTATTATTATTTTTTCTCACTTAACGATTGCTTATTATATTTCTTAATTGTACTGTGATGTATAAACTTGGCTGAAAGGCAAAACGGCTTTACTTCCACATAGGCCAGTCAAATAATACTCTTTTTTTTGGCTGAAATCGAAATAATTTATTAGTGCAGAGTAATATCAATTTATCGTTTTAAATATAGTCGATAATGAAATACTTGATTTGTGGGAACCAAAAGTCGGCCATAATTGTTTAAACAATGAAAAACTTTTTTAAAAAGTTGACCACGGTGCCGTTTTCGACTTTCCCCGGCCAAACGGTTAGAGATACGTAAAAAATGAATAAAACTAAAGTTAAAGTGCATAAAATTTCCTTCAAAAAAGTCCCCGACGGCGTTTTCCTAAAGGTTATAATTTTCTCGTTATGAGCGTTCGAAGTCGTACTTCAAAAACGCGCCGCCTCCAACGGAAGTAAAAAGTGCCGCTTTTACTGTGAAATGAATTTTTTCCTCACTCATGCCCATTTCGAGGCCTTTTCTAGTCTACTTTTAGACCGTAAGATGGCGACTGACGCGAATACTTAGTCGAAGTAACGGAACGTGAGATGAGCAGAGTATAAGCTATCTCACTTCGTCAGCTGACACTGTTGCACTCTGATTGGCGCGATTGCTTAGTCCGAAGTGGGTCTTTTTCAAATTGACGATCGCAACGTGAAATTAACCGTATCGAATCGATACATTCTTGTCGACTGACGGACGCACGACAGTATACCGAACCTATAAGTGTAAAATCAAAATATGGAGAGAAAAAGCGTCATTATCCCGAACAGCGATGAAGAAGGCGACGAAATGGGCATTCGTGAGGAAAAATAGTACCTATATATGTCATTCGGCTTTAATCCTCGGATTACCGCCTTATGACATAAGTATTAACTTAATCAATGATTTTAAAAATCTAAAAAAATTCAGGACGTTAGTTAACGAATCAAAAAATAATTTGCAATAAGGGAAAAATTTTTTGTAGCATTTTTGGATTTTTTGCGCCTAATTTATTTCACACTGTTTACCATGTCTTCATAACATTTGAAATCGCATAACTTTTAAACTAATTGACGTATCGGGATGATCTATAAGGCAATTTTTTCGTCATTTAATTATCTTCATCTTCGATCCCTTGACATTTTATTATCCACCCGACCGTTATTTTAAAAAGCGTTGAGAAACAAATGCCGAGACCATTTCCCGTGTATGTAGATTCCATCTTTCAATATTTACATATTTTTAATCGATTTTTTTAACGGTTCACTTGTGAAAATTGCCGAATATTTTTTTTCTTTATTTCTGTCATTTGTTTATGTGCAATTGTTATAAATAAATGAGAAAAAATAATATAATAATCTTTTCTTCAAAGCTTAATATTGTTTGATTTTTTTCAAGTATTTTTCATCTCTTGCATTATTTTTTATTAACTGATTCTTTTACGAGATGATTTTTTAAAGAATATCGTGAAACGCGTACCCCTTCTAGCGACGCAAGAGCCTCCTTCACCGTCGCGCCTCTCTGTCCGTGCAACTCTCCCATTCGTTTGTATTCCAAATATTTGCAATAATTGAACAGATAGCAAAACAATGCATATGACCGATTTTCTTCATTGTTAAATGCTGCACCTTTTTTATTTAAACTTTTTTCTTGTGGTTAATAGATACGTGGGAAAATGCATTAAAGTGGAGAAAGAACTTGATCTACTTTAATTTCCTAAAACAATATTTTTTCTATCTTTAATTTCAAGCATGTAAAAACTATTAAATATTGTTATAAATAAGTTTAACTAAACATAGTGATTTATATTGTAATATTTTTAAACCTCAATATTATTAAAAATAAACCATTGCAATTTTTGTACATTCATTCACTTGTTCAAAAACAATTACTACTACTTACTAATTATATTTTATTTGTACATTTTGTAATGTTTCAATGGATAAAAATTCAATGTAAAAGAATGACGAGAAGGACAATTGTCGGAGTAATTATTATATGGAAACTAAAAAAAAAAGACTAATGAAAATACTTAATTATCTATAATACATTTCATTTAAACTAAATACACTTACTTTTTTTCAATTATAACCTTTTAAAATCACATAACATCTATCGATTCCTGCAATAAAATTAATAATAGTATTTTCATAAATGTAATGATGTTGGAATTACAGCAATTAAAAGTTTTTTTGGCTTTAATGAATTTTCCCACGAATCTATTAACCACAAGAAAAAAAAGTTTAAATAAAAAAGGTACAGCATTTATCAATGAAGAAAATCGGTTCTATGCATTGCTATCTGTTCAATTATATTGCAAATATTTGGAATACAAACGAATGGGAGAGTTGCACGGCCAGAGACGCGCGACGGCGCGACGCGAGAGGCTCTTGCGTCGCTGGAAGGGGTATGCGTTTCACGATATTCTTTAAAAAATCATATCTCGTAAAATAATTAGTTAATGAAAAAAATACTTGAAAAAAAATCAAACAATATTAAGCTTAGAAGAAAAGATTATTATATTATTTTTTCATTTATTTATAACAATATCACATAAACAAATGACAGAAGCAAAGAAAAAAAATATTTAGAGATTTTCACAAGTGAACCGTTTAAAAAAATCGATTAAAAATATGTAAATATTGAAAGATGGAATCTACATACACGGAAAATGGTCTTGGCATTTGTTTCTCAACGCTTTTTAAAATAACGGTCGGGTGAACAATAAAATGTCAAGGGATCGAAGATGAAGATAATTAAATGACGAAAAAATTGCCTTATAGATCATCCCGATACGTTAATTAGTTTTAAAGTTATGAGATTTCAAATGTTATGAAGACCTGGTAAACAAAGTGTGAAATAAATTGGGCGCAAAAAATTCAAAAATGCTATAAAAAATTTTTCTCTTATTGCAAATTATTTTTTGATTTGTTAACTAACGTCCTGAATTTTTTCAGATTTTTAAAATCATTTATTAAGTTAAAAATTCATTTCACAATAACTCGGCACTTTCTACTTTCGTTGGAGGCAGCGCGTTTTTGAAGTACGCCTTCGAACGCTCATAACGAGAAAATTGTAAACTTTAGGAAAATGCCGTCCCGGACATTTTTGAAGGAAATTTTATGCACTTTAACTTTAGTTCTATTCATTTTTTACGTATCTTTAACCGTTTGGCCGGGGGAAGTCGAAAAAGGCACCGCGGTCACCATTTTAAAAAGTTTTTCGTTGTTTAAACAATTATGGCCGACTTTTGGTTCCCACAAATCAAGTATTTCATTATCGACTATATTTAAAACGATAAAATGATATTATTGTGCACTAATAAATTATTTCGATTTCAAATTATAATTTGACTGGCCTAACAATAGGATTTAGTAAAGGCGTAATTTTATGGATTTTCTGTGTCGCTGGTATCGGTTTTGCATTTCTGAAGCGATCTTCCAATTTTTCTTTCATTGCACTATATTCTTGAATTTTTGAGAACCGGATATTTATATTTGGTAAATTTTTTGACGACCACTCGAACAATTGTATCGGTGTTAAAATTTGTAGATGAGGTGGCAACTGCAGACTAGCTCGTGCGGCCATTCTTTTAACTGTCCCGCCTATTCCATCACAAGGTCCTTTGCCGTGTGCCGTTGCAAAAAATTCCACTCTGCATTTATTCCATAGTCTTCTTTATAATAAGATAAATTAATGCAATGTTTATAATTCTTATATTGCTGAGGTGCACCATCCGAAAAGAAAAAAATTTGGTGAACTTCAGATGACAGAGATTTAATAAAATTGATAATAACCCCAGCGTAAACATGAACAGCAATAACATCATGATTTAAGCAATCAGAAATAATAAGCATACTTTGATGAGTAAGTTCATTATCTATCTTATAATAAATAACTATAGTGTATACCGTCGCTTGATCGTTATTCCAGTGGAATCCCGGTGCAGCATCCTGAACAACGAACGCATAATTTTCAGCAAAATCAACAATTACTATGAATTCATACTCTTTCAAAGATTCTCTAAGAACTCTTAAATAAGCTGCTTGCTCTTTTGCAATAAAATTATGTGGTAATAAAACCTTAAGTTTTTCACAAAAGTCATCAACAAAATCTATCGTGCTTTTAATTGTTGTTTCAAGAGTTACTCGTGGAGTAGACACCCTTTGTTTATAATTAATTTCATCAATTTCATTATTTTCCATTTCGGTTAATAAATATTTTTGTATGTTCTCAACGCCTGGACAATAAGAACAATTGTTAAAATAGCACTTAGCCGACGGTCTTTGACATACAATAGCACTCAAACAATCGTTGTAAGTCTTTAATGATAAATCTGAGCCTTCAGTTAATCGTGATAAGTTACTGCCTATTAAGGAAATAAATTAAAATATATCAAGTCAGTTAAACTAATTACCAAAACGTTTGAAATAACTATTACTAGCAGTATAATAATTTGAATCAGTGTCATAAAATGTATTTCTCTATTGTTTAACCTACCTAAGATCATAAGTTTGATGTTTTGATGAATAGAGCAAACACAAACTGTATGAGTGCCACACCCACCAGCTAAAATACAATACTTTGGGCGTAGAAATGCAAAAGACGAAAATCCAATTTTAATTTCTGGATTGAATCTTGAATTGAATATTGTGTATAACTCTTTTAAATTACAGAGTACTAGACGTTTTTGAGTTTGAACTTTAGTACCATTATCGTTACGGCCTGCAAAATCCGATTTTATTATAAAATTCATAAATATTAACGCATTAATAATTTCAAAATGCATTAATTTGTAACTCAATATCTCACCGATTTTCTTTGCAGGTATTGATACTCCTTTGTCAGTAACAAGATTTTTTGCTACTCGTACCATATATGCTCACTAGCACCCATTACTTCAACAACCTTATTAACGCTCCAACTTGACGGCAGTAGAGTCAAAATTTGTACGCGTGAGGATGTGCTTGTATCATCGTCATTAAATTTATCTCTCAATTTGTGAATAATTTCAGCAACGTCTATATCGCTGAATTGATAATTCACACTATCTTCAACTCCTAATGCTTTTCTCAAATTATGAGCAACACGAGTAACTTTATCGTTTAAATACATATCAAATATCTTTCTGTTTGCAGGAATCGGAGATTGGTTTAATAATAATAATGCTTGATTAATAGTCGGAAGAGTAATATCCAGACTCACAGTTCAGACAACGATGAACTACTTTGTTGAACAAGTGATTCCTGAACACTTGACGTTAGCTCTAGAAAAATAAGAAAGTCACGTACTTACTGAAACTAATAAAATATTAAAGAAGTACCTGTCACATTAGTGTCTTGAGATTCGTCAACGTCAATGGGTTCGTTGTTAACATTTTGATCATTTCCAAAACTCTCATTGGGTTCGCTATCACTTTCATCAGAAATGTCATCAGCATACTATTTAAGTAAATGTTTATAACACGCACTACATACACAGTCATCAGTTGACAAATTGTAAGGAATTGCTAAATACTCAGGCAGGTTTCGTAAAGATGATTTAACTTTGTGTTGTCTTTCAAAATTCATTGGATTAAAACAATGATCGAACAATTTTGGCATTGTAATTGTTAGGATATGGATTACGAGAATAAGTTCTTTTATTAAAAACCACAGATTATTTGAGGATATTTTCTTTTATTATATCGCGCTCGGAAAATGCGTCTAAACACCATCGATTCTTTCTCTCAACTGAACTAAGCATAAAAACGTCAAGCGTCTTCAGGTCCTCTGGACCACTTATGACTAATACTAACTCATCCAGGTCCTTGCCACCATCGACTGTGCCCTGACGCCACGTAACATAAACATTTAGACTGAGGGTAACTGAGATACTTGGGATTAGGGAAAATAAGAAATGCAGTGAAATATAATACTAAAAGAAGCTAAACAGTAATTCTAAGCAGAATAATTTTTGAATACTTGTTCATTATTCCAACAGTAATCGTTTGTAAACAAAAAATTAAAAAAAACCTTTTTATGTCAAATAGTCAAATATATTTAGCACTACTAATTATAATATCTGCGAGATACGATTACGATATAAACATTTAAGTCATTTAGAAAACAGAACCTTTATTCAATGTGGAAAAATTTGAGAAATTACCCCCATTATCGATAATCGACTATTTTGAATTATCAACAATTTTAGCAGTTGGTAAAAAATTTATAAAGTGGGAAGTTTTTACTTCAATTGAGAAATATAAAATCAATCGTTAAGTGAGAAAAATAATAAGAAAAAAGATTATATGAAGTGTAAAATGATAGGTATGACCAAATAAAGTATTTTAAATTGATTAAAATAATTTGATCGCTTTCAATAAAATTGTTTTTAATGTTTTTGGACGATATTTAGCCAAGAGAGTGAAATTATAGATAATTCAATCCAAAAAGAAAAAAAATTAAATTTTCAATATTCGATAATAGTGATATATTCGATGATAATTACTTCGAATAATTTTCTTTTATTTATTTTCTGAAACTACATTTAAAGACGAAAAAAATGATACTCTACTTTTTATAGATATCGATATTTATTACAAGTCTATCATTAGTTGAACATTTTTTGCTTCAAAATTTAAAAAATCGATTACTCAATAACGGTTTGGAATAAAAGGCTGACAATTGGTGTGCAAGTTGCTTTTAATAAGTACTAAAACATATCAAAAAATGAGCGAAATCGAAGAGGGTCGAGTCAAAAATTCGGTGACGGCATGGAATGCCCCATATGTAGAGCGTGGTAACCAAAGTAATACCTATACATATATCTACATTTATTGATTATTTGAGGCACGAACGAGCTACCTTCGTTAAACATTTTCTGATTTCATTTTTCATTTATATTCATTTTTCAAAGTAGTTCCATTCGAAATTATTATTATATTTTAAATTCTAGTATTTAGTGATGTTTTTTTTGTATTTGATACAAATAGCTGATTTCATGAATTTTTGTTTGTTTCAAAGATGCGGGTTAACTTTTTTGTAAAGAATAATAAGTGATAAATGCAATAGTATTTGGCGAAGATGTCTACACCAAAAGTTTTTTTTGGGCGACTTCATATTTTGGTACAATATTAGAATTTTACACGTCATAAAGCCAGAATACGGCTTATAGGTGTTGTATGATACGAGAGTCATTTGAAAAGTTTCCGGCCTTTTTAGGAAAAACACATATTTCAAGGTAGAATAAATTTTTTTTTCAACATAGTCTCCTCGTAACTCGATACATTTAATCCATCGTTTCTCCCAGCTCTTCAAGCTATCAGAAAAAAATTCTTTTTGTCCACCTGAGAAATACCGGTCTACAGCGTTTTCCACCTCGTCATTTGTCCCAAATTTTTTCTCCCCAAGAAATTTTGGATTCAGGTTTCACCGACAGTTATCAAACGTCGCAAAAATTCAGCTGGATTTATTTATACAAATCAGGATACTCTCGCGCAACATGTTAAGCCGTACGCGCTTTTGGTCAATTGTCAACAAACGCGGTACCCAGCGTGCGGATAATTTTCTCATATCCAAATCCTCGTGCAAAATCTTGTGCACCCGTTCATCCGATGTCTTACAAGCCTCAGCAATCTTCTTCGCGGTCAGTCGACGATCTTCCATCACAGTTTGATGCACTAAGTCCACAATTTCGTCAGTTAAAACAGTTGTTGGGTGCCCAGAACGTTCATTATAAAAAATGACGGTTGTGTACGAAGAGGACACTTCACCGTATACTGAGTCTAACTTGTCTTTTATTTTCTGAGTTTGTTTCCTTTCAAATAAAGGAGCTTAATCACTGCGCGATACTCGATTTTCTCCATTGTCGACAGAATACATCTGTCGAATTTATAAACGAGCCATGAGCAAAGTACTGATCGGAATGACTTGATATTTTTATGGGATTATGGGGGTGTGTGTCGAGGGACCTCCTCATATAATAATGATAATATGTAACAAAATAGTCTTTGGTTTATTATCAAGCTACAGTGTGTTGCGCTACGCAATACGAATAATCAGTTACTACACGTGTAGCGTCGAATAATGAAGCGTATGCTCGTTGTCGTGGTCTACTGGTGAATGAGTTGTTAGGGCTGTCTCGCCGCGATGTCAGGCAGGTTTCAATATGTCAACCGAGACTGTCTTCTCCAGACCATTGATGTTGATGACGAATAATCGGCCGTCGATTCGTCGGATGACCTGTTGTGGCCCTGAATACGGTGGTTCAAGTGATTTCTTCACTGAATCAATCCGCTTGAACACATGGGAACAGGTGTATTTGACCTTCAGGCTGAAGAGTCTCGCCTTGGTGTGATGCGCTGTTGGCGTCTGTCGAAGTTGACGTATGTGTTTTCTTTCTACGAAGATCTGGGGATCCGCCGGCATGTCTTCAGTGACAAAAAATTCACCAGGCACACGAAGTGCAGTGCCAAATAGCATTTCGGCTGGTGATGCTCTCAGATCTTCCTTGTAAGCAGAGCGAAGTCCGAGCAGAGCTGTTGGTATTAGCATATCAGGGCTGCTTTGACAGTTCGGTGCCATCGCTCGACTAGACCATTTGATTATTGGTGGTACGGCGTCGTTCTGATTCGCTGAGTACCAACCATTCGTGCGAGGGCTGTGAATAAGGTTGACTCAAATTGTGTACCTTGGTCCGTCGTGATCGAGAGTGGTGTTCCGAACTGGCATATACACTGCGTGTAGAAAGTTGTGGCGACAGTGTCTCCTATCATATCCTCCAGGGGAAAGGCAAGCGGCCACCTGCTGAAGCGATTATGATGGTTAAGCAGTATCGTAGGTTATTAACTTTTGGTAGCTCAATGAGGTCAAGATGGATGTCATCAAATCGGTTATCTGGAATATCGATGAGTTGTGGCAAGAGACGGTTGTGCCGGTGAACTTTTGATCGTTGGCATGGGATGCATTGTCGTGACCACTCGAGAGCATCTTTCTTCAGGCCAGGCCATATGAATTTTTGCTTGAGTAGCTGATAAGTGACTCGTCCACTGGGGTGAGTAAGTCCATGTATGACGTTGAACGCGTGTCTCCGTAAATTCGTTGGGATGCAGGGTCGTATCCAACCGGCTGATGTATCACAGAGGATGGATTGTTCTTTGATGCAGTCGTTGTAGCTTCAGTAAACTCGCTCGTTAGATGCCTGGTAGTTCATCGTCCTCTTGTGCTAGGCGAATGGTCTGCACATCGAGAGCTGTCGGCATGGAGATGGTATTGATACGCGACAGTGCATCAACCACTACATTGTCATTTCCGCTGGTATAGATGGTTTCGATGGAGAATTGGGCAATGTAGTCCAGTTGTCTGAGTTGGCGAGGTGACGCTTTATTTGCTCTTTGCGAAAAGGCGTAAACTAGCGGATGGTGGTCGGTTTTGATGATGAATGGTCGTCCTTCCAAAATGTGTCTGAAGAATTTGATCGCTGCAAAGATTTCCAGTAGTTCACAATCGTATGTGCTGTAATGTGTTTCTGTTGGACTGAATTTCCATGAGAAAAATCCAAGTGGCTTCCACTCATTCTCCTCGTGTTGCTCGAGTGCCGCATCAATGGCAAAATCAGATGCATCTGTGGTAAGGCACAGTGAAGCTATTTGCGAGTGAAACGTCGCTTGTCAGTAGTGACTATGCTGTTCTTGCGTACTTCAAAAGCGTCTTCAGAAGCAGATGTCCAGGAAATCTTGCGTTTATCCCTCTTTTTTGAGCCCTTCAGGAAGTCGGTAAGCGGAGCTTGATGTTTAGCTGCATTTGGTATTGATCGTCGGTAGTAGTTCAACATGCCCAAAAAGCGTCGCAAGTCCATGATCGTCTGCAGTTTGGGGTAAGAGGTGATTGCAGCGATTCGATCCACTGGAGGCTTGTACCCATGTTTGTTAATGGTATAGCCTAAGTATACTGATAATTTTTCCAATACTTACCTCGTCGACAAATTGCAAAACGTTACTACATGATGGGATAATAGTGATTAATTTATCCTCAAGTTGGCCAACAATTATTCACACAAACCTCCTGAGCGGATTACCTCATGCATTTTTGATTTTAAATAATTCTAGACTGCCTTAAGAAGTTAACACGAATCAGTAACTGCATTATCATACATATGGGGCATTCTGCGTCGACAGCCACTTTTTTCATGAGGGTCTCAAAAAAATCTGATTTTTATTTACAGTCATAGGTACTTGATAAAAAAAACATTACCTGAATTTTTTTAGATTTTTTTTCACGCGCCGTTAATGATATACTTACATCGATTTGAAAAATAAATTTTAACTTTTTAAAGAGTTTTAAGTGTATTATTAATGGCATAAACAACAACTTTGTATACATGAAAACTTTTGCTTTTTTCTTAGTTTTTCAAAAAAAAAATATATCAACATTTTTAAGTGACATTAAAAGGCATTTTTTTACAAAAAAGTGAAAAAAACCCAGAAAATATTTATTTCGCCAATGCGACAGTCGATTTTTCTTTAAAAAAAATTCAGTATATTTGAAATCAATAAAAACTGCGTAGAAAAAAATTTGGTAGTAGGAGGGCCATTTCTTCATGAAGAAAAAAATTCTTTTTCAGTTTTCTTAAAATTTTTTTTTTAATCAGAAAATGTTTTAAAGAACAAAGGATAAAGAACATTTTCTGATTAAAACAAAATTTTTAAGAGAAAAAACTGAAAGAATTTTTTTTCTTCATGAAGAAATGGCCCTCCCACTACCACATTTTTTTCTACACAGTTTGTATTGATTTCAAATATACTGAATTTTGTTAAGAAAAATCGACTGTCGCATTGGCAAAATAAATATTTTCAGGTGTTTTTTTTCACTTTTTTGTAAGAAAATGCCTTTTAATGTCACTTGAAAATTTTTATATTTTTTTTGAAAAATTGAGAGAAAAACAAAAATGTTCATGTATACAGTTATTTATGCCATTATTAGTATACTTGAAACTAAAGTTAAAATTTATTTTTCAAATCGATGTATACCATTAACGGCGCGTGAAAAAAATAAAAAAATTCCGCTAATGTTTTTTCATCAAGTATGACTATGTAAATAAAAATCAGATTTTTTTGAGACCCTCATGAAAAAAAGTGGCTGTCTTGACACAGAATGCCCCATATATGGGTCATTCTTTTACAAACAGCACACCAATTTGAACTTGACATTTTAGAATTGTCTGAAAATTTGTTTACAACTTATTTATATGAAATTAGTTGATACGTATTGCATGATTTTACCGAGAAAAATTTTTTTTAGAAAATATCCGCATATGAATTTTCGATGCTCGCTGGATTTTCTCCAAACCTCTTATACTTAAAATTCATTATCTCCAGTTGTACTTATCGGATTAATGTCGATCTTTTTTTATTTTATTCTTTGTTATGTTAGCTTTTAAACTGTATGTTTACAAACTGTCTGATTGTTGGTAAATGAAAAACAAATAACAATTTAATTGTTTAAACAGTTTTTACATGCTCGCCCCCACAATAAATTGATTCAGGAAAAAAGCCATTTTGTTTGCTATTCTCTCATCTGAAAACCCCATTTTACGAAAAAGTGGGGTCATTAGGTCGGAAGATATGAAATATTTTCGAGCGCAGGTCATGCAGCGAGCTCCGCGTGTATTACAGATCTTACGCAGTCCGTCCAGCTCTTGCACCTATTTTTCGCTTGTAAATGTTTATTATATTACATTACAGTTTCAAAATGTGTTGATTATATTCATGAGTAACAATCAATGTACATAATCCAAAAAAGGACAAATAAAAAGTGATTCTGGTTTCTAAAGTAAATGTTAAAATGCCAACATATAAAAAAACTTCAAAACTGAAGCAGTTTATATTTCGAAACATAAGGAAAACTTATCTAATATCAATAAGGAGTAGACAAATTCAAGTAATAAAATAAATTAAAAGTCTATAAGGAATAAATGTAAGTACATTTATTCATAAACTTACAATCCATTATTAGATGTAATTTCCATCGACGTATTATACACAGTATATATTTTATTCCATGACTTTAACTTCTATTGAGTCATTTTCTTCTTGCAATGAAAAGTGCTTGACTTGCACTTTCTTTTTCGCGATTGGTATAATGCAATGAAATGTCAACTTCCCTTTCCTTAAGGTTATAGCGTTTTTAAATCTTGCCTCTAATTTTTTTCTTCCTCTTCATATTATTTATTTGTTACAAATTGTGATGAAATATTAGGAAGAGACTCATTCGCCCATTGAAATAATTTTTTCGGCGTTTAGATTGGATTGGATGTTCTTTGAAGGCTAGTTCTTGCAGCCAACCTTTTTAAAGTCCCACCCAACCCATCGCACGCACCCTGGAACGTTGGAAAAAAGTGTCATTCTGCAGTTAGACCAAAATCTGTTTTATTATGCGTAAGATTGACATTTTTTTCTTTTTATACTGCGCACCTGACCCTTCATAAAAATATATGATTTTTGAAATTTTGCTTAATTCTTTTTTAATGAAATCCACTAAATGTTTTTGAACAGATGAACTGCTATAATATCGTGGTGCAAACATTGTGATATGATCACAAAACTTTTTAATTGGATATTGCCGTCATCATGTCTGTAGTAAATTGCAAATGTGTGCACTGTAGCCTGATCATTATTCCAGTGAAAGCCTTGTGCAGCATTTTGAACAACAAAAGCATAATTTTCAGAGAAATCACAGATTGCAATGCACTCATTCTCTAATAGTTCCTTTTTTATTTTTCATAAATTGATTTTGTTTTTTCACAAGAAATGAATGAAGAAGTAATTTTTCCAAACCGGTCTTTAATTTTTGTAAGTATTCATCAACTGCGGATATCATAACTTGCAGGGTAGTTCTGTCAACGTTTGTCCACTGTCTGTAAGTAATTTCGTCAATGAAATTTTGGTCAAATTATTTTCCAGTTTGTCGATTAAATGTTCTGCACCAGAGGACTCAGAGCACTTACCAAAATAACAATAATTATCTGGTGGTTCAACGCAAATCACACATTTTAAGAAGTTATTATAACTTTCTAACGGGTTGGGGGTATGGGTTGTAAGGTTTTTTATATCAGACCCTTCAATCAACAATTTAACGTTAATTTAAGATACGGGACTGCAATCGCGTTAGCAGTATACGCTTGTCGAAACATTCACGATATTCACTGACTTTAGAGAGAAACACTACGGTATTAATTATTGCATACGTATGCTATGTTTTCGAACAACGGAATACATTGTACAACATTGTACTACAAGAGAATACACATGTGTATTCTCGATTGCAAGCTCTACACGTTTCGACTTGTTGCACGCGGCACTCTTCGACTCGTCGCGCGCTCCATGACCTGCGCTCGAAAATATTTCATATCTTCCGACCTAATGAAGACCCCACTTTTTCGTAGAATGGGTTTTTCAGATGAAAGAATGGCAAACAAAATGGCTTTTTTCCCGAATCAATTTATTGTGGGGACGAGCATGTAAAAATTGTTTAAACAATTAAATTGTTATTTTTTTTCATTTACCAACAATCAGACATTTTGTAAACATACAGTTTGAAAGCTAACATAACAAAGTCTAAAATAAAAAAAGATCGATATTGATCCGATAAGTACAAATGGAGATAATGAATTTCAAGTATAAGAAGTTTGGAAAAAATCCACCGAAGCATCAACAATTCATACGCGGATATTTTCCCAAAAAATGTGTTTCAGCAAAATCCCGAAACTCGTGTCGTCTAAAATGGTGAAAAGTTGGAGGAAAAAAAATTTGATCGCTTTTTAAAAAGTCAAGTTCATTTTCTGCTGAAATCCGTACGGTTTGTAAAAGAATGACCCATATATCACCAGTCCAACAAGATATAATTGATTGTACTAAAAATTTACGGTAGGTAACTGATTTAGTCTGAATATAAGACGTACCGTTTAAGAATAACAATTTCTTCTATCATGAGCCCCCCAAATACCATTTTCGTCACTCAGTGCGTAAAACTCGGTTTCGCGGGCGTCCTCAACCCCGTCAACCTCGTATTTCACACTTAGTTACAAAAAATAGAATTCGTTATAAGGGCGTTTCGCGTCGTTTTAATTCGTGTGATTGCCGCACTCGCTTCGCTCGTGCGGAAAACTTCACACTCGTTAAAAACGGCGCTTCACGCCCTTATAACGAAAATATCTATTTAAACATTAGTGACCTGCTTTGGTATAGTCATTTGTCATTTCGATCGTGGTTACCTTTGCTACGTTTGATTATACCGCGTGATTTGTAAAGTGGGTGATAGCGTAGACGTGTGAAGGATTAATTGAAGAGAGAAAGAGTTATCGCTCGTACTCTCGCATCTCCTATCTCGCCCATCCTGAAAAGTACTTGGTAGGAATTGGGCACTATATCCGGATATCAATAAGAACGAAACACAATGTGCAGTTTTTGTTGGCATTTTTGTTGAGACAATTTTTAGTGGGTTACTGGGTGGGTTAGTGGGTTACCTTTTGTAAGAGGTTCCGCACACATGGTCCTTGGCGTATTTTTTTAGATTTTCGATCTAGTTTTGGGGGGATATCACTAGTTTTTGAAAATCGTTTACGACTTATAGATTGATTTTTCCATTTTTTGTCTTCTGATAATTTAATACATCCTGCGTTTTGAAATGTCACCCCTTTTGCCATATTTATCATTATTTCCCAGATATTTGCAGCGATTCATTGTTTAAATAAATTACTGATTCGTATTCTTATGTAATGCCGTCTCGGTCAACATTCAACCCTTTATACATAGTCTCAAAATCTTCTCCGTTTCATCATATTTCTTGCAGTTTTCAAGATATTTATATAAGTTTATTGTCCGAATAAATTTTCGACTCGCATTGTTTAGTAATACCATCACAACTTATCCTACGTAAGGTAGACCGAGGCGAATTGGATCACAGGAAGAATCGGATTATAAAAAAAACTTTTTCGATCGTTCGTATTACTTCATTCCTCTCCAATAAAGTAATGCGAACAATTGAAATGCTCATTTTCACCACGATTTAAGAAGTATGACTATGATCCGATTCGCCTCGGTCTACCCTATTGTCTTAAAGTTTCTTCCGTTTCATTGTATCTCACTGTTTCCAAGGTATTTTCAATTCTTTATTATTTCAACAAATCCTCAATTCACATTATTCGTTAATATTATTAGGACTAAAAGTTCGACTCTTTCGTAATTTCAAAATTTTCTCCGTTTCGTCATATCTCTACGTTTCCGAAATATTTGCAAACGTTAATTCTCTAAACAGTTTATTAAATAAATTATCGACTCGTTGTATGTAACAATAGCATCACGACTGGGTATTCGAGACCCTTTAATAAATCCCTTTTTCTCCGTTTTGCCGTATCTTTCACCGTTTTCGAGATGTTTGCATACATTCATTGTTTAAAGAAATTATCGATTCACTCTCTGCTCCGTAATACCATCACGGCTGAAAGTTCGATCCAGACACTTTAATTAATTTAGGGAGGTAATTTGTATCACTGATACTGCTCGACATTAATATAGTGTGGACATTATCGAACATAAATTTTACATCGATGTGTTACATCTGATTCTCTATTGAAAGCACTACCCGAGTCGTCAAATTGAACCTGAGTAGACCCTAAACCTCCTACCTCAGTAGGAGGTAAAGGATGAAACCAGGTCTTAAATTACATTGAAAACTAAGCCCTGCTTAGCACCTACAACGTCGAGTTATTTCCCGAATCCGAGGTTTAAGGAGGAAATAAGGGGGTGCAATTTTCAGTGAAATACACCTTACTCGAGTCGAAATTTAAATTATAATTTGAACCTCTGGATCCTCACTGAGGGATTGCAAAAAAGGGAACGCACGCAGTGCCTTTATATTGCTTTATATTGCATCATATATGAAAAAAAAAAACCGACACCACTAGGATATACCCTACCGGGACTCGAACCTGCGATCTTTAAGGACGAGCTGCTTCGAAACTGGGAATGCTTTCGCACTCTACCAATTATGAGGGCTGGTGGCGGATTTAGCAAATTTTGGCGCTAGTGAGAACAGCACCGTTTCTGTCGTATTTACCGACCGAGTTGTAACTTTTGAGTGAAAAATTAAAAACATAATCTTTCCTGAACACAATTATCTTGGGTACTTGTCGATTTTTTGGAGTAAATCTCAAAACAACATGGTTTTTCAGTGTGTAGTTCCAAATTGTAAAAATAAATCTGTATTTTCGCGGTTAAAATGCGGTGTCTATTTCACAGCTGCCATCTACGTCCAGCTTTGGCCAGCCCACCTAATTGAGCCACCGACTCTTCGAGTGGTGTTGGTCGACTCCAGTCATATATAGAAACCGAACATGACAGTGACTGCTCTCGAAGGTTCTTCTCATTAAATTTTATAAAATAATTTGATACTTTTTCTTTTTCAAAACAATAGCGATTATGATAATTAATCATTCATTATTTATGGAATAATTCGGTACAATTTGCACTGTTTGAAATATCATTATTATATTAATTTTGTTATTTTTTAATTTAAAAATCTTATGAAGACACAGTGCATTTACAATAAATTTACAAAGTGTTTGCACGTTCGTTTCCGTACGTTGTGTAAAAAAAATTTAACAATTTCGTAATGAAAAAAAAAACACTAATAAAGTTCAAGCGAAAAAATTATCATTCACTACATCGTAGAGGAGTTATAGGCTTAATATATAGGTGGTATTTGCAAAAGGTAAAAGATGATTGCGGAAATTTAGGCGGAAAAGGATGGTAGCAGGAGGTAGTAGGACCTCTAGGCGGAAATCAGGAGGAAAAATAGAATGTAGGGTTTTCAGGAGGAACTTAGGATTATTTTAGGTGTTCTAGGGGGTAAGCAGGTCCAAATAGACGACTCGGGTAATTACCTCATTTTATTATTTGTTTTTCGATCGAGTAGGATGATTATTGTCGATTAATCACGTAGAATTAACAATACTGTGATATAGGTAGTGTTGAAATCTGCTGTTGTCTAACACTGCAAACATTCTCCATTACAGTTTCTAATGCTTAGTTACTTGAAGAAAGCTTTATGCTCAGTTCAATTTCAAATGCTTATTATATTTCACACGATATACAGAATATTACAGTCAAGAGGTACAAGGAGTACTTTAATTTGGTTCATAAAGCACTTACTCGAGTTCTTCATCTCAACCGAACAAAACTAAAGCATTACCATTAGTCGGCAGAATAATTATTATAACAAGATGAAACCACACCCCGTATAAACTTCCTGTTAGTAATATCTGATATACATATATCCTTCCTGGCAGCAACAGCAGAGCTTTACTCACATTCTTTTAAGTTTTGATAGTAACGCTGGAAAATATAAATAAGCTGTTAATGCTTACTTATAAATGCAAACTCCGTAAATACATAAATAAGTATTCGATTAAAAAATGCAGTTATGCGATTGATTAGCGAGGATGTAGAGTTCGTGGATCCAAATAGAAATCAATTAAAATTTTTTAGAGACGCATCGATATTACTGTTATTCACCCTTCGTCGGAATGTAGTTTTTGGAACATCAAAAACTTTGGATACTTCTAGCTCACCGAGTTATCTTTTCTTTATATCAATCAGCCATATTAGCTTGCAATAATTTTATTATAAAAATTTATACATATACTTATACGGGGTGTCCCAAACATTGTGAACAGTAGCATATACGAGTACATGGTGTTCACGCCCAGTTCTGAGACTGGTGAAGCTTAATTTAAATGTGCCGCATACGCGGACCAATAGTGACTCTGCCGTCAGTACGGCCATCTATTGATCGGTAATCGAACTGCATATATCTCGAGATGCCGAAATTATCGACGTCTAATCGAGCATTGCAACCTGTTAATAAATTTCAACATAACCAACAATCGTAACCTTTGCCTGCTCAGTAACTTAGTGGTTGGATTTCCTAAAGGTAAGAACACCTATTTCCACGTTACTCTGGAGGTAAGTGCTGTGAATGTGTACCTTTTCAGGGTGTCGTGGAAATGGATTTTCTTACCCCTTTTAGGAGTATGTAAAATTAATTCATCTTCCCCCTTGAAATCACTCATTAACTTCGCGGCAGATATGTAGGTATTTGGGGAATATAAACAATAACCGAGTTACTGAGCAAGTACAGGTTATGATTTTTGATTATGTTGACAGATTGCACTGCTGGATTAGACGTTGATACATTCGGTGTCTCGAGATCTATGCAGTTCGGTTTCCAATTAAGTAGATGGCCGTAGTGACAGCAGAGGAGGCTAACCGAATCATTGGTCCGCGTATGGAGCACATTTGAAATAAGTCCACCCAGTCATGAAGCCTGGGCTTGTGAACGCCCTGTATGTATCTCCCAAACGAATGTGATTTTGGAAAAATGTCTGTAACAAAAATTGTACCGTTTAAATTAACGCACAAAATATATTATACTTAATAATTTTTTAATATCCCCTTCCAGTTTGAAGAACTGGGGCATACATATTTCAATCTTGACTTGTAATTGTTATTTTTTATAATGCAAAATTAATGTAGTTATTAATACAAATACAATAAGCTATCGAAAATTCGATTTGCATATTTGGAAGTTCCAGATTTTAAGGCTTGAATTTCTACCTGTTTGCGCTTGTTGCATGCGGCCCGACGTACAAATAAAGAGTAGGGGAACCTGTTGTACCTAGAACCCAATTTTACTATTTCCGTAAAAAACATAGACCGTTTCAACAAATTTTGCAGGATATTACCAAGTTAACTACATCACATCTAAAACATTGTAAAAATGGTTTACCACATGCTTAAATTTTTTTTTTAGATAAATAGACATTTTAGAAAACATGAATTTAGAGCCAAGGTACAACAGGGGGTATGTACCTTGAACATATACAGGGTGACATCTTGAAAACTTGCCACCCCAATATCTCAGAAAGTTACAGAGATTTTCTAAAAAAACAAAAATACGGTTTCGGCCGTGGAGAGGGGGAACCAAAATGACATAATCGGAGACGCACCCACTCCAACCCCCTTAGGGGTAGCCCCCCCGACTTTGTAATCTTAAATAGCAACCCCCCATTTGTAATACAGCGTTGGAAAGCTCTTTAAAAATGCTTTACAGCAACATCCAATTTTGGTACCTTTCGATGAGTAGTTTTAGCGCAAATCGAGAAAGAAACTGCCAGAAGTAAGTTTTGTCAATTTATTTATTAAAGGTCAATTATGTTACAATAAATTTTCGAAGTGATTTCCATTATCTGATCTTACTCCCTGCGATTTCTTGTTATGGGGACATCTGAAATCTGTTGTTTTTCAAACTCAACCAGCAAGCATTAACCAACTGAAACAGAGAATTATGCAAGAATGTCGCAAAATTTCAAGAACAACATTGGAAAAAGTTCGAAAAATCAGTGGAAATCATTTCGAAAATTTATTGTAACGTAACTGACCTTTAATAAATAAATTGACAACTTACATCTAGCAGTTTCTTTCTTGATTTGCGCAAAAACTACTCATCGAAAGATACCAAAATTTGGTGATGTTGTAAAGCATTTTTAAAGAGCTTTCCAACGTTGTATCACACATGGGGGGTTACTATTTAAGATTACAAAGTTGGGGAGGCTACCCCTAAGGGGGTTGAAGGGGGCGCGTCTCCGATTATGTCATTTTGGTTCCAACTCTCCACTGCCGAAACCGTATTTTTTTTTAGAAAATCTCGGTAACTTTCTGAGATATTGGGGTGGCAAGTTTTCAAAATGTCACCCTGTATACGTTGTACCTTGGATGCAACTATCAATATTTCGGAATCCCCTTTTCAGATTAATAAAACAGTCAATTTATTTGTGACTACTTAATACTGGATGTTTCAATAAAGTGGGTTAACAAAAATGAACTTAATAAACTGCAATTTTTTAATTTAAAAAACAGACTAGTGACAAGGTGAGGTATAAAAATAAAAATAATAGCCTTAAATATTTGGGGGGTTCAGGAGTGAAGTGGATGAAGTCCTGAAAACGAGTTACAAGGAAAATAAAGGTTAAACATTTTTCTTGTTTATTAATTCAAACAAAAACATTTGGGCAAGACAAGTATACTAAATACTTCACAAAGCTTTATATTATACAGATGTTTTTGTTTGAATTAATAAACAAGAAAAATGTTTAACCTTTATTTTCTTCGTAACTCGTTTTCAGGACTTGATCCATTTCACTCCTGAACCCCCCATATAAGATCATTTGATTATCCAAAATAAGTTGAACAGCACTTACAATTAGTTTTTCCTTGTCAGGGGCATTTCTTTTTACACCCTCTTTACTACGCGGCATTTTTTATAAAGTCTTACCTATAAAAAACAAATATAATATTTTGATGTACCTTAAACCTGTCCAAGGTACAACAACAAGCAATCAAATGAAAATCAATGGCTGTATTTTTTTGGGTTAGAAATCGGGGGTCTCTAATATATAGATTGTAAGCCTAAATAACTTACACTTCTATAAAAAAATAATTCTAGGTAACAACATATATATAACAGAAGTTACAGAGACAAAATAATACATTCAAAGAAACTTACTTTTCGATACAAAATAAATCTACAGAACACCACAACTTCAGAGATTCTACCATTCGTTTGTAATGGAGTAAAATCACACTCTTGACGAGAGATCAATGAACTACTATAGCCAGTTCTAAGGTACTGCACCGAGAAATTTGAAATTTAATCATGAGTTCTAGGTACAACGATGTCCAAGGTACAACAGGTTCCCCTACCTAACTCAAGCGTTTCATTTCCCGCAAACACTCTCATCTGACCCAACCATCGTGGACAGTACCATACATACGTGTATATCTCCAAAACGAGCGTGATTTCAGAAAAACTTCTTTGACAAACATTGTGCCGTTTGACTTGGCGTACAAAATGTACCTAATAATTTCTTAATATCCACTTCCGATGTCAAGAATCGTAGTACATCTTTCAGTTTTGACTCATAACAGTTATTTATTATAATACAAAAGTAATGCAATTATCAACGCGAATACAAGCTATCGAAAATTCGATTTGCATGACCGGAAGTTCGAGATATTCAGGGTTTAATTTCCGCCCGTTTACACCTGTTGCATGCAATCCGACGTACAAATGAGGAGTAACTGAAGCGTTTCATGTTCTGAAAACATTCTTGTCTGGAGCGTCAAATATTTCACATTAAAAATCAATTCTGTGTATGTACACGGTAATGCCTAGTTCCACGAGAACCATTTTTATTCAACATTTCTAATCGTATGACTGGTTTCAAAAAGTTAAAATTTTTGGAATTACATTCTCTAGAATCTAAGCGCGGATTTGTTGACCCCATCGTCCTCCGCCCTGAAATCTCCATCTTTCTTGACCTGCGCACTTTAGTTTTCGATGTCCAGACCTTCTGCTTCATCTTTTTCGGTGTCCAGGTCTTCCGCTCTATAATTTTCGATGTCCAGGTTTTCCGCCCCATCGTTTCCGAAATCCAGGTCTTCCACCCAACAGTTTTCAGTATCCAGGTCTTGCTCTCTACATTTCTCGATATCCAAGTCTTCCACTCCATAGTTTTAGGTGTCTAGGTCTTGCGCTCCATAATTCACGATTTCCAGATCTTCTCCTTCATAGTCTTTGGTGTTCAGGTATTCCGCTCCATATTTTTCGATGTTCAGGTCTTCCGCTCCATAGTTTTTGGAGTCCAAGTCTTCCGCTCCGTAGTTTCCGGTGTCCAGGTCTTCCACCCTATAGCAGATCTCTGGCCATCGAAAACTACGAAATGGAAGATCTGAGCACCGAAAGTTGTGAAGCGGAATACCTGTATACCGAAGTCTATGGAGCGGAAAATTTGGATACTGGTAACTATGGAGTGAAAGGCTTGAATATCGAAAACTACGGAGCAGAAGACCGGGGTACCGAAAACTGTGGAGCGGAAGACCTGAACATTAAAAACTATGGAACAAAAGACCTAGACACCGAAATTACTATGGAGCAAACGACCAGGACATTGAAAACTATGGAGCGAGAAATCTGGACACCGGAAACTATGGGGCAGAAGACCTATAAAGCGGAAGATCTAGATACCGGAAACTATTATACTATCAGGCGGAAAACCTGAACATTCAAAACTATGGAGCAAAAGACCTCGACATCGAAAACTAAGGAATGGAAGGCCTGGACACCGGAAGTTGGGGTATACAAATGGTTTTCGTGAAAGTACTGATCACCCTATACATACATAACATTAGATTTTGATTTGAAACTTTTGACACGCCTCGGATGAGAATGTTTTGGGAAAATGCAAAACAATGCAACCAACGCAAATGCATGCAACGCTTCATCTATTCCTCATTTGTACGTCGGATTACATGCAACAGGCGCAAACGAGCGAAAATTCAACCCTGGAAATTTCGGATTTTTGGATATGTAAATCGAATTTTTGATGCCTTGTTATATTCGTATTGATAACTACATTACTTTCGTAGTATAATAAATAACAGTTACAAGTCAAAACTGAAAAATGAACACCGGTTCTTCAAACCAGAAGTGGATGTTAAACAATTCTTAGGTATGTTTTGTGCGCTAAGTCAAATGGTACAACTTTTGTTTAAGGAGATTTACAGAAATCATGCTAATTTCAGAGATATATGCTACTGTCCACTCTGGTTAAGACACCTTGTATAAGGAATTGCACACTTACTTCAGCCAATCGAAAAATGAATATATTCCAGAACATCCCGAGTCGAAATGTTGCCCCTATTTTGATGGCCAGAGCCTCCTCATTGAGTAGAAGCTAAGGCATCCAAAGTAGGTTCTCGCTCTGTTATTTTGCTTCTACTTTGAAGTTAAAAATCGGAGAAATTTCCGCATTTTCCACTTTTAGCTTCAAAGTAGAGGCAAAATTTGAACCTCGTTTGAATGCCATAACCCCTACCAGCCAATCTCTGCTTATTATTGTTATTATTATAATATTATTTTGGGAATAAAAACTGGGTTAATTGATGTATTGATTTTTATCAATTAATTAATAATAATATTTAATTTATTTATAATAATATTAATCAATTAATAGCAACTGTCAAAATATTTATGTGGCAACTGGAGATATTCATAGTTGTTACAATAGTGAGAAATTCTTAGTAGCCTGTAAACTATTTGTATATCTTTTTCATCGTGAGCGGTCACCCATCCAACTATAGATGTATACTGTCCAGTATTCGCTACGTGCGTTTGGGGTGGCGACATCTATCGGGCGCAAGTCGGTAAATAAGGTGGAACAAATGTCCTTTCTGTACGCGTGTCCATAAAATAAGGTCTCCAATTTCTTTTTTCACATAGAAAACACGTTTATTGGCAATGAATATTACATTGGTGGAAAGGCTGGAATTTCAGCTATTTTCCGACTAATCACCGTTGCGATCGATACATTTTTGCATGCGCTGTGACATTTTTCGTATACCCTTATCATAGAACTCTCCCGCCACGTTGGGCGCTACTTACCTAACTGTGTTTATTTATTTTCCTGTGAAAGAAGGTTGCTGTTGTATTAGCGTTCAGAGGAATGAAAAGTTTTTGGAAAAAGTAATTCCAATGTGCGGAGATTTTTATTTTCAGCATTACTTACCTAAACTACTGAAAAAAACAGAAAATAGTAACTAAATTCAAATAGTAAATACAAAGAAGAGTGAACAACCAAAGCGATGTTAAGAAATATAATGTTTATTATATTGAAGTTGGTACGCTTAAGTGTCTATGTAATTTAAAAGTCTATGATCATGTTTAATGACCAAAGTAATTGCAAGACATGTACAATTGTTCACGTGCTCAAACTCTCCGATGGAAAGGAAAACTGGTTAGTGAGAAAGTGTATTTGTAAGCTGTAGCAAATCGGTAGGTTAAACAGAATTCTTATCGATGGACAACGCGTTGAAGCGGTTCATGACGTCTGTTTATAACCTCAATCTAAAGTTGGAAAACTGGTTAGTGAGAAAGAGCACGCTTCGTACCAATAACTTGTGACGTCACGTAGTGAGATGTTGCTACGTTTTTGCATATGGCGGACGAGTATATGAAAATTTTTGAATTTTTCGACAGTTTTTCCTTTATATTAAAAAAACTGTAGAGTGAAAATTCTTTATAATTTAGTAAAAACAAGTTCGTATGGCGTTGAAACTGATTTCAGAATTTTCAGAATTTTTTTCGGTTGAAAATCGCAAGTTCTGTGCATTTGAAATATGCTTCCCATAAGACTCAATGCTAATCTCGTAAGTTTTAAAAATTAATTACGAGAAAACTAGAGTGAAATTGTTTGATTTTTTTTCTCTTATTAAAATGAGTTCACAAGTATTTTAAAAAATGTCCAACTACGGTTTCTGAGAAGTCATTTCTCTGACGATCCTCCTTAATTCAAGAAATAAAAAGTTTCAGATTTTCACTCTGTTAGCTGCACCAACTACAGTACTTTACTTACAAAAAATGGAAAATATTAAATTATTTGTTAGTTATATTTATAAATAAATATGCAAATTATTATTTCTATTTTTTATTATCGTCGTTTTTGTCGGCTGTTATGGGTGGCTGCAAATTTACCAACACACAGCAGACATGTGAACGATGTCGTCAATGCAACTAAACAAATTTTCTGGTATGTTGTTTAAAATTTGATATGCCCTCAACCGTTGCATAATTCTTTCAATATGAATACGAACCCTTGCTATGCTGTAAGTATGTTCAGTATCTTTTTGCGTAAATTCTCCTGCTTTTTGTAAAGACGGTGGCATTACAAGAGTACAACGTTCTTGTCTTTTTCATCAAGAGTACGAGTGATTTGTGGAAATCTTTTACTAGCTAAGACTATGTCTCCATCTTCTAATAAATCTATTAACCCCGATTCAATAGTGATTTGTGAATCACTCTCTGCCACCAGCAACTTTTGATTTAAAGCTAATAAAGCCTCCTGGTGTCACACCTACCAGAAGTTTTGCTCTGAAACCCTTTTTGAAGAATAGAAGAAAATTCCACCTTAGTTTCAGTCGCTGCTGTCATCCCCTCCACCCAAACGCACGGAGCGAATACTGTCCGCACTTTTTGCTGCTTAACCTTCCTAAGTCACTCATTTCGACTATACACAGAGGTTATGTTTGGGTAAAAAATGACCCACATATATAATAACACGTTCGTTACTATTTATTGCTCCATTTTTTAATACACTTTGGAATTGATTACTTACTTCTAAATACTGGATACGTATTTAAATGAAAAAATATTGCTTTTCGAATATTAACGTACGTAAAATTATTTTTTTTAGAACGCTTACATCTAACTAGTGATGATTTTGTCCTGTAATGTGCTACAGAAAAACCATTATGAGCACCTCAAGCACATATCGTCGGCTAAATGTGTTATCCTGCTAACTCCATATTTTACGATTTTAAGATGTTTTGATACTCGGCAACTTCATGGTTAGACTAGACTAAATAATTTACATACATTTTATTTTAAAAAAAGTTAGACAAATACTGACAACTATTGTGTCATATAAGAACTCCGTGTAAAATCCGTTGTCATATAAGAACTTTTGCATTGATCAAGGCAGTTTTGTTCTCGCTCCTGAAAATCTGACTTCATGTGAGTTAGCAGGTTAACATATTTAGCCGACGATATGCGTTTGCACTAGATGACCCTTACAAATAAATTTTTGGCAACGGTGACATTTGTAAAAAGATTTGTTGTCAGTTTTCTCGCATACGTAGCAACGACCTCTTTTCTTCGCGCCTATAGACTGAGGTGTAGAAGAAGAAGGTACCACTTCAGATTTAATTTTCAAGTTTAAAAGTTTTGACAAACTAAAAATGCACCCTGCTACGTGAACGTTCGTTGAATAACTGATAGAATAATCGAAGAAAGAAGGAGGCGTCAAAGTCAAGTGCGAACAAGTTCGGATCTGTGAGCTGCTGTGGGCAGCAGCTCTACAACGAGCAACATTGTTGCTGCTATGTAACTCACGCGAGTACTTTATTTTGCTCGTCCTATATAATATATACATATTACATAGATATAATAGATACATATTATGTATAATAATAAGCATGTTATGATACGTTATTTAGTCTTGTCAGTCTAAACACGAAATATGCGAAAATCGCCGCACAAAAGCATTGGGTAATTTTTGACCCGAATAACCTCCGTGTAACTATTTTTATCGTAAGTACTCCTGATCGATTTAAAAAAAAATTAAGATCACCAGAATTTCTCTATAGACTATACAAATAAAGTCACTAACCCATAAGTATGTATCGTGTGCGGTCTTGGTGTTATTAACAAAATTAATATGCTACGGGTCAGAAATGACCCGAGCGACTTAGGAAGGTTAACTTCGTTGATCAGTCGGTGTCCTCGAGTCCTCATCTGCTGCGCGCTCTTGTGATATTATTACTATTGGTGTTCATATGAAGTTTGAGATGTACAAATGTATGTTGCTTTTCTAGTCAATAAGAAAGAGCTCGAATAAATAAGATTTTATAATTGTATTATTCTTTTCTCAACATTTTTCTAAATTTATGATTATATCTTTTGATAAATATTCTTGCATAGACGTAAATTGATATTAATAAATAGATAGATAGATCTTTATTCAGTCTTGTGGCCCTGAATGGAACTCGGTTGCTTACAAATTACTTATTTACATACTCCGTTCTGCTACTTCCGCACTATTATACTTCTTTCCCTGTCATTCTTACATTACAATCTCTCCTGCATGCTACTTCTTCGCATTCACTCCTCCTACACCCTCACTGCTTTCCTATGCTATTTTTCTTTATCTTCTCTCTCAGCTTTCTTTCCATTTTCCTTAACACGTTCCGTGCCGGACCGATTTTTGAACTTTCCGTTCAGGCCGCGTAGGGCGTATACGACCCACGCTTTTACGATTAAATAAACTCATTTTTGACGTATCCCTTATAATTTTTCAATAGTACAAAGCCATAATTAGCAAGAAAAGGTTATACATTTTAATATGCATTAGACAACAAAGCAATAAATTAAATTTCTTATTATTATTATTAATAACAATAAAAAATTGATTTTTTATTAACGCGGTAAGTATATATGATGTAAGGTACCTATATTTGACTCTACAATACATTCAAAAAAAAAATTCTTCGTTTTTCAATGATAATTCTAAGTGGCCTGAACGGAAAGTTCAGCGTGGGGCGTATACGCCCAACGCGGCACTGAACGTGTTAACCAGTATACTTGTTTCGAGTTTCCATCCTCCCCTAATAGCACCATCCCACTTAACTCTGTCACTTCCAGCTCTGTACATTCCCTCCTTAGGTGGTCTATCGTTCCCACTTTCTTTTTACAAATTGCACAATTTTTGCCCTCCTCTTCAAGCTAATACCTGTTTACAGTCTCCTGGTTCACGCACCTCGCCCTCGCTACTAGCTTTTGGCTACCCCCCCTGCCTGCCACCCTAAGGTAGGTCGGGAGCCCGTCAGCTACCAGTTCGTCGTAAGAACCATTGTATCTCGCCCTCCGTATCTTATTTCTTTGCGTTTGGCTCTGTACATTTTCGTCTCGACCCCATAGATTGCTACCCCCTTCTATTCTTTGCTCTCTGTTCCAATCCAGACCTTCCTGGCAGTAGCCACATCTGTTCAGGTACTCATTTCTAATTTTCCAGCCGTTCGTCTTAATTTTTCCCTCTCTTTTCTCCTTTATGCATTCTTTCAACACTATCTTCCCCTCCACCTCCTCTGTTCTTTTCTCGAAATCTACAGCTCTCTTGCCCATTCCGATCCTCAGCCGTTGTCTTTTCGTCTCTTCCAGTACGATATATCCTGGTGTGCAATGTTCCAAGCCGAGTGTCCATTTTAAAAACTTTAGGTGAATCCCCTCCAGCTCCGCCCGCTCTTCCTATCCCCATACCTCTACTCCATACGCAAGTATTAATCTGACCAGACACTGAAACAGCTTCACCCTTCCTACGAAATTGTCCCTGAACAGCCTCTCTCCTATTCCCCACGTCTGTCTGACTGCCAAATTTCCCTTCCTTGCCAACTCCCTTATCTGTCCTGTTGCTTTTCCGTTTCTCTTGAACACATACCCAAGATATTTGAACTCTTTTACTTCTTCTAGTTTCTTTCCTTTCCACTCCCAGTTTCTCTTCCGGTCTCTTCCTTCTCCCTTACGGAACACCATAATCTTCGACTTCTCCTCATTTAATGCCAGTCTTTTTTGTTTAAATATTTCTCGAGTCTTTTAATCATGCTTTTCAGTTCCTCCTCTCTGTCTGCCACCAACACCACATCATCCGCATACGCCAATGTCCAGAATGTTTCCCTCCCAACTACTATGCCTCCTGCTTGGCCCTTTTTCATTTCTCCCTCTAGATCTACTGTCAATACCGTGAAAAGTGTTGGGCTCAACAGGCCCCTGCCGCGCACCCTCTTCTGTAACGAATTCCCTCGATAACTTCCCTCCAATCCTTACCGCGTTCTTCGTTTGCGCATAAATCTCTTTAGTTCTTTCTGTCAATCCTCTTTCCATACCAAGTTTGTCCATCGTTTCCCATAATACACCTCTGTCCACCCCGTTGAAGGCCGCCCTTAAATCGACAAAAAATGCGAACAGCTTCCCGGACCTTTTTACTATTGTCCTTTCCACCGCATGTTGCAGTATATAAACATTGTCCATGGTGCTTCTTTTTTCACGAAATCCTGCCTGATTGTCTGGTAAAATCCCTTTCTTCTCCACTTCTTTCCTCAATCTCTCGTTCAGAGCCCCGGCATACACCTTATACGCCGTGTTTAATAGCGTTATACCCCTGTAGTTTTCCACTCTTTGGCGTCCCCCCTCTTGTAGATTGGGGTAATTATCCCTTCTCTCCATTTGCTAGGGAACCCCCCCCCCCCCCTCCATACTTTAGAATTTCCTGCATCCTTTCCTTTCCTCGACCTTCTAGGTTCTTCCAAGCTTCATTGGGTATCCCATCCTCCCCCGCCGCCTTCTTGTCCTTCAACTTCCTTACCTGTAATTCAATCTCCTCCGTAGCTAGCTCCGCCATCTCTTCCTTATCTTCTCTCTTTCTGGCGAATTCTTCCACCCCGCCGCGCACGTCAGCACCACCCAGCAGCCCCATAAATTGATTTCTCCACTAATCCAACCCGATACCTTCGTAAATCTCCGATCATATCTTTCGCCCCTTATTAATGTACTTCTATATTTTCTTACTCTCTCTTACTTTCTTGATTTTCTCTAGTTCCCCTTCTTGTTTTTCCTTTGCTTTTTTCCGAAACATTTCTCTTAGTTGCGCTCTACTAGAAGTATACCGTAAAGTGGGGTTATTCTGCTCCATAGGGGGATACTTTGCGCCACTTGCAAGAAAAGGTTATAAGTTTTATTGACAGAGACGCAGTAAATAATTGACGATCGCTCCGCTGTATTAGAAGTTGCATATATAGACATTGATTAGACCTTGAGTGGATGCGTTCCAGTCATTCTAAAGTGTTGTGGTTGCACAGTAAATATTATAGAGAAAAACTTGAGTATAAGTGCGTCGTAAAAATCTTGTCGAATCGTGTTCGCCTTCAGTCATAAAACAGGTAAATATGTATATATAGTGTCTTTGATATAGTATTTTGTAGTTACCATATGTAGTTTGTTTGAAACATAACCTGTAAACATGTGACAGAAAAGAATTCTTTAACGGGTAAAATCTTGTAAATATGGGGATACTTTGCTCCACCTGACTACTGGCGCAAAGTAGCCCCATACTTATTTGTAAAAACTTGCGTTGCATGGTTTTTCAGTTAATAGCGCAAAGTATCTCGTAACGTATGTCTGACAGCAAGCGCAACAAGACTTCGACAGTTTTTACCGACGGTGGTCGAAAATTGCATTGGATCTAATGCAAGATTCGACCACCGTCGGTAAAAACTGCCGAAGTCTTGTTGCGCATGCCGTCAGACATACGGTAGGTATAGTTATATTTTTTAAATTATTTTTTATTTTAGAAATGCCTAGACAATATAAAAGAAAGGCTGGCGCGAAAAGATACACTGATTACACTGAAGAATCACTTCAAGCATGTTTGGCTGAAATCAGAGCTGGTAATATTTCACATAGATATGCAGAGGCTAAATACAAAATTCCAAGAAGAACAATTTTTAATAAATTGGAAGGTTTACACACGAAAAAAATTGGCAGACAAGTAGAATTTAACATTGATGAAGAAAACCAATTTGAAATGTGTATAACCTCCATGGGGGAATTCGGTTTTCCTGTGAATGTTCGAGAATTACGACACATCATCAAAAATTACCTCGATCAAGCTGGAAGGCAAGTCAAAATCTTCCATAATAATCTTCCCGGATATGAATGGATTAAATAATTTCAAAAGCGACATCCTGGGCTTTCTGAAAGGTTTGCAGAAAATGTCAAAAGAAATAGGGCTGCAGTAGATGAAACTGCTCTAAGGGCCTTCATCGAAAATTTAAGTGAAGAAACAAGGGACGTTCCAGCAAAAAATATATGGAATTTTGACGAGACGAATCTTGTGGATGATCCCGGAAAAAAAAGGTTTTAGTTAAAAAGGGCTCCAAGTACCCAGAAACCATTAGAAATACGTCAAAAACTTCTGTTTCGGTTATGTTTGCTGGAAACGCTGATGGAGAGCTCCTTCCGCCCTATGTGGTTTATCGTGCCCAACATATGTGGACAACATGGACGCAAAATGGTCCGAAAGGTTGCAGATATAATGCCAGCGTTACGGGATGGTTTGATGCTGCAATTTTCACCGACTGGCTCAAAAACCAAATGATACCACGTCTTAAAAAATTGGAAGGGAAAAAGATTTTAATTTGTGATAACCTTTCTTCCCACATAACTGTATACGCGCTTAACCTATGTCGTGATAACGAGGTCAGCCTAATATGCCTACCTCCTAACAGCACCCACTTAACACAGCTACTTGATGTGGCAATGTTCAGGCCCTTAAAAATTGCATGGAGGCGAGTACTCTCCGAATGGAAAGACACCCCAGAAGGAATGCGCAGCACCAATATACAGAAACAGCACTTTCCACCGCTACTAAATAAGATGCTACAAATTCTTGCACCAAATATAGCAGAAAACTTGAAATCTGGCTTTCGTAAATGCGGCATACGTCCAATAAATGTGGACGAACTCTTAAACCGCATTCCCAGAAATACTTGCGATCCAAATGAAATTCATTCTGTGTTTCTCCAACATCTTGAGGCTAGAAGATCTGACTCGACAAAAATAGTACAAACACGAAGAAAGAAATTAAACATTCCTGCAGGAAGGAGTGTTTGCAATGAAGTGGAAAATGATGACGAAGATTCAAGTTTATCTAACGAACCCACATCATCACTAATTGTAAGACCAAGAAATAAAACCATTTCAGATATTTTTAGTGATTGTTCTTCGGATGATATTGAAGATAAGATGGTTAAAGAACACGAAGAAGAACAGGAATTTATTGATTATATAGATAGCAAAATATCAGGGAAAAAAGATTTCCAATTTTCAGATGTTATAAAAGAAGTTGGGCAATTTGTTGCGTTTACATATGAAGGGGAAATATTTCCAGGTGAAATTGTTAGCTTTAATAACCAAGAAGTCACCATCAGAGCAATGCAAAAATCATTAAGAGCATGGAAATGGCCCCAAAAACTGGACCAGATGACCTACTCGTGGGATGACGTATTAGGATCCATAAAAACACCCGTACAAATATCTAAAAGAGGATTTTTTAACGTTCCGGAGTTAAAATTATGGTGGTCTTAGCTGGATATTCATTATTTCTTTTAAAAGATATTTCTACCTAGTTTTTACGAATATGTACTGTTCCTTTCAGTTATAAAACATCGAATAAAAGTTTTTATTTTGATTTTCCTCGTTTTTGAATCAAAATACAGCAAACAAATTTTTTTTTCTACTTAATACATAAAATGGTGTAATGTCTTCTTACCGGAGGTGTTACATTGTTCCACAGATAAATGTATCCTGTGTCACAGCCAGTATTATTAGGTGGCGCAAAGTTACCCCACCCATTGGTATGGTTTGCGCCACTTTTAATTAAGAAATATATATATCCTGGAGAGACTTTTTGTGATAAAATGTTCCAAAAGGTTACTATATGAACCTGACATTACCATATTTAAAAATGTTAGAATTGTAACTATTTCAAATACATTTTTATACAGCATTTTGTTTCATTCATATTAAAAGTGGAGCAAAGTAACCCCACTTTACGGTACTCTTCTTTGTCTCCCAAGCCGCTTTTCCAATCCCTGTATCTCTTCCTTACTTGCCGTTTCATCACCCTGTACTCCTTCTCCCACCAAGTTCGTTTCCCTATTTTCTTCTTTTTCATCTTTAGCCGCTTCCTCGTCATGCTTTCATTTACTGCTTTTACCATCTCCGTCCAGCCTTCCTTGACCCCCTCTTCCATAAATGCGCTCTCCTCTATTTGCGCCTTAAAGGTAGTTACGGCCTCTTCCGACCAAACGACAACTTCTCTTTCTTCCTCCGCTATCTGTATCTTCTTCCCCGCCTTACCACTTACGACGCACTCCAGTGGTTGGTGGTCCGACTCTACTCTTTCTGTTACCCTGAACTCTTTTACTCTTCTCAACCCTTCCAGGTTAGTCATCCCGTAATCTATTACCGTTGATCTCCTGGGTCCAACATACGTCAACTCTCCTTTTTCGTCACCTTTGGTATTGCCGTTTAGCAATAGCCAGCCTCTTCCTTCCAGCATCTGTATCAGTGCTCTGCCCTCCACGTTGAGTACCGGGTCCTTCGACTCTCTCTTCTCTATCTCTTCTTCTTCCTTCTCACCCAGATCTGTTCGACCTTCCATCCCCACGCTCGCATTGAAGTCTCCTATAAGCAAGTTTCCTTCTTCCGTCTCCTCTATCCATTCGTCCAGCTCTTTAGCGAGTCTCCCGACCCCCTCCCTGCAGTATATTGTCCAAACCCTCCATTCTTCCCCTTCTATTACCAGCGATCTTTCCACCGCGCCCTTAAAACTTGTATTCCTATCCTCCATCTCTTCTATCTCTGCCCTAGCCCCTGTAATAATTCCCCCATACGCTCTCCCTCTTCGCCCTCCTTTACTAGCCTCCTGACATTTTCATTTGTGACTCCTTGGTAAAAACGCCCGATCCTATTCCATCTTTTTTCATCTACCCACGTCTCGGTTAACCCTACAAAGTCGAATGACTCCATGTAACTCCAAAAGTCACTATCCTTGTTGTCTAGCCCTGCCACATTCCAGAATAACGCCCTCCACCGCCTTTCCTGTCCTACTCTTGCTCTATTCTTTGCTCCTCGCTGTTTTCCTTTCAGTTTTTCTCTTCCCCCTATTACTGCTAATTTCCTTTCAATCTCCCTCTCTTCTTGTGTAAGGTCGTTGTCGACGTAAATCCTCCGTTCTTCCAGCTGGCTCTTCCTCTTCATGACTTCCAACTTTCCTTCCCAATTTCCAAGCTCTGCTACAACCATGCTTCTTGCGTTAGTCTCGATAATTTTTTCCCAATTGACTTTCACCTCGACTTTCAACTCTTTCTCTATGAATCTCCCCACCCCTGATCTTTAATCCTTTGATAACGATATTATTCCTTCTTTCTCTTTTCTCTCAAATACAGTCGGCTTATCCTATATCCTTCGCATTTCCTCCTCTCTCCCCCTTCTTCTCTCTTCCTCTTTATTCTTGATGTTTGTAGTGAGTTCCTCTTCGAATTTCGCGAACTTACTTTCCACGCGAACTTCCATGTTTTTTCCTGTCTCCGTGATCTTCCTTTCCCATTTCTCCTTCCGTATTTCCAGTTCTTCTCTTATTTTGCGTGGATCTCTTTCACCCCTCCTCACTAAATTCTCTTTTCATGTCCTCTATTTCTTTTTTCATATCCTTAAATTGCATTCTAATCTGTTCCGAGATTACCTCCAAAAATCCCTCCGCCTGTTGTGTCGTTCCTTTTGCTTCCGGGTTCATGTCCTCTTGGCTGTCCTCTGCCTCGATACCTGTCCTTCCGCCCTTTTTCAAACAGCTGTCCAGTTTCCTCTCCCCGCGGCCTTCCTGCCCCAGCCTTTCGGCGTTGGTTGGTCTACCTCTCTTTTCTTTATTCATGCTTATCTTCTCCCGCGTATTTCCCTTCTTTCTCCGCCGCTGGTCGAAAACTTACCTACCTTACCGACTCTGCCCTTTCCACGCTGGCTTTCTCTTTTGCTTTCCTTCCTCCTCGCCGCTTCACTTAACCTCATTTCTGATTTTTCGTCGCTTTTCCTAAACTCCTATCGTCACTCTCCCTTTCC
This sequence comes from Xiphydria camelus, assembly GCA_963678675.1. Classification (NCBI taxonomy): domain Eukaryota; kingdom Metazoa; phylum Arthropoda; class Insecta; order Hymenoptera; family Xiphydriidae; genus Xiphydria; species Xiphydria camelus. The sequence goes on from OY783194.1 coordinate 17,698,029, forward strand.
CCACACACCCGTATAATCTATCCTTTAAGGGGTTATACGCAGTCAGAAGGCCGAAAAATACCGATTTTTTAAGAATTTTTCCTGGGAAGACATTTAAATTTATTGACTTAAAAATTTATATACATATTGTGACAACTTTTAGTTTTACTTTCATATGTTTCATTTGTCAAAATATTTATTTTTAAAGCTGCTAGAACCGATCTCTGGGAGCTCCTCTAAGAAAAAGGCGTCTTGCGGTGAGCACGATATCTCTGGATTGCATCATCTAAAATGAAAAAACCAAACAAATTTCGATAATATGAGGTATTATCTAGTATTTAATCGAAGGAATAAGCAAAATATTAATTTTTGACAAAATTGCGGCTACTCAAAACAAAAGTATCGATTTTCGACATAAATTTAGATCTTAAATTGTTCATAAAATGGAAAATATTAATTGGCCAGAAAAAACCTTCGATCAATTACTAAAAAATAGACTTAAAAAGCTTGTGTAAAAATTTGAGACTGATCGGTTCAGCCGTTTCCGAGATATCTTGCTCACCGACTTCAAAAACGCAGTTTCGAGAAAAACGCGTTTAAAGTTTCAACAGCACGTTACACATAGTAAAAGGACTAGAATCTATGGTACGAACTGCACACTTATCACATAACAAAACAATTTTAAAACCAAGTCCTCGTTCAGAAGCAGTTTCAAACTTCACAATTCCGTCACAGATTTTACACTTCACATATTTAGAAATTGCCGCAAACACTGTAATAAAGTTCAAAATTCGATATTCGACAGATGAATCACGCGGAATGAAGATTTCTTCTTGCATTTTAAATTGTTTCGCTGAGGCACTAAAACTACTTTTATCCGTCTCAGCTGTCTTCGGATTAAAAATATTTCTTCGCTTTTTTGGTCTCGACTTTTGCACACCTTGGAAGATGCTCTCTTTTCTCTACTACACTTCATTTTCACAGAGAAATCACAACAGAAAATATAAACGAACGTACGAGTTTACTGCTTGGCTTCGCTATTTACTGATTACTTTTCAATATAACAGTTTGGGTATCTGAAATAAGGCATAACGGTATCAAAGCGCATTTCAGGTAATTAGCTGCCGCTATTTGTAAAATTAGCTACCGCGCTACCTCTTGGGCCTCTGCTCCTAGTTTCTAACGCTCCGAGATGTCTTTGCAAATGTACGTGTAACTTCGAGAATAATCGTCGGATTGACATGAAATTTTCTGTGTATATACATAAATATATGTACATTACGAAAATAAAATTTTTTAAAAATCGATTTTTTGAAAATCCTGACTGCGTATAACCCCTTAACACTTTCTCTCAGCTTTCTGTTTATACCCTGTACTACTCTTTCACTCTCTGTTGATCGCACTTCTTCTAATGTTTCGTCTCACATCTTCGGACACACGCTCTCACCATTCACCCTCCTGCAACCACAAGTCCGATATTAATAAATAAATAATTATGTGAATGAACTGTCCTTTATTCATCCTACAATAATTGATTATCTTTGATTTACTATAACGCTATAATAATATGTGCTTTTTAATAAACAGTATAGTTTAAACTTGCTCAACATACTCTGGAGACACAAAATCAAATAATTTATTGATTCAATAATTAAACAACTTACAATGTTTGTCCATTTATTCATAAATAAATTTTCAAGTCCCTATATGCAGACCGAAAAATTTCTAACAAGGGAAGTTGGGAACCCGGAAATTCAGAAAATTCCGCCATTCCGTGTGCAAGTAGAGTAGTTCAAGCGTAATACAAAAATACATTTCATTGGTGCCATATTACGGTTTTAAGGGGTGAAATCATCCCTTGCAAAAAATGCAGATTTTTCTTCTTCACGGAATAACTTCCGAACGGTGAAAGATAAGGGAAAAAAGTTGAAATAAAAGTTTTATGGTTTTTCTCGATCTATAAAACTGGTGCGAAAAAATTCTGGAAACAAATTTTTTTTGTTACCCCCACCACCGACCCATAAAAATGGGTTTTTGGATTTTTTGAGTTTATGTAAAAATACCTCTCAATGACCTCTTTGCATACATTCCTAGTTTATTATGTATCCTTTTTTTTAATTTAGAAATCCTCGAACTTTAAGGCCGTTTTGACATAAACAGTGAAACGGTCTTATGAAACGATATCTACATTTTTATTTACATACATTTCATACAGTTTTTAATTATTTTAGCAAAACACGTACTTACAATTACATGAAAAATGAAACTTATTGAAATGAATCAACGACATGTGTTTTTTAAAGAACACAAATAAGATATCGTATGAACCTCAATGATAACGTTTTGAATGACGCAGGATCTATGTCGACATTGACGTCGATAACGTTTTGCATAATGGAACCGTGTTTGACTCGTGACTATTATCACTGCATGCTGGTGAGATATCCCTTCATCATTCGTTAAAAATCTTATGTAAGTACGTTTTATGATTATTATATTTATACTATACATACATATTTGTGACTAGAAGATGTAGCTTATCCGCAGTTACATTAATCAAATTATGACATATAAATAAACGAATTCATTCATTCATTCATTCAATGAATCCTGATGAACAAAATATTTGTATCTATTGTACATATTTTATTAATGTATTATAATTTGTACAGTGTAGTGATATTGTTCATAGAAATGTTTAAAACAGAAATACTCGGCACACCATGCACAGCGTATGAAAGCAACTTCTCCACAAATATTACATCTGGGTATATGCTTTACACTCCTAAAGTAACAAAAATCTACAGGGTTTTGAAATTCACCGGGATGCGTTTCTAGATATCTGCTTTTGAACCAAGCCTATCGAAAAAGATTTTTTAATCTAGGCGACGAAAGCTGGTTGTGTGTTAATGATTGCAATTTAATTATTTCATTACGCGAGTGTAAACTAATATCTTTCTCTTGAAGAAGTACATTATCAGAAAATGTTCGAACGAAATTCTTCCAAATCCGGAATCCAAATACATCTAAAGGTTGAATGATGCTAGTCGTTTTTTCGGAATCATTGAAAACTGTACTTCTTTGTCTTGTGGGATCAACGTCTCTAGCTGACTCAAACAATGTCCCGTCCATGAGTCGATTAGTAGCATGCTTTTATGGCCAGTATTCGGTAAATACACCTGGATGATCCAAGTTTTAAAATTTTCAGACGTAAGTTTACCTGATTTTGAAACTTGAATGTAAATGTTAGCTGGACGAAATAGAGATTCTTCCACCCTTGGACCAAATGTTCCTGTAGACTCCTTCAAAACTATGTACAGTGGTGAAACAAGACGCCCACTTGCCGAAATGATACGCATTATAGTGTAGCTGTGTGTCGTAGATGATACTGATTATACCGTTGCTTCTACCGTTCTTACTCCTAATTTTGCCAATGTTCGCCCTGAATGTACTTCGAGGTTGAAGCCACTCTTGTCTGCGTTATATATTTCTTCAAATCCAATAGTTAGTATATTTAATTTTACGTTTGATATAAACGTTTTTGCAATATTTTGCAGGTTGTCAATATTTTGGAACGTAGATTGCGTCCTGAATGTTGTTATTTTACGAGACACGATTCTATGCACTCTTTTAAATTTCCAAAAATCCACTATTTACTTGCCTTGAATTCGGAAAGGTCCACCAAGTCCTTCGCCCTCAAAGCCCATAATCTTCAATCCATATCGTGACTAATAGATCTTCTGTCACAAGCTTCTTCAAATCTTTGCAGTACATACTCCGTAATAAATGCAATTATTTTATCTGCATTCGTTCCATCTTTTTGTACACTTTCTTCCCATCTATATAGCTGTTGCAAAGATTTAACTTTGCGAAAATTTGTCTGCACACTAGTGAGTGGTCGTCGGGCTTTTTTTCCGCTTTTCCAAAATTAAACAGCTTTTCTCTTATAACTTAAGTCGACTTTTCCACCTTCGTCATAAAAAATGCATTCTGCAGGTTCAAAATTATCTTCCTCTTCTGCTGAAACTGGAGGGTACTCTACAACCTGTGCTCCATGGGGTTCAGATGGATTAGCAAAATCTAATACGTAATCGTATTCAATTAATGGTATGAGACCTACGTTTCTAAAAGTGTTTATACTGTCACGAATTTGATTATGAACTTCAATTTCATCTGATGTTATAGGGGTTTGTGCCAACCCCGTAATTTGAAACGTAGTCGTTAACATGTTTATTACATTTGCAACGTTAATCGGCGTCATTTTATAATGAAAAGCCTTTGGAGCAATGATTAATAACTGTTTCCAATAGAATGGTAACCAATTGTAGTCGTAAATGTAACTGGAAATAAGCTACATCTTTCAGCCATATTTATATTATACTAATAAAAAAAGGGGTGCGTGGAACTCCACGCGATAGAAGTGAAACTTCTTAATTTTATTAATGTGTAGTATAATATCCGATAAAAATTATTTTATCGTCAACTCTAGGAAAAGTCAGTTATAGGAACAATATTCATTTTATTTTGTGCTATTTTACATCCAAAATCGATACAATAGGGTTATGATAATAAGGTACGTAAGTAAATGATGTTAAATTCTGCAGATTCCTGCTAAAATCGTCATCAATTGTCGTACCACCCCTTGTCGTACAATGATCCTTATTACTGTTTAACGTTAATCCGAATTCATCTGTCAAGAAATCAATTAATGGTTGAGCTTCTGCTGCTGAGAAATTGACATTAAAATCGCCACTCATTGTCAATATAATCGGAAGTACGCCCCATTTTTTTTTCATATCGCAGAACCCCTCTGTGTATAAGAAAGCAATACCTCGTGAATAAATGTAGTAACATCTTGAATTTTTTTATTCGGTGATATATATATCACCGAATAAAAAATATATATATATATTACTGAATTATATATATATATAACTGCGATGAGAATAAATTGTCCATTCGCTAAACGACATTGTGCTGCACAGATATCGCCAATTGGAGATGTGTTCACTGACATCAAGTTTTGTTGAATGATAGAAATGGCTAGATGAGGAGTCAACGCAAGTAATCTGTCATCCAACTTTTGAAAATAGCAACCTCAGCAGATCTAAAGGTACGTACAAACCGGCCAACAAAGTGTTGGCAACATGTTGGCAACATATGTTGGTAACATGTTGGTAACATGTTGGCAACAGGTTGGCAACAGGCGGAACAAGATGGCAACATAGATGTTGCCAACATCAACTCGTATCTGGATACAGTATTACAACGAGCTTTGACAAAAGTATATTTATTTTAGAGTTTCAAGATATTAATTTTCATGAAACTCGTACAATCAAATAGGTCGGTTTTGAACGTATGAAATAAAGTGAAAAAACTGTTTTCATAAGAAAAATGTATATTTTATTAGCATGGGGTCCACTGGACCCCGTGTGACCACTATGGATTAATAAATTATTAATAAATTGTCTGTCGTATATTCGCTCAAATGCTCTTCGCATTTCGTCCGTAGACCGGCGTGAGGGAGAAATTCGATACTCCTCGGGCCGTTAAAGCCATAAATTAGATCCGGGAAAGTTCCTCATTACCACAGGGTCGAAGAGCGACCAGTTAGTTTGAAAACTTGCGAGCGACCGGAACAGCTCGCAAATAAAGTTAATGCATTGTTTGTCTTCCCTTACCAATTGGTATAATTTTATTTATCCTAAACCCACCACGCAAGATTAATTTGGCGCGTAGTCCGTCGCGCAAAGACGGAACATTGTTTATTAGAATAGATATTGCGGGAAACGGCTTATTTCGATTCGTCCGTTAATTAACCTTTTCCGAAAAGGGTGTGCGACGGAAAACAGACTCTAGTCTTTATGACTGTCCCGTCGTTTGACGGAAAGAATCGGAAGCGTTGGACCCCGTCCGCGACGGTCCCTGCCACATGTGGTCCCTGCCGGGCCGTGTCAAGTGGGCGGTAGTATATTTATTTGTATGTACTAGCTTTGCTCCCCAACCCCCGGGGGGTAAGTACCTGGCTCCGCGCATCGGGTCCCAAGGTCGCCGGGGTTTTCGGCGACACGGTTTTATCCACGCATTTATTAAAAAACTATTTTATATAATAATATATAATAATAAAAAAGGAGAAGGAAAGGATTTGATCCAGTCAGTATTTTGACATACCATGCCGATGACGCGATTAACCACTTTCGTGCGTGGGTCGGAAAATTTACCGTCGCCGCGGCGACGATCCTGTCAAGAAATTTACGTAGCGGCGGCGACGGCGGGAGTAGCTGAGCAGGCGAGGAATCCAATAAAAATTATATTATAGTCGCGGAGAGTTATTTATGATCGATGTGCTATTAAGTATTAAAAGAGGTATGAATCGACTTTCTGAAATTCCGTCCCTTTTGCGTGGATGTTGCGAGGATGTTGTCAACTTTTCCCATTTGAAATGGGAAACACGGATACCAGCAACAGGCGACCATTCTCTTTGATGTCATGCCGCCCGCTGTTGCTAGTCGACGGGAGACACGTGGGGATGAACGTGTTGCCAACATGTTGCCAACATTTGTTGGCTGGTCTGTACTGCTACGCTGTCGACGAGTATCCACCGACGAGTTGCCAACATGTTGCCAACACTTTGTTGCCCGGTTTGTACGTACCTTTACATTTATTCTTTTGAATTTCACAACGCAGTAGAAGGTAGGGATTACTACATTTTCCTGAGCATCTACCCACGTTTCCGAGAGCATAAGTATTGGTGAATTTTGTGTAACAGGATCATTGAAATCTAACGCATGGGCTTTCAAACGTTGACAATTGAGTAAATAGGGTGAGCGCAACGGTTAGCCGGACACTACCTGTTGTCGGACATTTAATGAAGCAAATATATGAAAGTATCCTTGAACAGATGAAGAAAGAGATACGTTCGACAACTGGAAATATCGTCTGCTTAAGTGTCCGACAACCGGTGTGTTCACCCTATATTCCCACTTTATGTTCATCTATTAACAAATTTGTTAGTCGCTCTGGTATCGTTTCCAAACTATTTAATGGTAACCGCTTAAATTCTGCTTGCAAGGTCCCCATAGAAGTAGACAATCTTCGTCCATGATAAAATCGGCGAATATTATCAGCACTTACAATAAAGAGCCCATTGATAGAGGTCACTCTAGACAGTGCTACGTATAGCAACTATTGTGCATGCTCTTTGGAATACTCATATACTACTTGATCAAATGTTCCCCCTTGATTTTTTTTATTCTATCGCCGGTCGTCCTGTTTTTGGCACTGGTGACTCTTCTGTATTCAATGTATCCTTGCCACGCTTTCGTTTTCCACGTGGTACACGTTCTGTGTCATTTTTATTATTATTATTTCTCTCCATGCTTTGACTTTGTCGTCTGTTTGCAGTTACAGATGTCACGCAGTTAATTGTAACACATTGAATCTAATCAAAATAGTTGACAATAGGTTTGAAATGCCTATACCCACAACAGGAAACTGTCAACTGTCAAAATAACAATAATGACGCCATCTTTGCTACGTAGGTCATACGTCATCGCTAGCCTCGAGTAGCAGCTGATGCCGGAGACCACCGAGCCGTTACGGAGCTCCCCGAGCGGATCGAAGTGGCGGTAAGGGAATCGGCCTCCCCTCACCGCTTCGACTCCCCACCGCTGCTCACAGTTAGCCGCCCCTTTTTCCTAACGCGTGAGCGTAACGCTCGATTTTACCCCGATGGCACCTACCGCGACATAAGATGTTTCACTTCAAAAAACATGTTTATATAAGATTTTTTACGAACGGAAGAGGGATATCTTATCAACATGCAATGATAATAGTCATGAGCCAAACATGTTTGCAATACGCGAACCGGGATGTTTTGCTAAAAGGTTATCGGCGTCAATGTCGACATAGATCCTGCGTCATTCAACGTTATCATTGAGGTTCATACGATATCTTATTTGTGTTGTTTGAAAAATACATGTCCTTTGATTCATTTCAATAATTTTCATTTTTCATGTAATTGTGAGTAGGTACGTGTTTTGCTAAAATAATCAAAAACTGTATGAAATGTATGTAAATAAAAATGTAGATATCGTTTCATAAGAACGTTTCACTGTTTACGTCAAAACGGCCTTAAAGTTCGAGGTTTTCTAAATTAAAAAAAAAGGATACATAATAAACTAGGGATGTATGGAAAGAGGTCATTGACAGGTATTTTTACATAAACTCAAGAAATCCAAAAACCCATTTTTATGGGTGGTGGGGGTAACAAAAAAAAATTTTGTTCCCGAATTTTTTCGCACCAGTTTTCTAGATCGAGAAAAACCATAAAACTTTTATTTCAACTTTTTTCCCTTATTTTTCAACGTTCGGGAGTTATTATGTGAAGAAGAAAAATCTGCATTTTTTTCAAGGGATGATTTCATCCCATAAAACCGTAATATGGCACCAATGAAATGTATGTTTGCATTACGCTTGAACTACTCGCACACAGAATGGCGAAATTTTCTGAATTTTCGGGTTCCCTTGTAAGTCCCGTTCGTCATTTTGAAAATATTCTAAGTCCGAAACTCTGACACAGTAAAGGGGCTCTGGCCATCAAAATAGAAGCAAAATTTTAATTCGCGACGAGGCCCTATTTTGAATACCATAGCTTCTACCCACTGGAGGTGCTGTGGCCATCAAAGTAGGGACAAAATATCCATTCGCGAGGAGACCCTATTTTCAATGCCATAGCTTCTACCCAGTGGAGGTGCTGTAGCCATCAAAGTAGGGGCAAATTTTAGAAATAGGTTCAAAAAGCATCAAAATAGGAGCTCGACGATCATCTAGCATCAAAATAGGTCTGAAAAGTCGCTCTGGCCATTAAAATAGGGGCAAAATTTCGACTCGGGATGTCTCAAAATCAAGTTATACGAGTACAACAATTTTGCAAAATTACAGACCAATTCTCCCATAAATCATGGAGTGGTCTTATCTTTTTATTTTTTAAATTAAGGGCAAGCCCTATCGGCGGTGACTTTTATATTTATATTCGACAAGTAAAAAAAATATTATACAAAGTTACATCATGGAACTCAGTCGTTTGAAAGATACAGCGAATTTTCGATCTTCTCTTTTATAAAAGCGCTGTATCTCTCAAAAGATTGGGAGTTTCATGATGTGACTGTATAAAATTTTCTTTTTACTTGTCGATTTTGTAGAAAGAGGAGTACCGTCGATACAGCTCGGCCCGTCGATATTTATAGGAGGATTGATGTGTAATTTTGGTAGAATTGAAAGTCATAATATAGAAAGGTGCTAAGTGCCAAAAATACGAGAAAAAAAAGTTATTAATGAAAAACGTCATAATAGCTTATTTTTTTTTAAACTCATAAATACTGAAATTCTAGGTTTTTGGTACTTAGTGCCTTTCTATATTATGGTCTTCAATTATTATACTCATATAACTTGATTATTAGACATTTTCTGGAACACATTCATTCAAAATGCAATAGCAAAATTCTTTTTTATCGAATAATAAATCATATACTAAAATGTCACATTGGTTCATTTTAGCGAAAATTAATCTGTGCCTTTTTATCTATAATAAATTCAATTTTTATTTTTTGTATTGTTATTCCTGTACAAAATATACTATTGACTTCAATCACCCTTTAAAAGGACCCCGCACAAACCTTATGCGAATTTGGTCCCGATGGATTTGGCTGGGCTTCACATATGTCCACGTCGTTCATCCTGGGCAACGCAAAGAGCTGGTAACATTGTACACATATGTACATTTGCATACATATGACAAATACATACACAAATGCACACACATGTGTGGATGTGTAGAGGCAAGAATATGTCAATACGATTCGAACCATGTTGCATACATACCAGAGATTGATTGAATAGAACATAAGATCGCAAGTAAAAAACGACTACTTTAACGTCTCCGATTTTCGAACCTGTTTCATTTTTGAGTTTGCATTTATGGTGACATCTGAACAGCTGATCATGACCTGCAATATTCGTGCAGGTGAGACATATTCACTAGGATTTAAGAGCCATAAGACTAGTTTAATACAGCAGAACGTACGGTCGCAAGTAAAAGATGTACTAGTTGAAAGTCTCCTAGCTCTGGTAGATTTTTTGAGTCTATGGCAATGGTAACTTTTGATCACGCGGTCATAAACTATAATATATGTGAAGTACGCGAGGATTCCATTACTGAACTAATTTCCATAAGATTTGTGCGCTAAAACAATGGAGATACACGGGAAAAATTAGAAAATCAGACATTAAAAAATAAATATCTATGCGCACGCACACACTCGCGCATAAGTATATGGAGGCAAACAAGTGCTCACAAGATCGCACATAATCTTGAATGCGTACTTGAATTGGCTGGAAAAGAGCGTATGGTTTCGAGTAAAAAGCGGCAACTTTAAAGTAAAGAACTGCTTATTTTTTGTCTGACCGGGTGATACCTGAATCGTTAGCTCACCAACTACAAAATACGTGATTTTTAGCAAAATTCACAGAAAACCTGATTTTACATGATTATTTCGATCCAATAGATCCCGACGGAAAGCAAAAAGTATGAATTTTAAGGTCTCAAAACTCAAAAACTGTCCATTTTTCGTTGTTGCGGCATTGATAACTTTTGATCAGAACCTCAAGATCTACAACATATGTGAAGCCCAGCCAAATCCACCGGGACCAAATTCCCATGAGATTTGTGCGGGGTCCTTTAGATGAGAAAACGATAGGCGATTTACTTATGTAATTTTTGAAAAATGGAAAAAATTGATAGTCACAGTCTTTGGTTAATTTTATTAAAACAATACACAGGAATTTTTAAAAATTTATAAAAAGTCATAAAGTTTAAAAAAAAACTTACGTGGCATTGAAAAACTAATATTAATGTTTGCAATTAAATTTGAAATGGAACAGTGGTGCACTAAACGTTCAATCTACACAGTGCCTACTGCCGGCAGTACACGCTCGCTAAAGAGACCCGAGCGCGAGACATGCCGAGGCGAGGACTACCTTCTTTTATATTTTTTTTAAGGAGGGGGAATGCTTTTTACGCACGCACCGGGTATGGCAAGCACTCGGGCAGTGTGGGACTCGAGGACATCCCGTCGCAGTATGATTCCTGCGAGTGCAATGCGGGAGCCCCCCTACCCACTAAACCTAACCTCCGTCCTCATCACCCATGATGATGAGAGCTCCTGGAAACAGCCAGCAAGGGCCCGACTGCAGGAAACCCCTTGGGCGTGAGCTCGTCGCTCTCCACATCAGATACTCGTGCCAGCGACCTCTCCAATGGCATCTAGTAATGCGATGCCAACCACGTAGACTCCCGGAAGACGTGGCTATCGGCTACGCCAGGTCAGGTCCTCTTAAGGGGAGGGCAAACGGTCAACACGGTGAGCGCGAGGACACCTTTCACACCTGCCGGTCGACACAAGTCACCTTCCGAAAACACCCAATCATTCAACCTCGCGTGCAAGCGTCGGCCTGTGTCACCAGTGTTCAGAAATACTCCCAGAAGAGTGGTGGGGAAATCCCCACATATCTGTCCATCGGGACGGATCGCATGGCCTCATGCACTACCGCACGGGCCAATCCGATTGTGCAGGGGACGCGCAACTTTTTTTTTTTTAAGGAGGAAAAAATGCTTTTTACGCACACCCGGGTTTGGCTATTACCCGGGTAGTGTGGGACTCGAGACACCCCGTCGCAGTATGTTTTGCCTGCGAGTGCAATACGGGGGCCCTCTACCCACTAAAACTACCTCCATCCAAGCCTTCCTAAAATGAGAGGCCCTGGTAACGACCGACTAGGGTCCAACTACAGGGAACTCCCATAGGTTTGAGTTCGGCACTCTCCACTTATTCGCCATTAATCCCTTAAATGACACTTCTTTTCTTAGTGCCTACTACCTTCATTCCGGAAGACGATACCTAAACGATAGTTTTATGACCATCACTTCAGATCACCCATAATGGAGGAGGATCGGGCTAGCGCAGGAGACGTGAGGGCGACACAACTCGCGGCCCACGGGCTGACACGATACCGATTCCTCCGAAAACTACAACTACGACTATATGCCCTCCACTCACACATGCAGAGTGGTGGCTTGTGCCGGCCGAAAAGGGCTGGAGCACTCCCAACGGAGTGGTGGGTAACTCCACTGACCAATCCCCCCGGTGCCACAAATCTCTCCGATCCCGACGCTGATATCTAGAATGTTGGGATATCCCACCAACATCCCGTGTCAGCGTACCCTCGTAAGCACGCACGCACATACACGTACGCGCGCGCGCGCGCACACACACACACACACACACACACACACACACACACACACACACATTCTCATTCAAACAGCCAACTGCCTAACACACGCGCCTTACCGGGTGTCCAACGATGACTGGGGGCACTCCCACTGGAGTAGTGGCGCGAAACCACTTGCCCAGTTCACCGCAAAACGGCAACCGAAGGCCACACTGTATGCCAGCAAGAGTGGGGTTTACGGCCTTCGCCCCTCTCGCTCCCTCGTTCTCTCAGCCTCTTCTTTACGGGTCAGGACTGCTTTGGCGAACCGAGACACAGCAGCCCAGACCACCTTCTCATCAAGCATGCGTGGTAGCATGGTCGCCCAAGTATGATCGACGCCTACACCGATGACCGTACGTAACGCCGTCCTCTCCGCCTCCCAAGCCGCGCACTCCCGCGGGGTGTGCTCGGCCGAATCGAAAGCCTCCTCGCAGCGGTGGCATCAGGGGGATCGCTCCTTATTGATTCTAAAGAGGAACTCCCCGAAGCACCCATGCCCTCCCATAAGCTGCGTGAGATGGTATCCCAAGCACCCATGCTTTCTGTCCAACCACCTATCGAAGACGGGGAGGACAGCCTCACGTACTCTGATCCCTGCCAAGTTGTTTCCTCGTTAGAGCCTTAGCCACTTTAACCACCTCACTCTTCGTCTCGGGCGCCTCGTCTCCATAGTCCCGGAGGACCCGAATCCTCTCGTACACTCTCCTAAGGCATTCCGCCAGGAGGTGCACGGGGGGAACCTCGCCAGAAGCAAGGTGGCCTCCAAAGACAGCGTACGATAGCGCAGATCGACCGAATGGCAATTCTCCGCTGAGCGGCCAGGAGCGGCCTCCTATAGCTGACATGGGCGCTCAGCCGAGAACTCCATATCGGGGCGCCATATAGCATAATTGAATGCACCACGTTCACGTACAACTGCCTCTTGAACTCCCCCGGGCCACGGAGGTTAGGCAAGATTCTGCTCAACGCTTTAATTACCTTATCAACTTTGGCAAGGACCATCTCAAAGTGTACCCGGAAGGACAGGGCCCGATCGAAGACCACCCCGAGATACCTCATACTATTCCGCACGGGGACCATTTCGCCCCCCACAAAGATAAAACCCCCGTCAATGCGGGCGTCCCTAGCGAACAACATAGCAGTGGTCTTGGTCGGAGAGATCCTCAGACCGAGCTCTCCAATCCTGTGCGCCACCGCCCCCACTTGTCTAGCCGCCAGAAGACTAGCTCTGCAAGCGTTACTCCCCCTGGCGAGAACCAGCGTATCATCTGCATCATGTACGCAGCATCCAGGGAGGATGTCCACATCTAAGTCATAGTCATAGGCGATGTTCCACAGGAAAGGCCCCAACACAGAGCCCTGTGGAACACCAGCCTTGACCTCACGAGTATGGACCACTCCATCCTCACCGATAAAGCGTATCATTCTGTCATTAAGATAGTCTCGCACGATAGAAACCAAGTACTCCGGGATACCCTTGCCCCGCATTTGAGCAATAATACTCACCCAGGGCAAGGTGTTGAAAGCGTTCTGTATATCCACAGCAATCGCCATCACCACCTCGCCCTGGGAATGGGCTGCCTTAACAAAAGCCTTAGCCTCTGACATCGCATCAATTGTGGATAACCTAGGCCTGAAACCATATTGATGGTCCGAAAGGCCACCACCCGGCAGACCAACCATAGCCCCCCGAATTTTGCCGACAATAATCCTTTCGAGACCCTTGCCAGCAAGGGGATGCGCAACCTAGCATCCACGGGTTGGCCTTGCCCTCGTGGTACACATTCATACGTACCCATATTCACCATCACTCACACACACACACACACATATACGAGACGGCCGTCTACCTATTGGTCGCACTAGGCCGGACGTCTGCCGATGACCGAGGCACTCCGAGCGGAGTGGTGGGGCAAGCCCCACTAGCCCGGTTCACCAGCCAGCCAGTGCGTCTTCACCAGTATGCGCAGTGGTACTCAGCCATTGCGCCCTTCCCGCTCGCAAGTCCTTTCGGCCTCCTCCTTCCTAGTAAGGACAGCCTTGGCAAACCGTACCACTGCTGCCCGGGCCTCCTTACTGTCCAACATCCGGGACAGCATGGCCTCGAATGTTAGATCTATATCGTCTCCGATAATAGTGCGTAATGCCATCCTCCCAACCTCCCAGGAGTCACACTCCCGAAGGGTGTGCTCTGTGGAGTCCAGGACCTCATCGCAGTGGTGGCATCGGGGGGACCTCTCCCTATTAATCCTAAAGAGGAACTCCCCGAAGCAACCATGCCCTCCCATGAGTTGGGTTAGGTAGAAGCTCATGCACCCGTGTCTTCTGTCCAACCACCTGTCGAAATTTGGGAGGATGGCATCTCGCACCCTACCCCCGGGAAGATTCACGCTCTGTAGTGACATCTTCCACTGCACTCGTGTGACGAGTTTTGCCGCTTTGACAATGTCTCTTTTGCCTTCAGGGGCGTCTTCGCCAACTGCCCGGACAGCCTATACCCTCTCATATACCCTCCTAAGGCACTCGGCTAGGAGATGCATTGGGGGAATCTTCGCTAGCAGTAGCGCAGGTTCCAGGGACAATGTGCGATACACACAAATCGTCCGTAGAGCCATTCGGCACTGCACTGCAAGTAGTGGGCGTCTATAAGTAGCCCGGGTGCTGAGTTTGGAGCTCCATACCGGGGCCCCGTACAGCATTACGGAATGAACAACATTCACATAAAGCCGCCTCTTCGTTTCGCGGGGGCCGTGCAAGTGGGGCATTAATCTCCAAAGTGCTCTGACCACTCCCTCGACTTTAGCCACAACGGTTCCGAAATGTGGGCGAAAGGACAGCGTCCGATCGAATGTAACCCCCAGGTATCTCATCGGCTGCTGAATCCTTATTATTTCGCCACCAACGAAGACGGATCCACACGCTTCCCCGCCGAACATCATTGCCGTAGTCTTTTTCGGGGCAATCTTAAGACCCAACTCGCGTTGATACGGTATACAACCGCATCAACTTGCCTGGTCGCCAACAGGGAGGCCCGCCAAGGGCTGCTACCACGTGCCAACACCAAAGTGTCATCCGCGTAAGCGATGACGCTGCATCCGGGGAGCATGTCCACACCACAGACATAGTCATAGGCGATATTCCACAGGAAGGGGCCCAACACCGATCCCTGCGGAACACCCGCACTTACCCCCCTGGTGTGGATTTTGCCGTCCTCACCCCGAAAACGGATGACGCTCTCGATGAGGTAGTCGCGACTATTGCGACTAGATATTCAGGCAGCCCCTTACTCCTCATCTGGGCGATAATACTCGCCCAGGGGAGGGTGTTGAAGGCATTCTGGATATCCACCGCAAAAGCAACCACCAGTTCTCTTTCGCGGCAGGCCCTCTCTACAAAGCCCTTGGCCTCGATCATCGCATCAATCGTTGAACGTCTCGGTCTGAAACCGAACTGATGATCGGAGAGACCTCCACCCGGCATACGGGCGAAGGCTCGCCGGATCCGGTCAACGATGATCCGCCCAAGGCCCTTGCCAACGTCGTCGGGTAGGCATATCGGCCTTGAACTTGCCCCGGCTCTCCTCGCCACGCCCCTTGGGGATTAGTACAAGATTGGACGCCTTCCAGATCGTCGGGAAGCGTCCAATCCTGAGGCACTCCTTATATATACTGGAGAGCTCTTCAAGAGCCCCCACCGTACCTCGTATCCACCAGAAGGCACGTATACCGTCAGGGCTAGGGGGCGATGCCTTGGCCTCCTCTTTAACGAGAGCTCGCCTAATCCCAAGCTGGGTGATAACGAGGTCTTCTTCTTCAGGACCAGGTAAGGGGGGAGGGGGACCCCCCCCCCATATTTGTCGAGATCCTCGCCGGGACTCTCGGGAAAAGCCCATCTATGACCGTGTTCGTTTCTTCTAAAGTCATGGTCTCCGTCGCTGATGGGCTGCTCCCTTTGAGCCTGCCCATGGCAATTTTGTATGCTCGGCCCCAGGGGTCAATATTAAGCTCGTCGACCAGTTCCTTCCATGCGAGCGCATGGGCTCGCCGGATTTCCTCACGAAACATCCTGCGACTTGCCTTCAGGCCGTCGCGTAGGCCTTCGATCAGAGCCTCATCCCGAGGCACTGTACGGTTCGTCCGTTCCAGCCTCCTGCGTTCCCTGACGGAAACCCGTCTAAGTTCTGCCAGCCTAGGGGTCCACGAGAATACGTTCCTGGGACCAGGGTTTTTTGGAACCCGAGCGGCCGCAGCATCACATGCTTCTGTGACGATCGCTACTAATTGCCTCACCCATTCGTCAACGGATCGCTCGGCGGCCGCTCTGAGGGATACGGGGTTCCACAACCCAATCCCCAGACTGGCCCCGAATTTGTCTTCATCAAAGGAAAACTTGGACCATCTGGGCCCAAGTTCCTGTGATGCGGCTCGGACAGGATCGCAATGTCCACTCCCCATTCCCTCATGTACTGGACGCACAAGTCCTGTGCGCCCGAACTCCGGTTGAGATTCACCTGAGCGAAACTAGCCATTATTTGGCCGAGTTTCATCAGACCTCCGAACCTGGTTCCTCGGTTTCCTTTCCCCGGCAGGGCACTTGGGGCCTCTCATGCGGTGCGCATATGGTTTGCCAGCACCATAGCAAACCACGCATCTTGCCTCAAACTCGCACGCATCGGCCTTATGGCCAGGCGTACCGCAGTTGAAGCAGGTATTCCGCCTATCTTCCGGGTTTGGGCATACCGCACGGACATGGCCAAATCTTCAGCATTTGAAGTACTCTAGGGGCGGTGCCTCCAGTAGATCCACCCTGGCCACTATCCAGCCAATACGCATGCGGCCAGTGGACCCCGTTTCGACCGCCACCGGCAACTTGGCTCACGTCACGAAAAGGCCGCGCCTCATGGGCTTGATGGCGCCGACCCTGACCTCCTCCAGGGTACAGCCCCCAATGTGGCTGACCCCGATTGCCACCTTTTCAGGGGTCGCGGAGTCGCATCTCCGTGATGCGAACCTCCGCCAGCTTAACAGAGGCCTTAATTACGGCCCTATCGCCAAAGATCTCGGCCAGCCTCCCGGCTAGCAGCCCCGCTTTGTCTTGGGCCTGTTTCCCCCTTATCGAGATTATTACCGCCCGGGTCTGTATCTTTGTTATTTTCGGCTCGGCGATACCTAGTTCGTCGAGCGAGATCTTCTCCTGTGCCTCGTTTATAGCGTCGCGATAGGAGAAGCCCTCCTCCTTTCCGGTGATTGTCACCGCCGCCGTCTTGGATATCCTCCTCCGGGCACCCTTAGGGGGTGGAAGGGGCTTACGGGAAGGCTCACGAGCTGGTGCCGGTGGATTAACCATCCCAGCCGCCCGCTTATCGGCCTTCGACTGAATCCTCTTACTCTTTCGGGGAGAGACAACCTCTTGCCAGGTGTCCTCTCCGACGGTGCGTTTTCCCAATGGAGGGAATTCAGCCGCCTCAACAATCTCCATAGGAGTATCCAGGACCTGATGCCCTATGATCCTGGGCGGGTCCCTACTGCATCCCGCTACAGGGGTTTCCTGAGCAGGGGACAGGGCGTCATCAAAACCGGAGGGAATCCCTTTTCGGATGGCCATAAGAGATTTCAGCTGCTGGTCAACTGTGTTTAGATGACCAGCAGTCGCCAAATTAGCCGCGGTAAGACGCTTGGTCTTCGGCGGCGCAGCCGAAGACGGCAAGTCCCGCCCCCAAGCTATTGCCAGCGGCTCTAAGCTTCTTGATCATAGTACCTTTTAGGTTGCCACTCTTAGTTCGGATGTACTCGATATTCTTCAGCCACTACTTCAGGGCCTCTCCCACAGCAGTGGCCTCCATATTCTTGAAGTCGTCCATATCAGCCTCAGCCTCCATAGATTCATCCACCTCGTACGAGCCCTTCTCAATATCGGAGCGCTCCCTGTCGGATTGCCCTTCCGCTCTGGTCTTGGTCTCCTTTCTACGGGAAGCCTTGGTTTTCCTCATAGTGGGGGGAGGCATATCTTCCCCATCACTTTCCGGTTCCAGAGTGGGAGAAATGGGTCTCCTCCTCCTCCTGGTCCCCCTGACCCGGACAAGAGGAGAGTCCACCTCGGCCGGACCGATCAGTGAGGTTCTCTCATCCTCCCGAAGGTCTATTGACCTCGTCCTCATCTCCTTGGGCGGGGAGGGGGGGGGGGGAGTTGAAGTGCCTGCACTGGCACCTATCTCCAACCGTGCCCTTTCCTCCAAACCAGCCATGAAGTCCACGTCGGGTTCGACAACGATGTCCTCAGGTCCCTGAGGCCCATGAGTTGCCCATCCCTCGTAATGGGGTGCCAACCCCACCGATCCTCTCCGCGAGCCGCTCATAGAACTACATCTAGAGCCTTCTCCCTCGTTCGACGCCTTCGCTTCCTCCATTGTATTTTTGTTAATATTCATATTGTTCCCACGAGAAACTAGGGAAATACACCGTCCGCGGTGGCAGAGCCCCGGTTACCACCGTAAGGCTTTCATACGACAGGGTTCGGCCCGGTACCCCGAAGGCAGCCGTTATGCCAACACACCCCGTGCCATTCAGATCATCGGCACGGCCGCTAACACCTTGTCTTGGGGGTGGTGATCTCTCCCACCACCAGGAGGATCCACGTGGATCCGGCGGCTCTTAGTTGATCGCTCACCGCTGTACCCGGCGGCAACTCCCGCCCAAAGGGTAAGGAGCCAGCCGGGGACCTCGGTGAGTGATCGTAAGCCCCCCCACCACGTCAAGGTGGCCGCCACGGAGGGGGGGGAGGCGAGAACTACCTGAAACGCGAGACCAAGAGCCCGTGTATAACCCCCATTTACGCTCTCGCTTCCTTTGACTCGTGTTGGAGACCGCTTCTGCATAGACCGAGCGCTCCGAGGGCGAGGCGAGAGGCCCTTGGACGAGGCGAGAACACCAGGTACACGCTCGCTCTCGCCTGGTCTCGGGTCCCCTCGGCGAGCGTGTACTGCCGGCATACTAGATACGACAGGTGCCGGGTTACATCTTATCGTGGTGTCCCGGTTTAGAAAAGTGTCTCCTATATTAAAACGTAATAAAGAAAATAGTTTTAAGTTGATTAATTAAAATTTTCGAAAACAAGACTAGCGATTTTTTCAAATGGGGAATGTAAATACGAAAATGTCATTTTGTTTATAAATGTCATGATTATTTCCTTTTCAGATTCCACGACTATGGCATTCGATATTGTGCAGGTAAACAGAATCAATTTGGATGGGATTTCTCGGGCTCATCAAATATGCAAGAGTTGCAGGTATTTCTTAAAGTCTCCTGCTTGATTAGAAGGCTGAAGAACGAAGTGCTGAAGCAACTCCCTTCAAAGATCAGGTCGGGTTTATTTTATTTCTACCAATGTGTGGTG
The DNA here is from genome assembly GCA_963678675.1 of Xiphydria camelus. Lineage (NCBI taxonomy): Eukaryota > Metazoa > Arthropoda > Insecta > Hymenoptera > Xiphydriidae > Xiphydria > Xiphydria camelus. The sequence goes on from OY783194.1 coordinate 17,717,733, forward strand.
TAACGTTAGCTATAATGATTGTCACCGCGAATGATTCATAATGTCTTTTCGAAGTTGAATATTATACTGTTCGTAAAATTTATCTATTACATCATGTTTTTAAGCAACTTTAGTTTAACGTAGATAAAAATAGTTAGGAGAGAGGAGGGATGTGGTACAAAAGTGAATTGAGTATAAATTCAACATCGCAAAATATATTAAAATCACTTGATGAGGTTCATAGGTTAAACGTTCACACAATTATAGAATAATGGTTATCAAACCATTTACAATAGAAACTAAGTAAATGAAATCATTTATCTTGGAAGAGTGTGATTTTTATTTACTAAAAACACAAGATATTCATTGATCTGATACGAGAATAAGCGTGATCTTTCCCGATTACAACTAGCCCATAGTAAGCTGTCAGTCGCAGCAGAACGAATATTTATTTCTTATATATTTACTACGGGGCTTCCGTCCCCTACTTGCTTCGCTCGCCAACCTCCGGGGGTCTATCGCCCCCGCGACGCTCCCCCAAGCTTTCGCAGTAGCATCACATCGTTGCTGTCTTCTCCGTTCAATACGTTCTGACACCGTTAATTGTAGCCATGGGCGACGCATAATGTAATCTGCTCGGCTGACTTGCAATGCGCCGATCGACAACAGATAGGTAGCATATTGCATCCGGTTGGCGGCCGACGCGCCGGTAGGCGATTGGTGGGGGACGGGGTTTTGGGTCGGTCTGTTGGTCGGTCGTCGACCCGAAAAACTATTTTATATAATTGAGAGAAAAGTTTCATATCTTATTAGATACCGTAATTTCACACAACTATGGTCCTGGACCACAAGTATGCTTCAGGACCATAGTTGTGTGAAATTATGGTAGTATATTTGCAAGGTATGCTTTTCGTAACTTCATGCTCAATTTATTTCTATTATTTTACATTTTATGAACAAACCTTTCAGACAAAAGTTATTTCGTATTAAGACGGACATACGTACGGTATAGGTATGTAACAAGTTTTTAATAATATATAGATACCTTACTTTGAAAACCTCGTAAGTTCAATTTTTGACAAAAATGCCATTTATAGCTTACTTTGTTCAGGTTTAACATTTGAACACAGTAAGCTATAAATGGCATTTTTATCAAAAATTGAACTTACGAGGTTTTCAAAGTAAGGTATCGATATGTTATTTAGAATATATTAAAAGTTTGACTTCATATTTTATAATTAAACTCAATATTTTCATTTTTTCAAAAATAATATAGTTCATCGAAACTAAAAGAAACGTATAAGGTTAAATGCCCATCCGTTGAACTATTAGTAAGAAATTGTTTATCAGTACGAGGGTAGAGTGAAAAATCCGATACTTTTCTAGTAGATGGTGGTGCACCCCAAAGTCTGTAAAGTAGCCCCTGCTGCGGCGATGACCTCTTACCTGTAGAGAGCCAAATCCTGTGAATACAGTGGATGCGGCAGCAATTCGAAGTTCAAATCGATAAATTTCGCTGTTGCAACGGCAGACGAATGGGCAGGTGCATTGTCGCGTTGGAACAAAACTTTTTTTTTCGCCAAATGGAGGTGTATACTCATCTTCGCGATCGCACCACCATCTACTAGAAAAGTATCGGACTTTTCATTCTGCCCTCGTACATATACGAGAGTGGCAATATATCTAATAAATGACTAAGGGTCATTCCATACGACGACACAAAAATTAATTGAAGTTGACGCCGAGTCGGAATTGGCACGTCGGCCCCGCCGCTAGCCACCGGTGGGTTCGACTGGCTTGGCGACACGCTAGCGGCGGGGCCGACGCAGCGAGGCCGACGCGGCGAGGCCGACGCGGCGAGGCCGACGCGGCGTCAACTTCAATTAATTTTTGTGTCGTCAATTTTAAAGTGTCGTTATTTTTGTTTGTTTGTCGTTAAAGAGAGGATATCAAAGTATATGCTTGCTCTTTTTCAGATTTTTAAAAAGTGGCCAGCTACGAAAATACGTCATTTGTTTAAATCAATTGCAAATAAAATTATTAAAAAATTTTTTTTTTAATCGATGCAATTTTTCTCTGGTTTTTCAACTCTTTCACCTTTAGTATCCAAAAGATTATTCTCCGCCGACAACCGGTTTGATAATTATAATTTAATGAAAAAAAAGCAGCGTTATTCTTCAAGTGGCTGTAAAATCAACAATTTTCAAAATTTTGAAAAATCCTTCGAGATGCGGTTAAACATCGACAAAGACTACAATATATCCAAATTTGAGCAAAATCCGAAATGTTACTCCAAAAAGTGTCCGATTTGGTATGGAATGACCCCTAAACGATTGAGAGCGTTCTTTTATACCTATTTTTAATTAACCTCGGTGAGTTATATGACTTTTATTTATACAGGGTCTTTAGTTACTTATTTCTTAAATATCTACATTTGTGCATATTTTTTGCAAGTAAGTGAATTTAAGTCGACTATCCATATAATTTATTAGGCGATATGAAAAAATATTGAACGAAATTGTCTAAAAACGAATAAGTCGTTTATGAAGTATGGCCAGACGGCTTGGACAGTTCGACAGCTGCAGAAATGTACACCGTTTTTAGAGTTTTGAAGTACTTACGGCAAATTCAGGCGTCTTTCCGCTCCAGAGTCCGCGTCGTCAAATTCTAGTTATTACTGGTCAACAAAATTTCAACTTTTTTTTGTTACACGGATTCTATTGTCATATTTGAAATCTATTTTAACAAGGAAACAATAAAATAAAAGTAGAATTTGTATAACAAATTACGTTTTATTGTAATATTGTTTTGAAAAAATGTATCAAATATTAATATTTTATAGTGACAGTATAGAAAGAAAATGATTTTTACGATTTTCTTGGATATTTAGCTTCTGGAATATTCCTCTTCAGTGTCCAACAGTAATCTGCCAACATGTTTGGACTCCATTTGCCTTGGTATCTCTTTACCATGGCTGAAATATCTTGATGGAAACGTTCACCATGTTCATCACTTACTGTTCCCAGATTGTCAGGGTAAAAGTCCAAATGAGAATCCAAAAAATGAATTTTGAGTGACATGCTACATCCTAGTGCTTTATAGGTCGACAGAAGTTCATTGATCAAGTCTTTGAAGTTTTCAGCTTTATTATTTCCTAGCAAGTCTTTAACTACATTTTTTAAAAACATCCAGGCGGGTTTTTCCAGTGAATTTCATTTTTGTTCAAAAATAGGGTCTTTAATTAATTCTCTAACTTGTGATCCAACAAATATTCCCTCTTTAATTTTAGCATCACTAATTTTAGAGAACATTTCTTTCAGATATAAATATCCTTCGCCAGCTTTGTCCATCGCTTTGATAAAATTTTTGATGAGACCTAGTTTTATGTGTAGTAGTGGCAACAGTACATCTGATTTCACCAAAGGTGGAAACAAAACGTTCTTTGTCCAGGAGTAAGTGAGTTACGTTTTGACCAATCTTTTTTAATGTAATGATTTTTTTATCTCTACTGTCCCACTCACAAAGGAAGCAGCGATATTTTATGTAACCAAGTTGTAGCCCTAATAAAATAGCAATCGCCTTCAAATCTCCACATCATCGGTGAAGTCCTAATACTTCGTAACCCACAGTTTTTACGAAAATGGGTTTTTCTTCACTCGTGCCCATTTCGAGGCCTTTTTCAGCCTATTTTTAGACCGTAAGATGGCGTTTTTTCCCGCGTAACACCGACTGGGAGTCCGTAGGCTGTCAAAAGATTGCTTAGTCCGAAGTGGGTCCTTTTTCCATACTGATAAACGCAACGTGAAATGAGCCGTATATACTTCTGTTTGTTTTGTTTTGAGAAATGGGCATTTGTGAGAAAAAATAGTAAGTATATGTCATTCGGCTGAAATCCGAGGATTTCAGCCTAATGACATAAGATATTATTTGATATCAGCCTACCCAGTAACCCACCGCGCATCAATCTACAAAGAAATTGAGTAAATTCAGAGAAAGCTAATGTTAATTTAGTGTCTAGGGACGTTTTAAAATGTATTTGAAACCAGAGTCTCAAAGTCAAGATGTTTTATTCGTCTCCTGTAAAAATCATTGTTTTTGGGTTACGGGGTATTAGGACTTCACCGACGACATATTTTCCAAGAATGCATACAATTTTTTTATTTTCTCTAAAAGTAGCTTCGTGTTATCATATGACTATTTCATGTTAGTGGAGTGGCGTACTGGGACAATAGTTATTTTCGTTATGAGGGCGTGAAGCGTCGTTTTTAACGAGTGTGAAGTTTGCCGCACGAGCGAAGCGAGTGCGTCAACCACACGAGTTAAAAATGGCGCGAACGCCCGAATGACGAATTCTATTTTTGGTCCCTAAGTGTCAAATACGAGGTTGACGAGGTTCGTGGCGGGGTGTCGGTGGGGGGTTGACAGGGGGTTTGGGGGGCGGATCCCCCCATTACAAACAAAAGTATTTTTTAAAGTAAAAAGAAATAAATAAACAAAGAAAGAACTTTAACACATTCACTGCCGCTCTAATTTAAATACATTTTGCCCCATGCCAACTTCAAGTTAATAATTCTAACAATAACAAAATATATAAAAATCGTCAAAATTCCGAACCACGTGCACGTTTACGTCAAAGAACCTTTACTCAAGTGCCAGCCTACACATACACATGTAACTGCAGTGCCCAGTTCAAGCCTGAATGGAATAGAACGCTTATAAGCGACAGCGATACCCGCGCAACTCATCTGCTGACGCTTATGAACGACAGCGGCAGTGAATAGGTTAAGCTAGGTTAGGTTCTGGCTTTGCGTCAGCTGTGTAGAGTTGTGCTGCGAATGCATGGCGTTGGACACACTGACTGTGCCAACTTCAAGTAATAATCGCAGTGATTTTTCGAGTGTGCCACTTTTATTTCACGCACTGTGAGGTTATTTCACGCACTGCGCGACCTTTCACAAATTGGTGTGTGAAACGTAATTTCACATGTGTTGAGGACGCCCGTGAAACCGAGTATTTGGCACTGAGTGACAAAAATGGAATTTTGTTTCCATTGTACAAAAGAACAGCCTTAAGACTTACTTTTGAAGAGTCTATAAATAGTCGCCAGTCTATATTGGTATTGTTGGTGTTCCCTAATAAATTCATCAGAGAATTAATGTTATTACAGTAAACAAGGTCACCTTCCTGAGAGAAATAAATTCTGAACTCATCATCACGATTGCAGAAATAGCAAATTTTCGTTTCTGAATGAAGTAAATTCCATCCTTTCAATCTAGATGATAAAACTTCACCTTGGTTTTTGAATAAACTCTAATAACGCACCAAGTCGTTCAGGTCGCCTTGTGTCATTAAATGTGGTTTAGAAGAAGTGCTATAAGTTCGTAAGTGTGATCTTTCATGTCTTTTTGAGTAGAAGGTAAGCTTGACGACACACTGAATTCATCTGATTGTACACTTTTCGGAGGTATTAGTAGATACAAGCATATTTTCACTGTGGGGGACCCGTCTCCTTGTCGATGGTAAGTTTAGATACTTGATTACTTATTTAGTTTTATTACTGAAGCCCTTAATTGCAGTCAAGCAAAAATAACAGTCTGCTATGTAGATAGATATACATATTTGTTTCGGCCCAGCGGCCATGAAATGGACTTGGTTAGGTGTCCTAATACAAAATTTTTCTCTAGATCACTCACACTTCATATATCACACTCCATACCCTTGTATTGTTTTTCTCATTCTCTTTCCTTGCTTTTTCCATCTTTCTTAACCACTCTACCTCTTCCCCGGTTCCTAAACTGAACAATATTTGACCAACCCCAACCTCTCCTGATTTTAAGCCTCTGCAATTCATTACTAGATGCTCAAGAGACCCTTCTTCATCTCCGCATATTACACATCTCTTATCTTCTCTCTGCATCTAGTGTTTCCTCGTCTCATCTAAATTCCCGCATCTTGGGCTTCCATTCTTTCCGCTATTTAACAGATATCCGGGCAGATCATCCATTACTATCTCCTTGTACCTTTCGTAGTAACGCGTTTTAGCAATTTTATTGGCCTGTTGTTGCACTTGCACCGTCCTGTCCTTCTCACACATTATTCCTCCTATATTCTCTTTGTCCCCCTCCTCTATCTCCTCTAAGCTAAAACCGCATCTATTTACATATTGCTCCCTCCCTGTTAGACCTTTAGTCTTTACTTTCCCCTTTTGCTTCTCTCTTTGGCATTCCTTTACTAATACCCTTCCCTCTCCTCCCAGTACCTTCTTTTCGAAATTCCACGCTCTTGCCCCCCAGCCTATTCTCAACTTTGCCCTCTTTGTTTCCTCCAAAACTATGTAATCTGGCGTATTCCTCTCCAAACCCAATGCCCACTTTAAATATTTTAATTGTATCTTTTCCAGAATTGCTCTCTCCTCCCAACCCCAAATCTCAGCCCCATATGCAATGATCCCCTTCACCAAAATATCGAAAATCTTCATACGCATGACAAAATCATCTCTAAATATTCTTTCTCGTATTCCCCATACTTGTTTTATCGCCAGATTTCCCTTTCTAGCTAGCTCTTCTAGATGGCCCTTGTTTCCACCATTGCTCTTAAAGGTGTACCGTATGTATCATCCCAAATTAAACAAGCAGAGATACCGACATTGCCGAAACTTTACGGACGGTCAAGAATTTTATAATTAGAGTTGGCTTGAGAAGAGTGCGCTGTGTGTGCTGCGCGAGAGCGAAAAGTGTCAAACGTCTGATTTCCCGATAGCTGTTAATTCAAGAGATCGAAGTGTTTCGTCTATTATTCAATACTTCGATTTTTCGAATCGACAGCTATCGGGAAATCAGACGTTTGACACTTTTCGCTCTCACGCAGCACACACAGCGCACTCTTCTCAAGCCAACTCTAACTATAAAATTCTTGACCGTCGGTAAAGTTTCGGCAATGTCGGTATCTCTGCTTGTTTAATTTGGGATGATACATACGGTAGCCTAAATATTTAAACTCTGTAACCTCTTTTACTATTTTCTCTTTCCATTCTCACCTTCTTTTCTTTATTCTTCCTCTTCCACCTTTCTTAAAAACCATTACCTTCGATTTCTCTATATTCAATTCTAACTTTTTCCTTTCTAAGTACTTCTCTAGCCTTCTCATCATCTCTTTTAATTCCTCCTCTCTATCCCCCACAATAACCACATCATCTGCATACGCCAGCGACTAGAACTTTTCCTTTCCCACTACCATCCCGCCTGCCTGTCCTTTCCGAAAAACCTCTTCTAAATCCGCAATGAATATCTAGAATAGCGTGGGATTAATCGGGCATCCCTGTCGAACTCCTTTCGTCGTCCAAAATTCCCTCGTCTCTCCGATTATCTTTACCGCGTTCTTTGTTTCGCTGTAAATTTCCTTAACTCTTTCCGTGAGCCCTCTTCTTATCCCTCTGTTCCCCATTACTTTCCATAGTTCTTTTCTGTCCACCCTATCAAACGTAGCTTTGAGATCCACGAAGAAGGCGAAAAGTTTGCCCGCCTTCTTCGCTAATTCCCTCTCCATCACATGTTGTAAAATGTATACGTTATCCATCGTTCCTCTCTGCTTTCTGAATCCCGCCTGCGACTCTGGCAAAATATCTTTCTCTTCTATCTCCATCCTTAATCTTTCATTCAAAATTGCTGCATATAACTTGTAGGCCGTGTTTAATATCGCGATCCCTCTGTAGTTCTTCACATCATCTTTGTTATCCTTCTTGTGCAGCGGTGTAATGACTCCTTCTCTCCATTCCTCAGGAAGTCCTTCTCCCCTCCAAACTTTTTTTTATTACTTCCCTGAGTCTCTTTCTCCTCACTCCTTCTATCATCTGCCAGGCCTCACCTGGGATTCCATCGCTACCTGCTGCTTTCTTCTTCCTTAGCCTCCTAATCTGGTTTTCTATTTCCTCGTCACTTACTTCTGGCTCATTTTCTTCTGTGTTCCTGTTCTCCACCAGCGCCCATTGTACTTCGTCCGTACCTCTTAGCTGCTCCATAAAGTGCTTTCTCCACTCTTCCTGCTTGATTCTGTCACTAGTATTCGATTTCTTCTTCCTACATTTGTTTATATATCTCCATACGTCTTTCCTGTTCTTCACTTCTTTAATTTCCTCTAGTTCTTCTTCTTTTCTTATTCTTTCTTTCTCCTTGCACAGCTCTCTAAAAGCAGCTCTCTCCTTCATGTAATCGTCTCTAGTTTCTTTTCCCTTTTTCCATTTCTTGTAAATCCTCTTCACTTTTCTCTTCTTCCTACCGCACTCTCTGTCCCATCAGTTCTTGTGCCCTATTTTCTAGGTCTTCCCTTTTACCTTCCTTCTCTCCATGCTGCTTGAGACTGCCGCTTTCAGCTCTTCCCACGCTTCGTTGCATTTTTCGTCCATGAATAGTCTACCCTCCACCCTTGCCTTAAACCTGCTTATGCCTTCTTCAGACCACATTATCACCTCCTTTTCTTTGTCCTTGCTTTCTTCATTTGCCTTTCTGTCGACGCTCTCTCTTTCTCCCTCTTTCTCTCCTTTGATTTTAACTTCCAGTGGTTGATGATCAGACTCGATTCTTTCCCCCACCACAAGCTCTTCTACTTTATCCTTCCCTTTTATGTTCGTGATCCCGTAGTCTATTACTGATGCCCCTATTTTGCTGACATACGTGAACTCCCCTCTCTCAACCCCTTTGGTACAGCCATTTAGAATCATCCATCCTGTTTCCCCCAGTTGTCTGATTAAACTTTCTCCCTCTGCGTTCAGCTTCTGGTCCTTTGATGCTCTTCTTACTTCTCGTCCTTCATCCTCTTCATTGCTGTTATCCTAGCTCCCTATTCTCGCATTAACCCCCCCCCCCCCCCACTAGTAGGGGGACTTCCTCCCTCTCTTCAAAATGCAATCTTTTAGGTCTGTCATTAACTTTCTTACCGTATCCCTATTATACACCGTCCACACATTCCACCACTCCTCATCTATCTTCAAACATCTTCCAATTGCACCAATGCACGTTCTACATAATTCTGTATTTTCCTCTATATTCTCTCTCACACCCGTTAATATTCCTCCACTAGCTCTACCTTTTCCTTTTGTTCTGACTGCGAACTGACTTTTACAAATATAGTTTCTCGGCAAGACCCGTACCAGTCCTTCCCACTCTTTTTCTTCTATCCAAGTTTCGCAAAGTTCTATGTAATCATAATCCTGAATATATATCCAAAAGTCTCTGTCTTTATTCTTCAAACCTGCTACATTCCAAAACAGTATCTTACATTCGTTCTTTTTATTCTAACGTTATTTCTGGTTGCTGGCCCTACTGAAAATTTTCTTCCCTTCTCTGCACCCTTCTTATTTCCGATCAATACTTCCAGATCCCATCTACGCATATGTGACGCGGCAGGATAAAAGGTGTCTTACTGCCAAAAATCGCATCTTCTGTTTTTGGGTGATTATTGGGGCTTATGGTCTCCTCTTTCATGTACTCATAGTGCCGACCTCCAAAATCCAAGATTCAGGGCTTGTAAATGAAATAATCACAAATTAAGAAATCCCTATATTCAAAAGTGGCAAATAAATGCACTTCAGACACAAAATGATACAGTAAAACATTATACTACGCTAAGGAACATCAGTGGGATGTCCACAAAACAAACTATGCTGGTGTATGCGGTCGACCTCGGGTTCTCTTAGCTGGAGGCGTTGCGGATGGTGTGCTCTTCGGTGTAGGTTTTCCTTTCATTGCGCGTGTTTCTCGCTACACGGGTTTTGGCAGTAAGACACCTTTTATCTCCTGCCACGTCACACATCTTCTGATATCCTACCTTTGCTTCTTTTCCCATCCCTCGCTCTTCCCTTGCTATGCTCGATAGTTCTCTCTGAATATCCCTTTCTTCTATCGTCAGGTCTTGCTCGATATAGATTTTTCTTGATCCCAGCCTATGCTTTCTTTTCATTATTTTCTGTTTATCTTCCCATTTCTCCATCTTTACCACAATCACTCCCTCAGTTTTTCCTATTATTCTTGCCCATCGTACCACCACTTCCACTCCCAATTCATTTAAGAAGAACTCCCTCACTTCCTCTTTCGCGTTATTGTTCTTTATCTTAAGCCCTTTGATTACTACATTATTCCTCCTCTCTTTTTTATCTTGTCTTTCTACCATCATTTTAAGCCTTCGCACTTCTCCCTCACTTATTGCTGCGATTCCCTCTCCCTTTTCTTTCCATTTTGCTTCTAATTCCTCCACTCTTTTCTCCACCGCGACAGCAACTTCCATTTCCATCTTCTCGGGAGTTTGTCTCTTTTCTAGTTCTTATAGTCTGTTCTCTAACTTGTCTATCTCCTTAGCCCATCTTTCCTCCCTCCTTTCCAGCTCCTCACAGATTTTCCTTATTGCTTCTTTAAGGCTCTCTCTTTCCTCCCTTACCTCGCTTTTTAAATCAGCTATTTGCCCCGCTAATCCCCTTATCGCTTCAATTATCTCGTCTTTACCGTCTACTGCCTTCCCTATCTCCGCCCCTTTTTCCCCTTCCACTTTTTCATCCCCCTTTCTTTTAGAAATTCCTTGTGCTTCTTGATCCACGTCCTCCAGATTCCCTTTGCTTGCCTCTGCTTTGCTCCACATTTTGTCTATCTTATTCCCTGATGCTTTTAGTAGCCTCTCCGCGTTCGATGGTCGCCCTACTTTTGATTTTCCCGCTTCCCCTTTTCCTCCCGATTTCGCTCACCCGCGATCTTCCTTATCGACCATCGTTTCTTGATGAATGCTTCCTACCTTACCTCCTTACTATTTGATCCCTTAAGCCCGCTGCTATAACCTCCTAAAGTTGCTCTAACTTCAATCTCTACCCCACTTCCTTTTTCCTTAATTCCTGCCTTTCTTCCCTTTCCCTCACCTATTCTATTATCTTATCCGTTTACTACCTCTTTCCTTCACGCTTACCTCATTTTTCTGCTTTCTTATATTTATATACACTTAGGGCCGGTTTTACCAATAGGTACAAACGCGGTATAGCGCTATACTGAGAATAACCAGCAATAAGCCTTATGGTTTATACCGTGTTGGTAAAACCGGCCCTTATTATTTCGCTTCTCACACACACTACCTCTCACACTCCAACCGCACGCCTCCACCGCCGCTAGCCAAGTCCAACAGTCTGCTATGTGATCTCTTGGTTCGGCCGATAGCATTTGAATTGCGAAGTTCATGTGACGTGTTCCGTTAGCCCATTCAGTCAAAAGATTAAGACAGGATGAACAACATGTATGGGGAACCCACGATTTATCTTGGTGGTGAACTGGGAATCCGAAATATTCAAAATAACACTTCTTGACCAAGTCTGTACAATTTCTCCGCTGACTGGTGAATGTAAGTTCACCACACACGTAACAGAATCGATCAGGATTATTTACACAAGTTGTGGGCATGTTATTAAACGTAGATTACTGAAATGAAAACAAAAAATATTATTATTTCCAAGATGGCTTAATTTCAAAACAATGTTCTCAACAATCTCCTTTAGAAACGTAACTGTCATTATTAGAAAAATACTGAGGGTGATCGAACAACAATTTTTGTGGTTTTTTAATTGGGGTAAGTAGGTAAGCATAAATCGCATACTACATGTAAAAGTGCGTATACATCTGCAAGCGGGTCGCTAGCCGCTCGTGAACCGCTCGTAAACCGTTCTAGTACGGGAGGCAGCGACACAATTATGGTGGTCATTTCCCCAAGGCTGGTTTTCATTCACATGATAGATTCCATATCGTGTGTGAGCGAAATGCTTGTCAGTTGCCGCACCGGCGGTGGGGGTAAGTACAGTAGAGCCTCAAACGCGTAAAAAAAGTAGAGAAATAAAGTGATGTCCTCAAAGTTGAATTTTTGTTTATGGCTTATTTACATTATGTACCGTAAAGTGGGGATACTTTGTGACAATTTTTGGGTTTTTTGTTCCTAGAAATAATATTATCGCTTAAATTTTAAAACAAAAATTACCAGTCATGAGTTCAAACCTTCCTCTTTCATATAACGTTAAAAAGTTTAAAGTCAGATCGTCAGTTTTGAAAGAAAACAATTAAAGTATGCATCACAATTTAACCCCGGGAGTGGGGTTACTTTGTGACATTGTAAAATTATGTATTCTGTTGCGTTTAAAGTAGCGTTATGACAAAGTATTATCTGTGGCTGATGTTTAGAAACAACATATAGAGTTTTAAAGTTTTTAAGTCATCAGAGGATAAAATTACGCACTTTTCGACAATGCAAAATAAAGTCTTTATTTCATCAATACAAAAACATGTTTTCTACTAAATTACTAGCTCTTAACGAACATTAAAAAATTCGGCATACTAAAATAAAATTATGTGCTGCAATTCGTACTTTTGTATTCGTACTGGTAGTTTATATAGTTTTAGCTTGTCACAAAGTAACCCCTCATATTGTTGATTCTTTATGTAATTTGACTTAATTTTTTTCAAACCTAAGGAATGAAAGTAAAAAAGGAATAAGTAAAAATCAGGCCATGCTTTCCCAAGAGAGAGAGACCATATTTCAATATGCACTTACCTGATTTCACATATAAAATGCACAACACGCTTGCCAACACAAAGTTTACGCTAAACGGCGCAACGTGCGTTTGTCAACACTCTTTGATAGCTCATGTAGCACTGGAATGCTGATGTGAATGGCGTCGACAAAAGACAGTCGCGCACAGTAGTAAGTATAGTTACATACCCATTAGGTACCGGCGAAGTATTGTTAAAAATTTGGGCGCCAAATTTGAAAGTTTGTAATTTTATGCTCTGTCACAAAGTTACCCCCCCCCCCCCCCAGTCACAAAGTATCCCCACTTTACGGTAATTATAAAAAATCGTAGTCAGCTGAACATACTTCAGGGGGAAATGTGTCAGCTGGGACAATAAACATGCAGCGCGCCGGCTAAAGAGGCCGCGCATTTATCGTCTTTTCCCCCGCAATTCAGCTAGCTGACTTTTATTTATATTTAATACAAGTAACACTGGGTGAGTATATATTATGTATATTTAACATACTATCTGTCCCTTTCAATACAGCGTAGCGGGTTACATATCGGTTGATGCCTCCAATCCGCTGCAGAGGCCATGCGTCTGTGTCCGGTGCCAGGCAGATACCGATATGCAACCCGCCACGCTGGCGTGTATTGAAAGGGACGGATAGTATACTGTTAACTTATAATACTGTTAAGTAGGCTATATTGGGTAAAATTGGAGTTACGGCTATTTACCTCTCAGCTACAGAGACACCCCCCCCCCCCCCCCGTCATGTTCCATCACTCCGCCGCGCACTATTACCTCGCAGCGATCCAGCACCACCAGTTCATGCTCCACTACCGCTCCTCCGTACTCCATACTCCATGATCATTCCTTTACGCTGCGCCATCACCCCTCTACGCTCCACCACCGTCTCTTCGGCCTCTCCATCCTCAGCCTCTCGCACTCCTGGACCCTCGATCCTCACTTCCATCCTCAATCCTTCGTCTCTTATCTACAATTGTAAAATATTTAAATGTATGAATTCTACGTGAAAATTATAAAGGAAACTTAAATATAAGACGCATTTTAATACATGCGCAATTTGGCTATTAATATTTTGCTTATACCGTTATGCTATACATAATCCGCGGAAAAAAAATTAAAAGCACTTGAGTTTTCTTCCAGATTAATAATAATACAGTTGTTGCTCTCTGTACGATCCTGCCTACGAAACATGTTAGGGGAATAAGACCTTTTTATAAATTCTAATAATTATCATTTCCCCACTGTTAGAACTAATCATATTGTATGATTTCGAGGCTGGTGATCAAGCCGGCTCCATACGATGCGTCCAGCGTTGGTTCCAGCGTTGGTTCCAACGCTGGACAAAATATTCGTTTCCGGGTCCACACGATGTGGCGAATGCCTTCCAGCGTTGGACACATCAGCATTCGCCACATCGTGTGGATGGACACTGGCGAACTGCATGCTTCCAACGTCTTCCAATGTTGGCCACATGCCACGTTCAGGCTTCTGTTGGTAAATTTGAGCCGCGTCAAAGGAGCTTCGAGCTACACAAAACAACAAGTAAACAAGTTGAAAATGTCGAATTCTTCATCGCTCCTGGAATACGTCAAGCACGCGATTGCTCGTTTGGGTTTGTGACGAACGATGCTTTCGACATGCTTCCAACGCTGGAAGGCGAGGGACTATTCACAATCGTAATCATGGTGTCACTCAATTTTGTAATCAAAGTGTAATCACACTGTAATCAATGAAGTCAGTGTAATCAGTGATTACGAGTGATTATATTTTCTGTCGTCATTTTTTGGTAATCAAAATGTAATCATTTGTAGTCATTTGTACTCACTGTAATCATCAAAAACCGCCACGATCTCCCTTTCACGTCCCTGGCGTAATACTGTCGCGTATTTGCTCAAATGCTCCTCGCATTTTAATTTGGGCCGTAGACCGGTGTGAGGGAGAAATTCGACACTCCTTGAGTCCTTTGAGTAGGGTCCCGTGGGCCGGGACAAGAACCGACAACTGGAGTTTCCTCGAGATTTACAACACTTAACCCTGCCTTCCGCATCTCCCTGGAAATTTCTTCGCGTTGCGTGTTGGCACTCCCGCCCCCAGTCGCAAGAGGAAGCTAAAAAAGTCGCACAAGTGCTCCTGGTCGAAGAGCGACCAGTACGTTCAAAGACCTTCGAGCGACCAGATCAGCTCGCAATAAATATTTTCGTTATAAGGGCGTGAAGCGCCGTTTTCAACGAGTGTGAAGTTTTCCGTACGAGCGAAGAGAGTGCGGCAACCACACGAGTTAAAACGACGCGAAACGCCCTTATAACGAATTCTATTTTTTGTCACTAAGTGTCAAATACGAGGTTGACGGGATTGAGGACGCCCGTGAAACCGAGTTTTACGCACTGACAATAAGTGACAAAAATAAAGTTAATGCATTGTTTATTTTCCCTTACAAATTGGTGTAATTTTATTCATTGTTGATTTGTTCATTAAAAAAACAATTAATTAATAAGAAAGACAGAGTGAGGATATGATTTCAACAATTACTAACACATTGTAATCACTGATTACAATTTCACTGTAATCACTGAAATCATTTAGTATTTAATCATGAAGTCACCTTCGAAAGTAGTGGTAATCAATGTGATCACTGACTACCGAAGTCAGTGTAATCACCGTGGTAATCGCTTGTAATCGATTACATTTTGTAATTAGGGTGTCACCCAAATTGAATGTGAATAACCCCTCACTGGAAGGTCCTTTGACGCGGCTCAAATTTACCGACAGAAGCCCGAATGTGGCATGAAGCCAACGTTGGAAGCATAACATTCGCCAACGTCCATCCACACGATGTGGCGAATGCCGATGTGTCCAACGTTGGAAGGCATTCGCCACATTGTGTGTAGCCGGCTTCATAAGGAGTATGCGAGTGCGAGCGAGAGCACGTGGTGGGTGCATAAGAACTTCTCTGTTGCACATTTTTCTGGACTAGTCTAGTTTAATTGTGTGACAGAGAAACTCTTATGTATTCACCTGGGTTTATCAACATTTTCACTCGCACTCGCATATCGCCTATAATCACCATTCTCGAAATCACACGGTATAGGTTTTACTGTACTTGCTCCAATTATGTGCTCATTGCCGGGATTGCCTCTTGGCACTGGTGCTGTGTCTTCTGCACCATGACCGAGGCATTGATCGTAGCGATGACGATAACGGCAATGGAGACAATGGTGGTGATGATGACGATGGAACGGGCGACGTTGATGACGGCACAGGCGACGACGATGACACGGGCGACGACTTTCTTACTCCCCTTGTTTTTCTCTCCGTTTCCTTTCCTCTCTTCTTTTTTTTCTCGTTTCCTTTTCCACTACTTTCTCTTTCTCTACTTCTCGTCCTCTTTCCTTTTATTTCTCCTTCTCCGATTCCCTTTTCTTCATACCTGATGACGGCACGGACGACGATGACGGCACAAGCGACAACAATGATGAAGACGACTTACCCCTACTTTTTCTTTCGTCTTGTTTTCCTTTCCCTTTCTCATTCTGTCGTCTTCTCTCCGTTTCCCTTCTTCTCTTTCTTTTCTTTTAATTTTCTATTTCCACCACTTTCTCTTTCGTTACTTTTCGTTCTTTTTCCTTCTGTCGCTTCTTCTCCGGTTCGCTCTCTTTCATCGCCTCCTTTTCATTTATCCTACCCATCGATTTTTCTTTCTCTAGTTTTCGCTCTCTCTCCTTCTGTTTCCACTTCTTCGCTTCTCTCTTCGTCGCTTTTCCTTTCTCTCCTTCTTCTTCTTGATTTCCCTCCTTCCATTCCATATCGATATCCTCTCTAACAAAATAATTTATGGGGGTGATTCATAACTGCCGTAATTCTTTTTTACTTGCGTATTAAATAGAGAACCAGCCATTAATTAACCTTTTAACGCCGGGGGTGGTCGATATATTGACCAGCCATGGGACGATTAATATCTAATGTTTTTACAGGAATAATGCATGCCTTCAAACGGGAAAAATAATGTGAAAATTCCTGGAACCATCCTTCACCTTGAATGACCTTGAATCCAAGATGGCAGGTCCAATATGGCGGATGATAAATTCCAGAAATTTATCTAAATTTGAAGATAATGGCCCAAAACTTGTTACTCTGGGGTTTTCGGGATCACTCATTATGATGCTGATGTCCAAATCAGTCTATTCTCAAACCCAAGATGGCGATCCAATGTAACTGATGATGAATTCCAAAAATGTTTAGAATTTGAAGATTATAACCCGAAACTTGTTACTCGGGGGTTTTCGAGGTCACTCATTACGATGCTGATGTCCAAATTGGTCTATTTTCAAATCCAAGATTCCCAAATTCAAAGTGACTGTTTTGTTGTTGTTACTATTTTGGCCTCAAAATTGGTATGCTCACACTTTTTGATGTGCAGAGTACGAAAAAAAAAAGTTATCCGCAAATCTCACCTTCAAGAATTTTCCAATGACGCCATTTATCATAGAACAATTTTGAACAATAATCTTCAAATTTTGATAAACTTCTGGAATTCATAATCCGCCACTTCGGATCCGCCATCTTGGACTTAAAAAAAGGCCAATTTGGACATCAGCATCGTAATGAGTGACCTCGAAAACCCCTGAGTAATACATTTTTTTCATTGGACTTTGCCTTGCTGCCAAGGGTGGTCGATAATAATCGACCAGCAGTCAGGTCGGTACCTCCACATAGGAAATTACTTGATTTTATTTATGAATTTCACGTTTAAAAAGAAGTCGATTTTAACTGAAATTTCCCCTGCGTTAAATGTTAATTATAATTGACATGTTCATATACAACGTATCCCGATTAACAATTTTTTGAAGTGAAACTTCTTTGCGAGGGTACTAAAATCGCGCTCGAGGCAACGAAAAATCGCAACGAAACTCACACACTCCAGCACTCTCGAACGTACCTCACTCATACAGCGATCTCGACCCTGTCCCGCTCTCCACCCTGCCCCATTCCACTGCTCACGTCCGAGCGTAGACTAAAGGTCCAGATACACATGCTAGTTTCGAGCACGCAAGCATGCTTTTTTCCAGGAACTGCTCCTAGTAGCATGTGTATCCAAGTCTTGCTCGTTTCGAGCATGCTTAAAATAAGCATGCTCACAAATCGACCGACGGTTGATTTTCGAGCATGCTTCCTGAGGCGGGGGTGAAAAGGGGAACGCTTATGAGCAAGTGTAGGCGGTGTTTGCTGATAAGCATGCTCATATCCGTCGCGTCTAGTCGTGTTCCGTCGTGTCTAGTTGAACCTAATAAAAATTTTATTTGAGATGAAAAGGAATTTATTCTCATTGAATGAGACTCTATTTGAATTAGATAAATGTTCTACTAGGTTCGTACTCGATTAAAAAGATATGCAAAACATTAATTTAATGTAAATAAACTTTTATTCGATGTAAATAAATGTCTATTTATCTCAAATAAATTTTTGTCTTAGGTTTGTATTTAACTAGACTTCTTCCCTCAGAGTACTTGATTATGGCGAAAAAAATGTTTCTTTGGGCCAAGTAAATATTCATTAGCTATTACTCTATTTTTGTTTGAATGAAAGAGACATTGTAATAATTAATATTATATTTACTTGGCCTAACAAAATATTTTTTCCGCCGTAATCAATTATACATTTATTAACTGCAAATAAACTCTTTTTTCAGTATATGAAGTAACTTTGATCGAGCGAACAAAGTAATCGCTAAACTGACAAATTTCTAGAAAATCATAAACAGAATCAAGGAATTTTACTTCCAAATTTGACCGTGATAAAAATTTAATCGCTGTTTCTCAGAATGTGACATACATTACAAATTATATTTCCTCTTTTATCTTTGAGCGCGATAACAAATATTCGCCAGTTGCAGTTTTTCACGAATTACAGCCTGCCTGCTACAGACAGCCTCCTAGTAAATAGCATGTGTATCCGAGTGCTTGCTTTAAGCATGCTTATTTAGAAGCATGCTTAAAAGTAGCATGCTCATATCGAGCAAGTGTAGCAGTTAAAAGAGCATGCTTCTTTTAAGCATGCTCATAAGCATGCTTTTTTACTAGCATGTGTATCTGGACCTTAAAGCCATGTGTCGACTTTGCGAGGCTGGATCGCGAGGCCGCCGCGTGAGGCATGCCTCGCGTTGGATCGCCTTGCCTCGTGAAGCTGCCGCCGTTCGTTTGTCTACATATTCCGAGGCAAAAATGTCTTGAGGCTGCTTTGCGCGGTGGCCTCGCGAGCCAGCCTCGCAAAATATGTATTCCGTCGCAAAGGGGACTTCTACGTCATTTCTTACCGCTCACTATTATCGCAACCTAAGTAACGCGCTAATCTAGATCTAATCTGTACATCGGTCGCCACGGCGAGGCGGACGGTATGTTTCGACGAACGTGGGTTGCGAATGTGTTTCTAGTCCCGCACCTTTCCCTAAAAACAACCTCGCAGTGTATCTAATTGTAAACCACGGTTAAATCACGGAAGTACTGGATCTCTTTGAATCCAATATATCATCAGCAATATTGTGAGTGCAGTGTTAAATCATTTGAACTAACCGATACGGTTTAAATCCATCTCTCCACGTCTTCGGTCACTAGTCATGTCACGCAGTAGTGTCTTTGAGATTTACGACCCCGAGATCTAATCTTGATTACACCTGTTAGAATTATTAACTTGAAATTGAAAAATAAATGAAGCAAAAATCAATCGCTGTTTAGACTACAGAGGGGGTCTGGTTTGTGTTGCTCGAGAGGGTTTGTTGTGGGGATGAAAGTCATTATTTATATTATGAGGCGACGCAGTATCGCACTGTTCCGGCTCACCATAAATCTAGCGTTTAGGTATCCTCTCCCCGCGCACTCGACCTCCCCATACAGTCAAACCGATGCGCCAGGTCATAGGTACTATCATATTTCAACTATCGAAACGGCACCACGGCGAGAAGTGACACTTTCCCTTTGGATAGATGAATTTTCCACTACCGGCCGAACGGAGAAGGTCCGTTTCGACCCAAGACGATCGAAGCGAGCATTGTTTACGGTTGTTGTTGTTGTGCGGAACGAGAAGAAAAATAGTAAAACAAAAAATTATAAACTTCTTAAATTTCGTAATAAAAAATTTAAGAACAATCCTTTCGACTCGGTGTGCTCTGTAGGTATGTGATCGTTTATGGTTCAAGGACGACTTGAAAAATGCTGATAAAACATACAACTAATTATTGAAAAGTGTTGATCCAGGAATTGATAGTTAAAAAAAACAAAACGTGTGGCCGCCACGCGCGGAAGAAGTGAAACTTCGATATCGATGGGTTGAAAAGGAAACTAAACAAGTAATCAACAATAATAATACTTTCAAACCATCGGTATCGAAGTTTCACTTCTTTTGTGTAACCTAATTAGAGAGATTTAATTAATATGATAGTTTTTCATATGGTAGGTACGCAAGTAAATATTCTGGCAAGATAAAAATGTATGTTAAACATGCATGTGTACATGTATTTATTTCAAGTACTCATTGTTGCTTTCAATATTTATACAAACAAGAAAATGTAAAAATGTTAATTTTTGGATTTGTTATGAATGTTTTAAAATTCCAACTCACCCTGAATGCATCTAGAGGTCCTAGCTTCTTAAGGGTTAAAGATAGGGTAAAATGTTGTAATCTTTTTTGTAGATAATTTATTATCTACAAGTTTTGTCTGAGCTATTTTTCAAAAGGTCACGTATTTTTCAAATTATTTGCGAAAACCCGATTTTTCAACAATAAATAAATTGTTTACACCCTTTCCCGGGTGGTGGTACTTCTTTTAACATGTTCCCTCTATTAATAACACCAAAACATAACTTTTGGCAAGTTTTCACCACTATATGTCAATTTTCGATTTAAACGGAGTTTTTACTGGACTATACAGGAGTGCGAGAAGCTGAGGATGGAGAGGCCGAAGAGACGGTGGTGGAGCGTAGAGGGATGATGTCGCAGCGGTGATGATGCTCCTCATGGAACATGGAGGAGCGGTAGTGGAGCGTGAAGGGATGGATGGTGCTGGATCGCGGCGAGTTGATGGTGCGCGGCGGAGTGGTGGAGCATGGCGGGGTGATGGAACATGACAGGGGGGAGGGGGAGACGAAAAATGTATATATGTACATAAACACTTATCGCGGACCATTGAACTTTTAAAATTATTATTATTCCTTGCTCATTCCTTGTTCCTAATTCCTTGTTCATTTTTAAAACTTCTGTTAACGCGTTTCGTGGTTATTATTGTAATAAAAAATTGTTTAAAGAACATGAATTATTTACAAGTTAGATATAATATAACAATGAGAAATGTGTAATGCGTGAGAATGTACTGCACTGCATATGTGAGAGATTGTCTTTAAGTTGAGTGTAATTTGATATTACGTGTGCTAATTACGTAATTACATGCAGCAACCTCTAATCATTTTGCTGTCTGGGAATAGGCACTGTAAGACATACAGCCGAACCATTGTTTCTTTCTTTTAGAACTAAGCAATGGTTAGGCTGTATGTTATATCGCTCAAAGTGTCTATTGCTCGAATGCTCCCACTATGAATTGGTGGTATCGCCCTATCTAAAGGGTGAACCAGGTTAAACGTCATTTTTTTATATGTGATAGAACAATAAGAAAAAAGTAGACTTTCATAAGAAAATTTTTTTCAAAAATGTTTCCTAACAAATATACAGGGTGTCAAAGTTTCGAAAAAAAATGGTTTTCTCATCATAATTTCTAAACTACTTGATCGATTTCCATGAAATTTCGCACACAGACTAATATAATACAGCTCTAAGTAATGATCAAATAATTTAAAGAAATTCTCCAATGGCGTAGATATTGGGGGCCGGTAACCCCCTTTCCCCCTCCCAATCTTCGGCGCCACTGGATATTTTGCAAAGAAAATTTAATTATTGGATTCTCCGTTTAATTTAGAGAAAAAAATCACCCTTGCAAATTTTTTATTTATGGCTTTGTGTTTTTGAAATATTTATTTTATACGGTGCGAGCAGGTCAAAACTAGGTTGAATGTCATTAATTATAATATGTGATAGAACAACAAGAAAAAAGTAGACTTTCATAAGAAAATTTTTTTCAAAAATGTTTCCTAACAAAGATACAGGGTGTCAAAGTTATGATGAGAAAACCATTTTTTTCGAAACTGACACCCTGTATCTTTGTTAGGAAACATTTTTGAAAAAAATTTTCTTATGAAAGTCTACTTTTTTCTTGTTGCTCTATCACATATCATAATTAATGACGTTCAACCTAGTTTTGGCCTGCTCGCAACCCTATAAATTAAAATAAGTATCTCAAAAACGAAGTCATAAATCAAAAATTTGCAAGGGTGATTTTTTTCTCTAAATTAAACGAGGAATCCAATAATTAAATTTTCTTTGCAAAATATACAGTTCCGCCGAAGATTGGGAGGGGGAAAGGGGGGTACCGGCCCCCAGTATCTACGCCACTGGAGAATTGCTTTAAATTATTTGATCATTACTTATAGAGCTGTATTACGTTAGTCTGTGTGCGAAATTGCATGAAAATCGATCAAGTAGTTTAGAAATTATGATGAGAAAACCATTTTTTTTCGAAACTTTGACACCCTGTATCTTTGTTAGGAAACATTTTTGAAAAACATTTTCTTATGAAAAAGTCTACTTTTTTCTTGTTCTATCACATATAAAAAAAAATGACGTTTAACCTGGTTCACCCTGTATAGTTTCCTGACTGTGATCTCGTATGTACTTGTCTATAACTAAATTAATTACGAAACATAAAAATTATTCTTTGTGACAGCGAGAAGTATCCATATTAACTAATTCCATCGTGTATGCCTAAAGATAAAATGACTAAGTAAGTACTTCAAAACTCTAAAAACGGTGTACATTTCTGCAGCTGTCGAACTGTCCAAGCCGTCTGTCCATATTTCATAAACGACTTATTCGTTTTTAGAAGATTTAGTTCAATATTTTTAGATAAATATCGCCTAATATATTATATGAACAGTTGACTTAAATTCACTTACTTGTAAGAAAATATGCAGAGATGTAAATATTTAAGAAATAAGAATCCGCGTTTACAACAGTAGGTAGGATAAGTATTGGCAAATTAGGCCACACCGACTGTTACCATTCTGAGCGAAAGACCCTGTATAGTTAAAGAATAATAATGTCGAACAAAAACATTTTTTAAAAACCGATTCTTTTTTACCCATTTAGGCGTGTATGGCCCCTTAACATCTGAAAAATGATATGATTTTGTCTAAAGTTGTACTATTGGATCAGACGTCAATAAATTTATCGTTTCGATAACTATGAAGTTTTGTTACCAAATATAGATGGCCCACTGATATGCCACGGGTCGATTAGAGAACTCAGCCGACCTGCTATTGGTTCCACGTACTCTTAGGAACAGAATATCTGCCCGCTGAGAATGTAGCCTCAGTACTTATATGGAGATGAACGTATGTAGCTAAATAATACAAACGGAACTAACTGTTCTGCTAGGCAGATGATTCCGTACTTGCCGTCCAATATCACTCAACCTATACAGCACGTAATATATTATAAATATTTAAGAAATATTACTATGGTTTACAATATTTTTAGAATATAGCAAGAACCTTTATAAAACATGGATATGTCCGCTTTTTTATATACAGTATGTTCGAGAGCAAAGGGGACCCGTGGTTTTATGATGATTGCCGTAGGGGTCATTTCATACCAAATCGGACACTTTTTGGAGTAACATTTCGGATTTTGCTCAAATTTGGATATATTGTAGTCTTTATCGATGTTTAAGCGTATCTCGAAGGATTTTTCAAAATTTTGAAAATTGTTGATTTTACAGCCACTTGAAAAATAACGCTGCTTTTTATTCATTAAATTATAACTGTCAAACCGGTTGTCGGCTGAGAACAATCTTTTGGGTACTAAAAGTGAAAGAGTTGAAAAACCAGAAAAAAATTGCGTCGATCAAAAAAAATTTTTTTTAATAATTTTATTTACACTTGATTTAAACAAATGTCGTATTTTCATAGCTGGCCACTTTTTAGAAGTTTGAAAAAAAAAAGCAAGCATATACTTCGATATCCTCTCTTTCACGACAAACAAACAAAAATAACACTTTAAAATTGACGACACAACAATTAATTGAAGTTGACGCCGCGTCGACCCCGCCACGTCGGCCCCGCCGCTAGCGTGTCGCCAAGCCAGTCGAACCTACCGACAGGTGGCTAGCGGCGGGGCCGACGTGGCGAGGCCGACGCGGCGTCAACTTCAATTAATTGTTGTCATCAATTTTAAAGTGTCGTTATTTTTGTTTGTTTGTCGTGAAAGAGAGGATACCGAAGTATATGTTTGCTTTTTTTCAAATTTTTAAAAAGTGGCCAGCTATGAAAATACGACATTTGTTTAAATCAAGTGTAAATAAAATTATTTAAAAAAAATATTTTTTGATAGACGCAATTTTTCTCTGGTTTTTCAACTCTCACTTTTAGTATCCAAAAGATTGTTCTCAGCCGACAACCGGTTTGACAGTTATAATTTAATGAATAAAAAGCAGCGTTATTTTTCAAGTGGCTGTAAAATCAACAATTTTCAAAATTTTGAAAAATCCTTCGGGATACGCTTAAACATCGATAAAGACTACAATATATCCCAATTTGAGCAAAATTCGAAATGTTACTCCAAAAAGTGTCCGATTTGGTATGGAATGACCCGTAGTATAAATACGGACGTTATTGTTGTTAATATACAGTGTAATTCTCAGGATTCGGGCCATAGGATGGTAGGCTACGTAGCGCTTTATAGACTGTAGGTTATGCGCTATTGCCCAAGTGCGCTGTACAATTGGCTGCGATGAAGAGCAGTACCCAGCAAACGCTTCGAAAGAAGATCCCTAGTGCCTCGGTCAGGTGATTAGACACTTTCAGGAGAAGGTTCATAATATCTCATCGCCTGACTCAGGCACTAGAGATCTTCTTTCGAAGTGTTTGCCGGGTACTGCACTCCATCGCGGCCAATTGTACAGCGCCCTTGGGCCAATAATGCATAACCTACAATCTATAAAGCGCTACGTAGCCTACCATCCTATCACCCGCATCCTTAGAATCGCTCTCTATGTGTGGAGCATTTGACAGCATGTATCATGATCGCGAAAAATTGCGGATGCGCAGTTTCAATCTCGAAAAAGTATTGCGGTAATTGACATAAAACTCTACGGATCCCTACATATGTATACTTTGCCCTCAGATATACTGTATATTTTAACAATATTTATCAAATATTGCAATTCTTCCATTGCAGTTTAAAGTATTTGCAATCTATTCTAATACACTTTAAAAAATTTCGAGAATTTTCCCGAACTAAAGTGGGAAAACACTTTTCCCTAATATTTCGGTAAAATTCTCTACTTTTTAGGGAAAAATATCATACTATTTGGGAATATTACTGAGTGTAGGAAATTCTGAAATTACCAAATACTTTTCAAAATTTTCCCTAATATATCAGAAAAAATCCTACCTTTCTTGGGGAAAGAACCATAATGTTTGGGAATATTACTCTAAAAGTGTAAATAATTCTGCAAATACTAAAACCACAGCTTACACAGCTAGCTAACTCCCACGCCGGACCTTTAAACCAGGACGCGTGCTGTCTCTTTCTCGCTCGGGAGAGAAGTCAGAGCCGCACTGCACTAGTCTCCTCCTCGCTCGGGAGAGAAGTCTCGGAAGAGCGAGGAGGAGACTAGTGCGGCCCTGATCTTTCCCGAATCAGAAAGAGACAGCACGACTCAAGGTCAACCTTTCGGCGTTTATTACTTCAAAAGTGCCGCGTGGGAGTTAGCTAGCTGTGTAAGCTGTTCTAAAACCTTCCGGGATTTTATCCTATAGGATAAAATTATAATTTTTCTCCAATTCGCTGAATTCAGATAAAAAAAGATATGACGTGAACAGTAATAAAGATTACAGCAATATTTGGCCACAATGTGTTAATTTTCACAATTCAACGGTAAACTATTTTATTAATTTGAAATAGTTAAACGTACTCTTAGTACAAATTAAAATCTACTACTAAAATAAGTTATTTTTGCTTTTATGAACTTAAAGATTATATAGGCAAAATATTATTTCTTATCGCTTTGCTCCTCTCCTCAAAGTCCTATTTGTGGATTCTCAGTTTACTCTTGTTCAAATAAAATCCCGCAATGTAATCAATTTTGTAATGGTAAGAAATATTAATTTTCATAATTATAATTTTATTTTCCACTCAGTATATTATTGAAATTTGTAAACGGTATGCTGACGCCAGCTTCGCGTTCAGAATCCCGCGATCGCGCCCCGACTCAACCAGAAAAAGTTTTATTCATCGAATAAGCCCAAAGATGGCCCACATATATGATAATACGACAAGAGCAGAATCCACAAGCACAAAGGGCAATAAATATACGAAAAAAACTTATTTATTGTGCTTTTTATACCTATGCATGACGTAGTTGGAAGCATTCCTTAAGGGGTTACACCACCTTGACCCACCCCAAAATTACGGTTTCTCATGAATTTTTTCTAAAGAATTGAAATGTTTTTATCCAAATTAAAGTACAGTAAGGTATTATACTACTATTAAACTGCAAAAAAATTTGTTTGTATTTTTTTATTTATAAAAATGGCGGCTTTAAAGGCGATTTACTTTAGCGCTGCGAAAATCGACGATCGTGCGGTGGGCACGATAACTCAGTCCAGGTTTAAGTTACAACAATGAACGAAAAAGAATTAGTTTCTGTAGCTCAAAAGCTAGCAAAATACGTAGCCGTTTTCAAAAAAATATGCATTTTTCACAAAATGGCGTCGATTTGAAAGGAAAGATACATATTCTGCCCTAAATTTCGTTAATTAATGTGGCATAAAAAACGCAAATATCAATACTTTGAAAAAACCGTACGTATTTCACTAGATAAACATATAACGAATAAAATTAAAAAAAAGAATCAAGACGATTGATTGAAAATTGGCGGAGCTAGAATACCCACCGGTCTTTAAAATGTAGTTTTGAGAAAAACGCGTTAAAATTTTCGCGAGAACATTAGCGCGCTTATGCACGTCTCTGTTTCTATACTTCAAAAATTGCTCTTTCACTTTAGATATCGATTTGTAACTAACGGCAAATCATTTTCTATATCATAAAGAGTATTTTCAGGCAAAACAATTTTTTTTATTTCTTGAAAATTTCAAAGTGATGTAACCCCTTAACGCGCTAGGAATATTCCCAAATGCATCTGGCAATTTTCTCTACGAATGCAGTTGGAAAAATTCCCTAATCCGCTAGGAATTTTTCCTAATGCGTCGCGCAATTTTTCCTACGTAATGGTTGGGAAAATTCCCAATTCTTTCGGGTTTATTATAAGCTTCCCGACTATTTTCGGGACAATTCCCGACAAAAATTTTTACCGTGTAAATGAAGAGGAGAAGTTTGTTGGAGTGTCGGAGGTGATCTCTGGAACTACTCATCCGATTTGGATGGGACTTTCATTATCGGCTTCCTTATAATCTTGAGAGTGTTATAGGTTATGTATAATTACAGTATCTTATCAGGGGGCTGAATAGTTAACAAAAATGTTAGACAAGTCGGGGAAAAACGTATCCGTAACTGTATACGCTGGAGACTCTCTGGCTGAGGAGTGGAGAGCGTACGAAGGACTGCGTAAAGAAGAAACGCCGAGAATAGGGAAAAGCTAAGCGGACTTCGTGAATAGTGAGAGAGAGAGAGAGGACGGGTCTATCGTATGTCACAGGAGAATTCGAGCAAGTGCCTATACCTATTGCCGATAACTTGAAATTTGACTTCGGCAGTGTTTGCCGACGGTCGAGAATTTCATAGTTAGAGTTGGCTTGAGAAGAGTGCGCTGTGTGTGGTGCGTGAGAGCGAAAAGTGTCAAACGTCTGGTTTCCCGATAGCTGTCAATTCGGGAGATCGAAGTGTTTCGTCTATTATTCAATACTTCGATCTCCCGAATTGACAGCTATCGGGAAACCAGACATTTGACACTTTTCGCTCTCACGCACCACACACAGCGCACTCTTCTCAAGCCAACTCTAACTATGAAATTCTCGACCATCGGCAAACACTGCCGAAGTCAAATTTCAAGTTATCGGCCATAGGTATCGGCACTTGCTCGAATTCTCCTGGGAATTACGGTATGGGTGAATGGTGGCGGCGCGGAGGCCGGGGAGACCGAGCCGCGAGCAAACGGCAGCGGGCGTGTTTAGCTATCGTAGTGTTTTATAAAACCGCGTTTCATGTGAACGAAGTCACGAGCTTTGCTAGTATTTCATAAGTATAAGGGTCATTCCATACCAAATCGGACACTTTTTGGAGTAACATTTCGGATTTTGCTCAAATTTGGATATATTGTAGTCTTTGTCGATGTTTAACCGTATCTCGAAGGATTTTTCAAAATTTTGAAAATTGTTGATTTTACAGCCACTTGAAGAATAACGCTGCTTTTTTTTCATTAAATTATAATTATCAAACCGGTTGTCGGCTGAGAATAATCTTTTGGATACTAAAAGTGAAAGAGTTGAAAAACCAGAGAAAAATTGCATCGATCAAAAAAAAAATTTTTTTCATAATTTTACTTGCACTTGATTTAAACAAATGACGTATTTTCATAGCTGGCCACTTTTTAAAAATCTGAAAAAAAGCAAGCATATACTTTGATATCCTCTCTTTAACGACAAACAAACAAAAATAACGACGCTTTAAAATTGACGACACAAAAATTAATTGAAGTTGACGCCGCGTCGGAATTGGCACGTCGGCCCCGCCGCCAGCCACCGGTCGGTGGGTTCGACTGGCTTGGCGACACGCTGGCGGCTGGGCCGACGCGGCGAGGCCGACGCGGCGTCAATTTCAATTAATTTTTGTGTCGTCAATTTTAAAGTGTCGTTATTTTTGTTTGTTTGTCGTTAAAGAGAGGATATCAAAGTATATGCTTGCTTTTTTCCAGATTTTTAAAAAGTGGCCAGCTATGAAAATACGTCATTTGTTTAAATCAAGTGCAAGTAAAATTATTTAAAAAATTTTTTTTTTTGATCGATGCAATTTTTCTCTGGTTTTTCAACTCTTTCACTTTTAGTACCCAAAAGATTATTCTCAGCCGAAAACCGGTTTGATAATTATAATTTAATGAAAAAAAAGCAGCATTATTCTTCAAGTGGCTGTAAAATCAACAATTTTCAAAATTTTGAAAAATCCTTCGAGATACGGTTAAACATCGACAAAGACTACAATATATCCAAATTTGAGCAAAATCCGAAATGTTACTCCAAAAAGTGTCCGATTTGGTATGGAATGACCCATAACTAAAATAACGCAAGATTGCAAACTTTCCCCAATATTTCATACTATGTAATTTCGAAGATGGTGATTATAGGCGTATGCGAGTGCGAGTGAGAATATGTGATGGGTGGATAAGAACTCTCTGTTGCACATTTGAAGGGTTTCTTTCAAAAACAACATTTGTCAAAAACGCCAATCCCTGTAGTATTGGTAATAATGCCTCTGGAAAGAGTAGGCATTATTACCAATACTACAGAGATTGGCGTTTTTGATAAATGTTGTTTTTGAAAGAAACCCTTCAATTTTCCTTAGACTTGTCCAGTTTGAATGTGACACAGGGAAACTCTTATGCGTTCACCCAGATGTTCTCACTTACACTCGCATATCGCCTATGATCACCATCCTCGAAATCACACGGTATATCCGGTCTTACCGTGTGATATTAACATAGAACGATATGGTATGTAGTAGTTTGTAGACTGTAAGATGTAAGCTATTGCTCGGAGGTCCAAGGACGCCGTACGATTGGCTCTATCAATCGCTGGCAGATGTCAATCGTCGTGGGAGAAATTCCCTATATCCTAAGCACCTAGCAGAAAGTATGGCGGGTAACGCGTACTATACAGTGTGTATTTGAGGAAGCTTGATATAACAGACACACGAGTGTGAGAGAACATACACCCGGCGCCACGAAATCTGTCGCTGGTGACTTTTTTAAAATGTTATTTATTTTTAAACGTACTAATCAATGAACAATTAATTTTCATACCCTCATTAGCTACGGTGGCGTCTACTCTCATTAATGAAAGCATGAGGATTATTAATTATTGTTTAGTACGTTTAAAAATAACATTTAAGAAAAGTCACCAGCGACAGATTTCGTGTGCCCTGGTGTATGGCGAGTGCATAAAAGCCTCTCTGTCGCA
Source organism: Xiphydria camelus (assembly GCA_963678675.1). Taxonomy (NCBI): domain Eukaryota; kingdom Metazoa; phylum Arthropoda; class Insecta; order Hymenoptera; family Xiphydriidae; genus Xiphydria; species Xiphydria camelus. The sequence goes on from OY783194.1 coordinate 17,747,557, forward strand.
TATTTCCCCAAACTAGTCCAGCTCGAAATTGTGCGACAGAGAGGCTCTTATGCACTTGCCACATGTTCTCTCTCGCACTTGCCTATCTCCTATGTCAAGCTACCTCGAAAAAACCCCGTACACGTATATACGTGTCACTCGCTATACTTTCTCTTCTGCTAGGTGCTTAGGCTCTATAGTCTAAGATCCGAACTAGAGGCGTTCTTCACCCATCTGCTTACCGGATGAAAAGTATTTTTTATCAAACATAATACGTCAATGAATATATCGCGAACGGGTAGGCTAATAAAATATGCTCAAGACTGCCCTTAAAACTGTATAAACAGGTGAGCTGATATGAGCAATTGCACCGATTTGCTTACCCATTAAACTATATATGAAAATAAAGATAATTTTACTGCAAACACGATAGTATAATCCTACCTGCAAAAAATCGGTCATGAATCACAGTTGTAAGGCTTTGAAATTTATCGGAGCTAGCCAAGATGTGCGTACTGTGTAGGCAAATTTGTAGCAAGTTGGCGCGACGCGACTGTTAGATGAGAGAGAGTGCGTATGCTGTTTCCTCGTACGAGTGAAAAAGATAACACTACTAAAATGCCGAGAAAAAGCGACTACGATGGAGTAGGTACTGGCAGTAAATGTTTAATTACTTAAAATTAAATATAAAATATTAGAATGTGAGAAAGATTTTTCAAATATTTTCAATTAAATATATGGATAGTGAAATATAAATATTCCTATCAGAATAATAATATGTTAGTTATAATTATTTGATAAATTTTATCTATTCTATAAAAATACCATAGCAAACAAACAGACAAATTACACGTTTTTCCCCTTTTTCTGTACTTTCGAGAAAGATCCATAAAGTAATAAATTGTCCCTTCCGAATAGGCAAAAATAAAAATGCAAAGGTAGTTGAATTTTGAACGAAAATAATTTTACCAGGAATCCTATAGTAATTGATTGAAAAAAATAACGATTGAAAAAGATAACACTACTAAAATGCCGTTTTAGTAGTGTTATCTTTTTCAATCGTACGCGAGGAAACAGCATACGCACTCTCTCTCATCTAATAGTCGCGTCGCGCCCCGTTGTTACGTCGCGTCCTATAGCAAAGGACCCCGCACAATCCTTATGGGAAGTGGCTCCCGGTGGATTTGGCTGGATTTCACATATGTTGTAGATCTTGGTATTCTGATCAAAAATTATCATTGCCGCAACAACGAAAAATGGACAGTTTTTGAGTTTCGGGACCTTAAAGTTCATACTTTTTGCATTCCGTCATACAGTCTACATTGTACGGCAGGGAGGCGGGGAGAGGTGGGGATACATGTTGCAAGCGTGTTGTGGTACTTAGGCTACGCCAGACACGAACAAAATGTCCGCTATCCTTCAATGTCTCTACTGCATACCGTTTTAGATGCTGGTCATAGAGCACCTCAACACAATCCCAATGAAGTTATAGAAATGATGAATAATGAATAGAAAGCTTTTATCAAAATGTAACCACACTAGAGATAAGAGCCAGAAACAATACAGACAATCTTACTCTAATTCAGATATGTCCACGTCGTTGATCCTGGGCAACGCAAAGAGCGGGTAACATTGTACACACATGTACATTTGCATACATATGACAAATACATACACAGATGCACACACATGTGTATGTAGGTGTGTAGAGGGTCGCGCGTGAACGCCCGCGCGACTGGCAATATTCCCGGTATCCCCACCTTTCCCCGCCTCCCTGCCGTACAATGTAGACCGTATGACGGAAAGCAAAAAGTATGAACTTTAAGGTCCCGAAACTCAAAAACTTTCCATTTTTTATTGTTGCGGCAATGATAACTTTTGATCAGAACACCAAGATCTACAACATATGTGAAATCCAGCCAAATCCACCGGGAGCCACTTCCCATAAGGATTGTGCGGGGTCCTTTGCTCCATAGTACGCGCATCTTGGCTAGCTCCGATAAATTTCAAAGCCTTACAACTGTGATTCATGGCCGATTTTTTGCAGGTAGGATTATACCATCGTGTTTGCAATAAAATCATCTTTATTTTCATATATAGTTTAATGGGTACGCAGATCGGTGCAAATTGCTCATATCAGCTCTCCTGTTTATACAGTTTTAAGGGTAGTCTTGAGCATATTTTATTAGCCTACCCATTCGCGATGTATTCATTGACATATTATGTTTGATAAAAAATACTTTTCATCCGGTAAGCAGATGGGTGAAGAACGTCTCTAATTCGGATCTTGTACTACTAGAGAACTTCTTCCACGACGATCGACGTCTACCGGCAATCGATAGAGCCAATCGTACGGTGTCCTTGGGCTTCCGAGCAATAGCGTACATCCTACAGTCTACAAACCTTTACATACCATATCGTCCTATATTAATATCAGACGGTAAGACTGGGTATAGTACTATATGGGAACTGTGCTCATCTCGACACTACTTTCTTAACTATATTACCAGCAGGCAGATATTTTATCCTTGAGAGTATAATGCAAAGTTCAAACCTATTCTCAGAACAAATCTTTAAATAATTTTTCTTCCATTTTTTAAAATAAAAGGGTTATTTAAGTGATTGTTTCTAGTACTCTACCCTGTATAGTAGATAATTTTACTTATCTTTTTTTTTATACACATATCTACTATTGCTTCCTAAATCACTGGTCCAGAATCTATCAGACGCCATAACCTTTCACCGTTTTTTAATGATGGGGCATTTAATAAAACGTAGAAATATGAGTACGTTTCCTTAATATACCTTCGATTTTTACTCGAAAAATGCGACGAAAATGAGTTCTGGTATCAAACTGAAGATTCAGACTTTCTTAGCATGACCCACGATGCACCACGTGGAGGTAAAGTTGCTCGCATCCCTTGCGTAAAAAAAAGGAGAACAAATAGCGCAAACATGTGTGGAGGTTCATGCGCTCGTGAGTTCACGAGTTGTTCAATGTTCCCACCGTTGACTTGCAAGCACAACTCAATTCGGCGGCGAAAATTTCCAACAACCCTTCGAAGAACTTGGGGCGTAATGCTTGCAATAGCCTCCCTGATACTTCTCTGTAAGTCTACCGGAGTGGTCGGCCGATGAACGTCTTTGACGAAGCCCCACAGGTAGTAATCATGTGGCGTAAGATCCGGCGATTGTGGAGGCCATGGAATGTAAAGACCCCGACCAATCAAACGATTCGGGAAGGCACCATTTAGATGATTCCTCACAACTCGAGCGAAATGAGGTGGAGCGCCATCCTGTTGAAACCACATTATCTGTCTCGTCTGCAAGTTCACGTTCTCCATCAGTGCTGGTAACTGATTACGCAAGAATTCCAGGTAATTCTGACCGGTGACATTACCATCAAAAAAGTATGGACCTATCACTTGCTCATCGACGATACCGCACCACACGTTCACTTTCGATGCTAATGATCAATGTGTTGACTCCAGCGAGGATTTTCCCTTGACCAATAATGACAATTGTGTCGATTTAATGAACCAGTACTCTGGAACGTTGCCTCGTCACTGAAGAGAACGTACTGGAAAAAATTTGGATCTTCATTTGCAGTCTTTGCAAGGCCCAATTACAAAAGTCGACACGATTCCGTCGGTCTTGCGCGGATAATGCTTGAGTCAACGTTATGTGATACGGATGGTAACGGCCAGATCGGAGGATTCTTTGGACGGTGCTCCGTGGTATACCTATATCTCGTTCGCGCGATTTCTCTCAAACTGATGTGCGGATTCATGTGAATCATAGCGAGAATGGCAACAGCTCGAGGATCATTACGATTAATGCCTTGTTGTTGTAGTTGCCGTCGTCGATAAATTCGTCCTCTCCTACAATTTCGTTCAGTGTTGCGAATTACTGCATGTGTGGGATGACGTCGGCGATTAGGGTACCGTTCTCGATATGTCCGGGCAGCGGCTCGATAGAATCCTTCGCACTCTCCTAATACGAGTAAAATATCCACAATTTCACTCGCTGAGTACATCGTAATGTGTTCAATGAAATTACAGGCGATACCAACTCGATTCTGGTTGAATTGAAACTGTTTCGAATAACAGAATCCTCGAGGTAATGGGGAATTCTTTGTTATTGTTTACATTGCATAAGTACGGTTGGTGAATGGATTAGCGGAACAATCATCCACGCCAACACGCATCAAGGGTATGTGAATCTTCACTTTGATACCAGAACTCATTTTCGTTGCATTTTTTGAGTAAAATCGAAGGAATTGACATGAATGATGAGGTATTTGAAAACAACTCATCAAGGCGGACAAGTTTCATTGGGGTGAAAAATGCGATTGCCATTTGAAAAAAAGCTTGTACTTGCAGCTTACAAGCATGGCCTTGAAAGCTCAAAAAAAAATGCATGCATCAAATGTCCCCCTCGAAACCCTACAATTTATGTCTCTAAAAATTTCCTGTCACTTCCCCCCTCAGGAGATATTTTGGTGGATTGTTTCAAATGGAACACCCTGTAGAATATGCACGCAGAAATTCATAAAAATGGATTACCTATACGTTGATCTACGGTTACACAGGCCTGCGATGAAAAAAATACAAATGAAATGACAACTGAATTTTATGTATATTTTAGTGTTGATTTAAAAAAAAATAATAAAAAAGTTATATCACGTCGTTTTCTTGAAAAATTCAAGTTTACTGGGATTTTTATGAACATTTACTGCAAACACATTTTTTTGGCGTTGAATTTCTTGCCTCCCTGCCTGACCATGATTCTACCATGAAAGTACACCATAAGTTGATGTATTTAAGTTTAAACCCAAGGGAACGTTCAGTTTTCCTCTCGACCAGAGGCGGCTCCTGCGATCTGGTAACAGTGGTTTTCATCCATTTAAACCTATACAAAATAATCGATTGCTGAAAAATTAATTTGCCTCGCCAAGAATCGATTATTTTACATATATTTCAATAGATAAAAACCACTGTTGTGCCAGATAGTACGTAAAATTGTTCGAGATAATCAATTTTCAAATAGGATTCTAGCAAAAATAGCGATATCGATTTTACAAAAAATCCTGACGTGATGGAAAAAAATGGAGGTTATTTTAGAAATCAGCATACCAGATAACATAAAAATCAGCGAAAACTTCTCTTGTATTTTTCAAAAATTGTAATTTCGCAGACCTGTGTTATTAATTTAGGATATATCGACCAGTGAATGAATACAATAGTTAAAGCAGATGAAAAATCCAATGATTGCTCACAAACTTCAATTTCAAAATCGTTGAAGTATCCATTCATTGGCAAGTTGTCAGACACCGATCGATTTACTCTTGCGCTTGAACTTACATGAGAAGAAACTCTAATAAGAGTTTTAGAAAACTAAAAAGATATTCTATTAAATATTATCTGGGAAATTGTTTCACAGTGTTTGTGTTATATTAAAATGAATGGAAATATTTTTCTATCCGTTTCCTCATGGCTTTTTTTATCAATTTTATATTATGTATCGGACCTATTCAAGTTGAAAATGATGAGAGGAGTGCAGATTTCGGATCTTTGATAATAATAAAAATTTGATTTCATAAAATAATGTTATTTATTAGTATTATTTAACCTATTTTATATCTTTAAATTTGCAGAGAATTCGTTATTTTAGACCCTACTCTTATTAAAGTGGGGACTAAGGAGATGCGGGAAATGTGGCAAAATTTACAAAATACGTGTATGAACGGGGTTGAAAGACGAAGCGCTCTTTTGCAATATTACAGCGAGTCAAGTAAAGCCAGAACGAAAGCTGTTTGGTAAGTTTTTTTTAATTTAAATTTTATAAAATCATTCATTTAAGAGTGAACTAAACCTTTGAAGGTCTGAAGAATTTGGTATGTTGAAACACGAACTGTACGGATTTGGAGAAAAATAAGAAACTACAGTGTATATTTGAGGAAGCTTAGGCGATATCCCGTAGTACTCTCTAAACCGTACGCTATTGATTACAGAGGCACACAAAAAAAAATTCCTATTCCCGGAACCAGACCAGTATATCTTTGTTTTTGGGGTTGCTGAATCTGAATCCGGTGTCCGTTTATCTCCATCAGGTCATGTTTGAAGTCAAATCCTGGAAAAATAGTCAAATCGATTCAAGTTATTATTCCTATATATTTTTTAGGTCGCTGAAACCAAATCCGATGTCTGTTTGATCCGACAAGGTCAAATTCAAGGTCATTTCAAGGTCAAATGTGTTTATTCTGCCAAAAATGAATTTTTGACTGCAGATTCTGAAAGAACGGGAAATTTTACGTCTAGATGTATTCAATTTTTTTGGTAACATAACCCCCAAGGTCATTTCAAGGTTACTTCATGTTATTGTATGGAGGGTTCAGATGACAATTGCAAAAATAAGAAAATGTGTCTTCACGGGACTAAATTACTACGTCAATATGTTTTCAAGGTCACTGAGTTATAATCCGAGGTTCGTTAGCCTCCAGTATGTCAGGGTCAAGTTCATTTCAAGGTCAAATCCAGCAAAAATGTTCAAATCTTTTCGCATCATCACTCTGTTACATTTTTGGAGTCGCTGGAACGTGCATTTTGTATCTCACTCTGCTACTTTTTCATCGTTTCGCCTTCTTTTATAACGTACTCGTTTATCCTCAAAAGATCTGTGCAAGGGATTTCTCTTGCGTTTTTTCCTTATACGTATTCCTCATACGTAATTACCACAAACATAGCAAAATAAATCTTGAAATCCAGTCACGTGATCTCTCTATTCAAGTGAATTGGAGCTCACCATTGTAAATTTGATACAGCGAATATGTGTGGTGTGCCTGCACCCAGGATACCTCCACGCGGTGACGGCGGCAACGGTTTTTTTTGTATTGTTTATTTGAAGGCGTCCAATATCTATAAGGAAAAAAACGCAAGAAAAATCTCTTGCACAGATCTTTTGAGGATAAACGAGTACGTTATAAAAGAAGGCGAAACGATGAAGAAATAGCAGAGTAAGATACAAAATGCACGTTCCAGCGACTCCAAAAATATAGCAGTGATGATGCGAAAAGATTTGAACATTTTGCTGGATTTGACCTTGAAATGAACTTGACCCTGACATACTGGAGGTTAACGAACCTCGGATTCTAACTCATTGTCAGTGACCCCGAAAACATATTGACGTAGTAATTTAGCCCCGTGAGAAGACACATTTTCTTATTTTTGCAATCGTTATATGAACCCTCTATACAATAACATGAAATGACCTTGAAATGACCTTGGGGGTTATGTTACCAAAAACACTGCATACATATCTAGACGTAAAATTTCCCGTTCTTTCAGAATCTGCAATCAAAAATTCATTTTTAGCAGAATAAACACATTTGACCTTGAAATGACCTTGAATTTGACCTTGCCGGATCAAATGGACATTGGATTTCGATTCAGCGACCCAAAAAATATATAGGAATAATAATTTGAATCGATTTGACTATTTTTCCAGGATTTGACCTTGAAATGTCCTTGAACATGACCTGATGGAGATAAACGGACACCGGATTCGGATTCAGCGACCCCAAAAATATAAAGATATACTGGTCTGGTTCCGGGAACAGGAACTTTTTTTTTGTGTGCCTGTATTATCGACTTGAGGATCCTCTAATGATTGGTTCCAATGACTTACCAGTACCCGATAATCGTTTCAGTAGAAAATCCCTATGCCCTATCTCTCTAGTAGCTGTAAAAACATGGCGGGGGTAAAATCCGGAAGCGATGTCGAATAACGTAGCACTTTAATTGTTCAAATGATACAAAATTATTAAGGTTCGATGTGATTTTAAAATTAAAATGTTCTGCTTTTTGGCGACCAATATTGCGCATCTCATTTTTTTTATGGTAACCAGTGGGCTAATTTCAGAACACAATAACCATACGAAAAAAAAAAAAAAAAAAAAAAAAAAAAAAAAATTGGGGGTAAATCCAGAAAAATATCCCTAAGTAATACCTGAAACTAGGTATAAATCACCCCTCACCCCCAACATTTAGGTGTTGCTCTGACTTTGTTTCGAGGTAACCTCAATGTTTGGTTGTTACTCCTAACCTTTTTCGGGGGTTTACCCTTAAGATTGGATGTTTTTTCTTCATGAGAGTGACCCTAATCAATGAGTGCGTTCAGCAGATCGTACCGCCCCGCAACAGTTGTGGAGCAGTTCAACAGAAATCTGCCGAACGCGCATTTTACCGAGCGCTCTAAGTGAGCGTGAGTGGTAGCGATCGCCATGTTTTGTAGCTAAGGAAAGTTACGCTCCCGCTCACTTACATCGGAAGAAGTTTTGACGCATTTTATGAATGATGTCGAACGGTGTGAACCGATGTATCGAATTCCGTTAGTCGTGCAACAGAACATCTTATATTTTATGTATTATTACGAAAAAAATTACATTTTCTTGCCACCGGTAATTGAGGAGCAGACTTTCTAAGTGCAGTTTGTCCTATAACCGCTAATAGTTTGTCCGTGACTAATGCATACAATGCAGTTTGTTTGTGTAGGACATTTTCAAACATTTATATAGATGTAAAGAGATGCATTTAGGTTGTCCATATAAACACAACTTGTAAAGGAACTTGAAAATATTCGTATGTTGGCGAAAATCGGAAAAATGAACAAACTGCACTTAGAAAGTCTGCTCCTCAATTGTAAAACAATCTGTTACCATATGAAGAGTACAGGGGAAAAAGGGTAACTCCAAAATTCAGAAATGTTCAGCAACGCAAAAATAAACTTTATTAACTCACAGTATGTTACATATTCAAGGAAAAATATTAATGGACTTCCACAAATATCATTATACCACTTGTTTTCATGTTTCAGTTGTCAGAAAATGTTTTTCTTAAAAATTAATACCGCAGAAAAGGGTAAAACTGTAAAAAGTGTGGAATGAAACCTTTTTTCCCCGGATTTGAAGTCCTTCAGTTCTGGTCTTCATCTATCGGAACGTCATTAACATATTCGTCTTCACTTTCATTGATATTTCCACATGTTTGCAGGTTCTCATAAAATACGGGGGCTTCTCCTTAAGTAGAAATTTTGCTAAGTGCCGAAGGTCGTTGAACTTACAATATCTATTTTGACAGGGAGTTTTCCGTTGTAAAGAGGTTTTAGTTGGGTGAAAGGGGGAGATGTATCCGGTGTTGTGCTTTCATTACGTTCTTTTCCTCTCTTGTTTGTCTTTGCTACAATCACAGTACTAACGTATGCTCCACAGTAGGTATCTTTATGAAAAATAAATTTGGGAGATTCATTTTGAACCTCAAGCACTCTTATTGGTCGCGTGGCTAGGGGACATTTTTTGGATAAAAACCCCTCAAGTAGTCGGTCCAGTTATGAAAAATCATGTTATCTTTTTCACAATCTATTACTGTGAATGGAGACGGCTTCACTCTGCTCGTACGCAGCACTTCTCACCAGTCCTCGGGTGTCTGACCACTGTTACTAATTTCCAGTTCGTCACTGTACATGGTTAAATCAACAACTACAAATGACTAACTGTGAAATAACTACACCAAACCAAGCAGGGATGATATTGCAAATTGATAAGAAAGAGTGCGATTCACTGCGGTGTGCACCGGTTCCAAGGTGGGGGATTGAGAGTCTGACCCTTTTTCCTGACCACCGCACGGAATGAAACCCTTCTTCCATTGTATGCCCTGTTCTCTTTTGCTATTTTTAGAGCAATGCAATCTTTCTTCCCCAAGGTCAACCTACTACGTGAAGGTACTTTCGGAATGCCAATAGATGGCGTTGTCAGCTTGAAATCAACAAAAATTGGAATGATACTCTTTTTCCCCTGTACCCTTCATATCAGTACCTCAGAGCTAAACAGTATTAACTCCATTTTTTTCGAAACCCCTATTATTTCCTCATTCTGGTATTTTCAATGTAAAATAGCAGAATGAGGAAATAATATGGTTTTTGAAAAAAATGGAGTTAATACTGTTTAGCTCTGAGGTACTGATATAAATAACACAACATTTTGTAACCAGAGATAGCACTGGACAACAGTGATTTTGTTACTCGAACCAGACCAGGTGATTCTTATAGATTTATGTGCGCTGAACACGAATCTGACTCTCAAATTTACATACCACGTCATGATTTTGAAATACTTGAAGTTAAATATACGAAAAGGGGCGATTTTGGCCATATTCACGAGTCTATTACAATGAAACTAAAAAATGTTTCTTAATCGCACTTACAGCATTTGAAAGTATTGTTTTTGAACTTTTCAATACATTGCCAGGTAGCACAAGATATCTGTTAGACATCTACAAGATGTATATATGAATCGGTCATTTCAGAAACGACACATGTCACATTTTCGACCATATTGGGTTTATGTAAAATTCGTAAATATTGTTTGTGAATCTACAACTGCCTTTAGAGACCAGACATGTCAATGCTGTAGTATGGATAATTCGAGCGACCAAAAATTTGGTTCCCTGCAGAAATAACACATGTCTCTGACATGTGCTGTTTCTGTATTCAGTCATTTAGTGACAGTAAAATAATCTGTAAGCACCTAGACAAGGAATGTCGGATGTAAGCATCTGGACAGAGAAAGTCGGGCGAAAGTAAATAATAAATTTTATCTAAAAATTTTTAAAGAGAGATTTTCATTATCATTTGGCCGCCCACAAGTCGACACATGCTGCCGGTGTGAAGAATTCAATGTCAAAATTAAGTGTCCATTGCTGAATGATTTAGCAAAACGGACAGCTCGAGCAGAACTTATTGTACATAAAAGACGGGCCAAAAAGTTTTACACTAAACTACAGGAATTAAAACAAAACTGTAATGAAAATGTAAGTAGTATTGTTGGCATAACATTCGATTTTATGCAAAATTTACAATTACCAGTTGTTCCAGTTCAGGAGATTTTTTAATTTGCGACAACTTACAATAAACGTTTTTGGAATTAACAATTTAGCTACAAATAAAGCAAAATTTTACACCTACCATCAGGGTATTGCTTGAAAGGACCCTAATGAAGTTGCCTTCTTCATATTAGATTTTATCAATAATGAAATATCTCTGCAGACGTAAAACATCTTTATGTACACTACGCAACAAAATTATCGCAACAACTTATTTTATTCTAAAAATTGACAAACTTCGGAAGCCCGTAGCACAGCGAAAAATCATCGTATCCCTATCTTTTTTTTTTTAAATTGAAGCTTAAAATCTCAGCTTTACTATCCCAAAGTTTATTTTTCGATTTAAAGCACCGAGAGATTAAGAGATCCTGAAAATCAAGGTCATCTTTTGAAACTTAAAAATTTGCAGTTTGCGAATGACACGGAGTTACAAAAATTTTGTTTCAAATTCTGATCACAGAAAATGAAAGTTCAACTCTTTACCTTTAATTTTAAAAAAAATTTTTACTTTCCGATTTTTCTACGCCATTCTACAGCGTTTGAAATAAAAAAACTGAAAATTCCGTTTTTTCCCCGTGTTACAGGACCCAGGTAACGCGACAAATAATCATATTTTTTAAGACAAATGCATGGGCTTTATTGGGGCATCGAAATGGATCGCTTTCATATGAATTTTTTCTCAAAGAACAGATGATGGCCTACAAAATTGTTCGATGTTCAGAAGTGAAAATACCGTTCGAACACGAGACTTCCTATAGAACTCGTCCAGGTACACTTGTACAGTAAGTTAACATACGTGCAATACGTTTTCGGCGACCTCTAACTTGGCCCCAATGTCCCGATTAACTCGCGATCAACGTCTAACTTGGCCCCAATACCCCGTGTTAACTTATGAACGGCTTCTATGTAACTTCACCCCAAAATGTCCCCATCTCGATACCAAAATCCCTGAAAAAGTAATCCAGGTATACCTGGACGCAATATACGACCTCCAATAATTAAAAACAAAAATTTATAAGTTCAAAAAAAATTACGCAATTGATGTTCAGTTGAGTGATACTCCCAAAAACCGGGATTTTCAGTTTTTTTATTTAAAACGCTGTAGAATGGCGTAAAAAAATCGGAAAGTAAACATTTTTTTTAATTAAAGTTAAAGAGTTGAACTTTTATTTTCTGTGATCAGAATTTGAAAAAAAAAATGTAACTCCGTGTCAATGCGCAAACTTTGCAAATTTTTAAGTTTCAAAAGATTACCTTGATTTTCAGGGTCTCTTAATCTCTCGGTGCTTTAAATCGAAAAATAAACTTCGGGATAGTAAAGCTGAGATTTTAAGCTTTAATTTAAAAAAAAGATAGGGATACGATGATTTTTCGCTGTGCTACGGGCTTCCGAAGATTGACAATTTTTATAGTAAAATAAGTTGTTGCGATAATTTTGTTGCGTAGTGTATTTTCTGACGGCTGTGCCGGTCGAAATGAAAACCATACTTTGGTTAGATTTTTTCTGGCATTAGTGCAGACTCTAAGAGATGATTCGGGACCATAAACCAGTTTTTTCCTCAAAGGGGTCATTCATTCTTGCCAAATAACAGAAATTTCGCTTTAATTAAACGTGTAGTTAAGAAACATGACAGAATTTTTTTACCCATAGAATACGCAGAAGTGATTGTCAATTCAACCAAGCAAAACTTGTTTTCAGTAAAGATGGTATGTTCTTCTGACATTATAGATTTTAAATCATGGTGGCCTCAGCACTACAAAAGAAACTGCCTCTCGGTGGAATCAATTGGAAGAGGTACACCAAGAGAGTTAAAAAGACAATTTCAAATATCATATTACACCCATTTTCTGTATTCGGCTGAAGCGCCTGGAATCGTAAAGAGATATCAGAATTCATATATATAGATGGAATATTATACGACAACTTTAGGCTGTATACTAGCAATACTATCTCATTATTTAGGACTCGAGCATACCCTTAAGATAATGTGCCCATCAATGAAAAAAAAATCATATCAGACAGTTGATAACTTATATACCAGAAGAGAAAACATTTTTTTATGAAGAAATTCTGAAATGGCCAGTAAGTGCGGATAATAACACACATTTCGATGAATAAATGTTACCGTTTACGGTGTTTATTAAATGTAATACAATTTTATTTAAACGTTTTTAAATCAAAATTTGCCCTATGAATTGTCTATTCATTTCAGAAACAACACATGTCCTAAGACAAAATAAGAGGGCATAACTTTTAAGATAAGCATATAAAAAGTGGAAACTTATGATTAGTTTATCCTATACATATATGAAAAACTAAACATAAGATTATATATTTTACAGCTGTTTCTGTTATAACTAGAACTAGAAAGTTTTTCTTGTTTTTCTCAGAATCAAGTTCTGCTGACGTGTCGTTTCTGAAATGACCGATTCATATGTCTAGAAAATGATATCTATATTTGGTATAAAATGGTTGAAATCTAGATATAGATAGCGCATAGATATCTGACAGATCTCCTAAATTGACAAGAATCGATATTCTGTGGTAAATATAATAATTTCATAAAATATAAAATTAATAATAGGTATTAAAAAAAAAGGAGTTACAAAGCTCTAGAGGGTCTTCTCGTTTTCTAATAAATTGCTAACTGCTAATTCGTTTTAAAGTTTTTTATTAAAGAACGAGAAGACTAATATAGAGCTTTATAATTAAGTTTTTTTAATAGTGTTAACTCTTAATTTTAAACAATCATTATAGGGTCATTCCATACAAAATCGGACACTTTTTGGAGTAACATTTCGGATTTTGCTCAAATTTGGATATATTGTAGTCTTTGTCGATGTTTAAGCGTATCTCGAAGGATTTTTCAAAATTTTGAAAATTGTTGATTTTACAGCCACTTGAAGAATAACGCTGCTTTTTATTCATTAAATTATAACTGTCAAACCGGTTGTCGGCTGAGAATAATCTTTTTGATACTAAAAGTGAAAGAGTTGAAAAATCAGAGAAAAATTGCGTCGATCAAAAAAAAATTTGTTTAATAATTTTATTTGCACGATTTAAATAAATGTATTTTCATAGCTGGCCACTTTTTAAAAATCTGAAAAAAAAGCAAGCATATACTTCGATATCCTCTCTTTCACGACAAATAAACAAAAATGACGACACTTTAAAATTGACGACACAAAAATTAATTGAAGTTGACGCCGCGTCGGCCCCGCCGCTAGCGTATCGCCAAGCCAGTCGAACCCACCGGTACTACTAATGTGGTACGTATACCTCTCGCTTACCTGTGTGCGTATTATTACTTAAATTTATGGCATGGAATTTCAACAATTATCTAAAACTACACCGTTGACTTACTAAATTACTTTGTTATACATCAATTTTAACGAAATGTAAGGAGCTCACTCTTCGCTAATGATATTGGTTTGTCATTTCTCAATGGAAATCTCGAGAAAAAAGGTGGTGAGTTTTCTTCCATCGGGATAGAATGGGATAATTGGAAGGAAATGGATTCATTGGATTGAAAATTCTTGAACTGATCTGCCATATGAAAAAGTGAAACGTTAACTACAAGAACCTATTAATTGAATAATTATTATTTCAACAATCAATTAATAGGTTCTTGTAGTTAACGTTTCACTTTTTCATATGGCAGATCAGTTCAAGAATTCAATCCAGTGGACCCATTTCCTTCCAATTATTCCATCCTATTCCGATGGAAGAAAACTCACCACCTCTCTCGATATTTCCATTGAGAAATGACAAACCAATGTCATTGGCGAAGAGTGAGCTCCTGAGTGGAGGGTAGGAGAGGTTAAACAGAATCGGCAACTGTAGATGTATGTGAAGTTAGCCCTCCCAATTAGAGAAAATGCGAGAAACTGAGTTTGTACCGTATTGTACTAGTTTTGTACCATATTGTACCATAATCATTTTTTCAAAATCATGCACAGATTTCTGGAATTTCAAAAATTCATGTTTTACACTGACCCCTCACTTTTCGAAAAAAGAAATTTGTTTGGTTGTACCAGTGCTCTACCGAACATTGTACCGTTCGATTTAAGTTCATAACATGCTTAGATTCTCTAAAAAAATTAAAAGAGATAAATTGCTGGCCTCCTACTTTCCGAAAAATTAAATTTGTAACGCGTGGATCGCAGCCGAGTCGGCATGCGCTAGCCTGCCGACGCACAGTGGGGCCAAAGACCGGTTTTCTTGGCCAAAATTCAAAAAGTGTATTAATCGAGGTGAAATAGAGTAATCGGGGGTTTTTGGGGTCGCTGATTACGAATCCGAAGTCGGAAGTTCGAAAAACAATATGGCGGATCCAATATGGCGGAAAGGTTTCTCAAAAATTGATCGAATGTGGGTGAAATTGAGTACTCGGGGGTTTTTGAGGTCGCTGATTACGAATCCGAAGTCGAAAGTTCAAAAAACAATATGGCGGATCCAATATGGCGAAAAGGTTTCTTAAAAATTGATCGGATCTGGGTGAAATTGAGTACTCGGGGTTTTTTGAGGTCGCTGATTACGAATCCGAAGTCAAAATTTCGAAAAACAATATGGGCCAAGTGCAGGTAAAGTTGGCAAAAATTATTTCAATGGTTCGCAGCAAATCTAATGGTGAAAAAGAAACACTTTTTATGAGATTGTTAATTAATAGGGAACTGGGAGGCTTCGCCCGCCTGGGAGCTCCGCCCGCCCGCTACATCATTAGATTTCAGTAGGCATTTTATTATATTTATCTATTAGGATAGAGATTTTTCTATATTCAATGACTATAGCAAAAAACAAAGTAAGTGTAAAGTTCATATTTGTACTTAATAGTTTTTTTTCATTAACATTAGGCTCATTAACACATCCGTCCGATAATTACTTTCCGAGAAAGGTGCGGGACTGCGAGCGCCTTTGCGGCCTACGTACGTCGAAATATACCAACTATCTGGCCATAGCAATCGATGGCGAAATTAACTCTAAATTAGCGCATTACTTATAATTAGATTGCAATGATAATAACGGTAAGAACCGATATAGACGTCCGCTTGATGCGACGGAACAGCAACTATGAATCGCTCTAGCAGTCTAACCGAATTCCGCATCTTTACCTACTAAAATTGATATAACGTAAAGAGTGGCAAATAGATGCAGCTACAATTTTTAGGTCGTTTAGACAAAGCCTTAAGGTATACGAAAATGCTAAAAACTAAGTAGGGTAAGGTCGGGCAATTTTTGTAGGTCTAATTTCCAAGATTTTTTTAAAATGCGCATGTTCTACTAGCAAATTATTTAAAAAACACTATACACACTTTGAATATTGTCCAAATTGCTTATGAAGGATCCAAATAAAGCTTTATAAAAGAGAGAGAGAAAAAAATTGTACTTCTATCCTACAAATATGTCCAAGCATTCAAACTTTGTGAGACGTTTTCGTGAGAAACTGCGTTTGACCACTTCAGTACTCAATAACTGACTCCTAAAGCCACTAGATAGTGCCATTCATGTTGATTATAATGCCCCAGACATATATCTGTTAAAGTTACTTCTTAATAGTGCCCGAAACAAACTTTCATTTTTTCGAATTTTGGCCAAGGAAACCGGTCTCTGGCCCCACTGTGCGACGGTTCAAAGGTCGGAAAGGCCCGGAGTACGTCACAAAGGACGCAGACAGGTTGGACGGTCGTATTGCCTGGAGGGTCAAAGGTCATTTCTCGGCTATCGCCCAGGTCCGCCAACGGGGTATATTAGACGGCCGGCGAGCAGTCGCCGGCAGACGAACACGAGTCTCGGCAGTGGAAGCGTCATTTATGAACAGCACTGCCACTCAAGTCTCATTCGAACGCCCGACCGAACCGAGTTGTAGTGGAAGCGTCATTTATGAACAGCACTACCCCTCGATCTCAGTCAAACGCCGCTAGTGGAAGCGTCATTCGTGAACACCCTAGCATTCGAACGACCTCGCTGATTGACACGAGCAGCGATAGTGGAAGCGTCATTCGTGAACACTACTACCGCTCTCAGTCCACCGAGGCTCTTAGCCCGAACATCGTTAGGGAAGCGTCATTCGTGAACACCGTAGCGACCTCACGGCCCGTCGACCGACGTTTTCACGTCGCTTCGCCTAACCGGCGAACTACCACGAGGACGAGGCTCCTCCGCTCACGGCCCTGCGGCGATATCCGGGACACGAGCAGCACCCGGCACGCCAGGACCGACGCAGCCATTCCTGAGGACGACGCTTCCGCATCGCCTACGAGCAGCCCGACCGGCAGCACCTCCAACGCTTCTCCGAATTCGATCCCTCCCGGGATCTCTTTCCCTTTACTCGCAAACTCGCATTCTATCATCTGTACGCCCATATCCCGAATAAACTCTAGTTATAGTCTATTCGCGCTCTGTGCGTATTACCCCTCCTACAAGTTCTCTCGGTTGTATTATGTTGTACTAGTTGTACCAACCATTGTACTATTGGATTTAATTTGATAACGATCGTGGGTCGTTCATAAAAACTTGAAATAAATAAATAGCGCCCCACTTTTCGAAAAGTGAATTTTTCTTGATTATACTACGCTGTACTAACCGCCCATATCATTGTAACATCGAGAAAAGTAGGTAAAAGTTGTACCGTTTCCTCGGAATTCCAATATTTCCAAACTGACCGCACCGACTTGATGTCAAATTTAGAAAATCAACATTACAACTTTTGCACCAGTTTGTACTAAATAGTCGAAAGGAAGCACTTTGGTCCTTTGAAGGTATCGTGTACGACGCACGGTTCTCATGGAAAATGAAAACAAAAAAACAGGAAAATTTCTAGCCCCCCACTTTTCTAAAAGTAAACTTTTCCCGATTGTATTACGTTGTACTAACCGCCCACATCATTGTATTGTGGAGAAAAGTAGGTAAAAGTTGTATCGTTTCCTTTGAATTCCAATATTTTCATAACTGACCCTACCGACTGGATGCCAAATTTGGAAAATCAACATTTTGACTCTTGCACTAGTTTATACTAGTCGAAAGGAAGCACTTTGGTCCTTTGAAGGTATCGCGTACGATGCACGGTTCTCGTGGATAATGAAAAAAAAAACAGGAAAATTTCTAGTCCCCCACTTTTCGAAAAGTCAACTTTTCTTGATTGTAGGGGAGGAGGGGGCACAGAGGACCTCTTAAGACAATATTTTCCATATTTATGTACCTAGTAGTTTGTTGGAAATACATAATTTTTGGATTATACATACTAGGGAATGTTGTTTACCGATTACTATTTAAAAACAGGTTTAATTCTTATTCAGTAAGAGCTAAGTACTAATTGCCACACTATTTGGGACGAAAGGGATCGCTTGGTCCATTTCACCATGGTAGTTTGTTTAACACGTTGACTGTCCCTATAAGGAATTTTTTCGATCCCCTCACGTTCAACAGTTTTTTTTTTAATGTTTTAGTTTTATAATCATAAAATATCATATACCTCTAGGTAAAAAAATCTTTTTATTATTTTGATTTTTGATGACATGTTCTTATATGACTCATGGACGTATCAGCACATTTTTTCTAATCTTATTATCTATGAATATGTCATTGAACATTTCAAGGATAAAGGACCGATAAGGACCGGTCCTAATCGCCTCATTTGATCTGGTCCTCCTCGCCCCAAAAGTCCGTTAGTGCAGTAATAGCCGCAGTCCTTAATATTCGTTGCCGGCATATCCTTAGAGGTTATGTTTTGATCGACATCTCAAAAATTATACCAAAGCATGTAGTTTTTAACACATAGAGTCCAAAATTAATAGCTATTATTTGTAAGAAGCTACGGGCATCTGAAAATGAAATATTCTTCGATCACTTACCGCTATTTTCACTTTTTTTTATCGCAACTTCTTCATTACACGTGCAGCGTCAATAAGCATATGCCAGTTACCGTCGGTACCTCCTACTCTACAAGTTTAAGACCCCGGGGGGTTGATAGCGCTTATAGTAACTTATTAATTCGCCCCAGAGGTCCTCTTGGCCCCCTCCTCCCTTACTACGTTGTACCAACCGCCTACATCATTGTACCATCGAGAAAAGTAGGTACATGTTGCACCGTTTCCTCGGAATTTTAACGTTTCCATAACTGACCGGACCGACTTGATAGGTACTAAATTTGGAAAATCAACATTTCGACTTTTGTACCAGTTTGTACTAGTCGAAAGGAAACATTTCGGTTCTTTGAAGGTATTGTATACAATACACGGTTCTTACGAAAAATGAAGAAACATGCAATATTATAACTTCTGCATCCCGTGTAGAAATTAATTAATGATGGCCTTAATTAAGAAGAGGTGCCTATGAGGCTGAACTATGGCTTCCCTAATAAGGGTTTCCCAATCATTACCTTATTAGAGCCCTTTCGGAGTTTCTAAGGTTTCCTTGTTTTTAAACTGTAAAGCTTTAGTAAAGCCAACTGTATAGATTTCTTCAGGGTTTAATAAGGATGCCTTGTTAAAAAATAAGCAGGCTTTGTTAATGAAAATTTAGCTGTTGCGACATTACAAGGAATTCTTATTATTAATCTTTAAGCTACATACAATTGAGGCCTTATTAAGACAATTCAATCGGGGCCCGATTAATTGCCCTTAGAAGGAGCTTCGCGTACCAAACGTTACACTTGCTTATCAGGGCCCCATTATAAATCGGACTAAATAATCAGGCCTTTATTACAACTCGAAGATAATTTCCACACTAGAGAGCTAACCCAGGTAGCACACTAACGTCGAAATGACGTTTTTTGAAGGTCAGTTCTGACGTCAGACGACGAAAAATATGACGTCATTTTAACGTCGCAAAGACGGTCTAATTGTACATCCACACGACGTCAGAAAAATCACGTCATATTGACGTCCTACCATACGTTGTGATGACGTAAAAAATTACGGTTCTAAAAGGTTAGGTCTGACGTATATCTTTTCATCGTGAGCGGTCACCCATCCAATTACTGTCCGCACTTTTTGCTGCTTAACTTCGTTGATCGATCGGTGTCCTCGAGTCCTCATTTGCTGCACGCTCCTGTGGTTAACAATATTATTACTATTGGTGTTCATATGAAGTTCGATGAATAAATGTATGTTGCTTTTTGAGTCAATAAGAAAGAGCTTGAATAAGTAAGATTTTATAATTGTATTATTCTTTTCTCAACATTTTTCTAAATTTATGATTGTATCTTTTGATAAATATTCTTGCATAGACGCAAATTGATATTAATAAATAAATAATTATATGAATGTTTATTCATCCTGCATTAATTGATTGTCTTTCATTTACATTAATAATATGTGCTTTCTAATAAATAGTATAGATTATAACTTGTGCTCAACATACTCTGGAGACTCGAAATCAAATAATTTATTGATTTAATAATTAAACAAATTACATTTTTTGTCCATTTATTCACAAATAAATTTTCAAGTCCCTATATATGCAGGAGACCGAAGGAGATCGAAAGTCTCGTTCGTCATTAAAAATTACGGAAAAGTTACATCAAAAAGACGTTGAATTTTGACGTCCAAGGAACGTCGTAAATATGACGTCCCGGTGACGTTAATATTACGACAACTGACATCTGAAACCCTATACTGACCAAAAAATGACGTCTGAGACGTTATTCTAACGTCAGTGTGCTACCTGGGAATACATTCCTCTGAAAGCGGGGGATTTATAATTATATATTTTGTGCATTTTCTTAGAGTGGTATGTATGTATAACAATAAGTTGCATAGCATAACTTTAGCTAGGTCTCATGCATTATAGTATAGTTATAGAATTTCTCAAAAAGTAGGGATGCTGGAATTTCGTATTCGGAAGTTTTTTGAATTCCAGATGTTATAGAATTAAGTCTCCCGGTACAGTATTCGCGATGTAACTAGAGCACTATAACCAAAGTGCTTCCTTTCGACTAGTACAAACTGGTGCAAGAGTTGAAATGTTGATTTTCTAAATTTCACATCAAGTCGGTCCGGTCAGTTTGGAAATATTGGAATTCCGAAGAAACGGTACAACTTTTACCTACTTTTCTCGACGGTACAATGATATGGGCGGTTAGTATAACGTAGTACTATCGAGAAAAATTCACTTTTCGAAAAGTGGGGAGCTATTTATTTATTTTAAGTTTTTATGAACGACCCACGATTGTTATCAAATTAAATCCAATAGTACAATGGTTGGTACAACATAGTACAACCGAGAGAACTTAATTTTTCGTAAAGTATCCCAGGTAGAAATCGTACCTACCCAGAATTAAGCTTGCTATAAGGTTGGCTTGCAAGATAGAACCTTGCGGCAAGGTTGCAAAACAAGGCTGATGCAAGGCAAATCGGTTACGCGTCTCAATGTTGTGACAGTATACTGTGCACACAAGCTTGTATTTAGGTAGACTATGGCGCTTGGGACAAGGTTGCGTTGTCGGTAATGAAGAACATTTGAGGTTAGAATTAAATTTTTATATTTTATTAATAATTGAAATTGTGTTACAATACATAGCGATAGCATTACAAATTTAGAAAAATAATGTATAATACTAAGCCAAGTAAAATTTTTTTGTTTCTACTTGACTATCACTAGGTTTACGGAACCCTGTCAATTTGACGGGTGACTTATTCAATTTCGATTATCTAATAATCTATGAGGTTAATTTAACTTAACTTTTATTAGGTAATAATCAGGCCAAAAAGTAACAAAAATCACTGCACGTTTGACGTTTCGGTTCCTCTTCGGACGAATCCTTCATTGCGTCTCTGAAGAGGGTTCGAAGAGGAACCGAAACGTCAGACGTGTAGTGATTTTTGTTGTTTTTTAGCCTGATTATTACCCAATAAAAGTTAAGTTAAATTAATATTAAACTACAGGCAACAGAAGTAATATTATCTTAAGAATCTATGAGGTATGTCCTTTCTATGTTACTTCGCCTCCGAGTCGATGGAATATCTGGCCTTCCTTAACCTCGCGTACCTCCTCCAGGCAATTTTTTCATCCTGGCTGCATCGATAACGCTGGATCTGCAACTCTGTGAAAGACGAGCATAAGAGATAATAAAGAAACGTTTCATCTATCTGCCTCCTGCAAATAATTTCATTAAATTAGCTATTAATACTTACCCTTCTATGCAGGAAGCTGGATAATCCTTATTTCCTGCTCGTTCGAATGTTCTAATTAATAACACACGTTAACGTTAAACGCTGACGGCTTCTTAACCAAAAAATTACGCGTACACCGAACTGATCGCGGACATACTTTT
This sequence comes from Xiphydria camelus, assembly GCA_963678675.1. Classification (NCBI taxonomy): domain Eukaryota; kingdom Metazoa; phylum Arthropoda; class Insecta; order Hymenoptera; family Xiphydriidae; genus Xiphydria; species Xiphydria camelus. The sequence goes on from OY783194.1 coordinate 17,769,746, forward strand.
AAAGCATCAGTGTTATAGACGCCACTGACAGCTAACTTCAATGTAAAGACTAACGCTTCTCTAGTAGACAGCTGAGGCGATGCGTACGCCACGCCGCGGATTTTTGTGACATCTATTCGCTAAGCTGCCGGCACAACCTTATATTCGCCTTGTATTCACCTTGACGCGCGTACCTGGTATCTCTCTGTTATTGCAAGCTTGAAATAGGCTAACAGTGTACTGTAGGGCAGTGGTCAGTTTCGGCTATGCAAGGAACAGACAGGTTTGCAGCAACCTTGTATTAACCTTGCAGCTTAATCTTGCAAAACGTACCTTGTAACAACGTTCAACCTTGCACAACCTGGACATATTTCTACCTGGAATGGGGTCAGAAATTTATCTCTTTTTTTTTAGAAGATCTGAGCATGTTGTGAACTTAAATTCAGCGGTACAACGTTCGGTAGAACTAATACAATGTGGTACAACTAAAAAATTTCATTTTTCGAAAAGTGGGGACCAGTGTAAAAACTTGAATTTTTGAAATTGCAGATATCTGTGCTTGATTTTGAAAAACTGATTACGGTACAAGTCTAGTACAATACGGTACAATACCTAACTTCAAACACATCAACTGTAGTGATGAAACTCTTAAACCGATGTAGGTACTCCTGATTTTAATTAGAACTAGAGTGAAATCTGGTAAGAATCAGATGTACCTGCCTCGATTTAAGAGTTTCATCAATAGAGTTGCTTGTCCTGTTTAACATCTCCTACCCACCACGACCAATCAACGGTGACGCTCATCATCTATAGTTCCATAAATCATAGACATTATGTTTGCTATTTTGCAGGCCCAGTGAATAACCCTATATATCAAGCTTCCTCAAATACACACTGTATATTTTTAATTGTACTGTTAATTAAACAGGCTATAAATTTACCCAGAAACTCTGCGTGTGTAGCCTACACCGTCCGTACAGGGCGTAGCACGCAAGATAATATCGAATCACTACTCGACCGAGGGCCGTCGTGTCATACCATGTTTGAGGATACCAATCACGATTGGCTGGCGGCAGAAACAGTGAAGGTGGTACGAATGGTGCAGCCTACACCCAAACAGATCCGTCTCGACTAACGCCGCTAACGTATAATAGCCGCGCTTGTCATGACGGGCGTGTTTGGTTACAAGCCTGCACCGTTCATACTACCTTCATTATTCCTGACGTCAGCCAGTCACAGTCGATATGCTCAAATATCGTATAAAGCGACGTACAGATTACACCCAAGTACGCCCATCAATAGCCAGCCAATAGCGGTCGATATCCCTAAATATGGCATGACGCGACGGCGTTCGGTCAAGTACCCACTCGATATTAGCTTGCGTTGGATGGTGTAGGCCACACAGCCAGAGTCCGTGGGTAAATTTACACCTTTATATACGCGACGAGTGTGATTATGCTAATTAGAACTATATCAAAGAATTACAAAAATTATTTTGTGTCATATCGAATTTACGTCTGAAATCGGAATACTCGTAGATAACAACTGTAATTCTATAGTGTTTACTCAATATTTAAAGAAATTTGTTTAACGTTTTGAAAAAATCCACGGCGTCCAGCATCTATTAAGGCACAACTCTGTGACTGGCTAACAAGGGAAAGCTATACCATATGAGGCTAAACTTACTCGCCAGGAAGGAAACTTCAGTAACTATTATCTTATTATTAATGACCTTTTGGCCTACATCGATATAAGATTTTATTGTGGATACAAATATAATTTTGAAAAAAGTATTATACAAACATGAGTCAAAAGCTCATAGATAATAAGATAATGATGATTAGAGTTTCTTTCCTGGCGAGTAAGTTCAGCCTTATATAATGGCTAGGAAATGCCAGTCGACGTTGTATCTCTACTTTCTTGGTTATAACTTACAAGGGGACCCTTCGAAAGTCGGAGCACCGATTGTAATGAATTTTTTTTTATAAATAAAGGGAAGTCCCCTGAGTAACGCTCATACTTTACTTTTGTCCAATGCGCCTTTGTTTATTTAAAAAAAAAGAAATTGTTTTGACGCGTAAAGTGTGTACTGTAATGTAATACTCGGTATCCAAGATAACGGCGTGGCGCAGTCGGCTAAGGCATAGAGTTACCATGCGGGCGTCCCGCGTTCGATTCCCGTGCATGCACTATCTTTTTTTTTTGCCAATTTCGAACTTTTTCACTTTTTTTATTATTCAAACTATTGCTACTAATCTTTAGAAGTAAAATAAATCTAGGTAACGTGAATAAAAAATTTTTTTGCATTTAAAACTATATTTTGAACGATTGTTACTAATCATTCAAAGGCAAATTAGTGAAGTTTTGGTGACAATTTCTATGCTTCACATTAAATGACGTCAATGCCGGGTAAGTGCAAATTACTCATTTTCCTACGAAACATTCATTAAATTTGGTGGTAATTCACTCGTGACGTCAACACCAGGTAAGTGTCATTCGAAGGCAATTAGTGAAATTTTGGTAACAATTTCTATGCTTCACATTAAATGACGTCAATGCCGGGTAAGTACAAATTACTCATTTTCCTACGAAACATTCATTAAATTTGGTGGTAATTCACTCGTGACGTCAACACCAGGTAAGTGTCATTCGAAGGCAATTAGTGAAATTTTGGTAACAATTTCTATGTTTCACATTAAATGACGTCAATGCCGGGTAAGTGCAAATTACTCATTTTCCTACGAAACATTCATTAAATTTGGTGGTAATTCACTCGTGACGTTAACACCAGGTTAGTGTCATTCGAAGGCAATTAGTGAAATTTTGGTAACAATTTCTATGCTTCACATTAAATGACGTCAATGCCGGGTAAGTGCAAATTACTCATTTTCCTACGAAACATTCATTAAATTTGGTGGTAATTCACTCGTGACGTCAACACCAGGTAAGTGTCATTCGAAGGCAATTAGTGAAATTTTGGTAACAATTTCTATGTTTCACATTAAATGACGTCAATGCCGGATAAGTGCAAATTACTCATTTTCCTACGAAACATTCATTAAATTTGGTGGTAATTCACTCGTGACGTCAACACCAGGGTCAATTACTCATTGCTATGTTATACACTCCAACCCTTCTTATTGTCAGCGGGGTATTATGCTGTTCGTCTGGAAACCTAGAAAATGTCCTACAATTACCAGTTACTCATTATTCTACGAAGCTACTCCCAAATTTTCCCCCTTTGTTCGAAAATGCCGTAAAAGTCGACGTGATGGGGGTCTTATCATCAGTTTTCTTCCAACGTTCACCTAGTACACTTTGGAAGGTATTTTGGAAAATGGAAAACGAGTCAGGAATACCTGAACGTCAAGAATCGCCCATAAGTAATGAGTGCTTGAAGAATGAGGAAGATATGAGAATAACTTTCTCGAATTCTTGGTTCCTTGTGTCAGAGATTCTGGAGGAGGATGGATTGAAAATTAAGGATGCCTCGGCTCCAAACAAATTCACAAGTCGAGAGATTGTTTTGGCAAAGGAATTGGCTCAAACAATAAAAGATATTATAACTACGGGCCATTTTATCGTTGACGAGGACCTTATCATTTCGGAAGAACCAGATGAAGAGCAACTATATGAAGAGGTATGTTTCTGTAATGTGTAATCTTGTATTTTTTGCTCTGGAAATGTTCTCATGACTTCATTGGATTTGTGTTTTTTTATTTTCTTCTTGCAGTGTCCAGATCCAGCGATGGATACAGATTACAGCCAGAATTACAGTCCTGATGACGACGAGGAACCATCTTCGAAAGATTACATCCCGTTGGAGTACAAGGCCAAAGCTGTGGCCCTCGCCCAGGCTCATCCCAAGTGGAGTTTGAAGACTCTGCACGCTCATGGTTGCACACGGCTGAAAAGGAAGGATTATCTAATTCAATGGAAAAAGGATGTCCAGGAAAGTGGCACTAGGAATGACAAAATAGGGATGATTAACTCTGGAATATTCGAACGGTTTGAAGAAACGAGAAGCCGATTGGAGCAAGTGACGACACGAGATCTACAACAGTGGGCTACATCCAGTTCTTTTCCGTACATTTCAGAGAAATTCACATTTCGAGCAAGCAGTTGCTGGGTCCAGAACTTCAAGAGAAAATACGGAATAAGACAACGAAAAGTCACGAAATTCGTCAGTAAGAATGACATGGCTACCTTGGAGGAAACTTTGGAAGCAGCGGAAAGATTCAGAGTGGCAACGAGGTTTCTGATACCTAACTATCATCCCGACTTCATCATCAATAGTGACCAGACCGGATGTCAGTATGATACAGCATATAATAGGAGTTTGGATTATAAAGGCGCGAAAACGGTTCTCGTTAAAAAACGAAACTTATCGAAGCTCACTCATTCGTATATAGCACAGTACAGCATCACTGCATCTAGTAAATTGCTCCCCCACGTTTTTATCTGTCTGCAAGAACCTGCAAATAATTTTGGTCCTCAAGTTTCCAAAAAAGTTGAACAGCTTACTAAAGAATTAGGAAATGTTGTAATTACTTGCTCAAAATCAGGTAAGTTGACTACACATTTATACAGAAAATTTCTGGAGACAACGTTGAAGCCTTATGTTAAAGAAGATAAATTTGTTTTGCTCGTCGATTCGTGGAGTGGTCAAGCCGATAGTACTTTGTATGACGATGTGTTCACAAACAGTGATGGGGAAGTTACTTGCACATTAAAAATTATTCCTCCTAAATGTACCCCTTTGTGTCAACCATGTGACGTATACTTTTATCGACAAGTGAAGAATTTTGTGAAGAGATTACAGAATGCGTCAGATTTATTAAAAGAACAACGAGAACTGTCATCTCGAGAAGACGCAATCAAGATCCACTCAATTATTCATCATCGGTTGAGTGCGCCCGCATTCACCGAGATGATTAAATATGCGTGGTTTGCATCTAAATTGATAGAAGAAAGACCTTTTTTCAATAATATAAATGATGTCTGTTTCCCATTGAGCAATTTGAAACAAAAATGTAACTGCGGTTTTGTAACGATTATAAAATGTGCTTGGTGTAAAGAGATTTTGTGTTTTAAGTGTTTATATGATATTTATCATCCTAAAGTATGTAAGATGTCGGCCCCAGAATCACCATCGGAATCGTCCGATGGAATTAGCGATAAGTATACCAATTAAATTTAAAATTTCACTTGTTACGAATAAATGAAAATGCTTTTTGTAATTGAACGTGTTTAAATTTTGTTTTTTCGCCTTACCTAGATTTATTTTACTTCTAAAAATTAGTAGCAATAGTTTGAATAAAAAAAAAAAAGTGAAAAAGTTCGAAATTGGCAAAAAAAAAAGATAGTGCATGCACGGGAATCGAACGCGGGATGCCCGCGTGGTAAGTCTATGCCTTAGCTGACTGCGCCACACCGTTATCTTGGATACCGAGTATTACATTACAGTACACACTTTACGCGTCAAAACAATTTCTTTTTTTTTAAATAAACAAAGGCGCATTGGACAAAAGTAAAGTATGAGCGTTACTCAGGGGACTTCCCTTTATTTATAAAAAAAAATTCATTACAATCGGTGCTCCGACTTTCGAAGGGTCCCCTTGTTAGATAAATTATTTAACCTAAATTTCGATAAAGATCGAGTAATTAGATACTCTAAGTACTTTTGATATTTCTTTATTTTCGTGTTTGGAATAAATTTTCTGAATTTTTTTCAATTCCAATTATAGATGACTGGTGTTCTCTCACCCTTCTCTATTATACAACATATATAGGGTTTTTCAATTGGGATGGGTCAATGTTGACAGCCTGTGGCGGTCATGTTGTTTTGGCAGCGTCTGTCTAACCTGTTGTTTATTATTCAGTTACTGATGCCAAATCACCATAACAAGTTACACGATTGAGCAGCACGTCCAAATGATAAAACTTTCTTATTAAAATGAGTGTTCGTTAGTGCAAATATTGCGCGCGTTACGCCCATTTTACGGCAGACGCGGTGGCCCTTCAAAGTCGACTCTCCAACGTTTGGTGGTCAAATTCGAGACGACCGGTGCGGTAAACAATCAGCTAACACTCATACGTCAAAGGAACGCCAGATCGGCCAAGAACATCGCCGCTGTCCGTGAAAGTGTGCAGGAGAACCCGAGGCAGTCGATCCCTCGTCGTGCACAAGAATTCGGCCTTTCGCAGACTTCAACTTGGCGAATTTTGCGTCGGGACTTGGGCCTGCATCCGTACATGATCCAACTGACCCAGGAGCTCAAAGTTAATGACCATAGATAACGCTGTTTGTTCGCTGACTGGGCTTCGGAGTGTTTGAAAGAGGACCCCAATTTTGGCCGAAAAATCGTCTTTATCGACGAAGCGCATTTTTGGATGAATGGCTATGTGAACAAGCATAATTGCCACATGAGGTTCACCAGGTATCAATGCATCTACAAAAAGTTACTGTTTGGTGCGGATTTTGAGCCGACGGCGTCATTGGCCCGTACTTTTTCGAAAACGATGTTGGTGTGGCCATTACCACCAACGACGAGCGCTACAGAACGACGATAACCGATTTCTTTTAGCCCAAATTGAACGATATAGACGTAGACGACGTGTGGTTCCAGCAGGACGGCGCTACGTGTCACACAGCGGACACCGCAATGGACATTTGCATGGACGATTTGAGGGTATGGTTATCTCTCGGAGAGGTGACGTGAATTGGCCACCAAGATCGTGCGATTTGACCCCGCTAGACTTTTTCTTGTGGGGTTTTCTCAAGTCGCAGGTCTATACCAATAAGCCGCAATCGACCGATGCCCTTAAAGTCAACATAACCCAGGCCATCGCTCAAATTCAGCCGGATCTATGCGGCAGAGCCATTAAAAATTGTACCACTCTCGGATCCGTGCCACCGTGAGAAGCCGCGGCGGACATTTAAACAATGTTATATTCCACACATGATGGCATACATGGGCCTTTCAAATAAAAAAAGAATTTCGTTAATACCTCATACACAGTTTGTTTTATTCCATTTCAAAATCGACCCGCCCTTATTGAAAAACCCTATATATTCAAATATAATTTGATATCGTTATAGTTAATAAATTGGCATGAAGAAATAAATTTTTCATTACAGTATCTTAACTCTGTCTCGTTTTCTCAACTTTGTTTTCTTTTCTCAACTTCGTTTTTTTAAGCTCCATCCCTTTTACTCAACTGTCTTTTTCATTACTGCCCGGGTCGAATATTTTGAACTGATAAGCCCTGCTAAGAATTAACGTTTGCAGGTCTAAAAGGAATGAACTAGATCTTAGGAAAATATACTCACAATGTAGAAAGTAAACCTTGCTTGTCCTTTCATAACCTAGTTACGGTGAATATCAGATGTAGACAGGACTAACACGGACTTGTAACAGTAGACCTGGAAAAGCCGTTATTATCCTATCGCATTCTCTTTCGACGGTACTAACCAGGTAGAAGACCTTCTGAATTCTTTTTCTAAATGAATATGCGTTAGTCTGGTGGCTGAATGTACCATAAGAATTACATACATCACTTTGGGTCTGTTAGACCCCAGCAGACTAACGGAGGGTCAATACACTTATTGGTAGTGTCATGAACGTCACGAGTCGAAAAATCGTGTATAAAAATTGTCTGTGGCGAACGAAAAAGTAAGTTCGCCATTTCGACCCGGAGTCGGGCTATGGACTCGACAGTAAAAGCCACTTCACACGTGCCGGATAAACGCGGCCGGTCCCGGGCCGGCGCCGGGTCAGCTGCGACAACCCTTCATACGTATAGCCGGTTTTTTCCCGGTCGCCACTGCGCTACTATCCTACTACGTACCACCCGTACCCCGTATCGGGTGGGCGTGGCCGGCGACTACCCGGTTTGGGTGCCGTCGGCCCGGTGCCGGGTAGGATCACCCGGCACGTGTAAAACGATGCATACTAGCCTATAGAACACCATCCCCACCACCCGGCGCCGGCCCGGGACCGGCCGCGTTTATCCGGCACGTGTGAAGTGGCTCTAAGGCTAGGCCGACTCCTGCCTTAGACGCTCTGTGTGTGGTCCTCTTATATAGTAACTCACCGCCATTTTACTACCGAGAGCCGAGAGCCGTGGGCCAGGAGCCGCGAGCCGAGGGCAGAGAGGGTCGGCGCCATCTGGCGTCAGGCCGCCACAACGTGACGGGTCGCCATATGTCAAACTTTAATTAATTATCACAAAATATTTAAACAAGATAACTGATCATTTTCTTTTTTATAAATACTGTTAAGGTCTAAAGAGTACATAAATACCAAAAGTATTAAAATATCTGACACGTGCAAGTTCCCTATTAATGAATTATTATTCGAAAACCACTAAACGTATTAAATAACTTAATTTATGAAAATGATAGTAAATTTTAAGTTAAATTTTTATTATAGGTATTCTTTTCGTTGAAAGGGAGATGAGTTGAAAAAATAGGAACATTTTATATTCCTCACTCCTTCCCCTTGCCGCTATAATAATTCCTCTTTCAATGAAGAAAATTAAATTTTAATTTTATTAATCTATATTTTATTAATTCACAAAAATGTATATTTTTATTTATTTATTTATTTATCAACATTATAGAGAGAGGAATTAATAAAATTGCTAATACATTGCTACCCCTCTTTCCTTTCAATTCAAGGCTACCTATAAATCATTTTCTGTTCGGAATGTTTAATTGATTATCTATGAATTTCAAATTATACGAAAAACAGCTAAACAGCACGTTCTAGGGCATTGACTAGCGCGAAAGAATATGTCCGACTTATTAAGGCCAGTAAAGACCATATTTACAATTCAGGTGTTTTAGAGAAAAATCCCTTTACAGGTCTTCTTAGACTTCACCAGGTCTACTCAGTTCTAAAGAGATCTTAAAATAGGTCTATTTTCAGAATGGAACAGGTCAAAATATTCGACTTGGGGGGGGGGGGGGGGGGGGTACGGAGTTGAAGGGATCAGAGCTGAGAGTCTTTCGGACAAGAGGTTTTATAAATGTATTTTAAATATTGTAATGCCAATCGATTCACAAGAACCAGAATATTTGTAAACTTACATTTAGACGTTATTTACACCCATAAGTATGATTTCTCCGTAAATTATTAATTTGTCTCGAGATTGAAGGGAATGGAATTGAGACAGGAAATAAAATGCAACGAAATGCTTACCTTTTTTCTATTATAAATAAAATTTCTATGATCTCGAGGGGACCATTTCGATATGCCATTACTTTAGTTACAGGTGGCTCTATTTTAGTATAAATTTAATTTATATAGTTTCTTAAAAATTGAATTCGATATTTTTATTCGTACAAAAGTTGTAAAGCTCATCGACACTAACAAGAAAGATATAAGTTGAAATGGTTATCCGTTGAACGGCTTGTAAAATATTGACATTTTCTGAGTACAAGAGTAAGTAACGCTGCGTACGACAATGTTCCATGGATTCTATCGGGCGTAGTATATACAGCTGATTCTTATACAGGGTGTTTCAAAATCCAATACAAATATTTGAAGGGCGTATTTTTGAGATCAAAATAAGACTTTTTTTTCCTATAAACATGTGTCCTAAAATACACCCCCTCCGAGCTACAGTCATCTTAATTTTCAATTAAAAAATCGATTTATGGCATTTTTAGGTCAACAAAACGATTAGAGCACTCGTCTTTCAAATTTTTAGAATATTTGATGCATAATTATTGCAACCACAGTTTGAAATAATCGATTTTTTCGTGTAAATTTTACTACGTAAATGATCCCCCGTTCGTTCGTCGGCAATTATCTCGAAAACGGTAAGTTGTATCAAAAAAATGCAAGAGCCAAAAATTTTAGATTTTTCTCTGTCCGACCAGATGGTCGTACTCATTTTCTAAATTTCTAAACGAAAATATAAAATTTCGGTCATTAAATGTGCATACCCCGCCTCAATCCACCCCGAAATTACGTTTATGCCATTTTAGGAGTAAGAAATCAATAGAACGTTCGAAACAGCAGTGGCTTGCAAATTTTTAAGAAATTTGATGAATAATTGCAGTCAGAATTGAAAATAATTGATTTTTTTTTATGACAATTAAGATGGCTGTAGCCCGGAAGGGGTGTATTTTAGGACACATGTTTATAGGGAAAAAAAGGCTTATTTTGATCTCAAAAATACGCCCTTCAAATATTTGTACTGAATTTTGAAGCACCCCGTATACTCGTTATACTTTAAGTGGCAATATCCTTCCTTCTATTATATAAAATAGTTTTCGAATAAATGCGTGGACAAAACCGTGTCACCAAAAACCCCAGCGACCTCCTTCCTTCCTTCCTTCCAGACGGTTGTTATGCGGCCCTCTCCTCCTCTTCTTCCTCTTCTTCTTCTTCTTCCTCTTCTTCCTCTTTCTCTTGCTCTTCCTCTTCCTCTTCCTCTTCCTCTTCCTCCTCCTCTTTCTCTTTCTCCTCCTCTTCTTCTTCTTCTGAGGAGGAGGAGGAGGAGATGGGGAAGGAGGAGGAGGGAGGGGGAGGAGGAGAGAGGAGGAGGAAGAAGATAAGTCCGTTGGCCGACCAACGTCGCCTACAAGCATGGTGGAGCGCCGCGAGGGTTGACGAGCGAAGCGAATAGGGGCCGGAGCCCCCTAGTCTACAAAATAACAAAATGTTCAATAAATAGACATTTCACCTTATACCTTTTTTATTAGTCTTATCGAGCGTTATAGATTCTGTAAGAATACAAATGTCGCTTTCCATTTATAAAAATGTTTCAAAGTCAAGCTTACATTATGATATGTTGAGATTGCCCCTTCGAAATCATACAATTTTTAGTTGAAACATTTCGTTTGTAAAATTGACCTTTTCAAAGTAATCAAAGTGCATCTTTTAAAATGGGCCATCCTTTATATAAATAAAAAAATAATTATAGTTATTAATATTATACGTTTAATATAAATGTGTATTTACTCAATCTAGGAACCTTCTTTGGTCAATGGGACACAAAACATAATTGAACATTTGGAATTAAGAATATGAAATACTAATTGGTTAACTATATATGGAAAACTAAAATAGCGTGATAGGAACTATAAATTAATAAGTTTGTTGCTAAGAAAATAATATTTTCTTGTTATATCATAAATCACTCGCGGCGCAATTTGTTGCCCGCTTGGTATACCATACAAATAGGTCATAGGTTCAAGTCTCATTATAAATCTTTTGTTTCTCTATTTTTTCCACTTTTTTGGTATGTTTAGTTTTTCTACATTTAATGAGAGACTCAACATAGAATTATTTGAAAAGTGCTAGAAACGTAAATAATATAAGCGAAGTCCATATATAATGTTACTTTACCTGTGTGAAGCTGACCTCCCCCCTATTTTAGAAGATAATTTTTCTCTAAGGGGTAATTGTTTGCGAACTGTTTGCAAATGTATGCGAAATTGGTATTTTCGTTTGCGAAAGCATTGTTTCTGAATAATAGCAAAATTAAAATTAGGAGAGCCAACTTCACAAAAGCCCTTATTTTTTTAATTTCGAATTGAGCTCGTGCTCAATCATTTGCAAATCATTTGTGAAGGTATGCGAAATCGGTACTTTCGTTCGCGAAAGCACCATTTCCGAGTTATAACAAAATGGGGGGGGGGGGGGTCAACTTCATACCAGGTCCTTCTTTTTCAAATTCTGACTTCAACTTGGGCTCAATCGGTTTGCAAATCATTTTCAAAGATTTTTGAATCTTGTACTTTCGTTTGCGAAAGCCTAGTTTAGGAATTGTTAACAAAAAATTGTTCAGCCGGATTTAGATACCGTGCGATTCGAAGTCCCGCACCATATCACATTCGATAAAGGATGCAGTTTCGTCTCGCAGGGTGACAAGATCTATTCTAATAGCTTTATCGAGTACACTTTTAACGATCATTTTACAAAGCACCATCGTTTACATCCTATTACCATTTAGTTAAATAATTAAACCCGGAGCGGGATGTAAGTTGTTAGTTAAAAGCAAAATTTTCGTTTGCAAATTAACGAGAACCTATATGTTTTGTAGAGAACAGCTACGAGTATGAGAACCTTTTTACCAAGTGTCAGCGTAGGATACATTCCTGTGACTTTCCAATTTTAATTTTGCTATAACTCGGAAACAGTGGTTTCGCAAACGAAAAAAAGTACCGATTTCGCATACCTTCGTAAATGATTCGCAAACGATTGCCGTAGAGAAAAATAATGTTTTCAAAAATGGGGGAGTAAACATCACGCAGGTTGTTATTATACTTTGGTCAATTAAGTTGAATATCAGGACTACAAGGGTTGTTATTCTTATTTTTCGATCTAAGAATGGATTAAGAATATTAGAAGTGGAATCTAATGACCGCTCATGTTAACTATAAGTTTTCCGCATCATCCTCGTATACTAGTTATATGCGCGATTTAAATAAAAAAATGTGTACACAAATGTACTACTTATATTATAATAAAATGAAATCTCATTTTCTTCATTTACTTGCACTTCGATTATCAGAAAATTCATTTTTACGTACTTCAAAAATATGAAACTTCTTTTAGCTTTTTATATTACCTTCCAGTTTCCTAATTTTCTGCTTTTCGGAGCACTGACTATGGACCATATTTTATTTATATTACAGCAATTACGTTGCCGATTTACTGGAAACTGGGCAAAAATTTCTTATTTTCGCTCATCATCAAAGTCTTCTAGATGCCATTTGCAACAAAGTGGAGGCAGAGAAAATAAGGTATTTTAAAAAATATTTATAGTCATTTTATCACACGAAGTGTTAATCTTAATTTAATTAGAGAGACTTGCTATTTTAACTCACTATTTCAGATACATCAGGATCGATGGAAAAACGAGTTCTGATATTCGCAAACATTATATAGATACCTTTCAATCATCCAGTGACTGTAGAGTTGCAGTTTTATCGATAACAGCTGCCAATGCCGGTATCACATTAACCGCGGCGCAACTTGTCATCTTTGCTGAGCTCTTTTGGAATCCCGGGGTACGTAATTAGAAGTTTCATAGCTATCCACTGCAATTATTACAGGGCATAAGACCGAATATAGTATATACATATACATATCTCTCAAAAAAATATTACGAAAAATGTACGCCAAAACTCTTTTAAGAACCCTCCAAAAAATTATATTAAAAAGATTTGTCCTGCACGAATAAATCTATAATAATAAAAATCTGCTTTTACTAAGAACATAATTGAAATACATACAGGGTGAGTCATTTAAGTTGATAAATATGAATATCTTGAGAATTAAGCATTTGAGAGAAAAATGTTTCAAGCACAAGTATCATCGTTTTACAAGAGGGATTTAATGATTATACGTTTGGTTCGTTTGGTTTAGAATTTCAAGGTGATTTGAAAGGAAACTTTGATTTTTTAAATAGGAACCCCTATTTTTGTTAATGATTCGTACTCTTCGTACAAAACTTACAGTTAAATTCAGCAGAACCCTCGCTTAATCCAACCCGACGCAGGTAATTAATATTAGCAAGAAAATGAGTTCCACGGAACGACCGATTGGGAAAACTTGACCTATTCAGGTATAAGGGGTCAAAGTATCTTTCGAGGTAGCAATAGTACTTTGGGACCAGGGAAATACCATGCGTCGTCCTTTGTTTTCACCATTCCATTAGCCAATCAGAACGCATTGCAGTAACACACTACCCCCACCGTCTTACATTTTCTAGGCTACATAACTCGTAAGTAAAATGCGCGTTAGTTCTCAGTTAATTCTGTTACTCTCATAAATAACATTAATTTTTCAGGGATTTTCCGGGGGGTTTCACTTAGGTACCTTTAGTATCCAGTCAATGTTTGTTCACTTTTCAGAAGTGTTCTGTACCTCTACATTGAATGCGTAATTACTCGTAAACGCTGAAAGTAAATACGAAAAGTCATACAACAAAAGTTGTTAAGTTTTATACGAAGAATACGAATCATTTAAAAAAATAGGGATTGCTATTTAAAAAATCAAAGTTTCCCTTCAAATAACCTTAAAATTCTAAACCAAACGAACCAAACGTATAACTATTAAATCCCGTTTATAAAACGATGATACTTTTGCCTGAAACATTTTTCTCTCTAATGCTTAATTTTCAAGATATTCACGTTTGTCAACTTAAATGACTCACCTTGTATAATATATGTAAGATACTTCTATTTTCTGTACACTAGTAATCGTAAGATAATTGAACATATTAGGGGGTTGCATTGAAAGCTGCTGTTCTTTCTTGTTTCTAAAACATTATGTCATAATAAAATCTGTGAATACCTCAATCGAAGTATTTACCTTTTCGGAAGCTATAATATTTTCCCACTTTTCTGGCAGAAGTTGAATTCCGCGACGAAAGAATTGTCTACTTTTTGAGCTAATCCACTCAGCAACCCAATTTTCGACTTATTGGTAATTATGGAAGTGTGTACCTTCCGAGCCGTGTTGCATTGATCTAAATAAATGATACTCGTAATCACTCGGGGGGCCAGGTTTAAAAAATACGCTGGGTACGGGAGAACTTTCCATTCAAGCTCCGTCAATGTTTCTTTCACGGCTCAAGCAATATGAGGCCGAGCGTTGTCGTGAAGAAGAATCACTTTTCGGCGATTTCATGCAATTGATGGTCGTTTTTGTATCAAATTATCATTGAAACACTCCAATTGTTGTTGATAACGTTCGGCAGTAATTGTTTCATTCGGTTTCAAGAGTTCATAATAAACGATACCTTCCATATTCCACGAAATTGAAAGTACTGTTTTATAATCGTGGATGTTTCGTTTTGGTATCGACGTTAATGGTTGGCAAGGATCAACCCATGACTTTTTCGTTTCGGGTTGTCGAAATAGATTCATTTCTCATCACCGGTTACGATACGCCATAAAATACTTTTCTCTTTATGCTTTACAAGCAAAGAAATCGAGATTTTTAGACGATTAGCAATGGCATTTTCGGTCAATTCATGTGGCAGCCACTTTCCTTCCTTTCCAATCTTTCTGATGGCATATGAGGAGCACAGTTCCAAAACTCGTTTAGTCCATTCGCAGTTTGTCCTATAATTGCTAATAGTTTAGCGATTATAAGACAAACTGCGAATGGACTAAATGAGTTTTGGAACTGTGCTCCTCATATAAACATCGTGAAATTGTAAATTTGTATCGACTTCAAGTTATTGAGCCAATCCTCAGAGCGTTTCAGTAGGGTTGTCTTCCAATGGAGCTTGCAGTTGTTCATCTTCGAACTTCATTGTTAGACCTGGTCGTTATTTGTCGTGAACATCACAGTTTCCACTTTTAAAGCGACGAAACCACTCTCTATATACTGTTTCTGATGAAGCAGATTCAGCATAAGTTTGCACAAGTAATTGATGAGCTGCAGCAGCACTTTTTACAAAATTAAAGTAGTGTAGAAGTATACATCGAAAAAACTTGTCGTGTTCCATTTTCTTTAGTTATAGATATAGACTTATATTTTTAAAAAATGGCAGTTTAATGACTGAATCTTAATGAGAAATGTTCATAATTTAGAGTGATAGAAGAAGTATTAGCCGCTACGCACGACATAAGTAATAGAGCCATCTACAGGAGTACAGCCGCTTTCAATGCAACCTCCTAATACATGTTTAGAAAGTTTTAATAAATTCCTTCCTCTGGCTTTCGAGGTGTTCATTTCAAATAGGCTTCTTATCCGGTATAACAATAAAAATAATATTTGTGTTCGGTCGCCACGCGATCTAGTTATGGATCTCCCCGGGGTCGTAAATCCCGGATACACGTGAATGTCGCGGCTATGAGAATGTACCGAACGTACCGGAAGGTATCTTTCAACCTATCGGCTGTTTCAATTGATTTGCACTGTATTTACGATACTAAATGAATATATATTTAAAGATCAGAAATACAGACTACAATTTAACTATGGGTTAGCGTTACCGCGAGATTGGTTCATGATGGAAATGATTGAATTGAGTTAATTGTTCTAGCGTTTATACTCGCTGAATGTACTATAGCTCCGCGATACTTAGGCTGACTCGGCCAAAAGAACCTTGGTGGTCTTGACAACTGCGAGATAGGTTAGACACGGAACACTACGCGTTGTTGACTTGATGTACATTAGCGCAAAAGCGGCTGGTTTCGGTTTATATTAACCGTACTTTGGTAGGCAGAAGGGGTAGCGTGGCTTGACGCTATGCACCCTTATTGGTCGAAGTAGAAATGTCGAGCAGGCGATGATGCTGGGAACCTTCTAGAATCGGTATCCAAGGAGCGAGGGTACCGTGCCTAACGGTACCCGCGTGACGTATCCGACGGTCAAGAGTGCCGGACGCTCGTTTAGTCCAGTAAAGATATCATTTTTCAAAAAAATAATTTCCGGCAAGCTGGTTTTTTCAGGGTCGATGGAGGGGTGTCTCCCGAGTATCCAGCCAAAAAGTCACCCTCCGCACCCCTGGCAAAATGTTGCAAAAGGGGTGATATTTGTTGTTATGAATTTTTTTTTTTTGAAAATGTTTTTTTTTCAGCTTGTACATAATAATATTTTCTACAACTTTGCCTAATAACATTTTTTGATAACTTTGATTTTTCACGGTTCAGCGCCAATTATAAAGTATGTTCCTATCCGTGCAGAGCCGCACAGTTGCAGGGACCTTTAAAATTACTTCGGCCAGGCTTGGTCGGTACTCGAGTCATTTATACCGGTAGATAGAAGTATAGTCGGTAGTTAGAGTCATATTGTATTTTGGGACGGTTTTTTTTGGGTCACTTGTACTTAATAAAAATCTATAGCGTTATAATTTTCTCATAATTAATTTTTTTAATGTTGATATTACACCGAATCGAGAAGTTATTCACAATCGTAATCATGGTGTCACTCAATTTGGTAATCAAAGTGTAATCACACTGTAATCAATGAAGTCAGTGTAATCACTAATTACGAGTGATTATATTTTCTGTCGTTATGTTTTGGTAATCAAAATGTAATCATTTGTAGTCATTTGTAATCACTGTAATCATCAAAAACCGCCTCAGCTTTTTTAACTTTTTATAAAATCTGCACCTCGCATTTGGGCCGTAGACCGATGTGAGGGATAATTCGACAATCCTTGGGACCTTTTGAGTCATAAATTATGTACACCCGGGAACGGGATTTACAACACTTAACCCTGCCTTCCGCATCTCTCTGGAAATTTCCTAACGTTGCACGTTTGCACTCTCACCCCCGGTCGCAAGAGAAAGCTAAAAAAGTCGCACAAGTTTCTGGTCGAAGAGCGACCAGTACGTTCAAAAACCTCCAAACGACTAGAACAGCTCGCAAATAAAGTTAACGCGTTATTTGTTTTCCCTTACAATTTGGTTTGCGACGTTATAGTTTTAACTGTGCAGCCAAAATGACTACGTGCTTTATATGTAAAGACTTTTTGACCGTTGGTGAGGTTGTTGTGGTTAAGGCGAAGGGTGTTTCAGCCCTTTTGGCGGCAAGTATTAGTCGAGGCGACGAGGATAATCAGTTGTTGCTGCAAAGCGTAGATAGTGTTCGTGTCCATATTAAGTGCCGTAAGAAGTACGCAAAGTGCGCAGCTGTACATCGCCGAAGCCAACACGAAGCAGAAGGATCAGGTTCAACATCCACATCTGTGCAAGAAGTGGCGGAACCTCAGGTTGTACCAGAAGTGTTCGATTTTGGCCAACGTTGTTTTGTTTGTTGTGAAGTGATAGGTACTAAACGTCCATTTTCAATTGTTGTACAAAACAGTACTCGAGAGACTTTTCTCGAAAGATTACAACTGTTGAATGACGACTTCTCACGTGCTGCGCTTACGCGCATCCAGAATGTTCACGATCGTACTGCTGTTGGTGCGCGTTATCATCGGGACTGCTTCAAAAAAGTCACCGGTCGATTGAGTGTAGGTTCAAAAACAATAGGACGTCCAGTGTATGATCAGGTGGATCAGGTAATGAATGACATCTATGAGTATTTGTATGCTAACACTGATGAATGTCAATTTTCCATTGCTCATTTAATGCAGCAGATTCGTGGTGAGTACAAGCCTGCTCTTCCTATTGTTAAACTGAGGTTGCAAAATCACTATGGCGGGGAAGTTGCTTTCTTTGAATGTCGGGGTATGGGTTCTCTAGTATGCTTTAAAAGTGCAGGACCCAAGTTACTCAAAGAATATTTAAAAGACAGCCCCGAAGACACTGACGAGGATTTAATCAAATTGATGAAGCATGCAGGACGCGCTCTTCGCCGCTACATTCGTACGCAGCCATACGACACTACCTTATATCCCCCAACAGACAGTTTTTTGGATGAAGTGGAAAGTGTAATACCTGTCCCCTTGAGTGCTTTTTTAGACGAATTTATATTGACGGACAAGAAGGGTTCGCTGGATTCATGGAAACGTTTATGCACGTCCATTTCCCACCAAATTATGTATGGTGTGAGACCTCGCTCATTTGTTTCATCACTACGAATGGCGATTGGTACGTTTCTGTACAAGAAATATGGGTCACGTCTTCTTCACGATGTGCTTGCCTCCTTAGGCATAGCTGCGTCATATACGGACATCCGAAAATATGAGATCACTGTGATTGAACGACCGGAACGGAAAATAGCCCCAGCTGCGTTTATGCAATTTGTTTTCGATAATGCAGATTTTAACATCAATACTTTGGATGGCCACAACACATTCCATGTGATGGGTGGCATTCATTCCATAACACCTTCGACGACCATCGAATCTGACGTACCAATTCGAAGGAATCCAAAAGTCCAATCTGCTGTGCTTGCCGACGACTATGGCAAAGTGGCCGTAATACCTTACGAGCTGGACAAAAACGCTGGGCTACAGAACTTGACTGTTTTCAATCTCGCAACTATCCATACAATTTCCAATGAAGTGTCGCCAACAGTGGGCGACTTCATGTGGCTGTATGCCAAAGGGGCATGCATGGCAAACGTTCCAGGCTGGAATGGATTTATGGAAAAGGGTACTGCCGACAGGAGTTATGACCGCACGAAAATTTTATTTCTTCCCTTCATTCAAGAATCGCCTACGGATTATAATACAATCAACACATCCCTACACGTGGCTGCTGCCAAGGTTAAACCGTTCCAGCAAGTCACGTGCTTCGTTACGTTTGATCAGCCCCTTTATTGGAAAGCCCGCGACATTGTTACCGCTCCTAATACGTCCCCGGAACTGGCAAATGTGGTCGTCAGGCTAGGGGGATTTCATCTGCTTATGTCTTTCTTAGGCGCAGTGGGATCTATTATGTCGGGCAGTGGACTGGCAGACGTTCTCCAATTGATCTACGCGCCAAATTGCATCGACAAGATTTTTTCTGGGCATGCCTATGCCCGTGTGATGCGTGCGCACATGCTCGTGCATCTTAGTCTTGGCAAAATGATTTTGGACATGGTCAAGCTCACTGATGCTGAACGAAATGAGATCGAAACGCATATCAGCGGCGACAACGAAACATTCAATTTCGACAGTTTAGCACCGGAAGACTTCCAACGACTCCGTGAAAAATTTTACCGCACAATGAAAGACTTGGAAGAAAGGCGCCCAACCGCCAAACTGTGGGTGCAGTACTTCAAGATGGTGACCCTTATAAAACAGTTTTTAGAAGCCGAACGGTCTGGAAATTGGGCACTGCATCTTGACACACTGCAACGCATGCTTCCCATTTTCTACGCTAGCGGGCATCATCTATACGCTAAAAGTGTCCAACTGTATCTGCAAGACATGTTCAGTCTTACCGAACGAATGCCCGCAGAGGAGTACAAACTGTTCAATGAAAAAGGGTATTTCACGATGCGAGTTACGAATAAGTACTGGTCGGGATTTTTTACGGATCAAGGGATTGAATGTTTTCTCATGAAGGAACTAAAATTATCGACTAGAGGTTTGACCCACGGCCGTGGCTTAACGGACAACACGACATGGAAGTGGACATTAGGAACAATGTATTTTATCGATATTTCTACACAACTGCAAAGTTTTTGTGGAGTTTCCACCGCCACGACTGAACAGCATGTTGACATACGCCAGGGTCGCATGACCAGAGACAACAGCGATGTAGCCAAATTAGATCAGTGGTTTTCACAACATCAGCCATTTCCTGATAATCCATATATCTTTTCCATTGCCTCGGGACTTACTGGCGATGACCACATCAACTGCCATCGTGCGTTCGAGGTCGGCCGAACACTTATGGAGAAAAACGTGGATAAAACATTCGACGCCATTACATTTAAGACAGCTGACCGAGTTGTGCCCTTGTCTGCCATGGCCAATACTATTAAAATAGATTCGACAAAAATTGTAATCAACCGCATTGTTCTGTTTCAACGCATGTGTATTGCAAAACAAACCGACCACGATATGAAACATTTCCTTTCGTACGAACTGACGCCATATCCCATGTCGTTATTTTGCGAAGAAGGAATGCGCAAAGGGATCAGATCCAGCCTGTACACCTCGTTTAATCCCATACGGCCTCAATTGGTAATGAGTACCAATCGTTGTGAAGTCGTTGACGGTGGTTGGCTACTGCATAGAGTAGTGTGGCGCAAAGACGCGACAATACGGCAAATTTGTGACCAGTATGTTGCATATGTTAGAGAGCATTTTGTGGAGAATGTCTTCATTATATTTGACGGCTATCCAGACAACGAAAACGACTGGGGCACAAAAACATACGAACGTTTACGTCGCGCTACCAAACAAACATCGCCTGATTATGTTTTTGATGATACTACAGTACCACTGGCATGTCAAGAAAAGTTTATCGCAAATGAACGAAATGAGAAAACATTTCTTGTCATCCTTTCTACATATCTGCGGCAGTCCGGCATTGAAGTTCTACAAGCTGTAGAAGATGCCGACGTACTAATCGTGTCTAGAGCTTTGGAGAAATCAGCAGCGTTTGACGAAATATATGTAATCGGTGAAGACATCGACCTGTTGGTGTTATTAGTCGGATTATGCTCAGAATCAACCACCAACGTGTTCTTTAGGAAACCAGGGCGAGGACAGAAGCCACAAGACATTTATTCCAGAAGCAGTTGGAAACACTCATCCGAAACACGGAAGTTGATACTGTTTTTACACGCGTTCAGTGGTTGCGACACCACATCCTCGATGTTTGGATACGGAAAAGGAAAACTCACCACAACGATAGAACAACATCCCGAATTACACAAATTTGTTTCGATCTTCTACAATAAACGTAATGATACTCAAACAGTGACTTTTTTGTAGGAGAACGCATTATGATCTCATTGTATGGTGGTGATGGTAAGGACGATTCCTTGGACGCTTTGCGTTATAAATGTTTCGTCCGATCAACGGCTAAACTTAAAAACAATCTTTCAACGCTCCCACCGACTACAGACGCAGCCAAACAACATTCCCTCAGAACGTACCACCAAGTGCAAATGTGGTTTGGCCAGTACGTAGATGCAGATGAATGGGGCTGGGAAAAGCAAGCACGCGGTTGGGTGCCGTGCATGACTTCAAGAGACCCTGCTCCAGCAGAGCTTTTGAAGCTCATATCATGCCAATGCGCAGGACCATGCCGAGCAGCCTGCGGTTGTCGCAAAGCCGGTCTGAAGTGCATAGCAATCTGCAAACACTGTGCGGGTGAGACCTGTGAGAACGTGCAAGTTTTACCAACACTTTCATATGACGATAATGTCAGCGATGATGAAGATTTTTACGATTACTACAAGCAAACAAGTGCCCAGGAACCACTCGCCGATGAAGAGGACATTTTAAACTTCACTAACGATGATCATGCACAAGCCATAAGCGAACCCGATCCCTCCTCAAAGAGAGGACGGTTCGAATGATGGGAAAACTGTCTTTGTAATTGTCTTTATATGACCGTGAATTAGGCGTTCTGGGGAAATCACGTAAAAAAAAAACGTAAAGCACATCACTGAAAACCCAAAGTTACTTAGATATTACATCCTATTTATTTCAACCGTCGCACATTCGGGGCAAATATACAAGTTGTTGGCAGAAACACCAAATACTGAAACGAACAATAGACAGTAAATAATAGATTGTGTCTCTACTTTGTGTTTATAGTGCTCTGCAGTGTTAATATATGAAAACCTGCTTTTACCATGGAGGGCTTACCCACAGGTTAGTCTTTTATTTCTTAATTACAAAACTCGTTTTAAAGTAATCACTACATTCTAATTATAATCGACATAAATATATTGATCTAAGTCGTTCTTTGCAAATATAGTTCTGATTTTAGTTGTCATTAGGGCAGATCATGTTTCTAGTTTTGACTCTTAATTATTCTTTTTAACTTGTACTTGAAGATCATGAAAAAAATGTTGCGCATATTTGCGCCAATTGAAAATATTAATTATTATAGGTTAATGACGGCGATTTTCGGGAATTTTTTACAAGCAACATTTGCAATGAATTATTGCGAAGTTTTATGTGCTTATTTTTATCTAACATTTGTAAGCGAATTGGCAATTATTTATTTAAAAATGTGTCAACAGCAAATGCGACTTACGCTAGTGAAGTTCAAATGAGGGGAATTATATTGTTTTTACACTTTCCTTCGACATATATTGAAATGAGATAACATGTCAAATTACTTTTCAATGTTAAATTAAACTACCTAAGAAGTTGGACCTGGATTCATTACAGACGTTTCTTGAAATAAATTTCCATAAATCGCTGTTATTTCTAATCGAATCACAATATCCTCTTTATATGTACTATGTGTAAAGAAAAAAGACTTGTGAATTATATTTTTTAACTAATATTGTTTCGACAAAAGATAGTCGGAATTCTGAATATCGGTTCTTACCGCTCAGTACCATCTTAATCCAAGTACCTTAGACCACCATATGTTGTACCTCGGGTCAGTAATACAACGAATAAGAGATTTAATCAATTTACTTAAATATGTTTATTTATAAACACAAAACATTAGAAAAATACAAAAAGGGAATAGGTGCATAACATAACAAGTCCTCTATAACAAAATACGCCCATAGTTTTTATATTATTTTATATTATTTTACGTTTTTTCCACGATCCTGAGAAACCAGTAGCAATAACAGAAGTTAGTGTCGAAATAATAAAACGTTTTAAAATAATATTACAAACAATAGCTAGTGGACATATTATAGATACCGAAAAATTCCGAGCATATGCGTTGGATACTGCACAAATATTTGTGGAAAAATATCCCTGGCATCTCTAATGCCACTAACCGTGCACAAGATTCTAATTCACGGGAATGTTTTCCCATATAATGGGTGCTAGACCGTCAAAAATCAAAATTAGAAAAAAATTTTATTAGACAAAGTTTTAGAGAATATTATTATGTACAAGCTGAAAAAAGGAAATTTAAAAAAAAAAATTAATAACAACAAAAACCACCCCTTTTGCAACATTTTGCCAAGGGTGCGGAGGGTGACTTTTTGGCTGGATACTCGGGAGATACCCCTCTATCGACCCTGAAAAAACCAGCTTGCCGGAAATTATTTTTTTGCTCCCCTATAAAGAAGGTCTACTTTTACTGGACTAGTTCTCGATCGTGAGGATACGTCCGGCTACCCTGAAATGGCTAATTGTCGGGCCGGAATATGCCAGGTGTTACGTTTTCCCCCATCGGTCATCGACTGGAATCGACACTGCTATCTTCGAGGCTGCTTATTGTTAATGCTTTATACGGTGCACATTAGAGCGTGTACCGAAGGGACCCGTGTCCCGCACCTACCTTCTAGGAAAGCGCGAACCCGGGTTATTTACCATCGGCGCATTTGCCGAAATAAACCCTTTCCTCGAAGGCAAGATTATCGGTAGATGGGTGAGAGTTTCGATCGGTCCGCTACTAAGCGTACGGCCGGAATATTCAACTTCCGTTGCTCGTTGTGACGGAACAATTTGACTGAATCGGAAATCTTAATCAAGCGCCTTACCATGGAAAGTTTCCGTGAAATACCAGACTCCAACATAGGGGAGAGAGAATTACGCTCTGTAGGCATCTTCGATTCATCCGACCTAAGAGTTCGGTATTCTCGTATTGGCCAATGATTGTTTTGTCCACCAGTACATTTTGCATCAAGCTAATTAGCTTTTTCAATATGTCCTGACTCTTTTTTCTTTCAAAAATAACGTCATCGCAATTCAAATTGAGGTATTACTTCCCTAGTAATCGGACTCAAAAGTTTACGCGTTCGGGGATATATCGACCATTGAGTTCCCCTTATACCTCAAAGCGAACTTTTTGCCCATGCCTGTACATCTTGGGCGTCTACGCACACATGTATTCCGTGAACGGATAGACTCGTATACAAGTGTAGGTTGGCGAGCAGAGAGGTGGCAGGGTTGCTTGGGGCATCAGTAGTCCATACAGTGAAAATTCATAATTTTTCTGATAGCCCTATCTCCGTTTCCCGATGATCAAAAATTTCCATTTTTAAAAAATATTAGTTAACACATATTCCTTTATATTGTCACGATTTTTGAAAAAAATGGTAAGTCGTTTCACCGTAAAAATTGAAAATGTAACGCAGTGTCCCATTATGTATTTAGGTGTTAGATATGGAGACAAGCTGCAAAATAAGCAATATTCAAATTCGATTATCTTCCAATCTAGATGGTCGATTTTGTTCCGAATGGACTTGTTTTTTAGATAAAAATCTAAATAATACACTGAAAAAGTTTGAAAAAGATGGTAAGGGTCATTCTTTTACAAACCGTACGGATTTCAGCAGAAAATGAACTTGACTTTTTAAAATGCGATGAAATTTTGTTTCCTCCAACTTTTTACCATTTTAGAGACGACACGTGTTTCGGGATTTTGCTGAAAAAATTTTTTTTTGGAAAATATCCGCATATGAATTTTCGATGCTTTGCTGGATTTTCTCCAAACTTCTTATACTTGAAATTCATTATCTCCAGTTGTACTTATCGGATCAATGTCGATCTTTTTTTATTTTAGACTTTGTTATGTTAGCTTTCAAACTGTATGTTTACAAAATGTCTGATTGCTGGTAAATGAAAAAAAATAACAATTTAATTGTTTAAACAGTTTTTACATGCTCGTCCCCACAATAAATTGATTCGGGAAAAAAGCCATTTTGTTTGCCATTCTCTCATCTGAAAAACCAATTTTACGAAAAAGTGGGGTCTTTATTAGGTCAGAAGATATGAAATATTTTTGAGCGCAGGTCATGGAGCGCGCGACGAGTCGAAGCGTGCCGCGTGCAACAAGTCGAAACGTGTAGAGCTTGCAATCGAGAATACACATGTGTATTCTCTTGTTGTACAATGTTGTACAATGTATTCCGTTGTTCGAACTGCAGAATGACACTTTTTTCCAACATTCCAGGGTGCGTGCGATGGGTTGGGTGGGACTTTAAAAAGGTTGGCTGCAAGAACTAGCCTTCAAAGAACATCCAATCTAATCTAAACGCCGAAAAAATTATTTCAATGGGCGAATGAGTCTCTTCCTAATATTTCATCACAATTTGTAACAAATAAATAATATGAAGAGGAAGAAAAAAATTAGAGGCAAGATTTAAAAATGCTATAACCTTAAGGGAAGGGAAGTTGACATTTCATTGCATTATACCAATCGCGAAAAAGAAAGTGCAAGTCAAGCACTTTTCATTGCAAGAAGAAAATGACTCAATAGAAGTTAAAGTCATTTAATAAAATATATACTTTATAATACGTCGATAGAAATTACATCTAATAATGGATTGTAAGTTTATGAATAAATGTACTTAACAATTCCTTATAGACTCTTAATTTATTTTATTACTTGAATTTGTCTACCTTATTGATATTAGATAAGTTTTCCTTATGTTCCGAAATATAAACTGCTTCAGTTTTGAAGTTCTTTTATATGTTGGCATTTTAACATTTACTTTAGAAACCAGAATCACTTTTTATTTGTCCTTTTTTGGATTATGTACATTGATTGTTACTCATGAATATAATCAACACATTTTGAAACTGTAATGTAATATAATAAACATTTACAAGCGAAAAATAGGTGCAAGAGCTGGACGGACTGCGTAAGATCTGTAATACACACGGAGCTCGCTGCATGACCTGCGCTCGAAAATATTTCATATCTTCCGACCTAATGACCCCACTTTTTCGTAAAATGGGGTTTTCAGATGAGAGAATAGCAAACAAAATGGCTTTTTTCCTGAATCAATTTATTGTGGGGGCGAGCATGTAAAAACTGTTTAAACAATTAAATTGTTATTTGTTTTTCATTTACCAACAATCAGACATTTTGTAAACATACAGTTTAAAAGCTAACATAACAAAGTATAAAATAAAAAAAGATCGACATTGATCCGATAAGTACAACTGGAGATAATGAATTTCAAGTATAAGAGGTTTGGAGAAAATCCAGCGGAGCATCGAAAATTCATATGCGGATATTTTCAAAAAAAAATTTTTTTCGGCAAAATCATGAAATACGTGTCAACTAATTTCATATAAATAAGTTGTAAACAAATTTTCAGACAATTCTAAAATGTCAAGTTCAAATTGGTGTACGGTTTGTAAAAGAATGACCCGTAAGAAAAGTGCATTTAGGGAAGTAATACCTTAAAAGTACCTATATGTAATTATCGGCGTTTAACAATTACTGGATTTACATGATTAAAAATATAAGTGCTATCATACAATTTCCTAAGATCTGTAGATTAATTAAATTTATTTACTAGATTACTTTTTATTAAATTTAGACAGCACATTCGTGAACTAATTTTTCATGAAGAATCGCGTAACATATACCGATTCATCGTGATATCAAACACCTCGTATAACGTTTATGATGGAACGGTTCTTGAATGAGTGCGAAAAATCATCGTCGCTGCCGATATTTGAACCCACGATCTCGGCTACTTAGTACTGGTACGTTTACGTTTTGCTACTGTGGCTCCAGCAGTGACTATTCTCTAAATTGTTTCAACACGATCTTTGCCTTCTCCGAGCTATGATAGCGGTTGGGCACAGGAAGGTCGACTGGTAAAAAGACGCTTCTCCTCCTCGCGAGCACTATTTGGGAGCTGGGAGTCCGGATGGCCCCAACCTCGGTCCGGTTGATCCAAATCAATCGCGACGTGAGACACTGAAACCTACAATTTTAACCACGCTAACGACGGCAAATTCTCAATCGCGAAAAGGAGCGTCGATGAGGGACTCTCGGTAGAGGAAATCGGACCTGGCTCGCCAAAGAACTTAACCCCTTTTTATAGATATCACACTTTCATGCTATATTATTCTACCCTAATGTTCACAAACTAAAATATTCGACGCAAGAGTCGAGGCTACAGGACTGCCGCAACCACGTGCGCAAAACTAATTTAACTACAAAAAAAAGAAAAACAAAGAACTCGCCTTTTGGCGGCACGAAACAAATCCGGCTCATTACCGGCTGATGCTACTAAGTCGTTATAAGCGTTCATTGAGCTTCCAGATGAACTCTGGGTTATGGTAAATAAAATGTTGCAGCAGGGCAGAGGATGTAGGCGCGTTACACTTTGTATCCAATTACGCCATCGCACCACGGCTCTCGCTGTATTTATTATTCAAGTGGATTAACAAAAATAAACTTAATAAACTGCAATTTTTTAATTTTAAAAACAGACTAGTGACAAGGGGGGTGAGGTATAAAAATAAAAATAACAGCCTTAAATATTTATGGGGTTCAGGAGTGAAGTGGATCAAGTCCTGAAAACGAGTTACGAGGAAAATAAAGGTTAAACATTTTTCTTGTTTATTAATTCAAACAAAAACATTTGGGAAAGACAAGTATACTAAATACTTCACAAAGCTTTATATTATACAGATGTTTTTGTTTGAATTAATAAACAAGAGAAAAATGTTTAACCTTTATTTTCTTCGTAACTCGTTTTCAGGACTTGATCCACTTCACTCCTGAACCCCCCATATAAGATCATTTGATTATCCAAAATAAGTTGAACAGCACTTCTTACAATTAGTTTTTCCTTGTCAGGGGCATTTCTTTTTACACCCTCTTTACTACGCGGCATTTTTTATAAAGTCTTACCTATAAAAAACAAATATAATATTTTGATGTACCTTAAACCTGTCCAAGGTACAACAATAAGCAACCAAATGAAAAGCAACGGCTGTATTTTTTTGGGTTAGAAATCGGGGGTCTCTAATGTATAGATTGTAAGCCTAAATAACTTACACTTCTATGAAAAAATAATTCTAGGTAACAACATATATATAACAGAAGTTACAGACAAAATAATACATTCAAAAAAAATTACTTCTCGATACAAAATAAATCTATAGAACACCACAACTTCAGAGATTCTACCATTCGTTTGTAATGGAGTAAAATCACACTCTTGACGAGAGATCAATGAACTACTATAGCCAGTTCTAAGGTACTGCACTGAGAAATTTGAAATTTAATCATGAGTTCTAGGTACAACGATGTCCAAGGTACAACAGGTTCCCCTACCTAACTCAAGCGTCTCATGTCCCGCAAACACTCTCATCTGACCCA
The DNA here is from genome assembly GCA_963678675.1 of Xiphydria camelus. Lineage (NCBI taxonomy): Eukaryota > Metazoa > Arthropoda > Insecta > Hymenoptera > Xiphydriidae > Xiphydria > Xiphydria camelus. The sequence continues at coordinate 17,798,319 of OY783194.1, forward strand.
ACCATCGTGGACAGTACCATACATACGTGTATATCTCCAAAACGAGCGTGATTTCAGAAAAATTTGAGAAACTGTGCCGTTTGACTTGGCGCACAAAATGTACCTAATAATTTTTTAATATCCACTTCCGATGTCAAGAATCGTAGTACATCTTTCAGTTTTGACTCATAATAGTTATTTATTATAATACAAAAGTAATGCAATTATGAACGCGAATACAAGCTATCGAAAATTTGATTTGCATGACCGGAAGTTCGAGATATCCAGGGTTTAATTTCCGCCCGTTTACACCTGTTGCATGCAATCCGACGTACAAATGAGGAGTAACTGAAGCGTTTCATGTTCTGAAAACATTCTTGTCTGGAGCGTCAAATATTTCACATTAAAAATCAATTCTGTGTATGTACACGGTAATGCCTAGTTCCACGAGAACCATTTTTATTCAACGTTTCTAATTGTATGACTGGTTCCAAAAAGTTTAAATTTTTGGAATTACATTCTCTAGAATCTAAGCGCGGATTTGTTGACCCCATCGTCCTCCGCCCTGAAATCTCCATCTTTCATGACCTGCGCACCTTAGTTTTCGATGTCCAGACCTTCTGCTTCATATTTCTCAGTGTCCAGGTCTTCCGCTCTATAATTTTCGATGTCCAGGTTTTCCGCCCCATCGTTTTCGAAATCCAGATCTTCCACCCAACAGTTTTCAGTATCCAGGTCTTGCTCTCTACATTTTTCGATATCCAAGTCTTCCACTCCGTAGTTTTAGGTGGCTAGGTCTTCGGCTCCATAATTCACGATTTCCAGATCTTCTGCTTCATAGTCTTTCGTGTTCAGTTATTCCGCTCCATATTTTTCGATGTTCAGGTCTTCCGCTCCATAGTTGTTGGAGTCCAGGTCTTCCGCTCCGTAGTTTCCGGTGTCCAGGTCTTCCACCCTATAGCAGGAGATCTGGCCATCAAAAACTACGAAATGGAAGATCTGAACACCCCGAAAGTTGTGAAGCGGAATACCTGTATACCGAAGTCTATGGAGCGGAAAATTTGGATACCGGAAACTATGGAGTGAAAGGCTTGAATATCGAATACTACGGAGCAGAAGACCGGGGCACCGAAAACTGTGGAGCGGAAGACCTGGACATTAAGAACTATGGAACAAAAGACCTAGACACCGAAATTACTATGGAGCAAACGACCAGGACATTGAAAACTATGGAGCGGGAAATCTGGACACCGGAGACTATGGGGCAGAAGACCTATAAAGCGGAAGACCTAGATACCGGAAACTATTATACTATCAGGCAGAAAACTTGAACATTCAAAACTATGGAGCAAAAGATCTTGACATCGAAAACTAAGGAACGGAAGGCCTGGACACCGGAAGTTGGGGCGGACAAATGGTTTTCGTGAAAGTACTGGTCACCGTGTACATACATAACATTAGATTTTGATTTCGAACTTTTGACACGCCTAGGATGAGAATGTCTTTGGAAAATGCAAAACAACGCAAATGCATGCAATGCTTCACCTATTCCTCATTTGTACGTCGGATTACATGCAACAGGCGCAAACGAGCGAAAATTCAACCCTGGAAATTTCGGATTTTTGGATATGTAAATCGAATTTTCGATGCCTTGTTATATTCGTATTGATAACTACATTACTTTCATAATATAATAAATAACAGTTACAAGTCAAAACTGAAAAATGAACACCGGTTCTTCAAACCAGAAGATAATGTTAAACAATTCTTAGGTATGTTTTGTGCGCTAAGTCAAATGGTACAACTTTTGTTTAAGGAGATTTACAGAAATCATGCTAATTTCGGAGATATTTGCTACTGTCCGCTCTGGTTAAGACACCTTGTATAAGGAATTGCACACTTACTTCAGCCAATCGAAAAATAAATATATTTCAGAACATCCCGAGTCGAAATGTTGCCCCTATTTTGATGGCCAGAGCCTCCCCATTAGTAGAAGCTAAGGCATCCAAAGTAGGTCGTCGCTCTATGTTATTTTGCTTCTACTTTGAAGTTAAAAATCGGAGAAATTTCCGCATTTTCCACTTTTAGCTTCAAAGTAGGGTCAAAAATTGAACCTCGTTTGAATGCCATAACCCCTACCAGCCAATCTCTACTTATTATTGTTATTATAATATTATTTTGGGAATAAAAATTAGGTTAATCGATATATTGATTTTTATCAATTAATTAATAATAATATTTAATTTATTTATAATAATATTAATCAATTAATAGCAACTGTCAAAATATTTATGTGGCCACTGGAGATATTCATAGTTACAATAGTGAGAAATTCTTAATAGCCTGTATAAACTATTTGTATATCTTTTTCATCGTGAGCGGTCACCCATCCAACTATAGATGTATACTGTCCAGTATTCGCTACGTGCGTTTGGGGTGGCGACATCTATCGGGCGCAAGTCGGTAAATAAGGTAGAACAAATGTCCTTTCTGTACGAGGCGTGTCCGTAAAATAAGGTCTCCAATTTCTTTTTTCACATAGAAAACACGTTTATTGGTAATGAATATTACATTGGTGGAAAGGCTGGAATCTCAGCTATTTTTCGACGTAATCACCGTTGCGATCGATACATTTTTGCATGCGCTGTGACATTTTTCGTATACCCTTGTCATAGAACTCTCCCGCTACGTTGGGCGCCACTTACCCAACTTTGTTTATTTATTTTCCTGTGAAAGAAGGTTGCTGTTGTATTAGCGTTCAGAGGAATGAAAAGTTTTTGGAAAAAGTAATTCCAATGTGCGAAGATTTTTATTTTCAGCATTACTTACCTAAACTACTGGTAAAAACAGAAAATAATAACTAAATTCAAATAGTAAATACAAAGAAGAGTGAACAGCCAAAGCGATGTTAAGAAATATAAAGTTTATTATATTGAAGTTGGTACGCTTAAGTGTCTATGTAATTTAAAAGTATGATCATGTTTAATGACCAAAGTAATTGCAAGTCCAAATATTTATTAATATTTTTATGTTAACTTTAGATCTGGAAGCTGTTCATTTTTTGTTATTGATGTATAACCTGAAAAAATATAAATATTCGCTCCGTGGAACAAATTGTACTACGATGCCCACTTAAGGAGGATCGTCAGTGTTCTTCGGGGTGAGGTAGAAGGGGAAGAAGAACAAAGAAATCGACGTGTGTTGCCAATTTCAAATAGTAAAATTTCAAGTTTTATAAAAACTGCAATAATAAGTATAGGTGCTGAGTTCTTTTTTCTTTTTGTTCCTTTCAACCTAAAGAAGTAAGATAAATATTCGAAAACAATTTTATAACTTCAAACTTAATTTATTTTAAATGTGTAAAATGTGTGCAAAACGTGGCAACATAGCATTTCAACATTCGTAAGTTTGTAGCAAATCGGTAGGTTAAACAGAATTCTTATTGACGGACAACGCGTTGAAGCGGTTCATGACGTCTGTTTATAACCTCAATCTCAAGTTAGCGAGTTTATAAACAGACGTAAAAGAACTGCCAAGACATGTACAATTTTTCACGTGCTCAAACTTTCCGATGGAAAGGAAAACTGGTTAGTGAGAAAGTGTATTTATAAGTCGGTAGCAAATCGGTAGGTTAAACAGAATTCTTATCGACGGACAACGCGTTGAAGCGGTTCATGACGTCTGTTTATAACCTGAATCTAAAGTTGGAAAACTGGTTAGTGAGAAAGAGCACGCTTCGTGCCAATAGCTTGTGACGTCACGTAGTGAGATGTTGCCACGTTTTTGCATATGGCTGACGAGTACATGAAAACTTTTGAATTTTTCGACAGTTTTTTCTTTATATTAAAAAAACTGTAGAGTGAAAATTCTTTATAATTTAGTAAAAATAAATTCGTGTGGTATTGAAACATTTCATAATTTTCAGAATTTTTTTCGGTTGAAAATCGCAAGTTCTGTGCATTTGAAATATGCTTCTGATAAGACTCAATGCTAATCTCGTAAGTTTTAAAAATTAATTACGAGAAAACTGTAGAGTGAAATTATTTGATTTGTTCTCTTATTAAAATGAGTTCACAAGTATTTTAAAAAATTTTCAACTACGGTTTCTGAGAAGCCATCTCTGACGATCCTCCTTAAGCGGACGTCTATTAATATCGGCTCTTACCGTTCATTACACAGCTCCACAAAAAAATCGAAAAAATGCTTCCTCTGACCAGACTAGTATATCTTTATGTTTTTGAGGTCGCTGAATCCGAATCCGGTGTCCGTTTGTCTCCATCACGTCACAATTTTTTTTAATCTCAAAAAACCATCAATAGATCATGATTTTCAAAAAGTTAGTGGACAAACCAAATTTGCTCTAGGGGGTTTTTGGGTCGCTGATCACGAATCTGAAATCGGATTTCAAAAATTCAAGATGGATCCAATATGGAGGACGAGATTTTCGAAAATCGACGGATTCATGCCAAATTTGGTATAGTGGGTTTTTTCGATCGCTGCTGACGAATATGATGTTATATTTACAAAAATTCAAAATTTTCGAAAATCTCGTCCTCCATATTGGATCCGTCATCTTGAATTTTTTAAATCTGACTTCAGATTCATGGTCAGCGACCCAAAAAAACCCCTTATACCAAATTCGGCATGAATCCGTCGATTTTCAAAAATCTCGTCCGCCATATTGGATCCGCCATCTTGAATTTTTGAAATCCGATTTCAGATTCGTGATCAGCGACCCAAAAAACCCCCTATAGCGAATTTGGTTTAAGTCCATTAACTTTTTGAAAATCATGATCTATTGATGGTTTTTTGAGATTAAAAAAAAAGTGACGTGATAGAGACAAACGGACACCGGATTCGGATTCAGCGACCCTAGAAACATGAAGATATACTGGTCTGATCAGAGGAAGCATTTTTTCGATTTTTTTTGTGGAGCTGTGATAATTGTCACACTTTGGTCAGAGAGTAAAATCATTTCCCTCGCGAACGCGAACGTTCCGCGCGCGCCTCTACATATAATTAAGAAATTCACGAATCAATCTTCATTCACGTAAGTATAAGCCTCCGCTTCCCTGATGGGGCTCGCCTCGATTATAACCTTGTTTCCGTCAAACGGCAGCTCGACCTTGTTCGACAGGATCACAACTTTCCTCTTATAACTCAGCGTCGCCCCCTGCGACATGAACTCACTTCCGAGGATTCCACTTTCACTGCCCCTCGTAGTCGTGTCCGACGACAGATAGAAGATGTGCCGCCGATTGTTGACGTGCAGATAGACTATCCTTGGAGCGCCGTTCTCCGTGGCGACCTCGTGAATCGGCACGGCCGGATTGAGGCAGTTGAGCCTTACGTAGTTTTCGGGGTGCGCGGCGAGGTGGAATATGTTGTAAATAATCCACAATTCAAGGTTCGCCGGCGTCTTCTTGTTCATTCGCTCTCTGCAGCACTCGATGACGTGACCGATTTTCATGCAGTACTTGCACTGCTTGACCTTCCCCAAGCCCTTCCGAATATTGTGCTGCCAACGACTCGCTGCCGTAGCGTGCGGGCAGTTTTTCGACAGCTCGTCAGTCATCTGTATCATGCCGCAGCACAGCTTCTCCTCGTGCTCGTCGCGAATGACCTCGACGATGTTGGAGCGAATTCACTGAACGTCCTTGCCGTAATCGGCCACGGACTGTCCGAGTTTTTGCTCCACCGCGAGCAGGCGTTCCTGCCAATACTTCGAATCGTCCGCGCTGCCGAAAGCCACCTTCAGGTCCGCCGCCATCGAGTCGAAGTCCGTGCTGCTCTCCTGCACGCGCTCCCTCGCCTGCCCCTTGATTTTCGCGAGGATCAGCGCGTACACAGTCGGTACGTTATTGGACCCATCGATGGCTTTTCGCGCGTGCCGCAGGAAACGTCTCAGAGGAATGTTTGTACCATCGAACTCATGCACACAGATCAGCAGGTACGAGTCTTTTTTACTCGGCAGAATCTTGTGGATTGCGAACGCCATAGCGCCTCGTATTTTCCCGAACGGTGCGTGGGAATGAATGCTCGACAATGTACGATCGCGTTCGAGTGTATTCTATAAGTTGTGTCGTTTGGTTTCCGAGAAACTCTCCCTCGCGATGGGTGGTATTTACGTCTGCAGACTATTCGAGCGCCTTGCGATCACTGGTAGATCTCCGCGGGGTCGTAAATCCCGAAGACACTCGTTCGTGACATGACTGCTGACTAAATATACCGCAAGGCGGATTTTGAAATATCGTCTGTTGATTGGATATGTGATGAGGTGGGTTTAAACCGATCGTTTAGTTCGAATGATTCGACACTGCACTCATTATATTACTAATAATATATTCGAGTTAAAGAGATACAGTAGATTGATGATTAACCGTGGTTTACAACGAGTTGTTTCGAATGCACTGTATACGATGCACTACACTGGCATGCCTCGGACGGCAGATTAACTGACTAATCACCTGAGTGAAATGGATATGTGCTTAGGTGAAACGAACGGCAAGTTGAAGGACTTACTACCTAAATGCGCTGGATACACGATGCTGACTGAGGCACTGTTCACTTGATGACACGCATTGGATAACGTCCATTCGGTGTGTTGCGGTTTATATATCTTACAGCTAATAGACAGCGGGGATAGCGTAGGCGATGCGGTATGCTCTGATTGGCTGAATGAGAATGATGGCGTAACTAGTGGGGGTTGATGCGGGGCACCCTGATTGGCTAGGAGAGAAAGACATTAGAACAATAGATGACGTTGGGTAGTTTCCACGTACCGAGTAGCGGATAAGGGTACCATTGCTCGTCCTTGGCCGCAACGAGAATTCAGGCTACGCGGAATGGTGAAGCGATCGTCTATACCTAATAAGCCAGGTATTAGGTTTTCCCGATCGGTTATCTATTGAATTCGTCATTCTCCCCTTTACAAGCTGATTTAGTCGACGAATAGCGGTATAGATTACAATAAGTATTGTGAAAGACGGCTTATTTCGACTCGTTCGGTAATTAACCTTTCCAGGAAAAGTGCAGGACTGCAAATACATTTACAGCCTAGATTCGCCGAAATATAAACCCCCGCATTATGTCGAGATTGACCTTAGATTAACGAGGTATACCGCATGTCCCGCGCAGAACCGACCAGTTGCAGGGACCTTGAAACTTACCTTCGGCCGGGGCTTAGTCGGTATTCGAGCCATTTTTACCGGTAGAAGTCGAGTCGGTAGTTAGAGTTGGTGTCAATTCGGGAGATCGAAGCGTCTAACCTCGAAATCGTGAATTTGTGAATAATGGCAATTACTCACCATTATTCACACGATTTCGAGGTTAAACGCTTCGATCTCCCGAATTGACATCAAATCTAACCACCGACTCGACTTTTACCGGTAAAAATTGCTCGAATACCGACCAAGCCCCGGCCGAAGGTAAGTTTCAAGGTCCCTGCAACTGGTCGGTTCTGCGCGGGACATACGGTATATATTGCGGTGATACTAATTGCTAAGGATCGATATTCATAATTCCGACCATCGTTTGTCGGAACACGGACAAAATATATAGAAAGGATCTATTTATCTCGCTTGGTTCGGGATCGGAATTCGCATTCTTTGATAATTAAATCTACGTGGCTCAGATCCGCAACACGGAGGAGATTTTTCCAACAGGACTTAATTCCTATGTCAATATCAGACGGTAAGACGCGGAATAATAAAGGCTGAGAAAAGAATGGACAAGCGAACTAAAGTCCTAACACGCGACACGATTTTGAACGCGTTTGAACGCCGCCGGTTTGATAATGGTGATTTCGTATGTGAGGCTTATCGTCGAAAATTACATATTTGCTCGGCACTTTACTTTAACGGCTGGATTTATCAAGTTCAGACAAGGAAATTATGGGGATCATCGACACTTTGATTGAACTCTGCAGACTAACAAAAAAATTATGAATCTTTACTTACTCTTTCGTTTGTCTTGGCTTATAAGGTTCGTTTCTCTCGGTCTCTTCCCGTCTTTTTAGCTGCTGGTTAATGAGCGTTGGCGAGGATTCGATTGCCAAGGATTAAGCAAAACCCCGAAACACTATGACTATTTCATTCACAATTCATTATCAAAACAAAAGAAATTATAACAAAGTGACATGCTGCTACAGTCTTCTTCAGAGGTGTGCCCCCGAGGAATGAAATTCCGGCCTTTTTTTAACTAGGTACTCAAGCGGGGGCCGATTTCTATCCCTTCCCTTAGAGGGGAAAAAACGCTTGGGCTGAACTATGATCTACATCTAAATACATTTGCTCTTACAAAGTCCAATTTTGTACTTTTAATTAATATTTACTTTGACTATGTACCACCGCACTGGTGACTTTTATCATTTTTTTTGTTACTCGCTTGCCGCTTTGTCTTATTTCTATTGATACAAACCTTAATCGGAAACGGCTTCATCGGAACCTGACAATATTATTATTCGTGATGTATTTGTATAAGTTGGGTAGTCAATTGTTAATAATTCCAGCTATAGGGTTTCAACCATTTTTAAAGTTTTTTAAATTCAACCATGAGAATCGAGATCGAGTTTTTTCAGATGACAAACACGCTACGATACGACTCGTTAAATCTAGCATTAAATTTCCGTTTAGTTGCTTAAAATAGACAGGAATATGAATGACAGTTTCTTAAATAATCCTGGAAAAAACCTCTCAGTCAGTCAGGTGATTTTGTCCAGATTGGTTAAATCCAATATTTGAAACCGTGTTCAGCGGCTCAAATACATCGATATATCGATGAAAATATATCGGAATATCCCTTTTGAATCACTGGTAATCCGCACCATGTTGTGGAAAATGATATACTTACGCAAATTATGGATTAAAAATTTTTTTTGAGGTTAGGGAAAAACTGTGATGTGATGGGTCAAATCCAATATCGGGATCGTGTTCAGCAGTCAAAAGTACAGGGGTCTGATCTCTGAGACAGAAAAAATGTTGTATGCCTTTGCTACCAACTAAATATGCGCCTCTAAGATATCATATAAAATAATAAATCATCAAGTCTAGAATGCCCTTGAATCAAAAAATTGAATATTGAGACACGGTATTCAAGTTGAGACACGGTCTCAAACACGTTATTCAAGTAGGTACCACTGAAAGTTCAGATTCTCTTAAGATTCTTCCATTCAAACCGTTTCCGACAGTGTAGCTTATAGTACAGACTAGACCATTTGCACGCGCAAGCGCGCGCCTAAAACGTATTTCATAACGACATTTACATTTACTTCAACACTAATTTTATCAAATTGAATTTCCCCACTTTAACTATATTGATATCGATTATCAACCAACCAATGGCGGTAGGTGACCACGACTTTCGATTATCGATATCGATTGTCAACCAACCAATGGGGATAGGTGACCACGACTTTCGATTATATCGCGTTGGATTTTATTAGATAGGATACCACAGTGTCTACAGTGTACACATCGTTTTCTCTCAATGTCTTATGCGTAGCCATGCATCGAACTATCGCGAGTACGCACCTATTCTCACCCACGCGTCTATACTGCTGCCGACAACATTTTTGGTATGTTAAGCCTCTCATTGATCACAAATTTGATACCATGTTCGAAAAAAAGACGGTACCAAACAAAGAGAATCAGAAGTGTGTTCGAAATCGTTATTAGTCAACCCTTGGACATCCACTGTTCATTGCCAAAGGCTAAAGAGTCTGTAATGAGTGGAGCAAATCTACAATATTACAGTATGCATACGAAAAGTGTAATATATTGTTCTAAAATATTTTTCCATTTGCAGATATTATGCCAAGCAGAAGACAGAGTACATAGAATCGGACAAGAAGACAACGTGGTAATACGATACCTGGTGGCTAAACAAACAGCTGATGATTACTTGTGGCCCTTACTCGAAGAGAAACTAACTGTACTGAACGAAGCGGGTCTCGACCAAAATGTTTCATTTAAGGGTGCGAACGTGACGGAACAAAAAACTGCGGTGGATTGTCAATTGAAAATGGAAACCTTTCTCACGAAATCGGCTTCAAAATCGAACGATACCTCATCAACAATGGTCGAAATGCATGCCGAAGATAGTTCAAATAACGTTAAAGAAGAAATCTCTCAGTCATCAGCAGATTATGCTTCTTTACTCGAATTCGATAACGACTATTTTAGTAACATTAATTTGGATATTCTCTAAATGTAATAAATGCATAAAAAGAGCATAGATACTGTGTTTCCGTGTTAAATAAAAATGACCAATTTTTAAAAGCACAAAGAATTACTTGTAAATAAAACAATTCCTTTGGAGTATAAAAGCTGCAATGTATCTGTGAGATATGCCTATACGAGCCCGGTCCCGCTTCAGTTGGCCCAGTTGTAAAATTTTTACGGTTATTGACACCAAAAGATAAATCTAAAGTTGATGTCAATATGCACGTTATTTATTTTTCAACCAACATTTTTACAGTTTAAGACCTACCAGTAGTTTATTCATGTTACGATAACAAACTGCAAACAAAATGAAAAAAATATTGCAACGTCTTGAAAAATTCACCACTTGGTAACATCGCCTTTGTTTTTAATAATAGCCGCAATTCGTAATTAATTAATTAAATAATTAATTCGTAAGTAAGGTTCGAAATGCTCGAAATAGCCGGCGGATAAAATATGTCCAAAAGCGTTATTTTCTTCAATTCTGATTTTATTTAAAAATTGTACATTATGAAACATAGTGCCGTGCAGTGTACTACAAAACAGTTTCACAATTACATTTCAGCCTAGACAAAATATAGAGCAGCAGTAACTTTACAATTCATTTAATAATTGAAGGGTGCCATATGCAAAAATGTGTAAGTGCTATTTTCAGCAAAATATGGTTTTCTATTAGAATAGGAAGTATGTGCCACTTTACACTTGCACAATGAATTTGAAATAGGTGGCGCTGCTCTAAAGTGTTGAAAATAGCAGTCATTTTTCAAAACGTTGTAAGTACCACATGAAAAATGCCATATGGGACATTCTTTTACAAATCGTACGGATTTAAACCCAAAAAAATTTCCACCTCTCCAAACCTCCTCAAATTTCTTTTACGAAGTTCTTATTGTATATTAACAGACACGTATACGAGGTTTTTGTTCAAAAAAATTGTTTCTCGAAAATATGACCATTGTGAATTTCAGTGCTTCATCCAATTCTGTTACATGTAAAATTCATTATCTCTGGTTCTATTAATGATATCGTTGATTTTTTTTTTTTTCATTTAAAAGGTAGTAATATCAGCTTTCAGTCACGTGAATATTGTACTTCTCCAACTTGAGTACCTTGGAAATAATAACAATTTAATTGCTTAAATAATATTATCATAATGTTAACCATAACGAAATCGATTGAAAAAATTACTATCGTATTCGTAATGTTTTTAGCTACAAAAGCCTTCTTTCAGAAAGATGGGACCGTTACTAGTTTAAGAGTGAGAAAATAATTTCAACTGCGCTTCACGTTGCGCGGGCAGCGCGCGACGAGTTGAAACGTGCTGGAGCGTGTATGAATATTCAGTCTCGAACTGCTCACGCAGTTCACTTCGGAAAAAGCGTAGTACGGGCACATACCTTCCCTCGCATCTTCCTTTTCAGCCGTTTTATTTCTAAAAGTGAGTAAGAAAAATCAAGTTAGGGAAATTTACACGAGAGAAAATGTCAGTACCACCACTATCATCGGTACTACCAAAAATTCGAAAGGATAGATGCTTTAATCCTTTTGGTTTATCTCCTCATCCGAAAATAAAAAACATCAAAAGTCTCAGGAAAGTACGGAGAGAATATTTATTAGCATTAAATAAGCCCATAACGGAAGAGTCTCTTGAGCAAAGAATTTGTGATATGTGCCGTAAGAAATTGCCCGAATCGCGTCAGAACACCGAAATCGAAAATGAAGCCAGAACAGATTATCAGGTACTTATCACTACATTTAATTTCAGTAAACGAAATTCATGAATTAATTATATTTTTTATTTGTATTTAAATTCTAAAAAATTTAAATATATACTTTTTTTTGCTTCAATTTATTCATTTTTTGTTGAAGGATAGATAATTTATATATCTGGTGATTTATACTGTCACGAATGTTTTGCAATGTAAATGTATATATTTCGCAGCATCAAGAAATTGATGATATTGACCCTAAAGCTTCGACTGACAATGAAGTGGAAAAAGCCTTTAGCCCAACGAGTCCTGCACCGTATGAAGAGGATAAAGAAGTAATTTCCGAAGCAATAGACGCAATGAACAAAGGTCTGATTTTGATCGGTACTTCACCTATTAAAAAGGCACTCATTTCTCGGAAGCGCTATTCTTCTGAAAAAGTTAAAAAAATTTCCGAGGCGATGTCTCAAAAAATATTTTTTGTCACTCAGTGTCAAATACTCGGTTTCATGGGCGTCCTCGACGCATGTGAAATCATCTTTCACACACCAATTCGTGAAAAGTTGCGCGGTGCGTGAAATAACCTGCGCAGTGCGTGAAATCGTCAATCTCGTGTTTGACACTTAGTGACAAAAAATAGAATTCGTTATTCGGTTGTTTCGCGCCGTTCTAACGAGTGTGATTGCCGTACTCGCTTCGCTCGTGCGGCAAACTTCACTCTCGTTAGAAACAGCGCTTCACGCCCTAATAACGAAAATAACTATGACGGTGCTAGTAATGTGAATGATGTTAGTGTAGAGGAGAGTGATGGGAATAATGTTCTGCAAATTTTGAAAGACACATTCGATACTACTGAAGAACGTGAAACAAAAATTAGAATTTTAACTATTTTCAAAGACTGGTCTTTTAGAAAAATCGCACATTTTCCTGCCGCCACAACTCACATGATAACTGTAGCAAAAAAAACTGCGAATGAAATAGGTATTTTATGTACACCTTCTCCTAAAAGCCATCCGTGCTTAGAAAAACATGTAATCGATTCAGTCATTAGTTTTTATGAGCTTGATGACAATAGCCGAATGATGCCAGGTAAAAAGGATTTCGTTTCTGTGAAGAAAAATGGCCAACGCATTCATGTACAGAAAAGATTACTGTTATTAAATTTGAGAGAAATTGATCAATTATACACTGAAAAATTTCCTGAATTGAAGTGTAGTTTTTCAAAATTTGCATCTTTGCGCCCGAAACATTGCGTGTTAGCAGGTGCAAGTGGTACATATTCTGTATGTGTTTGTGGTATTCATGAAAATGTAAAATTATTACTTGAAGGGCCTAATATAAAACACCTCACAGCTGAAACCCTGAATCCTATAAAAACTTATCACGATTGCTTGAAAAGGATGATTTGCTCTGACGCGGAATCCGATTGCTACTTTAGAAAGTGTACTGCATGTCCCAGTGCACAAAATGTTATTGATGAATTGGAAAGCATTTTCAATCAAAATGATATTGAAGAAATCACTTACAGACAGTGGACCAATGTTGACAGAGCATCTTTGCAAATTTTAATATCCCCAGTAGATGAATACTTGGACAAATTAAAGATCGGTTTAGAAAAATTGCTTCTTCATTCATTTCTCGTCAAAAAGCAAAATCTTTTTGTTAGTACTAAAAAGGAAGAACTTGTTGAAGGTGAATGTATTGTTTTGTGTGATTTTTCTGAAAATTACGCTTTTGTTATTCAAGATTCAGTGCAAGGCATTCACTGGAATAATAATCAAGCCACAGTTCACCCATTTGCCATCTACTACAAGCATAATTTCGAAGTAAAAATGAAAAGTTTTGTAACAATTTCAGACTGCTTGCACCACGATACAGTGGCAGTTTACGTGTTCCAAAAACATTTGATAAATTTTTTGAAAACAAACTTGAGTAAAGTCAACAAACTTATTTATTTTTCTGATGGAGCGAGTGCTCAATATAAGAATAGAAAAAATTTTGCCAATCTCATTCATCATGAACAAGACTTTGGCATAGCAGCAGAGTGGCACTTCTTTCCAACGTCCCACGGCAAAGGTGCATGCGACGGCTTAGGAGGGACATTGAAAAGGTTAGCTGCCAGAACAAGCCTCCAAAGAGTGGGAAATCCAATTCAAACTCCAAAAGAGTTATTCCAGTGGGCAACTGGAACTCTTCCTAATATTTCATTAGAATTTGTCGAAAGTAAAGAGTATGACGAAGAAGAAAAGAAATTACAAACAAGATTTCAAAAAGCTGTAACAGTGAAAGGAACGTTGTCATACCATTGCGTCATACCTATCACACAAAAAAAAGCAAAAGCAAAACATTTTTCTTCACAGGAACATTTCACTGAAGTGACAATCATAAAATAATTATGTACTATTGTACATTCTGTCAAGTATTACATGAACGTATAGTATTCTTGTACAACATTCTAGCGAAAGAAGGAACTTATAACGTTGTGTGACGGGGTATCGTAATTAATATCGTTTCTTCAATAATCTTTCGGTCTTTGAATTCAAATGGCACTATTGAATTTTCACTCAGTAGAGTCTTACTATTATATATAGTTTTAGAAATAAGTTATCTCTCGATACAGGATTTATAGGATTTATTCGCCTAGATTTCATTGTATTTATATTAAAGGTGTGTACTTCGTTTGTATAAAATACTATTATACAGGCATGAAACAGTGGAATGAACGTATACTTTTTGAAGTTAGCCTTTTTACGTTTTCAGGTTGAATCGCATGGGAACGTTCAGTAAAATTTAAACAATTGCTGAACACATGTTTATACCCAACACATATACTTGACTAAGTTTTTTTATTAGTTAAAACACCCATAAATCATGATTTCGAAAGACAAAATTTACGCCAACGTGACAGTCACTCTAATAAAAGTTTATGTGCTCAGTACTTGAGCGCGCTGCCCGCGCAACGTGAAGCGCAGTTGAAATTATTTTCTCACTCTTAAACTAGTAACGGTCCCATCTTTCTGAAAGAAGGCTTTTGTAGCTAAAAACATTACGAATACGATAGTAATTTTTTCAATCGATTTCGTTGTGGTTAACATTATGATAATATTATTTAAACAATTAAATTGTTATTATTCCCAAGGTACTCAAGTTGGAGAAGTACAATATTCACGTGACTGAAAGCTGATATTACTACCTTTTAAATGAAAAAAAAATCAACGATATCATTAATAGAACCAGAGATAATGAATTTTACATGTAACAGAATTGGATGAAGCACTGAAATTCACAATGGTCATATTTTCGAGAAAAAATTTTTTTGACAAAAACCTCGTATACGTGTCTGTTTATTTTCAGTATAGACTAAAAAAAAATTTTGGGACTAATCAAAATTGTCAAGTCAAAAAAGGTGTACGATTTGTAAAAGAATGTCCCATATGCAAAAAAGGTGTAAGTGCAATTTTCAGTAAAATATGGTTTTCTATTAGAATAGGAAGTATATGCCACTTTTTACACTTGCACAATGAATTTAAGTCTGCGGTAACCCCAGTATTTTACAACTTTAAATGTAGAACCCGTTAAACAAACAGTTAGACCTTGGAGTAAAAATAAACTTAAGGAAATTAGAAGTATGATCCCGTTTATGTCACCTGAAAACCAAGAATTTTATAAAAATATTGTTAAGGAACAAGAGGCCCTTTTAGAAAATTAAAAACATTTAGAAAACTTAATTAATGAAGTAAAATATATGTAATATTGTTGTAAAATAAAAATAAAATGGTAAAAATTAAAACTGTTTATTCGTATCTCCGAAATGTTTAAGCCTTCTCCAAAAATAATATATGTATGCAACTTTGGTGGTACATATTGCGGTTTGAAATTCAACAGGCCAAACAAATTTTTTGGAGAATTTTTATTAAAAAATTGTATATTTATATTAGGCAGCATCCAAAACTAAACAGAATCAGATACCTAATACCTAAAATTAATTTTTTTCATTAAAACTGTTACATTAATAAATTACTCCTCCTGTAAAATTCTTCTGTTTGTACATACCACGTTCTGCATATGGCACCCTTCAATTGTTATTTTAGTGGATGGACCAACTGAAGCGGGACGGGGCTCGTACAATTTCGATATTTTCGTAGACGATCAAAAAATCTACACTCGTACGTCTTCCCAAAAATAACGGACACGAAGCATGTGGCATTACTTTTCGTGAAAAGTTGGACCTTAAATGTGCAATTCAAATTGATCTGCGACTTGCAGGCTTCACGCAGAAGGGAAAAGTGATGATGCAATCGCAATGCAGTACAAATGAAAAGTATTGCCGGTAGTTAATCGATTCTCGATTAAAAGCGTCGCAAAGAAAGGATAGCGACATCCGACTGATTCTCGAGCGAGTTCTTCGACCAAAAGATGATATATTTGACGTTTCTCATATTTGTAAATTTCTGAAAAGCTGAATAAATGTTAGTATTTTCTTAAATTATTATCAAGATTTTTGAATCCAAAGTAATCATTTCTTTAGTAATGTATGTATTTAACATTTTTACTTTATTGCTTTTCTGACCTAAGATACTACGCCGCTGTTATAGTCACATTAACAACGCAAAATTCTTAGACTACAAAAGTGATGAAATATAGTAGTGTAATATACGGGGTGATTTTTTTAACTTGAGACAGCTCAATATGTCGAACAATACCTATTGCACGACAAAATATCCTGAATAAAAAGTGAATGTTGCCGAAGGGGACATCATTTAGTGCTAGCGCTAGCCACTCCCTACCCCTCCTTAAGGGTGAAAGGGGGGTAACTTTGGAAAGTTAAGTGGGACGACCCGATTTTTTCACAGATTTCGATAGTACATAAAAAAATGAATAGCTTTTATTTGAAACAATTTGTTGGATTCCCGCCCGTTGATGCTCTATTCGACAATGGCACATTACGCCGGTGCGTACAATAACATTCACTAATGCCTTCTTTCCGGTTTGAAGTTAGGTTTTCGAAAAAGCGATAGATTTCTACAAAAATTTCATGACTGTCAGCTAAAACATTTGACAATTCATACCATAGAAAGTCATCGCTCTTTCGGAAACCTAACTTAAAGCTGGAAAGAAGGCATTAGTGAATGTTATTGTACGACTTATCCCAACTTGTTGAGCGCGGCAAATTCTTTGCGTGATCCCTGCTAAAGGAGTTGTAACAGCAAGTATAACTTTTTGTGCAATAGCTGCCTAATAATGGATTATTTACCGTTAGAGGAGAAAATAGAGATCATTTTAATTTATGGAGAGGCTGGAAGAAATGTAGCCGGTGCGGTTGCACTTTATGCAGAATGTTTCCCGGAAAGGGTACGCTCACGTGCTACTATTTATCGTGTTGTACGCCAATTTACTACTGAGGGAAGTGTCAAGCCTAAAAAAAGAATTCGTACCGCTACTGTTACGCGTGGGAATAATGAAATTAATGTATTAGCTGCCATAGCTTATAATCCAAAAACAAGCATCAGGCAAATCGCCGAAGACTCAGATATGTGCTTCTCCAGTGTTCGGACCATCCTGAAACGACACAAGTACCACCCCTACCATATCTCCTTACATCACGAACTGCATGGGGAGGACCTTCATAATCGAGTGGTATTTTGGAATTGGGCGCTTGCACAGCTGCAAAGGGATCCGCAGTTCTTCGATCGCGTATTGTTCTCCGATGAGTCCAGTTTTACAAACCATGGTGCCGTCAATCGCCATAACATGCATTACTGGAGTGTCGAAAACCCGCACTGGATACGTGAAGTCGAGCATCAGCGTCCCTGGTCTCTAAACGTTTGGTGCGGAATCATAGACGACAAACTAATCGGCCCCATATTTATTAGAGGAACATTAAATGGAGCAAGATACCGCCGGTTATTGGAAGAGGAGCTGCCTGTTATGCTGGAAGAAGTACCCCTCGCAGTGCGGCAGAATATGTGGTTTCAACACGATGGATGTCCGGCCCATTATTCAGCAATAGCCCGTGAAGAATTAGATCGCGTTTATCCTAATAGGTGGATTGGTAGACGGGGTCCGGTAAGTTGGCCTGCTAGATCACCAGACCTAACGTCGCCTGATTTTTTTTAATGGGGATACCTAAAATCCAGAGTGTACGAACAAGTCCCAACTGATCGCGATGATATGATGGAACGCATAAGAAATGCTTGTGCAGCTATAACACCAAACATGCTTTTGAGCTGTGTAGCCGAGTTCCATCGACGACTTAACACTTGCTGTAAAACCAATGGATTTGTAATCTTTATTTAAGTATTCAGCTACCAAATAAAATCATTTTGATTAATAATCCATTACTCTTTTGACTTTTGGTAAGGCCATCGCTTTGACTAGTAGCCGAATCAGACCGTGTTCAAAATTGTGAGTATGCAACGAGATCCTGCCAACCGGTTGAATAATTTTGAATAATTAATTACAGCGTCATCTGTTGATATTTTTTTTAAAAGTATCAAATGAAAGTTTCTCATTTTTTCATGTACTATCGAAATCTGTGAAAAAAATCGGGTCGTCCCATTTAACTTTCCAAAATTACCCCCCTTTCACCTTTAAAGAGGGGTAGGGAGTGGCTAGCGCTAGCACTAAATGATGTCCCCTTCGGCAACATTCACTTTTTATTCAGGATATTTTGTCATGCAATATGTATTTTTCGACATATTGAGTTGTCTCAAGTTAAAAAAATCTCCCTATATGGATAATCATGAAATCAAATTAGAATACATACGTTGAATAAAATTGAAAGATAGAAAGTCCTTCTCGATTACAAATCTCTCTATCTCTATGATTAAATTTTCAGAATAAAAACTCTGGAGGTTCGAATTGTATACACACGTACACAGAAGGTAACTGAATGGTTTTCCAAAAAAATGTATACTCTAATATTGAAATTTAAAACTAATTCTATTCACTTCTTATCGCTTTCATATGCAATAACTAGGCAGATAACTCGTGATAGATCATAATTGATAAACTCAATTTTTCTTCAACAAGTGAATCGCTTCCTAATGTTCGTTATATTTTATATTTCTCTGAGACACTTTGAAATAAAGTTTTTAAATATTTGAAAATAACGCTCAGAAACTCTGAAAACAATTCTGCAAAATTCAAAAAATTGGAACACTTTTCAGAGAAAATGAGAAAAGTTTAGAAAAATTCAAAAATTTTTAGCAATATCATTAAACGATCTTTCTATAAAAATTGTTTCCTCTTCTCTAATTCTTTCTGAAAATGTCTAAGCCTCCAAGAAGCGAAGTTTCATAATCTCGCGTCGAAAATAACTGCTTATCTTGTATGCGACGATGTTCCGTAATTGCACTCCTTCGAAGTTAGCAGACGAATGCACGTACCGTTCACTATTTACTGTGTTTCATTACGGATTTTAGTCACTGAATAGAATGCACATACACGATTAGACACTCCTCGAATGCGCAATGCAATGCTTCGCACATGCGCAGTTGATCACCCGACTAGTGAGGACTACCATGTGTTTTCGAAGATGGGGCACATAGAAAACGTGCGAGTGCGAGTGCGAGTGAGAACATCGATTAACCCTGGTGAATACATAAGAATTTGTCTGTTGCACATCCGAACTAGACAAGTCTAGGGAAATATGCGACAAAGAGGCTCTGTTTTCGGATACCAGTGGATTTGGAAGAGAATGGATCGGTTAGAAAGACAGGATGATGAAGAATTCGGTAGAACTCGATTTCACTGTTTACTTCACATTTGACGTACTCGTTTTATTACAAAAAAACTGAGAATCAAAGCTGTAATAAAGGACTTATAAGAACTTGGAATATAATTAAAACTAGATAGGAAACCCGTCTCTTAGATGCTGCAATCGCCCGTTCTCAAGGACTCTAGATTTGGACTAGATCATCGTTATCAACCTAAATATGCCAGGGGGCCGTTGCGTAAAGATTGCGTAACTTCAATGGACTGTTACTCCGTTATCTCCTCTGTCTTACCTGGTAGCCGGAAGAGCTGCGTAATAGGGTGTTGAATTGTTGATGTTGCTATCTGGAGTGTTACCACTCGAACTAGGCCGTCTAAGCCCGGATGTACCTCTACTACTCGAGACATTTTCCAGCGTACTGGGGGTAACAAATCATCTTTAACGACTAGAATGTCCCCTACCTGCAGATTTCTCCTTTCTCGCAGCCACTTCGATTGTTGCTGCAGTCTGTTTAAATAATCTACCCGCCATCTCTTCCAAAAATCCCGCAGCAGGCGTTGGGTATATTGCCATCTTGGCAGACAGTCAGGATCTTGTTCCAACAGCGACGGGTCGGGCTTGCTTAGCAAGGAATTTCCGACCAAGAAATGTCCTGGGGTCAGAGCATTGACGTCATCAAAATCATTAGAGAGTCGGCACAAGAGGGTCTTGATTTCAGACAAGCCTCAATTTGAGCTGTTAGTGTTTGGAATTCCTCCTAGGTCAGTAGTGCCTTGCCCATCACCCTCTTCGGGTTGTACAATATTTGAATGCCTTCACGCCGGCCTCCCACAGACCTCCAAAGTGTGGGGCGTGAGGCAGATTGAAATGCCAGCTGATTTGCTGGGCTACAAACTCCTCAGTTAGTTCAGGCCCGAAAGTTCGAAGAAGGCCTTGATGCTATCGAAGCAGAATCTTCTCCATTCCTATGAACTTTCTTCCTTGGTCAGAGTACAAATGTTTGCATTTGCTTCGCCAAGACGGTTTTAACCAGAAAAGAGGAGGCCGAGAGGACCAGAGGCTGCTGGACGCAACCATCGTGACTTTTAGATTAGGGTGTGTCTCTAGGTGTTAGCCTTCTAACGCCCATTGACACTGGGTTCTATTTGGGCAGGAGTGTCCCTCTTGGTGTGGACGTGTGCTGGTACCGTCGTGCCGTGGTTGGTGGGGTATCCCCCCACCACCCCTGGCCGGCGGTAATGCGCTTGCCGGCACAATTAACCGGATTTGTCATTGTTTCCCGATTGGACGTAGCGTGGGCTGGGTCGTTGGTCGTCCTGCGGGGGCGGATTGACCCCCCCCCCCCCCCCGCCTTTTAGTGGTAGCGTCATAGTAAGTGGCGCGTTTGGTGGCTGCGCATATCTTGCGCCTATACTGTCGTAGCAGGCACGAAATAAGATTTGGAGAGCTGGTGCTCGTACCCCCTGAGAGTTGTTCTGCGGTCTGGTCCTGGGTCGTTTCCGGGAACTCTCAGATAGGGGATTTTTCGGCTGGAGGTTAGGTTTTAGTGGGTAGGGGGCCCCCGCATTGCAATCGCAGGCAAAACATATTGCGGCGGGGTGTCTCGAGTCCCACACTACCCGGGATTTGCCATCCGGGTGTGCGTAAAAAGCATTTCCCCCTCCTTAAAAAAAAAAAGGCCAGTGACTGTTAGGAGAAGTTAGCCACTCCAGCCTATTCCACTACGAGTACTCTGCTAGGTGTATTGATTCTACATCTCTGGTAAGTGCGTCTGCTGGATTCTGATCGGTAGATACATGCGACCAGATGTCGGGTGCAGTTCTTGTACAAATTTCGCTCACTCTGTTTGATACAAACATTTTCCAGGACCTTTGGTAATTGCGAATCCATGCCAGCACGATAGTTGAGTCGGTCCAGGCTTCTGCGATCTGCGTATTAGTGAACGACTGTTGCATATATTCTAGTAAGCGTGCAAGAAGTATCGCACTACAAGGTTCTAGTCTTGGGAGCAACACGATCTTTAAGGGTGCGACTTGTGATTTCACCATCACGAAAGCCACGCCTCCCGGTTTTTCAGGGGGCGTGTTGCCGATTCCACTTCTTCCGCAACTCGGTTGATAGCGTGTTATTCCAGCCCAATTGTTCCATCCATAACTCCTGTAGGTAATATAATCTCGATCGAGATGATAGCTGGGGCCACCCACCCTAGGGGATCATACTTTGGAATTTCACCACAAACATAACGTCTACGATTCGTGGAACTATAGACGATGAGCGTCCTCCTTGATTGATCGTGTTGGGCAGGAGAGGTTGGGGGGGGGGGTCTGACTGGTGGAAAAACTCTATTTTTACAAATTTTGTATAGAGCTATTGTTGAAGTAGATATATTTTAATGTTTCACATGTTACAAAGCATCATTCGAACATTTTGTAATTTTTTTGTAGAAAAGTATTCAGAAATAAGCCGGTGACGAAGCATTTTCGAGGATGCCTTTTAGAAAAGATGATTTGCGGTGGACACAATATTTCAGCGTAGAATTATCTCAAATCAAAAAATCAAAGCAATTTAGTTAAAACAGATGTTTTTCTAGTCCCATTTTTTTTTTAATTTTTTTTCCATTTTTAAATTTTTGGTGGTTTGAAGTCAAAATTGTGATTTTTCACGAAAAAATCCGCCATTTTATTGCCGTAAAACCCCCTTAATATAACAAAAAAAACGTTGGGGTCTGGTATTTTATATTGAATGTCCCAGGAGAATTCGAGCAAATGCCGATACCTATGGCCGATAACTTGAAATTTGACTTCGGCAGTGTTTGCCGACGGTCGAAAATTTGATGGTTGGCTTGAGAAGAGTGCGCTGTGTGTGCTGCGTGAGAGCGAAAAGTGTCAAACGTCTGATTTCCCGATAGCTATCAATTCGGGAGATCGAAGTATTGAATAACACAGCTCCACAAAAAAAATGGAAAAAATGCTTCCTCTGACCAGACCAGTATATTTATGTTTTTGGGGTCGCTGAATCCGAATCCGGTGTCCGTTTGTTTCCATAGCGTCACATTTTTTTTTAATCTCAAAAAACCATCAATAGATCATGATTTTCAAAAAGTTAATGGATATAAACCAAATTCGCTGTAGGGAGTTTTTTGGGTCGCTGATCACGAATCTGAAATCAGATTTCAAAAATTCAAGATGGCGGATCCAATATGGCGAACGAGATTTTTGAAAATCGACGGATTCATGCCGAATTTGGTATAAGGGGGTTTTTTGGGTCGCTGATCCTGAATCTGAAGTCAGATTTTTAAAATTCAAGATGGCGGATCCAATATGCAGGACATTTTCGAAAATTTTGAATTTTTGTAAATATTACCATATTCGTCATCAGCGATCGAAAAAACCCCCTATACCAAATTCGGCATTAATCCATCGATTTTCAAAAATCTCGTTCGCCATATTGGATCCGCCATCTTGAATTTTTGAAATCCGATTTCAGATTCGTGATCAGCGACCCAAAAACCCCCTAGAGCGAATTTGGTTTAAGTCCATTAACTTTTTGAAAATCATGATCTATTGGTGGTGTTTTGAGATTAAAAAAATGTGACGTGATGGAGACAAACAGACACCGGATTCGGATTCAGCGACCCCAAAAACATAAAAATATACTGGTCTGGTCAGAGGAAGCATTTTTTCGATTTTTTTTTGTGGAGCTGTGTTATTCAATACTTCGATCTCCCGAATTGACAGCTATCGGGAAATCAGACGTTTGACACTTCGCTCTCACGCAGCACACACAGCGCACTCTTCTCAAGCCAACTCTAACTATCAAATTTTCGACTGTCGGCAAATACTGCCGAAGTCAAATTTCAAGTTATCGGCCATAGGTATCGGCACTTGTTCGAATTCTCCTGGGACATACGGTGTGTAGAAAGTGTGTACAAAATTTGAAAAGAATCGGTGCAGTAGTTTTTAAATGACGACGTCCACGGGCTTTTAAAACTTGGTTTCGAGACAAAGCGTTTAAAGCGCCGAGTTCTTGCCGCTCCGCAGTATTAGAGGAGGGGAGGCTTAATATGACTGAGAGTTTTGCTCCGATTGACTTGAAATTTTGACACAACATTCTTTAAATGTTTTACTATAAGAAGAGGTAATAAAAAAAATTTTATTTTTGGAAGTGTTAGACCCGCCCCCCTTAAGCAAGACCAGCAATTGTAATGATGAAACTCTTAAGCCCGATACTAAATTTCACTCTAGTTCAAGTTAAAATCAGGAGTACCTTAGTACCTTAGTTCAAGAGTTTTATCACTAAACCCACACAGTACGAGGCTTCAATAAATGTCCTCCAAACATCCCTTTGTTGAGCTCCTCTGAAGGTCTCTTTGAACGTCTTGTAAAGCTTCAATGAACATCTTCAGAGGAGCTAGTAATGACGTTCAAAAGAACTTTGGATTCACAGATTCACAAGACCGTGACTAGATAAATTTGTTATATCAATCGAGCGCAATGCAAATAATACATTATCGGATCATTCAAGTGAGATCATGCACACTCAGAGAAATAATTGTTCATGTCTAATTGTGAAACGGTTTCCATTACGTATGACATGCGGCTACAGCCCAGACTCGGATAATCACGCGATTTTCCAAGGAAAGCTCTATTTGGCTCTTGTGATAAAGGCGATTATTCAAGATCGTAGCTGTATGCTACTCGTAATAGGGCTCGTATTACAAAATGAGACAATTTTTCTTTAATAAGAATAATTATTTTTATTAATGTACATGGTCTCGCTGCAGCGAGAGGTTACATTGAGAGAAATAATTATACATATATGCGCGCGCGCTCGTAGAGAAATAGTATCTTATGTCATAGGCGGAAATCCGAGGTTTTTTCAGACTGTGTTTAATTAGATCATAGCACGAGGCATGGTGAGGGGGTGAGGCTCGTCGAAGGCGAGCCTCATCTCTCCACCATGCCTCGTGCTACGATCTAAACACAGTTTTAAAAATCCGAGGATTTCAGCCGAATGACATATACTATTTTTTATCACGAATGCCCATTTCTCAAAACAAAACATACATGACCCTTTTCACGTTGCGTTCATCAGTTTGAAAAAAGGACCCACTTCGGACTAAGCAATGCGCTAGTCTGAGTAAAGTACTTTTAACAGCCTGCGGACTCCCGCTCGGTGTCACGCGGGAAAAACGGGACTGGGAGTCCGTAGACTATTAAAAACACTTTACTCGGACTGACGCGAATACTTAGTCGAAGTGAGTCCTTTTTTCAAATTGACGAACGGAACGTGGAATGTGAGCAGAGTATAGCTATCTCACTTGATCAGCTGACACTGTTGCACTCTGATTGGCGCGATTGTTTAGTCCGAAGTGGGTCTTTTTCAAATTGACGATTGCAACGTGAAATTAACCGTATCCAAATCTGAAAATGTCCCATCTTCTTCAAGTATATACACCCAAAAGACAAAGAAGCAAGAAACTTCACAACGAAAAGCATCACAGTATGAGTGTTAAGTATAAACTATGGACTAGTCTTGGAAAGAAGGATGTTTACTAGAAAATGTTCTTATCTGTCTTTGGAGTAAGACAGCGGCGGATTCAAAATAGAAGAAATTGAAAGTCATAGAATTTCTCCGAAATATGAAGGGCAGAGAGCCACTATGGACGAGCCAAGTCCCGAAGAATTGATTTACCATCAGAGTTCAATATTTCTAAACTTACACAAGCTCATAAACATTCTGTAGAACTAAGGTATAAAGTGAATTACAAATTGTTCAGTCGTATATTCAATACTCAATTTAACATTGAATTTGGCTCTCCAGCCTCCGATATTTGTGGCTTTTGCATACGTCATCAAAGAAAAATTCACTTGTGTCAAGATTCGCAGGAAAACATTAAGTTAATGACCAATTTAAGAGTGCATAGATTAAGGGGAAAACAATTCTACAAACTTATGAAAGAAGAATCGGATTATTCTCTTTCGTTTTGTTTTGACCTGCAGCAAGTGCAGGTGCTTCCTAAAGTCCCAATAGGAGATGCCTTTTATGCACTGCAAGTTTCTTTTTATTCATTTTGCGTAACTGATATTTCGAGTAGGAGACCCATCTTCTATTCCTGGCTAGAGACTCAAGCCGGTCGTGGATCCAATAAAGTAGGCTCTGTAGTTTTTAATTTTCTTTTGAAACTGGAGATTTCGAACCACGTGACGGAACTACGATTATACTCGGACGGATGCGGTGGCCAAGATAAGAATAGGGGGTCAAGGTGGGTAAAAATGAGACACTCAAATCTGTGGGATAAAAAAGAGACACTCTGCTGCATCTATTATCGACTTTTTTATATACTTACCATAGTAACTGATTATCTGCTATAAGATAGTAAGTATATAAAAAAAGTCGATAATAGATGCAGCAGAGAGAGTGTCTCTTTTTTACCCCACAGATTTGAGTGTCTCATTTTTACCCACTTTGACTCTATTAATATTGTCCACATGTTCACCTTTTCACTGCTGAATTACTTCCCAGGAGCGTGACCACCGTGCGGCAGTTTTTCTACCGTTGCGTATTTATACGCGTATTTATTATATTTATTCGCAAGAAAAAGAACATGCTTGTAGCCCCCCCCCCCCCCCCCCCCCAACCAACCAACCAACCAACCCCCTCTACAACTTGTCATGGCGGCTGCTTGGCTGTGATTCTCGTATACGTCTGCTGGTTTAGCGTATTAGTACGGCAATAGCAGCCTGCCATTATAAATAATTTTCCAGGAGAAACGTACATATACGCCTAGAGCAGTCCTGGACAGAGTCGTATTTATACGTCTGGAGCAGTGAAAAGGTTAATGATTTGGCTTCAAAGGTATGCTCCAGTAACATTACAATCCATAAGGATTTGTTTTCCAGTTCGTGGACATTCATACCTACCTGCCGACCGCGTATTTGGCAAGGCAGAAAAATTGATAAGAGCACAAAGTATGATAAAATCGTCAGAAAAGTATTCAGAGCTTTATTCTCAAATTGGAGAAGTGCGTAAATTAAGGGTGGAGTGGACAGCTATTTGTGATTTTAAAGAAGCTTTGATTCCTAGAAAATAGTTGTTGAAATTAGCGAAGCCAAGAGAATTTTTATTAAAAGAACAAACAGTGAGGATATAGCGATGAAAACTGAATAATATTATAGAAATGAAGATGAATCAAAAAAATATGAAACTGTTGAAAAAGGGAAAAAAATAGGAAGTATCCAGCTACCAGAAGTACCACTTACTCGGGGAATAAAGACTAAAAAAATAAAGAGCCTAACTAAGTTAGGGGAGAGTGGTACACAATGAGACCAAAATTAAATAATTATTAATTGAAATGGCAGTTTTTATTTAAAAAAAAACTAGCTGTGAAATAATTGTTGTGCTACTTACCTCCAATTATCGTGAAGTAGAAAAAGTCTAATAACTCCTGAAAAAAGTACTACAATTTTTTTTTAAACCCTGCCGTTGTCTCATTGTGTAACACTGGTAGTACACAATGAGACAAGTAGTGGTAGATACACAATAAGACATATATTATTGTCTACATTTTCGAAAAACAACACAATTCAATGTTTTAAAAGCTGAAGGTTTATTATTTTACACTTTTGTTGACAACAATTGAAGAGTGTAACTTCTATTTAGTCTATGTGCCATATTTGTAAAAATATATATTTTGCTTGAAAACGATCCTAGGTGCAAACCCCAATGCATCTGAAACGGGTCTAAGTGTAAAAGCATACGTAAAGGTTTAAAACTCAAAAATCTGGAAGACATGCTCCACTATATTCCTTTGAAGCATCTGCCTGCTTTTGTCGATTTTCTCAACTTTAGCTTTTTGGCACTTAGACTAATTAGAAGTTACACTCTTCAATTATTATTACAATATTAGAAATAGATTTTTTTTCTTCCCAACTTACACAGAAATTGTAATTTTAACGTAGGTCCATACCATCAAATTTAATACCAAACTGGTAATAAGAAACAAATCGTACCATGTCTTTAACAGAAATACAGTACACAATGGGACGCGTCTCTTTGTGTACCAATGACTTATGTCTCATTGTGTACCAAATGACCATAGAACAAATACCCGAGAATAAAATAATTTATGAACGCACCCCAAGCCCAAAATTTGAAGGTTATGTTACTTATTAACTGCACTTTGTATGCTTATCAAGAAATTCGGTTAAAATTAAAGTCATTGGCAACAAGAGGATAAAAAACAGGTATAAAAGAGTAAGTTCTTATCTGCAAAAACCAGTAAATATGTGCAATTTTAAGAAATCTATGAGAAACGTGATACCGCTTTGTAAGAAGCTTTGCAACTGAGTCAGCTGTTGGATCTTTCCTACAGCGTTCAATTTCAGCGGCAAATTAAAAAAAATACTATGTCTCATTGTGTACCATGTTTCATTGTGTACTACTCTGCCCTACTCATTGAATTGGCTACCGAAAATAGGAGAAACGATGCAGAATTGGCATGGCTAGTTCCATTTGTTCCAGAAAATGTTGAAGATCTTCCTAATGAAGTAGTCCAGTAAATCTAGATCCAATTTGCATGTACACCTCTAGATTAATCCAGTGTCGATGATTTATGGACCAATCGAAAGGAAAAAATCTCGCGAACAATATTCCGACGAGGTAACAGAAAATAGATGACCGCAAAGTTGTTTATTTAACAAAAACTTTGCGTAATTTTGCTCTGACCGACTTTGGCGTAGCACCGTTCAATTTATACCCTTCAAAAAATTACCTTCTTGTGGAGCGTGAAATTCTCTACAAAACTGATGCGGGAAGTAACTCTCTACGACGTGTCCTTTATTTTATATAAATTTTTAAAATTTCTGTAGGCAACTGCTCACGAGTAGAACAGCTGACTAGCCACGCCACGCCCCCAAAACTGGGTGGAGCTGCGTGCGCCAGAATTGGGAAGTTGCATAAAATTTTATTATGCATGAAACACAGTAAACATAATAGTTAAAGTTATTCAAAACACAGTACCAATAGTAAAAACTTGATACAAAAAAATTCTAACCTAAAATCATTACTTTAATCCTTTCGACCCGAGGAAAATCGGAGCTCACAGTGCGCCCCATTACCGGGAATAGTCATTTTTCCTCCACGTGATTATTACGATGAAATAACTTTTCTGTCAAAGTAAGAGTCAACAACTGAGCAATATTGGCGGCTGTCGCTTGTTTGATCACTGGGGAGCGACTGAGATGAGAAATTCATGGATTTATGCGTTTGGAGACGTAACTTGGCGTTATTTTCTGTTCCTAGATATTTTTCAGTAGCTGGGGGGGGGGGGGGGGGGGGGGGACATATGCTGTCCCAGCCGTAAACTCAGAAATTTTCCCGCCTGGGACAGCATATGTTCCGCCCGAGTCGAAAGGGTTAAAAGTAGCATGGCCACGCCTTCCCAGTGAAACGCCGCGTTAGGGGCGGCACTGGTATCGTGACGTCACTAGTCATGTAACGGTTCGCCTGCGCGCCTTCTTAGTCCAGTCAAATTAAACATGAAAAGGGGGTGAACGCTGCATCACATCAGGTATTCTTGCTTTTTTGATATGTTGTTTATGATGAAAAGGCAATGATAAATCCAAGTCTTCAACCTCGACAGACGACCAGGTCATTGTAAAAAATGAAGAAAATCTCGACATTTTTTCAGTTTTTGTCGATTTTGACCCGGAAGGACTGGTTTTTTTATGAAAGATCATTAAATCATTTTTGAAGTAGATTAAATTTGAAATAATTTGAGATCCGAACGGTTATTGTAGGTCCAATAGTTTTGGAGATACAGCTTTTCAAAATTTGGCCAATTTTTCAAGACACGATTTTTAGCAAAATTTCATCATTTTCAGAAGTATTTATGTTTGTGAAGTTTTATTTCTATTACTTGCTAATTCGTTGAGTTCGATTTTTCCATCGGCGTTTTTGCCGTTTATAATGGTTTTATTGGAACCTAAATCAGGACTTATATAGGTAGAATAAGCCTAGATAATACCCTATTCTATTGTAGTCCAGGCAATGGGGGATTTCTATTCGCAAAAGGTCGGAAAGAAATGAAATTTGGTAGGATGGTAGACATAGGTCCCCTGATAGTACACCTGAGTTTGCGACCTCGTGGGGTTGCCGCTCGAGGGGTGGGGGATGAAAACTCTGATTTGCGACGCTTTTCGGAGGATAGCGCCGTTATGGTAAGTGATATTGAAAAAAAGTTCAAATGAAATATGTGGAGAACAAAATTGTGCACATTTTTTGTTTGTGCATTTTTCGTCTGCGACTAATAGTTTCCGCTCCATAGCGCGCTAAAGTTAGGGGTTGATTTGCAATTTTCAACAAAATCAAAATTTCATCGCGGATTAAGGCGAAGATCGCTACTAAACAATTCTGTAGCATTTTTTTTTTCAGAAAGAGTAATGTTTTCAGAGTCTGTAGATGCTCGATTTCATACATTTAGTAGTATATAAAAAAAAACATAATTTTTTGAAGCGCGCCCCTACATACTCCGATATGAGCATTTTTTAATTATCATTGGCTACGGTAAATATTTCCTTGTTATTGTTGACTTAGGCGTCAAATTTATGCTTTTTGTGCATCATAAATAATACAAGAAAATATCATTTTCAACTCGTTTCCACACTACCCTTGAGGTAGAGTTGATCGGTGCATTTTTTTAAATGTGAAATCCCCAAGAAGCCTAATCCACGGTCGATATCGGGGTTTATTTCACTTTGAGTCGCTTGCGACGTTTTAAACCTGACTCGCCTTCATTGTCATCATTCTCGGACATCAATTCTGAGCCATAATCGGTAAACTCTTCGTTGTCTGTTCGGTCCTCATCATCCTGTATCTGATCGGGCATGTTTTCGTCATCATTTGCATTGTCGTCGTCGTCGTCTAATGCAATCTGGTCGGGAATGTTTCCGCAGGACGTCCCAGTACAGTATAAACACAGAACCGAACATTTTAATCCTGCTTTACGGGAACCACAAGCAAATCCACAACCTTTCTAACATCTGCACGAGATGCTCTTAAGTAAAACCTCTGGAGCTGGTTCCTTAGCGATTCGTATTGCGTCGAGTCCTGTGGTTGTTCTTCGTCATCCATGATCTTCTGGAGGTTTCTCAACTCCCCACCAGCTCTGTACTTGACAAATAAGTACGCTATGAATGATGATGGCACGCATCGGATGTTGGTGGCAGCGCCGCGAGATTGAATGAATTTTTGGAGACGGCCCGTACAAAAATTCATTCAATCTCACGGCGCTGCCAGCAACTCCGATACGTGCCATCATCATTCATTGCGTACTTATTGTCAAGTACAGAGCTGATGGGGAGTTGAGAAATCTCCAGATCATAGATGGCGAGGAACAACCACAGGACTCGACGCAATACGGATCGCAAAGGAACCAGCTCCAGAGGTTTTACTTAAGAGCATCTCGTGCAGATGCCAGAAAGGTTGTGGATCTGTTTGTGGTTGCCGTAAAGCAGGATTAAAATGTTTGGTTCTGTGTTTACACTATACTGGGACGTCCTGCGAAAACATTCCCGACCAGATTGCATTAGACGACGACAACGACGACGACAATGCAAAAAATGACAAAAACGTGCCCGATCAGATACAGGACGATAAGGACCAAACAGACAACGCCGAGTTTACCGATTATGGCTCAGAATATTGATGTCTGAGAATGATGACAACACGAAGGCGAGTCAGCTTTAAAACGTTGCAAGCGACTCAAAGTGAAATAAATCCCGATATCTCGACCGTGGATTAGGCCTCTTGAGGATACCACATTAAAAAAAACGCACCGGTCAATTCTACCTCAAGGGTGGTGTGGAAACGAGTTGAAAATGATATTTTCTTGTATCATGTATGATCCACAAAAAGCATAAATTTGACGCCTAGGTCAACAATAATAAGGAAATATTTACCGAAGACAATGATAATTAAAAAATGCTCATATCGGAGTATGTAGGGGCGCGCTTCAAAAAGTCACGTTTTTTTATATACTACCAAATGTATGAAATCGGGCATCTACAGACTCTGAAAACATTACTTCTTCGGTCTTCGTCTTAATCCGCGATGAAATTCTGATTTCGTTGAAAATTGCAAATCAACCCCTAACTTTGGAGCGCCGTGGAGCGAAAACTATTGGTCGTAGACGAAAAATGCAAAAATAAAAATTGTGCACAATTTTATTCTCTACATATTTTATTTGAACTTGTTTTCGATAGCACTTACCATAACGGCGCTATTCCCCGAAAAGCGTCGCGACGCAGAGTCTTCATCCCCCCACCCCTCGAGCGGCAACCCCACAAGGTCGCAAACTCAGGTGTACTATCAGGGGCCTATGTTTACCATCCCACCAAATTTCATTTCTTTCCGACCTTTTGCGAATAGAACCCGTTTTTTTCTACTCATTGCCTGGACTATTGGCTAGTTATACTCATTTATTTAGAATGTCGAAGCCCGAGACTTCGGCACACACAAGTTTGTGTTTTATTTGTCGCAGGAGTTTGAATGAGGGTTAAGTGTGGTGACAGTAAACTCTACTTGCCACCAACACAAGGTGTGAAGAGGGGAGGTCGTAAGCACACCACAATTGAGGATGCCATGAAACAAATTTTTTCCTCACTCATGCCCATTTCGAGGTCTTTTCCAGCCTATTTTTAGACCGTAAGATGGCGTTTTTTCCCGCGTGACACCGACCGGGAGTCCGCAGGCTGTCAAAAGATTGCTTAGTCCGAAGTGGATCCTTTTTCCAAACTAATAAACGCAACGTGAAATGAGCCGTATATACTTCTGTTTGTTTTGTTTTGAGAAATGGGCATTCGTGAAAAAAAAAATAGTATATGTCATTCGCGGCTAAAATCCTCGGATTTTTAAGACTGTGTTTAGGTCGTAACACAAGGCATGGTGAGGGTACGAGGCTCGCCGATCTAATTAAACACAGTCTGAAAAAACCTCGGATTACCGCCTAATGACATAAGATACTATTGCACATCTCCAAGAGAACTTATTGTCAGAAGAATGTCAGTTTTCTCTGGATGAACTGTTAGCCAGATAGAAGGGGAAAACCCCGATAATCGAACAATAAAAAATCGTCTGTTTAAGAAGTATGGAGAGGATACTATAATTGCCGAAACTGCTTCGAAAAAAAACCGTTGTTTGTTTTAAAAATACCGGACACAACATTTTGACATCGGCTTGGTACAATGATCAAAATTCAGATCTTCAACAAGAGACTGCGTGTGGTTAAGGCAGCTGCTGATGTAATACGAGAAGATATTCGTGCACAATCTTTGGACACAACTGCATTCCCACCCTCAGATGACTTCTTCCACAATGTAAATACTGTTATCCCCGAGTCTTTGCGACTAATGCTGGAAACTGTAATTCTTAAAGACAAACGGTACTGCCTAGATGCACATAGGAAGAAGTGTGTTGCTCTCGCACAGAAATCTCGTTCACACGTTTCAATAAACGCTCGTCTTCTCGATTTTTCAATGAAATACTGGACGCCAAAAGGGCTTGTACCCCCCCCCCCCCCCCGCCTTTACTGTCACCACTTCACCCTCATTCAAACTCCCACGATAAATAAAACACAAACTTGCCGAAGTCCCGGGCTCCGACATTCTAAAGGTCGGGACATACATTACCGGGCCGTGCCAAGGCCGGAGCACGGCCGAGTATCGTCCGTCGTCCGGCGGACGATCTGTCCAATAGAATCAAATGCTTTTGTTCTCACTTTACCGGGCCGTGACCGGGCGTCGCCAACGGACCGTCACCGGGCCGGGCCAGTTAGTTCAGTTTTACTTTTAGACGGTGACGGTCCGGCCGCGCTTCTCGTGTTTCCATAATTTACGTGTTTTAGTGCCTAGCAACGTAGCAGTTTCCAAGACAACTGACGACTGACGGACATGTGTGGTTCCTAGATACACGCGCCGCGTGCAAGGGTTCTGACCATTTCTTCCTCTTCGGCCGTGTTCGACCCTGGCACGGCCCGGTAATGTATGTCTCGCCCTTCAACGTGCCGTGCCAGGGCCGAATGACGGCCGTGTCCCGGCCCTGGCACGGCCCGGTAATGTACCAGGTGTGTCGGTAATTCCTTTCCGGTTTTTTCGTTAAAGAAAACACGTTACTTACAATGGATAGTTCAAATTTATTTATTCAAAGTATTGGCCATTTCGTTCTATACATTTTGCCCATCTCTCAGGCAATTTATGGATGCCATTCCAAAAGAATAGTTTCGCCTTTGAGCTAAACCATTCATTGAGCCATTTTTTAATTTCTTCGAAATCGGCGAAGTGCTGCTCTGCAAGCGCTCGCCCCATCGATGCGAAAAGGTGGTAGTCGGATGGAGCCAGATCTGGAGAGTACGGCGGGTGCGATAAAACTTCCCATCCAAGTGATTTCAACATTTCTTTGACTCGTTTTGCTGTATGAGACGGCGCGTTGTCATGCTGCAGAATCATGTGGCACCCATCTTCCCATCTTTTGGATCTTTCTCATCGCTCGTAATCGTTAACAAATTGCTACTCGGCTCACATTCAACTTTTCTGCCAATTGTTTTTGAGTTTGTGTTGGGTCTTCAACCAATAACTCCTGCTATTCCGCATCTTCAAACGTTTTCGGCCTACCAGGACGTTCTTTATCTTGAACGTTGAAATCACCACATTTGAATTGTCGAAACCACGTCTCACATGTTCTTATGGTTGGAGCATGTTCACCGTAAGTCTCTACCAGCAAACGATGACTTTCAGCGGCTTTTTTCTTTTGATGAAACAAGAAAAGTAATGCGTGCCGCAAATACACGTTTTCAGGCACAAAACTCGACATTTTCAAAAAATTATAAATCTATAACGCTGTTATTTTGGCGGAACGTAACTTGTGTAGTATTGAGGTTAATGTCAGTAGAATAAAATCATATATGTATCAAATCATAACATTTCATACTTATAGCTAATGACATCTGTTACGAAAACCGGAAAGGAATTACCGACACACCTGGTATGTCCCAACCTTAAATAAATGAGTATAACTGGCCAATGGAATAGGACATTATCTAGGCTTATTCTACCTATAAGTCCTGATTTAGGTCCCAATAAAACCATTATAAACAGCTAAAACGCCGATGGAAAAATTCAACTCGATGAATTAGCAAGCAATAGAAATAAAACTCCACAAACATAAATACTTCTGAAAATGATGAAATTTTGCTAAAAATCGTGTAACTTGAAAAATTGGCCAAATTTTGAAAAGCTGTATCTCCGAAACTATTGGACCTACAATAACCGTTCAGATCTCAAATTGTTGTAAATTTAATCTACTTCAAAAATGATTTAATGATCTTTCATAAAAAAAACCAGTCCTTGGGGTCAAAATCGACAAGAACTGAAAAAATTTCAAAAATTTCGAGATTTTCTTCATTTTTTACAATGACCCGGTCGTCTGTCGAGGTCGAAAACTTGGATTTAACATTGCCTTTTCATCATAAACAACATATCAAAAAAGCAAGAATACCTGATTTGATGCATCGTTCAATGACTAATTTGATTGGACTATTACTCGTCCTCGCTAAATTTGTGCGACGCAGTTTAGGTACGCATTTTCCAGAGGTAGAAACAGTTATAGGCCAGTCGCCAAGTCGTATAAAATAGTTGATAGCGGGAGCAATTCCGGACAAGCTGGAAATAATTTTAATTCGTTTGATTTAGTGTTAAAAAGCACGTATTAAATTTGCACCTCCAGAAAGCCCGGATTTGGCCGCCATCTTAAGAAAAGAGGCTAGAAAAATGTTTTTTCTTTATTATTTGTCAATAACTCGATTTCCATCAACTTTAGAGCAAAAAATGTAGTTACAAATATTAAAGCACATTAAATTATCTATACACAAATGTTGTATGTGTTTTTTCCGTGCGACTATCTAGTTCGAAGTTATATAGGTATCAAAAGCTGGATATATTATAGGCATTTATTATTTTCTTTATTCTAGGCATATTTAAAGACAAGCAACTGCTATTGTGCTTTCATGATTGCATTTATATTTGTTTTCTGTCGGCCAACCCTACTCCTGTTGTATATGGAATGTTTAACTCAAGGTCATTAACCCTGTAAACACCTAGACAAGGAATGTCGGGTGTAAGCATCTGGACAGGGAAAGTCGGGCTTTTTCCCGATCGAGCCTCCCGTTGGGGTGTGAACAAGGATGGTTCGAACCATTTGATAAATCACAATTGGAAATACCTCGCGAAACATACGGTTAATCTTGCCAGGTAAAAGCGACCTAATTCGGCGAACGTAGGTCGCGAATGCCGCGATCGTCGCGAGCCGTTTCTGCAATGCCTACTCGACGGGGGATCCCCAGAATGCGAATGCCGAGTCGGATCAAAGGGAGAGAATGTCGAATTCAGTCGATGGCCAGGGGAAATCCAATGATAGCGTATCCAAGTGTTAGGAAATCAATTCACGGTCCGAGGTAGTTTAGCAACGGCACGTTCGCCCTTTGGACACAGACTCGGAAACTTCCCCAGCGTCATCTTTGGTTCCACCGACATTTCTCCGTCAGAGTATCGGCAATTGGAGCTACTAACTCAGGAGTAAAACTGGGAAACAAAACGATTCCAATTAACCCCACTTTGCCTTTCCAGATAATTTCATTTCTCAAGAGATCTGAGGAACAGTTAGAAGGTTATTTTCAATACGAACTAGCTCCTTATCCACTTTCACTCTTCGACGAGATAGGGATGCGCAAAACCCAAAAATCTGCCCTATACGATGCCTTTATGCCCATTGAAAGTCAACTAGACTCTGAAAATACTCTTCATGTGATATATATAGACGGGGGATTTCTACTCCACAAAATTGTCTGGCATCAACGAGAATCATATTGTGGCATTTTGGATAAATACGTTGAGTATGTAAAAGGACATTATTCAGTAAATGCAGTATTAGTTTTTGATGGATACGCCGAGGATGCTGCAACAAAAAGCACTAAGACTGCTGAGTGACTTCGCCGATTAAAGATTGGTTCATCACCGGAAATTCATTTTGATGAAAAAATGACGGCAACTGTGTCTCAGGGAAAGTTCTTGTCAAATGAGAGGAATAAATGTCGAATAATCTCAATGATGTATAATCGTTTGGCGAACGAAGGTTTCAGAGTCAAGCAGACTGATGAAGATGCTGACACATTAATTGTCAACACTGCAATTGAAGAATCAAATCACTATAAAATGGTAATTATAATTGGCGAAGACACTGATTTACTGGTATTTCTTACCGCCTTAAATGGATCTCGCTCTAATATTATTATTTTCTAAAGCCAGGAAAGGGAAAGTCGCAAAGTAGAATGTATGGACCCCATAATATGAATTTGGATGCTTCAATTATGGACAACATTTTATTTCTACACGCATTTAGTGGCTGCGATACTACATCCGTACTATACAGGCAGGAAAAAATAAAATTCAGTAAAGTTTTACAGAAAGAAAAAGAATTATAGAAAGCTGTACAAATATTTAAAGACCCAAACGCATCCCCAGCGGATACAGACAAAGTTGGAGAACAATTCCTTCTTCATTTGTATGGATCAAAAAAATATGACTCGTTAAATAAATACAGATACCAGTGTTTCGTACAATCTATTACCAAAAGCTTATCAAACCTAGCATCGTTACCGCCAACCAAAGATGCAGCTCGCTTGCACTCCTTCCGTACTTCCCATCAGATACAGCTATGGTATGGAAATGAAAAATCAGCTTTAGATTGGGGATGGAAAAATTCAAAGAATGGGTTAATGCCCATTGCTACTTTACAAGACGCAGCTTCCCAAGAATTACTGAAACTTATTTCTTGTAATTGCGCTAAAGGTTGTAATGCAGCTTGTAGCTGCCGCAAAGCTGGTTTATATTGCTTAGTAATGTGTGCATTTTGCCAGGGCAAATCTTGTTCGAATACTTCGGAAGTGATCGAATTAGACGACGAAGACTACGAGGAGAATTTCCCTAGGGATATAGAAAGAGACATAAATCAATCAATAGAATATTCTGTACATTATGAACCAGATCCGGAATATGAGACAGATGTTGAAGACATTCAGGATGATATTAAGGATTATATTGAACAACCAGTAACATCAAAAAGGCGAAAAAACTGATGAGCCTACAACCTCAAAAAAAACTTGAAGTTATCTAAGTTGGTGGCATAGTGGATAGTCATATAGTTATAGTTATAGTGGATAGCATAGTTAGGCCTATTAGGGAGACCACTTTTAAAAAAAACGCGCCGGGTACTTTACCTCTAGGTGGTGTGGAAGCAAGTACGAGTATGTGTGATACGATTTCTTTACCAAATAAAAATGCATATCACCAAAAAGCAATTGAATGTGTTTAAGAGTGCCTACAATAAGAAAATTATTAAGTTTCGAGAGTTCGACGCCAATAACTTCAAAACAGGTAGTCGTACAAAAAAATGTAAGTACCTACATAACGTTTTTAATAGAGTATCTACTCTTCTTTGATTTTGATAACTACATATTTTCCTATAAAATTGATACTAATCGAATTTGCTAATATTAAGAAACAATTCCTTTTTTTGGCCCTTTTGCAGCATAGCGGCTAAATCCGGGCCTGTTTGAGGGTGCAAAATTAATAGGTATCTTGTTGGTCAAAGGAAAACAGATTAAAATGTATTGTAGCTTGTCCGGATTTGCTCTCGCTATTAATGCACTTATCGACTGGCAACTCGAAATTACGGGCATTAAAAAACACCCGAGAAAAAGCGATAGACCGACTTTCCCTGTCCAGATTCTTACACCCGACATTCCTGGTCTAGGTGCTTACAGGGTTAAAGACCTTGAGTTAATTATTCCGTATACAACAGGAGTAGGGTTGGCCGACAGAAAATAAACATAAATGCAATCATGAAAGCATAATAATAGTTGCTTGTTTTAAATATGCCTAAAATAAATAAAATAATAAATTTCTATAATATATCCAGCTTTTGATGCCCATAGAACTTCGAACCAGATAGTCGCACGGAAAGAACACATGGAACATTTTTATAGATAATTTAATTTGCTTTAATTTTTGTAACTACGTTTTTTGCTCTAAAGTTTATAAAAATCGAGTTATTGACAAATAATAAAGAAAAAACGTTTTTTTAGCCCCTTTTCTTTAGATGGCGGCCAAATCCGAGCTTTCTGGGGAGTGCAAATTTAATACGTACTTTTTAACACCAAATCAAACAAATTAAAATTATTTCCAGTTTGTCCAGAATTGCTCCCGCTATTAATGCACTTGTCGACTGGCCTATTAACTGGTTAATAGCATCTGTTCCGTCGCACAATGGACGGAATTCGACACATTAATTCATACCGCTCGATATCATTGTAATCTAAGTGAAGCACTAATTTAGAATTAATCCATCTGTCATAATGACAAGGCAAGCGGTCAGTTTCGGCGAATCCAGACTGCTAATGAGTTGGCAATCCCGCACCTTTCCCGAAAGGGCTAATTGCTGGACGAGTCGGAGTAAATCGTTTCCCGCATATCTAATCTGATAGTTACCGCTATACTTTAAAACATAGTGTCATCCACGCTATCCCCTCCGTAGACTAATTACCGTTACAGTCTAATTATACAGGGTGTAAAAAAAGTCCCGAGACGGCCGAATATTTTGAAAAATATGCGTCGCATAGAAAAACAAAAAACACGGTTTCAATATTTTCAAGTTCTATCCAGTCATACCAAACTCGACCCCCCTCCCCTCTCCCCCGCTGGAGGCGGGGGGTAACTTCAACATTTTTAATGGAAACCCCCAATTTTTATTGCAGATTCGGATTTTAGGTTAAAAAATAAGAAACTTTTGTCTGAAATATTTTTTTGTATGAGGGGTAGATTACGCTCTAATCGATGCGGGAAACATACAAATACGAAATCCTAAAAATGAATGGAAAAAACTCCAAAACGAAAAACAAAAAAAAAACACCGTTTCAATATTTTTAAAAGTTTTATCCAGTTATACCAAACTCGACCCCCCCCCCCCTCACCAATCCCCCGATGGGGGGAGGGGGGTAACTTCAAATTTTTTAATGGAAACTCCCAATTTTTATTGCAGATTCGGCTCTTACATTAAAAAATAAGAAACTTGGCTCAAATATTTGTTTGTATCAGGGGTAAATTACGCAAAACCCGAATCTGCAATAAAGATTGGGGGTTTCCATTAAAAATTTTGAAGTTACCCCTCGCCCCATAGCGGGGGACGGGGCGGGATCGAGTTTGATATGGCTGGATAGAACTTTTAAAAATATTGAAACCGTGTTTTTTGTTTTTCTATGCGACGCATATTTTTCAAAATATTCGGCCGTCCCGGGACTTTTTTTACACCTTGTATAAGACGAAGCCAACCGCGTCTTCATTAATGTACTACCAATCATCAAAACGTGTCGTGCTCGGCTGCTCAACCTCACTCGTGATCAACAAGGCAACCAAGGTTTTTCATCGAGTCAACTGGTATCGTATACAGTATACAGTATATTCAGGTGCCAGTCCTTTAAACTGAAGACGACTCAGTTACCTTCGATCTCTAGTCATTAGGTCATCGCGTGCCAGCCGACAGATTCGTTAATATAGTGAGTGCAGTGTACGATTCATTATACTAGTCGATAGATTGAAACACATCTTCCGGTACGTTCGGTTTAATCGCATAGCCGTGTCACGTATAGTGTCCTCGGGAGTTACGACCCCGAGGAGATCAGATAGACTTTGATCGCGCAGCGATCGAACATAGTTATGCGTTAAAAAAAGCTGTTTTTTATGCCTCAATTTACAATCTACGTAAATGACAAATTAAATTTATTTTTTTGAAAATGTCTTCCGCAGATAAATGTTTTATATGCAAAGAAGATTTGAACAATGGCTAGAAGCTGAAGGGAATGAAACAACAGGGAATAGCTAGTTTCATTGCCAGAAGTCAAGCTCGAGGGGACAATTTGTGGAAGTGTTTGGAAAATGTGACGGAAGTGAAAGTGCATGAGTTGTGTCGAACGAGATATAATTGTGCTAGACAGTCTTCGAGTAATGCATCTTCGGCATCGTCTTCACAACTTGAACTCCATGAAAAGTCTCTCTTTGATTTCCAAGCCAACTGCTTTCTATGTGATCAGAAATGTGTCCCGAAGAGTAAACCCCTGGACGTTATGTTTCAACGCAACATCTTCAAGAGTACCTACATAGAATCTGCGATTGAATGTCGCGCGGATCAGTGGGGCCGAGAGGTGGAGGAACGCATTGAAGGTACGTCCTTGGATGCCGAGGCTCGATACCACATTTCGTGCTACAATCGTTTTGGATGTGTTTCAACACACAACCCTAGAAAACAGTCACCAATACCTGATTTAGAATCTGCTTTTGAAAAGGTACGCCAGTTTGCCTATTTTCTATTTTTATTTAGATGGAACTTCAAACCTCCTTGGACTTTATAATGTACATAAAGAGAAGTAATTACTATCGAGTAGTAACATTTTCTTAAATTGTAGAATTTTTCTTTTCAAGTGAAATCCATTTAGATTTGTTCGTGCCACAGTTACGCGTCCGGTAACTTACTCATCGGCTAAGATCACGGTACCGAGGGCCTGCGGCCTACGTGACTTTTCGCACGCTTGCACGACTTAGTTTCCCCCTCCAGCGGAGGAAAATCAGCGGAAGCACTAGTCCCGCCCTCTTGCGTCCGAACCGTGCTCCGTAACAGTCGTCATGTAACGCGTGCTCGCATTCCTTTGTACTCGCGATTTCCGACCGAAAGGAGCGAAACTACTAGTTAAAAGGAAGAGAAACTACGAGTAGTTCGTGCAGCAGCTGACGTCATCCTTGAAGACATACAATTTAACCCATACGACACCTCAACCTATTCTTCACCTGGAGAACTACTGGAGAATGCCGAAAGTGATGTTCCGGAAACATTGCAGACTTTACTGAATGTCGTACTCAAGGACGGTAAGAAATGCAAAGAGGAGAAAATTGACTTAAAACGCAAGAGTATTGCACATGCAATCATATCAGCTGTTCGTTCAAGGACATTTCTTTCGTCGATTCAACTTACCACTGGTGTGTATTTAAGTAGGAAATTAGGTTCGCGGTTGGTGATAGATGTGCTAAATATAAGCTTGGTTTCTGTACTTCCTACACTGGCGTCAGTT
The DNA here is from genome assembly GCA_963678675.1 of Xiphydria camelus. NCBI lineage: Eukaryota > Metazoa > Arthropoda > Insecta > Hymenoptera > Xiphydriidae > Xiphydria > Xiphydria camelus. The sequence goes on from OY783194.1 coordinate 17,840,172, forward strand.
TATATGAAGCTTCTCCTATCATGAGCTACGACCAAAAAATCAAGGAGGGAACATTTGTTCAGTACGTTGTCGACAATGCTGACCACAACGCAGACACCTTGGATGGAGTCAATACTTTCCACTCTATTGGAGGTATTTGCTGTGTAACTCCAAAAGAGGGACTTAGCAAGCAAGGAGCAATAAAAAAAACTGTCACGTACTCCTCATGCTCATGAATTAGCATCGGAGGTTGATATTCCAATTGTGTACTGTGATCGAACGAGTGGTAATAAGCGGGGATTGAAGTCTATTATATATTCAGATGTTTCTCAACTTCAACTTGGTCAACGTCCGAAATCGCCGGTTGCGTACGGGCTCTACATCTTGGCTAAGTCGTTGAACATCGAACAGATACCTAATTTTAGAGGTTACATGGAGACCATGAACCATTACCCCAAGGACTACAAGGTATCGCAAATCTACTATTTGCCTTTAGTGAATATGCTGCCATCGAATCCGGATACAATCAATACTGTTATACGTTATGCTCAGCACGAGGCTCTTAGAGTAGGACAGAAAACGTGCTCCATTTCCGCTGACCAACCAATTTACACTAAGGCAAGAGACATTGTTGCCAGTAATCGCGAGTTTATTGGTGTAGAGTGCATCCTTGGAGGGTTTCATCAGGGACTTGCGTGGACCAACGCTATAGGAACTCTAATTGGAGGCAGTGGAGTAAAGGAGGTATAAGCACCATCTACGGTGGTAATACAGTTGATCAAATGATGTCGGGGAAGGCCTTCAGCAGAGCAGTTAGAGGATATTTGTTGGTGTATGCAGCCCTGGGGACTATCCTACTTTGAACATGGTGGCAACATTGATGATGAAGAAGTTAACCACGTAAAAAATTTGCTGATGGATTTCAAGATTCAGCCTCCAGCAGTGGAGGAAATAAATGAAGACGAAAAGCTACAGCAGATTTCGGATAAGATCTTGAAGCTCATGGATAATGTTGTGAATAATGGACGTACATTTAGACTGTGGTTGCAATTCATTCATTGTGTTACCATACTGATGCAATTCATCGAAGCACAGCGCTTGAGGAATTGGGAGCTTCATCTCCAATGTGTATGAGACATGCTGCCCATTTTTCATGCAACAGGTCACTTCAGTTATGCCAAATCAGCCCAGATTTACCTACAAGACATGGCACGGCTAGCAGAAACCATGGACCCGGACGAATACGATAAATTTACCAAACAAGGCTTTTTTACTATGCATCGTTCAGATAAGAGGTGGTGTGGCATTTGGACGGATATGACGGTTGAACAAACGTTGATGCGTACCATGAAAGTGATTGGCGGTCTCACATATGGTTGTGGGGTTAACAAGGAGGGTGTTCTTGCAAGGTGGATTGCTGGTATGCCAGTGGTATATGAAGTTATGGAGGCTTTTGAAAGATTTTGCAATGTGAGGGCTAAGTCTTCTGAACAACATGTGGAGTTGCAAGACAGCAGAATAAAGCGGGATAGAGAAGACTATTTAAAACTTGTTGAGTGGCTCAGGCAACATGATCCTTTTGAACCAACAGACGGTGAGAAGCTGGTGTCCATTGGAGACGGAATGTGTGCTGGCAAGGATGTTAATTGCGACAAAGCCGTGGAGATAGGACTGAAAGTAATGGAGTCGATGGTTGGAGTGAGTGCTGGTGATGTGAAATTGACCCGGAAAAACTGTGTGAAATCCATCGCTTGCTCCAAATGTGGTATACGGATCGAGGACGATATTGTGCCAGTAAATACTACTCTCTTGTTTCAACGAATTGTTGCAATTACGAAGGATGAAGTCGAGTTGGCCAACAGTACTCTTCATTACGAATTGGCTCCCTTCCCTCTCTCGATATTCCACGAAGAAGGTGCCATGAGGAAATCCAAGAAATCCGATGTCTTCAATGTGTTTACGGCTGCTCCAGCAGATTCTGTTGATTAAACCCAGTACAAGATCATCATCGATGGCGGATTCCTACTTGATGAAATTGTGTGGCCAATTGGAAGTACGTATGCAGATGTTCTCCAGCTCTACGAACAATTTATCCGCAAACATTATGGAGTGACGCTATAGTGATTTTCGATGGCTACAAGGGAGAACATCATGGAATTATTCTTATGAGAGATTCAGACGATCAAGAAACAATAGAAGTGTGGAAATCAAGTTCGAAAGAGATATGCATGTTAAAGTAAATCAATCGAAGTTTCTGTCAAATGATAAAAATAAGGACAGGTTGATTGAATTCCTCAGTACTCACAGTTAATTTCTGCTCGGATCTCAGTTCAACAAGCACCTGAAGATGCTGATCGATTAATTGCTATAACTGCCATTCAGCAATTGGACACCAACGAAAAAGTAGCGGTTATTGGTCAAAATGTAGACCTTTTGGTACTGCTCACGGCCTTGACTCCAGGAGATCGAGAAATCTATTTTGTTAATGAGGGCACGGGGAAAGCTGTTACAAAGGTGTATTCTACAATGAAACATCATCACTTACGAGAAATTGTGCTGTTCAGTCATGCCTTCACTGGGTGTGACACGACAAGTGCAATTTACCAAAAAGAGAAGAAGTCGATCTTCAAAGTTTTGGAGAAAAGCAGTCAACTGAAGACCGATGCAGGGATGGGCGTATTTGAATTAATTTTTAGCTAGGCTAAAATTCTTATACTACGGAATTACAAAAATATATCAAATTAATTCTCTGATGGTATTCAGATATGCTACGATACTATAATATAAAATAAATCATAAGCACAAAGAATTGGCATTGAACCACAACTATCATCATGATGTTAGTTGTGGTTCAATGCCAATTTTTTGTTCTTATAATTTATTTTATATTATAGTATCGTAATATATCTGAATGCCATCAAAGAATTAATGTGATATATTTTTGTAATTCCGTAGTATGAGAATTTAGACTCTATTAGATTTATCGTATAGATTTGGAATCATTCTAGAGACAACAAAGGAAAGATATTACACTTTTTTTTCTGTTAGTATACCTCCTTTAGATAACTCGAATCCTTGATCGTCTACCCGGTGAAGCAAGCAAGTGAGGATGACGGAATAATAAATGAAAATGTATTCGTTATTCAAAATTATTTGAATGGTGAATGAAAATTTATTCATTATTCAAATACCTTCAAGAGCCGGTTACCAACAATCTCTTAGGTATTAATGTTTATCCGATGGTGAAAGAAATATTTATAAAATATAACACGCCTTTGCCACCGTCTGCGCCTCTTGAGAGATTATTTTCATATGCAACTATGCATAATTTATGTGCATGATGTTCAATGCCACTTTTTAGTGGCGTTAAATTTCGTTAGTACACGTATTTCAAAATTCTGGCCTGTGAGGCGATTATTACGCGGTAAATTATGCATAGTTGCATATGAAAATAATCTCTCAACAGGCGCAGACGATGGCAAAGGCGTGTTATATTTTATAAATATTTTTTTCACCGTTGGATAAACATTTATACCTAAGAGATTGTTAGTAACCTGCTCTTGAAGGTATTACTTCACTTCAATTTAAGCATCAGTATTTTCGAAGACTGATGATGATGTTTCACCAGTACTACCTGAATCACCAAAATCAAAAAAGCTATCAATTTCATCTGTTTTGGTAGCACTTAATGCTGTTAAAGATTCCACCTTATTGTTAGTAGCAGCAGCCATCACAGCTGAAAACACTTTGTTCTGTGCAGTAGCCGTCAAGCACCCTAGCCATTGAGTTTTAAACCTTGGGTGGATCACGGCTGCGATAGCCGCCCAATGACCGCAATCTTCAATTTCAAAGAATTTCTGAAATCGTGTCTCAACGCTCTCTATTAAGCCTTCAATGAGGCTAGCACAATAATGCAGTTTGCATCGTGTCTTCGCTGCCAATAATTTACGTCGCAGAGATACGAGACATGGCAATAAATATCCATAGCTGCAGTACTTCTCCTTCCAACTTATTAATTGTTTCAATTAATGGCCGCGAGCAATTAAGATATTCCTCTAGATATTCAAAGTCTGTGTCTCGCATCTGATTAGTAATTTCGAGAGCGCCGCTAGATTTTAATATTTCGTCCCGCAACGAAACAACTAGCTGCAAGCTATCGAACAACGAATTCCAACGAACGCAAATTGGTTTTGTCAACGCTTTACCAAGATGTTGAGCTATTACCTCTCTTTTCTTCGGTGAGCGTAACAAGCTCCATAAAGCTTGACAACGTGTAATCGTTTCGTTGTGTTGTGTGGATAAAGCTGGCGAACGTTTTATACATTTAGTCATATCCGTGGAAGCGATTAAATTTAATGTGTGGCTTGTACAACGGAAATGCAACGATAGCGATTCAAACTGACGAGACTCGTCGTCAGGTGTAGCCGGCTCAAAGTCCTTGAAACCTTCCGACAATGTGGATGATTGATCATCACCATCTTTATTAGATCGAGCTACATCGACATCGCTGTCGTCTTCGGAATCAGAATTATTCTCTACAATGGAGAATATTTAAGCATTATTAGTATTCAAATGTTAACAAGCTCAAAGATAACTACGAAATGAATTGAATATTTTACTAATTAAAAAAATTGAGAAATATTTACCATCAAATGAAACGATCGGCATCTTGATCCCGAATTCTTGAAATGCTTTAACAAAGTTTGTGCCATTGTCTGTGACTGTAGCGAAAATTTTCTTAGTATCCAAACCAAAAGAAAAGTGGATGTGATTCAATAATTCGGCTATACGATCTAAAGAATGACCTCCGGGGAAGTAACGACAGGCAATCGCGGCTGACTTCAACATATATGTATTCGAATCAATCTGAAAGTACCATTTTATAGTAACTAACTATATTTAGATTACCTATAAGCTGTTCAAGTTCTATCGAATATAGTTGTATTCAATTATCATAATTTTACCCAATGTACTGTGACTCCGAGGAATCGCCGAGTACTACTGGACCAAACGTCAGCTGTAGTGCAAACATAATCGGCCCTCTCGTTTAAGATATCGCGTATCTCTTTCATATTTCGAAGATGATTCTCCTTTATACACTTCCCCAGAGTCCATCTTAATATATGCTTTACAAACGCACTGTCGGTCTTTGCACCAAGATCTGAGAACAAGCATTGAATTAACATTTGCTGAGGCGTTATAGAGAATGTCATCTTACCGTCAATCATTTTCCTAAATGATGGCATTTCCACGGTAGAAAGCGGACTCATACTTTCGAGTATAAAGTTCTGGACATTTTCTTCGTACTTCATTTGTCGCGATAAACGATTCACTTTTTGTAAAGACTGAGACGAACTTTGATCAAGTTTTTGCCGTTTTGCCAAGGCATATTCCTTATATTGTTTCTCGTATATTTCTGAGTGTACTCTCTGAAAGTATAGAAATACAATAAATCACATATTTGAAGTGAATAAATCATCAACACTTGGTTCTAGCTGAAATGACTACAAGTTTTAGCAAAATTTTTACCCGCCCGTTCATCCGTCTGTCAGCAAAAAAAATATGTTTTGATTTGTTAATAACTCTGTAAACGTGAGAAATACGAGAAAGTTAGACTGATGTTTTTTTAGGTAATTGAATTTCTTACAAAAAAGTCACTTAGTCGTATTCTCGTATTCTTTATAGTTCCAAAGATATTCGCGTTTCAATGTAAACATTTTTTTTCCAATTTTCAAATTTCTTGGCCGGCCCAATCGAAGTAGTAGCGAGCTCAATTAGCAAAATGTTTCATCTTTGGATTGTCAGGAATAAACCTGCAAAGTTTCATATCAATCGATCTAGTAGTTTCTTCAATCACTCTGCTTCAATATTTTATCTGACAAGCCGACAAACGGATAGACAGACGAACGGACATTTCGCTAAAACCATATTTTTGGATTCCTGGGGTCTCAAAACGTCGAGAAATATTGATCTGAACAATAGTGAAATTAAATCCTAAACCAATGCTTTTCTATCACAAGTGATGAAAAGTAACAGTTCGTCAAATTGGCAAGGAATACACCACATATAGAACTTAAATAACTGCGCTGTTCAGATTTTAATAAAAAATCCGTAAAAAATAGCGCAGGGTTGTATAATTTCATTATATGCTATATCATTCCAAGATATATTGACATTCACTAGTTTGATATACTTGGTAGAACGGCAATAGTTGCATAAATTATAATTATGGGCGGAACTTACCTTTAGGTGAGATATAAAATTAGATGTTTTGATTTAATTGGTCCTTTTATAACTTTCACTTGTGGACATAATTAACATTGAGCAGCCACAGAGTCTTTATTGCTACTTTTAGTAAGATCAGGCTTAAAAAAAGTGGCCGTCTAGATATGTCGTTGAGTCGCAAGCTGCTTGCAAGTTAGTAATTATTTCACAAGATTGACTCGCCTCAGATTCAGTAACACTCAAATTTGACACCGCATCAGTCATACTACTGTTTGATTCATCATCAATTACTAGAGATGACATATCGAATGATTATCTCGATACTAATAGGCAAAGTATAGCGCGATCACCGACTTGATCGTTTAATTGCAGTAATTAGAATGACTATAACGTCACACTATATCCAAGCTCAACGATTAGAGTCAGACTAATTAAGCCAGAACATGAAGAGGTAGACGAACGCTTCGATGTGACTTATAGGTACAAAAAATGTAAACAGAGCGTATATTCGGGTAAATCGAGAGAGGTCCGACGGTACACAAAGGAACATCGTATTATTCTTCTAGAAATATACGGATATAACTCACATTCCTCTACGAAAAAAAGCATATAACCGCAATTCACAGAAACCCTTGGTTACGATGTAGGTTCTTTCAGTATACCGCATGTCCTATGGCCAACCGCGCAGGTGAGCTGCGACCTGAATTCTTGACTTCGGCAGTATTTATGGTACAGTTAGAGTGGGCTTCAGACGAGTGCGCTGCATAAGAACGAAAAGTGTCGACTGCTCTTCTAATAGCTGTCAATTCGAGAGATCGAAGCGTTTCGTGTAACCTCAAAATCGTAAAGTTTTGAATTAGTAGTGAATAATTTGTAGAAGTGATGAGAAATAATCATAACTAATCTTCCGAATTGACAGCCATCGGGAAATCAGACGACGCTTTTCGCTCTTACGCTGCGTTCTTACGAAAAGTGTGAAACGTCTGATCTCCCGATGGCTATCAATTCGGGAGATCGAAGTCTAAGCTCGAAATCGTGAATCTTTGAATAAATGGTAAGTAATGTTCAGAAGTGAGAGTTAAGGATGTATGGGAAGTACAATATTCGACAAAAGTAGTTGAAATTTAAACTTCTTAAAATAACAACATATTTCGAATGATAAAGAACCTCGGAAGAGCGATAAATCAAGGTAGTAATATTAATCTTGACGATAGAAATATATTTTCTCACTTCTAACATTTAGTTTAATGTAATTTATTAATATTTATGTTCATTACGATGAAACTTTTGGAAGTGAAAATGGCCTGAATCCAACTGTACAAAAAAAAAGTGTTAATTACAATTCTTGACGTTTATTGATGTAAATTAATTTATAGTGTTTGTATAGAGACCGAAAGTAAGTATAAATAAAATATCTGTTGAATTTATGGACATTTGAAATGCTTAATGTTTAAAATTGAACATCACCTATTCGACTGTAGACGTGACAACACTGTACCGTTTTGATATTTTAGCGGCAGTAAATTGGTAGCATTGATGCATTTGTTTGTGTAGTCTACTCATATTTTTTGGTTAGTTGTTATAGGTTATCCTCGCCGATGTAACTCACGTTTACTCACGGTGTTGAAAGCATCCACTTATCGGTGGAAAGGAAAGATCGTGAGTAAAAAGACATACAACCAAAGACTTGCACAGTATCAAAGTGGAAAAAATAGAAGACAAGTACCAATAGCTGCATATAGTGAAGTCGACATTCAGGAACCAGAGGCCGAAAATAACACCGAAGATCATGTTGCTGACAAAGAACCATATTTTATGGATGGGCGACGCATTGTGGAGCTAAAAGTTCTTGGCCAACAGCTGTGGTGTGTTTCGTGCAAAGAAGTTCTCTCTTTAGAGAATATTGAAAACGAGATTCGTCAAGGCTTGGCCTCCCTACTAACGATCAGATGCCATAAATGTTTACTTTTAAATAAAGTTGCTACAGGCAAGCAGCGTGAAACTTTGGATAAACGGAGTGCTAGATTCGACATTAATTCCAAGGCCGTGCTAGGTAAAAGCAATAAATGTAGTAAAGTTTTTAAGATTTTTGTTAACCCTGCTGACTCCTCACAATCATACCCCACGTTGCCAAAATATCACTGTTATAATTATGACTATAAGTTTTACTACTTTTGGCTTCCGAGTGATCACCAAATCCAATATTATTTAATTGCCGGTCTACTTCGTCTGGGCAGATGACTTTTTGATACCAATATTGCCGTTACGAAACATTAATTAATAACCATTGACAACTAAATTTTTCAGGGATTTTGCACAGTGGATCGGGATGGACTAGCTTCACCAAACTGTGCTCGTGCATGAATATTCCAAGCTTCGAGTTTAAAACGTTCAAAAAGTATGAACGGGAAGTTGGACTAGCAGCAGAAGCTGTAGCTAAAAAGAGCTGTGAGAATGCAACAGATTTAGAGCGAGAATTGACAATTAAGCATGCAGATGACATCGAAAAGCTATTGTAATTATTAAGCTTCTTCTCTAATAATGATTTATACCACACTGTTAAAAGAATTTGTAAATTTACTAAACATTTCCTGTACAAAAGTATTCTAAAATTGAAAATTAGGCGCAGTAATATGAATTACTATGAATTATTTGTAATTTTTAAACAGAATTTTGAATTTTACAATTTTTTCTGAAAAGTTAGTATATTTTTTTGGTAGATTTAAAGTGGCTTTATAGCAAATTTAAATCATGTATAAGAAATAAAATTTTTTAAATCGCGTATAGTAATTTTAATAGACAAACTTGTATGAGAAAAACTTCATAAACATGATATGAAGTTTACTGCAAAAAATTTTTACAGTGAATATGACCCTAAACTTACTTGCCAGGAAAGAAACTTCAATCTCTATTATCTCGTTATCTATGAGGTTTTGGCCTACATTTGTGGAATACTTTTTTGAAGCTTACATTTTTATCTACAATAAAATCTTATATCGATGTAAGCCAAAAGTTCATAAATAATGAGACAATAGTGATTGAAGTTTCTTTCATGTAGTTATTTTTTAGATACTAGTATACACAAATTATAATTACTTTGTAAGTTAGTAATGGAATTTTTGAAATTTTTTTCTCATGTATTTTGTAAAAAATAAACCAAAGCTTGAATTCATTCGTCATATTTTTTCCTGTCATTTCAATTAGGCCAGAAGAATTTCGAAGTAATTTTATAATTCGTCATCGATCATCAAGTGATTCTACTCTTGAGCATTCTAGCATTGAAGAAGGTCTTCGAAACACTCCTGTCACTTTCGATGATGTCATCAGAATTCTAATTTCTTATGATATGGGCTGGAGTACGAGAGGTGCGGGACGAAACTATGATAGTTTAAATGGTTTTGGAGCCGCTATTGGTGCGATGAGTGGTTTAGTATTAGATTATTCAACACGGAATCGAAAATGCAAGAAATGTGACCAAAACGATGTAGCTCCAGAGCACGATTGTAGAAAAAATTTCTACGGATCGGCAAAAGCAATGGAGCCAGATGTGGCAAAGGCGCTCGTTGTAGAGAGTTCTATTCTTAAATCCCAAAACGTTCAAGTTGGAGTACTAATCGGCGATGACGATAGCTCTACCATCGCAGCATGTCGAGCAGCAAGCAATCATCCAATAATCAAGCAGTCGGACATTAATCATGCTTCCGGGGGCGTTAAAAAAGAATTATATAATATTCAGAAAAGGCACACGGAGATGACTAAGGACTCTATCTTATATTTACACAGATGTTTCAAATATTCTGTAGCTCAAAATAAGGGCAACAGCAAAGCCATATCTAATGCTATTGAATGCATCCCTTATCACGCATTTAATGATCACAGCAAGTGTGGAGCATGGTGTGGATATGTAAAGGATAAAGAAAACTATGATCATCGAATTATCCCGGGGGGGTTTCATAATAAGAATTTATTCGAAGATCTCAAAAAAATTTTTCATCTACTTGCCGCAAACGCCCTAAAATTTTCATCGGGTGCATCTAGCAATGCGAACGAGAGTTTGAATGCTACGATGGCAAGCAAAGCCCCTAAATCGAGGTGTTACAGCATGACTGCATCATCTGATTATAGATTCGCCTGTGCTGTCGGGCAAAAAAATATAGGAGAAGGATATACAGAAGAAATTGCGAAAGCCATTTCTTTATCGCCTGGAAGACATCATTCGCGGCATGTCTCTAGAGTACAAAAAACCGTACAAAAAAGACGTGCCCTGATAAAAACTGCAGCCTTTAAGAAACAACGAATGGAATTAAGAAAGCTTCGAACATCCTTACGTCACCGAAAAGAAAACTATGAAGGTGTCACTTATAAGTCGAACTGTGCCCTTTTAAATGAACCGGCAGTTGAGAAAAAGGATGATGAAGCTGAATGGGGCTACATTAATGATGAATTTGACATCGTTCTTCTAGATCTCGAAACGTCAGGCTTCGAAAGACATTGCGATATTTTACAAATAGCTGCGAAATGTGGCAATCAATCTTTCGAATCATACATCAATCCCACTCAAAAAGTTTCTCATAGTGCAACTCTGGCCAATGGTCTAATAAATTGTCACGGAGATCTTATGCATCACGGAATAAAAGTACCATCTGTGCCTCTTCGAGTTGCGTTGGGTTACTTAAAAATGTGGCTTAGCTCATTCAGTAAGAAATGTGTCATTGCAGTTCATAACTTAAGCTTTGATGGGCCCAAATTTTTCAGAGCAATTAATCGTTGCACTTTAGTCGATGAATTCTCAGAAGTTTTATACGGTTTTATCGACACATTGGAGGTAATTAGACGAGTTACGAATCGAAAAGGTAGAGGTCAATGCACGATCTCTGGATTAGCGGACTTCTTGCATATTTCAACCACTGGAGCGCATAACGCAATACACGACTGCAATATTTTAGAAAAAATCCTTCATAAAGCAAATGTATCAAATGAAGAACTAATTAAAAATGTTAAGACTTTCGATGATCAGATTAGTCATTGGGCTGCTGCGGATAAAGCAAATGACGTTCTCATAACGCTGATTCCTTTACAAAAGGTGGTCGGTTCTAGTATACGCAAAAAACTAGCAATGGCTGACATAACAATTGACATTTTACTTAATGTTTATAAAACTTCTGGGGCAAGTGGTATTACACAATTATTTCAAAAAGAGAAACCAAAAGTAATTTTAAAAGGATTACGTAAAACTACAATATAGAGAATCGTAGACTTCTGCCAAAACCTAAATGATAAGAACGATCTCTAGATACTATTACACATTGACAATTTCCAAATAAGAAAACAAAGCTTTGTATTAATTTTATTAGTTTTATGTCATATTGTCTGTTAATAGACTGAAATATATTATGTAATACGTGAGTATGACAAGTAGTTGAATTTTTTTAATATGTATGCGAATTCTTTTTTAATGTCTCTAATTACAGTAAAAAAAATTAAGCATGATTAACCGAAAAAGGAGAAAATAATTCGGCCACATTTGAATTTGTACGCGATATATATTGATGATACATTATAGTAAATTTCGATATACTCTTCCAAAGTTTCTGTCAGATGTTCGCGATGTTGCCGCACTTCCATAGCTTAAGTGGGCGTCCATAACGGCGCACCGCACCTCGCACCGACCCTCGCACCGCACTTAGCCTGGTACAGGCGAGGTAAATAGGCGCGTGGAAAGAGATGGGCCCGTCCATAACGGCGCACGGCCCTTCGCCTCGCACATTTCGCCCTCGCACAAGGAATAGAGCGTCCACAACGGCGCACCGCACCTCGCACCGCCCTTAGCCTGGTACAGGCGAGGTAAATAGGCGCGTGGAAAGAGATGGGCCCGTCCATAACGGCGCACGGCCCTTCGCCTCGCACATGGCATAGTACCATCGCCCTCGCGCAAGAAATAGAGCTTGGTATTTCTTCGAGCCTCGAGCATCGCACATCTCCCAGTGCTCCGTCGTATCATTGCATGATTTTTTTTAAATAAATTAAAACATTATTTTTCGTATTCGATTATATATCTGATTAGTGAAAAATATTATTAAAAATGTTTATTAAATTTTAACGCCTATTGAAACAAAAAACAAATTACCGCATATTAACTACAGCATGCAACTGTTAACAAAACTAATTATGTTGCATATTTGCAACATTACAGAACAAACTGAGAATGAAATACCTAATCTAAAACAATTTTTGCCTTTTGTGAGGCACAAAAATACTCCACATTTGTCACATTTGAAATGGGTAAACCCTTTGCACAAGTAGGAAACTTGCACCTTTGTCTTGAGGAATCGTACGAGTATTTTATCCAATGACTTGCTTCGTCGTTTCTAATATTCATTGGAGGGATACGAGCTGCTGGCCCTCTTTTAATTTTTTCATCAATTAATTGTTGAGTGTCATTTGATGGTCTTCCACTTTTTTTCTCCTTCTTTGACCCCAGATTGCACAGGCACTCTGCTACTCTTCTAATCTAAATTACCATATGTGTGTGGGGCATTCTCTGTCAAGACAGCCACCTTTTTCATGAGGGTCTCAAAAAAATCTGATTTTTATTTACATAGTCATACTTGATGAAAAAGCATTACCTAATTTTTTTTAGATTTTTTTCAGGCGCCGTTAATGGTATACATCAATTTTAAAATAAATTTTAACTTTTAAGTTTCAAGTATACTATTAATCTCATAAACAACTTTGTATACATGACAATTTTTGTTTTTTTCTCAATTTTTCAAAAAAAAATATACAAAAAATTTTAAGTGACATTAAAAGGCATTTTCTTACAAAAAAGTGAAAAAAACACTAGAAAATATTTATAACACCAATGCGACAGTCTCGATTTTTCTTAAAAAATGCAGTACATTTGAAATCAATAAAAACTGCAGAAAAAAATTTGGTAGTGGGAGGGTCATTTCTTCATGAAGAAAAAAATTCTTTAAGTTTTTTCTCTTAAAAATATTTTTTTTAATCGGACTGTCATGTATCCTTCTATGCATCTATGCATAGACGGATAAAGAAAATTTTCTGATTTTTAAACGAATTCTTTTTAGTTTTTTCTCTTAAACATTTTTTCAAAAATCCGAAAATGTTCTTTGTTTCTATGCATAGATGCATAGAAGGATAAAAAACATTTTCTGATGAAAAAAAAATTTTTTAAGACAAAAAACTTAAGAAGTATTTTTTTCTTCATGAAGAAATGGCCCTTCCACTACCACATTTTTTTCTACACAGTTTTTATTGATTTCAAATGTACTGAATTTTTTTAAGAAAAATCGACTGTCGCATTGGCGCAATAAATATTTTCTGGTGTTTTTTTCACTTTCTTGTAAAAAAATGCCTTTTAATGTCACTTAACAATTTTTATATATTTTCTTTGAAAAATGGAGAAAAAACAAAAATTTGCATGTATAGGTACTTGAAACTCTTTAAAGTTAAAATTTATTTTTCAAATCGATTTATACCATTAACGGCGCGTGAAAAAAATCTGAAAAGATTTAGGTAATGTTTTTTCGTCCGATTGGTGCCGTCCCCGGACAAGTGCATGTGCACCGCAATAGTTGAATTTATTGCGGGTCTGCACTTTGTCCGAGGAGAGCGAAAGGCAGAGGGTTTCCGTGCCCTCCCGCGAGGCTCCTGAAATTTGAGCACGCGGTCGAGTGGCTCTTCGCTTGCGACTCGAGGTACCCCGACGCGTGTCGCTGTCGCTAGACTGGGTATTCTATTTACACCACGCCCGTTGGACCCGCCGTTTTTATTTTTTTTCGGTTGTTAAATGATGGAACCTCTCCCGGTAGTCGGGTAATAAATTGTACTTTCGCTGCTCCTTCACATAAGTGCCTGATATCGAGTAGTTTTTGCTTATTTCGATAGTAGGTCATTCATTTCAGTGATTGCAATTAAACATTATTCTATTTACTTCATAAATATCCCTAAAATTGATAATTTGTTTTTAGTTTGCTATGATTACATGTAACAGCGTTGACTTCTGAATGAGAGACACGGAGGAGTCCACGGAGGTGAAATCTCATCTTCCGCTGGAAGGTTAAAAAATTAAAGAAAAAGGATTAAAAAATTTCAAGGTCAATGGCTTAATACAGTTCAATATATACAGGATGTTTTTAAACCTCTGACCCAGAGAGAAAAACCCTATGTTCATTAAAAAATTACGGACATAATGCAATTGATTTTATTGAAATCCGTTAAGAATTTACGGAGAAATTAATTATTAAACAGTTATAAATGTTTTGAATTTATTCGGAATTGATGATATCATATATCAATTAATCAGTATATCAATTAAGATAATCGCATTTGCTATCGTTAATATAAACATTATCCTCATGAGCCTTGATATGACGTCATCAATGCCGAATAAAATCAAAATATTAATTACTTTTTAATAATTAATTTCGCCGCAAGTTCTTAACGGATTTCAATAAAATCAATTGCATCGTGTCCGTAATTTTTTAATGAACATAGGGTTTCCCCCCCATTTGTTAGAGACAAGTGGATTATAGTTCCTGTTAGAATGACTTTAGTATGACTGAAAGGCTAGGCTAGATGCGAGGCGTCACTATGAGCACTGCTCCATGCTATGGGCGAGGCTATGTGCGGTGCGATGTGCGGTGCGAGGTGCGGTGCGAGGTGCGGTGCGCCGTTATGGACGGCCCCTAACCGCTCAGAACTCGGGCAGCACGTCAAATTATTGGAAATTATAATTAATTTTGTGACAACTATCTTGAAAATATTAAAACAATTTTGCACAGTGCTTTGTCGATATTTAATTTACAGCCACACAAAATTTGAAACCGCATGCACCATTTTCTCGATGATTTTACTTACATCACATACGGAAGTATGCGATTGTGTCATAAGACAAAATGTTAAACTGTTACATTTTCAAATTGATATAAGTTCTAAATGGGTTTGTGAATTAATGTGAAATTTTGCATGCTACTCTAAAATACAATAGTTAATAATGTAACCAATTTTCATGACATATGCACCATTTTTCTGAACCTCCCATACATCCTTAACAATCATTCGGGTTTTTTCGATGTCCAACCGAATTACACGCCTCATGCCTATTTGTTTCAGAAATTATTTCCGCGCTAGCACCGCGCGTGTCTAGGAAGTAGTTTGACGAATTGGCGTGAGCGATACCTAAGGTGTCAATTCGGAAGATTATTTATGATTATTTCTCATCACTTCTACAAATTATTCACTACTAATTCAAAACTTTACGATTTTGAGGTTACACGAAACGCTTCGATCTCCCGAATTGACAGCTATTAGAAGAGCAGTCGACACTTTTCGTTCTTATGCAGCGCACTCGTCTGAAGCCCACTCTAACTGTACCATAAATACTGCCGAAGTCAAGAATTCAGATCGCAGCTCACCTGCGCGGTTGGCCATAGGACATGCGGTATACAAAGTGTCCCAGGGAATACACGCCAGCGTAGCGGGTAGCATATCGGTTGGCGCCTCCGATCCGCTGCGGTTTCCTGTAATTCGGTGGTAATACCGACAGCCCAGACACGAACCAAATAGACGTTTCAGTACGAAAAACATCGATCATCTCAATAGTGTTGAATGTGACAGACGCTCTGACAGATAGTTTGATAATCGTTTGGATTTTGTTCGAATAATCAAGATAGTGAGCGGAAGCAGTGCTATTTTTCTCTGGTTGCTTGTGCATAAAGAGCAGGAAAAGAGACATCAGTATCTCAGAAGAAGTGCCATCAGATAAGTTACTTCCTAACTGACCATTTTAACGTCATTTTGATTGCGTATGAAAACAAAAAATAGAGTGACCACAAAGATATTTGTCCTTCACTGTCTTGATTATTCGAAAAAATCCAAACGATTATCAAACTATCTGTCAGAGCGTCTGTCACATTCACTACTATTGAGATGATCGGTTTTTCGTACTGAAACATCTATTTGATTCGTGTCTGGGCTGTCGGTATTACCACCGAATTACAGGAAACCGCAGCGAATCGGAGGCGCCAACCGATATGCTACCCGCTACGCTGGCGTGTATTCCCTGGGACACTTTGTATTGTAATATAAAATGATCCAAATGCCGGACTATCGCACTCACTGACCTGGTGCACCTAGACACGAAAAACTGCAGGGAAAATCTGTCATTTCCCGTGATCGTCGACCTGGTGCACTTGGTCACGATAAGCTATAGGAAGAACCTCGTATTTACCTTGATCGTCTACCCGGTGAAACAATCAAGTTAGAATGACGAAATAATGTATGAAAATTTATTCGTCATTCAAAATTATTTGAATGATGAATGAAAATTTATTCGTTATTTAAAATTATTTGAATGGTGAATGAAAATGTATTCGTTATTCAAAATTATTTGAATGATGAATAAAAATGTATTCGTTATTCAAACAATTTTGAATGAATGAAAATTTAATCTTATTTATTAGTCATTCAATTATTAACTTTTCTTATAACGCCCATCCCTGGACCGATGTAGACATCTTCAGTAACCCACAATCATCCAGAGACGACATCAAGACTGCAGGTGAACGTTTGACACTAGCTTATATAGTAAACAGCAAGCTTCCATCAACGAGTTTCGACATGAACGTTTCAAAAGTTCCGCTACGCGTATGACAACGCCAGTAAGACTGGCACAGCTTCCTCCAACACCCGGGGCAATAGAAGAACATGTCTGGCGTGTGTACTTCCAGGTGCAAAAATGGCAGGGCAATGATGAAATCGATGCAAGCAACTGGGGTTGGGAACTGAAGAATGGAGTATTCTTCCCGGTGATGACTAGACAACTACCAGCTCCCGACAATATCTTGAAAATAATCTTTTGTTCATGTCAAGGTAGTTGTTCGAAACGCTGTGGTTGCAGAAAGACAGGCTTGAAGTGTTCAAGCATACGCTCAGGGTGCCGTAGACAATCATGTCTAAATTGTGTAGAGATAGACCTTTCTGTTGATTTCTCCGAGAGACCTGATGAGTTAGAGGACATTGAGCGTCTTAACAACTTCGAAACAGCTTTAAACCGACAAATGGAATACGGATCGGATACTGAGTACGACGATGAAACAACTGAAGACCTTAATGATTCCAGGAGGACAATTCAAGATGATTCCGAAAGTTTGGATGAACCAAGTTGTGGTAAAAAACTGCGTATGAAATAAGCATCTGTTGTTACATTATTTCTAATTTTATATTAACTATAATTGTTATCTTCAATTCTCTTTTAACTGCATATATGTTAATATTATCGTAAATTTTGTACGCATAGAGCATTAAACTGTAATCATATTATTTTCATTTTGATAAACAAATTAATGACCTTTAATCGCATTATTTTGAGTTTTATACAAAAAAAGAATAAATTGTAATTGCTTTTTTTTGTAAAGCTGATCCTAGTTAACAATTTTTCTATTTTTCACTTCACACAGAGTATGTGTAATATGGAATTAGGTTGTAATGAAAATGATTGATATATTTTTTATTTCATTACACATTAATTTCACAGTATATGCGGTTTTTTATAACAATCATTTATAAACCGTTATTTGTTCATTTTAGCAAATTGTCACTACTTATTACTCATGACGAATATACTCGTCATAACACAAAATTTTGGACTTTTTTCATGACGAGTATACTCGTCATAAACACTTAACTGGTGAGGTATGAATCGACCTTCCGAAATTCCGTCCCTTGTGCGACGGAACAACCATTTGAATTCTGGCGCGCGCAGCCCCACCTAGTCTTGGGGGCGTGGTATAGCTAGTCAGCTGTTCTACTCGTGAGCAGTTGCCTACAGAAACTTTAAAAATTTATATAAAATAAAGGACACGTCGTAGAGAGTTACTTCCCGCATCAATTTTATGGAGAATTTCACGCTCTTCAAGAAGGTAATTTTTTGAAGGGTATAAATTGAACGGTGCTACGCCAAAGTCGGTCAAAGCAAAATTACGCAACGTTTTTGTTAAATAAATAACTTTGCGGTCACCTATTTTCTGTTACCTCGTCGGAATATTGTTCGCGAGATTTTTCCCTTTCGATTGGTCCATAAATCATCGACACTGGATTACTCTAGAGAAGATAATCTAAAATGACTACACTAAAGAAGACGAGAATAATGTAGATGATTCTGAACAAGAGTTGTGTCAATGTAATGATGATGATGGTGGGTTAAAATTATAGGTTCTAAATTTTAAGCTTATATTTTTAATAACGCCCAACAAAAAATTTAATATTCACTTTGTAAGAAAATAAAGATTTAGGTACTTTTTTAAATAAATATTGAATTTGTGTTTTACTATCAAAAAGAATTAAGTACCTTGTCTGTCCAAACAAAATGATTTTTGTCCACTTCAGACAATCAAAGATAATTTACGTCCACCCTTTTTTGTTTTAATACAAAAATGTAAAGGGAAAAATTTTTTGTCGGCAAGTCAATGTGTTTGTCTTTTATTTTTTTCCCACATTTATTGATATTTTTAATTTAGCAGAAATGTATCGTTTCTTCATAGTGCATTTCCTTATTTACTGGAAATTATGTAATTTGGACAAAACGCATTTTGGAAGTCTGCTTCTTAATTTTTCATTAACTAGTACGGTATGTCCGCGATCAAACAGCTTATAGCAAAATTGCGAGTTTTGCATGAGCACCCCTGTGGGTCTCTTCGTCCAATAGAATCACCGAAGAAGCGTGAATGTGCATGCGTAGTTATCCACGGGTGTTGGCGTCGACAGCAAGTTCAGATCGGTTTCAATGAAATTTCATTGCTTCATTGATCTGAACTTGCTGACGACGCCAAAACCCGCGGACGACTACGCATGCGCATTCACACTTCTCCGGTGATGCTATTGGACGAGGAGACCCACAGGGGTGCTCATGCAAAACTCGCAATATTGCTATGAGCTGATTGATCGCGGACATGCGGTACATCTAAAAATGATATTTTGAAAAGTCACCAGCGACAGAATCCGTGACCCCGGGTGTACCGTATGTCCGCGATCATTTGAACCATAGGAAAATTGCGAGTTTTGCATGAGCACCCCTTTGGGTCTCCTCGTCCAATAGAATCACCGGAGAAGCGTGAATGCGCATGCGTAGTCATCCGCGAGTGTGGCGTCGTCAGCAAGTTCAGATCGATTATTTCGATAACCGATCTGAACTTGCTGACGACGCCATACTCGCGGATGACTACGCATGCGCATTCACGCTTCTCCGGTGATTCTATTGGACAAGGAGACCCAAAGGGGTGCTCATGCAAAACTCGCAATTTTCCTATGGTTCAAATGATCGCGGACATACGGTACACAATACCCGCCATGTCGCAGATCCAGTGACTTACCCTGTAAGAGACACACGAGTGCGAGAGAGAACATATGGCGAGTGCATAAGAGCCTCTCTGTCGCATATTTCCCTAGACGTGTCCAGCTCGAGGTTGTGCAACAGAGAAGCTCTTATACAGTATGTCCGCGATCAAACAGACCATAGCAAAATTGCGAGTTTTGCATGAGCACCCCCGTGGGTCAGAGGTTCTTATGCACACATATCGCCACAGGTTCTCTCTCGCATTCACACAATTGGTGTGTTGCAGATTCAAGTTTGGATCCTGTACTCCCGGCGACATGGATTCTGTTGCTGGTGATTTTTTTAAATGTTATTTTTAAGCATACCAGTTAATAAGAAATTCATTCTTATACTCTTATTAGCTACGGCGCTGTTCGCCCTAGTTAACGAAAGCATGAGAATTGATTGATCATTGGTTAGTACGTTTAAAAATGATATTTTAAAAAGTCACCAGCGACAGAATCCGTGATGTCGGGAATATGTAAACCCAGGGGAAAAATATCTGCCCGACTTGAATATCTGTACCTCAGAGCCAAACTATGTTAAGTCCATTTTTGCCGAAAATGGGTTTTATATGTTAGGTCCATGAGAATGACATGCTTTTTATTTGCTATTTATAGCAACCGCCTATCTGCATTAATAACAAAGTTAGATCTTTATAAATAATGTTAACTCACTCTCTGGCTGCGAGCCACACTATGTTAAGTCCTCTTGACATTTAAATCTTGCATTTAAAAGTCCAGATCTTGACACATGTGATGAATGCGATAAATATAAAATTAAAATGCAGGAAGCTGGAAGCCAGGACCTTAGATCATCAGTCCAAGAAGAGTATGAAAACCAGTTAAAGAGTGCGAGTGACCGATATAAAATGAAGGCCGCAGACAAACAAAACTCAAAGGAAAACAAAACTAAAAAAGTAATAATGATTGATCTACAAAAATGTCTACCCACTCCGGAACTCCATAATTCACAAAGTTTCTATAGCTTGAAACTTTGGACACATAATTTAGTCATTCACGACTCAACTGACGAGAAAGTTTATTGTATGATGTGGGACGAGAGTATTGCCGGTCAGGGGGGCAATGAAGTTGCGGCTTGTCTGCTTAAATGGTCTGAAATTTATGGCATTCCTGACACTGTAATTCAACTTATAATTTGGTCTGATAATTGTCCCTCACAGAATAGGAATGCACAAATTATAATGTGTTATTATTTTAAATTTGTCATTATATTAAATCGAAAACCCAACCTAAAAACGATCACTCACAAATTTGTGTCGAGAGGTCATACACATCTCGAGGCTGATGGTGACCATTCAATTATAGAAAGAGAAAGAAAGAAAATTCCATAATTGAGACTAGTTACACCATGGGACTAGCAACAGCTTATAAGATTATGTGGTGTCAAAAAGCCTTTTGCCGTTATCGGGATGGAAACAAATGACTTCTTGAATTTTAAAAGCCTTTGTGAATGGACTAAAGCTCCTTTAGTTTTGCGAAAAAAAGACGATTCCGGAGACAATTTCTTAGTATCGCATTGTGTTTGTTTACAAGTCCGAAAAGACAATCCTGACGTCTTATTTTACATAACCAATTTTGGTAATGAATTTTAATCAATAACCTTCACCAGAAATACCAGGAGTAAGGATAGCTTTCCTGAAAAATTACCTAAAGTGCGAGAAGGATTGAAAAAAACTCCAGCCAAAAAATATGAACACCTTCAAAAGCTATTACCGTGGATACCAAAAGCCTTCCATGATTTTTACCGCAATTTGCCACATGGTGGAAAAGATTCTCATTAATGTCTTAACTGTATAAAATGAAAAATAAATTAATTTCTTACAATAAAAACCATATTTTGTTACTTAACTTTGTTTGCCTTTTGTTAAAATGTTTGTATTTTTTGGATTTGATATTATGTCAAGTCCAATTCAGATTTTTTTTTCCCAAAGCCTAAGCATGTTAAGTCACTTTAGAAAAAAAAAGTATAATTTTTTTTTGAGTCAACTATTAAACATTCCATAAAGTCGACATGAATAACCTTGGGTTTTAAATTTGAACTTCTTGCAATTTAAGTGACAAGTTATGCGCAACAAAACAAGAAAAAATATTTTAAACTCGATTATCTCAGAACTATCTTTTTGGACTTAACATAGTTTGGCTCTGATATAGGCTTCTGAGATGAATGATTGTGTGGGAAGCCAATATTCACGTCAAGCGAATATTCTGCCCCTGGGTTTACTTACTTTTATGTCCCACATTTCAATCCCATGGCACATGGAGCGGCATCTATAGGTTCCACTCAGAATCTGAGAAATTATCGAGAAGTAAATTTAGGATTTTATTAATAGAGTCATCTATAAACTGAAGCTTGTAATTCTCAGCTAAGCAAATAATAGTGGTTGCGCGTATATCGTCCCACCACGGCCTCTTTTTCAAAAGCATGAACAATTAGGTTGACTAGGCAAAACTGAAGCAGATGGCGCCACCGAGCCAAACACCCGCGGGCAAATTAAAACGGTTATAATATACCGTATGTCTGACGGCAAGCGCAACACCATTTCGGCAGTTTTTACCGACGGTGGTCAAATCTTGCATTAGATCCAATGCAATTTTCGACCACCGTCGGTAAAAACTGCCGAAATGGTGTTGCGCTTGCCGTCAGACATACGGTATTATTAATGCTGCACTGTTGCAGATTTCACTGTATCTGATGTGACTGGTAAAAAAATTATGAAAGTGAAACAGTTGAAGAACTTCAGCGGATCTCCAGCTGAGGCGGCAGGTCCTCTTCGCGCCGGAGAAGGACCTGTTTCCGTCGTCTGGTGGTGGCGACACCGTCGCTCGTCGTGGATCGGCCGCTATCGCTGGTGGGAAGCAGCTGCGGAGGCTCCCCAGCCACCGTTTTATATTAAATTTTTTATTTCAATTTACTTCACTACATACAGATTCATAAATTAAGGTTATATTTTCGTGTTTGACTCCTGCAATGCCTACTATACTTTATAAAGTAAGCATTGACTCCTGCCATATTGATACATTTAAAATCAGGCGGTAAATAAGGGTGTTTAGCTCGGTGGCGCCTAAGTTTACTTCCTCGACCACCAGCCAACCTAATTAAGGCCCTATAAAAGCGGCTCCTTAGCAGAGCCAACGTTAACCTAATCCTCCTATCTAATAAAATCCAACGCGATATAATCGAAAGTCGTGGTCACCTATCCCCATTGGTTGGTTGACAATCGATATCGATAATCGAAAGTCGTGGTCACCTACCGCCATTGGTTGGTTGATAATCGATATCGATATAGTATTCGATAGTTAAAGCGGGGAAATTCAATTTGATAAAATTAGTGTTGAAGTAAATGTAAATGTCGTTATGAAATACGTTTTAGGCGCGCGCTTGCGCGTGCAAATGGTCTAGTCATAGATTAAATCCTAGAGTGAACTTTATTGTAAGTCCACATCTTTCAATTCTATTTTTTCAACATTCGAGTGGTCCGAACGAAACCATCGCTAAGACCAATCCTTCTGGAAAAACGTAGAAGTATTATCAAACCTTTCTGTATCTCCAATACTCTTCGGAATCTATACTTTTAAATTCCCTTTGAGTGTTTAGTGTTCCTACTCTCATTTGGATAAGCGACGTTTTGCTGAACCTCAGTCCTTTGGAAGCAAAAGCGAAAGTTATCAGACTCTCGTGGAACTTCGTTCTAAATCTTTTCGTTTTTCGTAATAAAAGTGAATGAATGTGTGTCAATCACGAGACCTCTACGGTGGAACCTACAACCCAGACCGAAAATCTGTTACCGATGAAGCATACATGGCCAACATCTCCCGACCGTTTCGAGTACTTCTAAGGAAAACAATGGAAGGACCATTATTCCATGGTCAGTAAACGTGCGCAATCCAGTGGGAAGAAACCAGCATCCGTGAGTGAGTCGTATTCTCTACTCCCTTCCGCAAGAGAAATTACATAGTATATTGTTTTGCTGTTCCTGTACGTGTCGCGCCTCTCTTCATTTCTCTCCTCTTTCCTCTCCCTTCCCCTCTTCTTCCCTCTCCTTCTCTTTTTCGTTCTTTCCTTTCTTTCTTCTCTCGCCCTTTCTCTCCTCTCTGTCCTACCCCACACTCTTAGTATTTCTCCCCCTGGCAAGTGAACGTGTGAGTCGGTGTGCCCCGTGATTTTTACTATGAAATGGAAGGTGTAATTGGAGAAGCATTTTTTTTTAATGTTGCATAGTGATTGAGGCCAGGTTACACCAACCAACTTTTTCAGACTAAGTGAAGTTTAAATCCGGCTGCAGTAACGTATTTAGAATGTGAACCTTAGCTACAACCATTAAGCACCATTTATTACGTGTACAAATAAGTTTTAGGACACTTCCATTCCGTGTCATAAAAGTAATTCAAAATTACCGCTCAGATATGATATGGTGGCACTTGTTATGTAGTAAACATAAGGGAGTCATAGATATAACATTTAAATTCTGCGAATAAAACATGCAGACCGATAAGCTCTTTATTAGACACTGCATTCGCTATGAATTCCATCAAGGAAAAAGTGTTCGGAAAACGTGTGAATCGATCTGTTCTGTTCTTGGGGATGACATTGTATCTAAAAGTATATGTGATTATTGGTATAAGAGATTTAAAGACGGTGATTTTGATGTTAGTGACCATGAACGTACCGGGGTCCCTGTAAAAGTAGACGATCAGGAACTGCAAACGTTGCTGGATGAAAACTCTTGTCAGACGGAAAAACAACTTTCAGAACAGCTAGGAGTAACTCAAAAAACTTTTTCCTATTGCTTTGAAGCAATGGGAAAAATTCGAAAAGGA
Source organism: Xiphydria camelus (assembly GCA_963678675.1). Classification (NCBI taxonomy): domain Eukaryota; kingdom Metazoa; phylum Arthropoda; class Insecta; order Hymenoptera; family Xiphydriidae; genus Xiphydria; species Xiphydria camelus. The sequence continues at coordinate 17,864,610 of OY783194.1, forward strand.
ATAAAGTGGGTGCTATACTCTTTGACTCAAGCAAATAAAAATAGCCGTCTTGACATATATTTGAATCTTTACAATAAGCAACAAAGAAAGTCTTTTTTGAGGAAAATTGTAACTGGCGATGAAAAGTGGATTTATTTTGATAGTCCAAAACGCTGATATCATTGGGTTGACCCCGGCGAGCCGACGACATCGACGCCAAAGCGCAATATTCACTGTAACAAAGTCATGCTGTGTATATGGTGGGATATGAAAGGCGTACTCCATTATGAACTTCTGAATTCTGGCCATACAGTTACTGCCGATCGCTATCGTCAACAATTAATACGATTGAACCAAGAAATTAACCAAAAGCGTCCATTTACTGGCAAAAGAAAACGTCCAGTAAAACTGCTCCATGACAACGCCAGGCCTCATGTGGGTACACCGGTCAAGGATACGTTAATGGCTCTTGGATGGGAAGTTCTACCACACCCGGCGTATTCATCAGACTTAGCTCCAACTGATCCTCACTTGTTTCGGAAAATTCAAAACGAATTGTCCGATGTGAGATTCAAAATATTTGAAAGAAGTCCAAAAATAGGTCGATAACTTCCTCATCTCGCAAGATGAAACTTTCTTTGCGGAAGGCATCCGTGAATTGCCTAAAAGATGGCTGAAGGTCATTGAAAGTGAGGGAGATTATTTTGATGAATAAATGTATTTTACTTTTTTCAAAAATAAATTTTGAATTTTTGTGAAAATGTCCTAAAACTTATTTGTACATCGAATATAAGTAACAAGGAAACCCCTCGAGGTCGCCGTCTTCGATCTTAATGAAACTCCGTAAATTTGAAGTTTATCGAAAAATAAGAAACCCCTATTTTTTATAGCTGCCCAATTTTGGTTTAAGGGGGTCAAACGGACCCTCAACAGTTAACCCCCTTTGAGCTATTTTCGAAACGAAGCGACATTGATGAAAAGTTTGAATGTATGAGTTATTTAGTTTTTTCAGTACAATAAAATGCCATAAACAGATTTTGAAAAAAGGCATCTTTTTCAGAGAAAAAATGTTTTAATTCCATTTTTCGAACTATCGATCTGTTTAAAATATGAAAATATCGGAAATTTTATTATAAATTCAGTCATGTATGATGAAATATGTTTTCCTCTTGCAGTTTTCCAATGTTCTAACTTTCACATTTGAGCGCACTACTAATGGCAGTGACGGGATAGGAGATCATAGGTTCAAACATAAAAGTGGCTTTGTTGATTATTCTTATATATTTAGGTAACCTTCTTTCGTTATTAATAACTTTTTTGTCACTCAGTGCCAAATACTCGGTTTCACGGGCGTCCTCAACGCATGTGAAATCACGTTTCACACACTAATTAGTGAAAGGTCGCGCAATGCGTGAAATAACCTGCACAGTGCGTGAAATAAAAGTGGCACACTCGAGAAATCACTGCGATTATTACTTGAAGTTTGCACAGTCAGTGTGTCCAACGTCACGCATGCGCAGCACAACTCTACACAGCTGACGCAAAGCCAGAACCTAACCTAACTTAACCCCTTCATTGCCGCTGTCGCTTATAAGCGTCAGCGAATGAGTTGCGCGGGTGCCGCTGTCGCTTATAATAGTCTAAGATCCGAAATAGAGACGTTCTTCACCGATCTGCTTACCGGATGAAAAGTATGTTTTATCAAACATAATACATCAATGAATATATCGCGAATGGGTAGGCTAATAAAATATGCTCAAGACTACCCTTAAAAGTATATAAACAGGTGAGCTGATATGAGCAATTTGCACCGATCTGCTTACCAATTAAATTATATATGAAAATAAAGATAATTTTGTTGCAAACACGATGGTATAACCCTACCTGCAAAAAATCGGTCATGAATCACGGTTGTAAGGCTTTGAAGTTTATCGGAGCTAGCCAAGATGCGCGTACTACAGGCAAATTTGCTATAGGACGCAACGTAGGAAGTGGGCGCGACGCGACGGTTAGATGAGAGAGAGTGCGTACATGTTGCTTCCTCGTACGATTGAAAAAGATAACACTACTAAAATGCCGAGAAAAAGCGACTACGAGCGACTCGCTGTTTACATCCCTCAGTTTGCGGAAAAATACGTGCTCCATTATTACATAATAGTACATTACGTTACTAGGGAGGAAAGTGCCTGATTTTTACCGAGTGCGAGGTGTGTAGCGGAGCAGTAGCGCCACCTCTCGTAGCCAGCGGACAGCGTGCCTGGACAAGGAGACGCTCGCACGTAGCGAGTCGAGGAGAGTCTTTCGCTCACTTGCCTGCAGTCCATCGTCCAGTGTAGACGCTCCGAAGTAACTCGAGTGGTCGAATGTATAGTGTGAAATAAAGAAATAATTTATCGGTACAACAACGTGTAACCGCGAACAATCCTTCCTTCGCGTTACATCGCTGATTTGTGGGATCCCGCGCAATCGAGTAGACGTTCCAGCCAATTGGCGTCTCTGTTTCCACGCGTGCGCGCAGGCTCCACAATTGGTGACCCCGACGTGATTTCAAAGTGTACCGCGAAACAAAATACTGTTAAATCGATCAGCAGTTTATAATTAATCACCACAACAGAGCGACGTACTCGCGTTAGCTACGACGCCGACGCCATCGACCACGCCAGCGTTCAAGAATCCCAGGGGCAAAAGCCGCAGAACATCTGGAGTGAAAGTTCTGGGCCCATACCTCTGCGTACCTGAGCGCGGCCACCCCCACATTCCATCGAACCATAATTATGGCCGACGAACAAAGGGACACACCAACCCCGGAATCCAGCCCGCCCGAAACGAAAAACCTTGGACATCAGGATAGCGCGGAGTTGCACGCCATATCCTCTAAGCCCGTCAAGCTACCGGCGTTCTGGAAGGAGGACCCGGACACATGGTTACACCAGGTCGAAGCAGCGTTTTTCATTTCTAATGTGAAGGGCGACCACTGTAAATTCAGCTATGTAGTGGCACGCCTAGACTCTAGTGTTTTACCCTTTGTCACGGATATTATTTGCGACCCGCCGTCAACTGGTAAGTTTGAAGCCCTCAAGGAAAGAATTATCTCCTGTTTCGCCCAAACCCCTGAGACGAAGCTGAGGCGAGCTCTGCAAGGAGAGCTGCTCGGGGATCAAAGGCCTTCGCATTTCTTGCAACGTATCCGAAATTTGGCTGGCAGTCAGTGCAACGAGGCCGTGCTCAGGTCACTGTTTGTAGAGCAACTACCTGAGAATGTCAGAAGCATACTGGCGGCCAGCCCGGGAGCTTCGCTTAATGAATTAGCCATGCTTGCAGATCGAATCATTGAGTTCACACAGCCAATGCAGCAAGTAAACGCAGTAAGCCCAGCCGTTCCATCGACTTCAGCGGAGATCCTTAGCCTACAGCAAGACGTAAAGAACCTCACAACGCAACTCAATGAAGTATTAAGGACGCTCCCCGACAACCGCCAATCGCGCGGCTGGTCCTCCTCGAGGAATAGACGACGCAGCCGCTCCAGACAGCGCAACCAAGGCCAAATGACTATGTGCTTCTATCATCACAGGTTTGGCGCGGAAGCGTATAGGTGTGTGAAGCCCTGCTCCTGGCAACCTGGAACCCAGCAATCGGAAAACTAAACCCGTCGCCTCAGATCAAGGCGGTCGGCGACGACGGAACAACCCGACAAAACCGCCTAACCATCAGGGACCCGAAAAGCGGAATATCCTTCCTCGTTGACTCCGGAGCAGACGTTTCAGTCCTCCCACGGCAAAAAGCTACCGATCCAACATCACCTTCAGGCGTTAAGCTCTACGCAGCCAACGGCTCCCCAATCAACACGTACGGACAGAAGTTTCTCACTGTAGATTTGGGATTCCGCCGTGTCTTCAATTGGTATTTCTCTGTCGCCGACGTGTCACGACCCATTCTCGGGGCAGACTTCATCCGCCATTACGATCTACTCATCGACCTCAAAAATCATCGCCTGATCGACAAGGTCACAGGTCTACGCACAATAGCGCAAGTAATCAAGTCGCCCATCGAGAGCGTCACGACCGTCGCGAAAGGCTCAGTCTACCACGACTTGTTGAAAGAATTCCATGGCGTGACGTCACCCCCGCAATTCAGGCAAACGGCCACGCACTCCGTAAAACACCACATCGTCACAACGGGTTCACCAGTCGTGGAGCGACCTCGACGCCTACCCCCGGAGAAATTGAAAGCCGCCAAGGCAGAATTCGATCACATGATCGCGCTAGGTATCTGCCGACCATCCGACAGTCCGTGGGCCAGCCCCCTACACCTGATACCCAAGAAATCAGGCGAATGGAGACCCTGCGGCGACTACCGTCATCTCAACGCTGTTACGGTTCCAGATCGATATCCCATCGCACACATCCAGGATTTTTCGCACCAGCTGTATGGCAAAAATATTTTTTCTACACTCGACCTCGTGCGCGCGTTCCACCAAATTCCAGTCGCCGAGGAGGACATTCCCAAAACAGCTGTCATCACACCGTTTGGGCTCTTCGAATTCCCGGTAATGACATTCGGATTATGCAACGCACCACAATCTTTTCAGAGGTTCATCGACGTCGTTCTGAGAGGTTTGGACTTCTGTTACTGCTACATCGATGATATCCTAATCGCATCGAAATCACCAGAAGAACACCTCCAACACCTTCGCCTCGTTTTCGAACGTCTTCAATCATTCGGCGTGGCGATCAACGTTTCAAAATGCAACTTCGGCGCTCGTAATGTTCAGTACCTCGGCTATCACATATCTAGCCAAGGAACCAAACCACCTACAGATAGAATCGAAGCTATCAAAGGTTATCGAAAACCTGAAACGGTAATCGAACTCCGTAGGTTTTTGGGCGTCGTAAATTTCTACCGTAGGTTCATCAAGAATGCTGCCGAACTTCAGGCTCCCTTGAACGCCTACCTCAAAGATTCCAGACGAAACGACAGACGTCCTATCGCTTGGACTCTAGAAACAGAGCGCGCTTTTAAGGCATGCAAGGATGGTATCGCATCGGCCACGCTTCTCGCTCACCCGAAGGAAGGTGCACCGTTGTCGCTCTCCACTGACGCCTCCGACACGGCAATAGGAGCAGTATTGGAGCAGCAAAATTCCGACGGATGGTACCCGCTTGGATTCTTCTCCAGGAAGCTAAGCGGTGCCGAACAAAATTACAGCACGTATGACCGCGAGTTACTCGCAGCCTTTGCAGGTATTAAACACTTCCGGCACATGCTTGAGGGGAGACGCTTTATTGTCAAAACGGACCACAAACCCCTCACCTACGCATTCGTACAGCGAGCGGACAAGGCATCACCCAGACAGCTACGTCAGTTAGATTTCATCGGCCAGTTCACGACCACAATCATCCACGTGGCCGGCAGCGACAACGTCGTGGCAGATGCCTTCTCTCGGTTAGACGAGATCCACATGCCAGTCGTGGTTAGTACAGCGGACCTCGCCGAAGCCCAGAAAACTGATGAGGAATTGCAACGATTATTGCAATCGGAATCGTCGCTTAAGCTCCATAGACTGCGAATCGACGACTCCGACGACACTATGTATTGCGATCTCTCCTCACAAGTAGCTCGACCATACGTGCCCTCCTCCCTGCGACGATGCATCTTTAACACAGCTCACAGTATGTCCCACCCAAGCACTCGTGCAACTACGAAACTTATCCGCCGACAATTTGTTTGGCCAAGCATGAGTAAGGACATCAGAGAGTGGGTTCGGACTTGTATGGCTTGTCAGCGGAGCAAGGTTCATCGACACACGAAGAATGTTCCAGAACACTTGCCAGTTCCAGATACCAGGTTCTCCCAGATCCACATTGACATCGTTGGACCACTACCTACAGTTCGAGGACAACGTTACTGTCTAACAATGATTGACAGGTTTACGCGATGGCCGGAAGCAGTACCGATTAGTGACATCTCAGCGGATACCATTGTAAACGCCTTTTACTCCAATTGGGTAGCGCGATTTGGTGCCCCGGCAACAATAACGACAGATCGAGGCACCCAATTCGAATCTCAACTGTTTCTCGCACTAACAAACCTCATAGGCTGCAAGAGGATCCGCACAACAGCATACCATCCAGCATCCAATGGTATCATAGAGCGTTGGCACAGGTCACTCAAAGCTGCGATTATGTGTCACTGTACCAACGACTGGGTCCAGATACTTCCAACAGTTCTCTTAGGCCTCCGGACGAGTTTAAAGGAGGATATTAAAACCACGGCTGCGGAATTGGTCTATGGTACTCCACTCCGCCTGCCAGGTGAATTCTTCACCGACGAGGAAATGCCACCGGACCCTCAATACTTCATGCAGAGATTCAGGGAGCACATGAAGAGAGTTCGTGCAGTGCCAACTGCTCATCACAACAAGAAGACATCGTTTATACACAAAGACTTGTACACGTGCTCTCACGTCTTCGTAAGGGTTGATGCAACGAAGAAGCCTCTTCAAGCCCCTTACGAGATTTTAGAGCGCCTAACAGACAGAGTTTTCAAGATAAACCAAAACGGAGCACCAACCACAATATCAATAGAGAGGCTTAAACCTGCCTTTTTTGAAGAAGTACCAACAGAGACACCAGCCTCCGTAAAACAAGCAGTACCGACGTCTTCGACGAGCCAGTCGGTAAGACGCACTCCATCAACTCTCATTCCAGGTTCGGGCATTCTTAGGACATACTCGGGCCCCAGAAAAGTCAGTTTCGCGACTCGAACCGAGTCACTTGGGGGGGAGTGATGTAGCGGAGCAGTAGCGCCACCTCTCGTAGCCAGCGGACAGCGTGCCTGGACAAGGAGACGCTCGCACGTAGCGAGTCGAGGAGAGTCTTTCGCTCACTTGCCTGCAGTCCATCGTCCAGTGTAGACGCTCCGAAGTAACTCGAGTGGTCGAATGTATAGTGTGAAATAAAGAAATAATTTATCGGTACAACAACGTGTAACCGCGAACAATCCTTCCTTCGCGTTACATCGCTGATTTGTGGGATCCCGCGCAATCGAGTAGACGTTCCAGCCAATTGGCGTCTCTGTTTCCACGCGTGCGCGCAGGCTCCACAGGTGAAAATCGGCTTCCTCCCGAGTAGCGTACTATATTTTTTTCCCGATTGCGGTGAAATAACGTAATTTCCGAGCGTGTCATGATTAAGTTTGACGGTTCCGTAAGTTTACGGCATCCGTAAGTTTGACGGTTCTCCGTCAAACAGCGCCACTTTTCATCGCGGAAAAGTGGCGTTTCGAGTCGAGAATCTCATTTCTCCCTCTCATTACGTCCCTAGGGGCGTAATGAGACGGTGCTGCGCATGCGCGGTCGATTCCGCAAGCATCATTTGTCATCGGGCGAAAATTGACCACTTCCGACTCTATTCACACGCGAGGAATGACGTTATTTCGACGCAGTCGGGAAGAAATGTAATGTAGTGTTATCTTTTTCAATCATTATTTTTTTCAATCAATTACTGTTGGATTCCTGGTAAAATTATTTTCGTTCAAGATTGAATTAACTTTGCATTTTTATTTTTGCCTGTCCGGAAGGGACAATTGATTACTTTATGGCTCTTTCTCGAAAGTACAGAAAAAGGGAAAAACGTTCTTACCGGGTTTTCGAGTGAGTTTTTTCCAAACATGTGATAACCAGACATTCGAGGCGATGGCTCATGGGGTGGCCGCCACGCTCATCTCCAGGTATACATGTAGTCGCCAATCGTCTATTTTTTAATTCTTCTTGGAGTCTGCGTTGTTTAGGTTTTACTGTTATATAAAATCTGGGCACTCTCTTATTCCAGCAACATACAAGTTTTTCGAAGGCTATAATATTGTATTTGTTATAATATTGTTGTAATATTTGTAAAGATTGTTATTGTATTCATTGTTTTATAATAAAGTTTTTTTACACCGCCAATTTGTTAATGATTTTTTATCGCTCTCTAAAAAATGTAATTTTTCTGTTTGTTTGCTGTGGTATTTTTATAGAATAGATAAAATTTATCGAATAATTATCACTAACATATTATTATTCTGTGATAGAAATATTAATATTTCCCCATCCATATATTTAATTGAAAATATTTGAAAAATCTTTTTCACATTTTAATATTTTATATTTAATTTAAAGTAATTAAAAGTTTACTGCCAGTACCTACTCCATCGTAGTCACTTTTTCTCGGCATTTTAGTAGTGTTATCTTTTTCAATCGTACGAGGAAGCAGCATGTACGCACTCTCTCTCATCTAACCGTCGCGTCGCGCCCACTTCCTACGTTGCGTCCTATAGCAAATTTGCCTGTAGTACGCGCATTTTGGCTAGCTTCGATAAATTTCAAAGCCTTACAACCGTGATTCATGACCGATTTTTTGCAGGTAGGGTTATACGATCGAGTTTGCAATAAAATTATCTTTATTTTCATATATAGTTTAATTGGTAAGCAGATCGGTGCAAATTGCTCATATCAGCTCACCTATTTATATAGTTTTAAGAGTAGTCTTGAGCATTTTTTATTAGCCTACCCATTCGAGATATATTCATTGACGTATTATGTTTGATAAAATATACTTTTCATCCGGTAAGCAGATCGGTGAAGAACGTCTCTAGTTCGGATCTTGTACTATAAGCGTTCTATTCCATTCAGGCTTGAACTGGGCACTGCAGTTACATGTGTATGTGTAGGCTGGCACTTGAATAAAGTTTCTTTGACGTAAACGTGCACGTGGTTCGGAATTTTGACGATTTTTATATATTTTGTTATTGTTAGAATTATTAACTTGAAGTTGGCATGGGGAAAAATGTATCTAAATTAGAGCGGCAGTGAATGTGTTACAGTTCTTTGTTTATTATTTTTTTTTTTTACTTTAAAAAAGACTTGTTTGTAATTTGGGGGATTCGCCCCCCCCCCCAACCCCTCCGTCAACCCCCGCCCAGAACCCTGTCAACCTCGTATTTGACACTTAGTGACAAAAAATAGAATTCGTCATTCGGGCGTTCGCGCCCTCATAACGAAAATAACTATACTCTGTTATTGTACGATCTAATCATAATTTGTGAAATTGAAGACACGCATTATTCATTAGCATGTGTGGAAATATCTTTCATCAGACCACGGAAGCTTTCTCTCTGCAAATATAATAAGCTGAATAGTACCAAAATAAAATGGAGATAATATACTATACTTATTTATCTGTTATCTCTAAATTATAGCAGCCCAATAAACTAAAAGGAATTGAAATTTAATTTAATTTCTGAATTCGAAGAGATAGAGATATAGTACGGGAGAGGTCCGTAAGGTGGGACGGGTTTTGTACTTTGGCCAAATTTTTTGACTAAAAAGAAATATAACGGAAAGCTATACATGGTGACATTTTTAAAACTTGCCACCTCAATATCTCAGAAAATTACAGATTTTCTAAAAAAAAAATGGTTTCGGCAATGGAGAGGAGGAATTAAAATGACATAATCGGAGACGCACCCCTTCCAACCCCCTTAGGGGTACCCCCCCCCCCCCCCAACTTTGTAATCTTAAATAGCAACCCCCCATGCATGATACAGCGTTGGAAAGCTCTTTAAAAATGCTTTACAACACCAAATTTTTGTACCTTTCGATGAGTAGTTTTCGCGCAAATCGAGAAAGAAACTGCTAGAAGTAAATTTTGTCAACTTATTTATTAAAGATCAATTACGTTACAATAAATTTTCGAAATGATTTCCATCACCTGATCTTACTCTCTACGATTTCTTCTTATGGGGACACCTGAAATCTGTTATTTTTCAAACTCAACCAGCAAGCATTAACCAACTGAAACAGAGAATTACGCAAGAATGTCGCAAAATTTCAAGAACATTTGAAAAAGTTCGAAAAATCAATGGAAATCATTTCGAAAATTTATTGTAACGTAATTGACCTTTAATAAATAAATTGAAAAAAATTACTTCTAGCAGTTTCTTTCTCGATTTGCGCAAAAACTACTCATCGAAAGGTACCAAAATTTGGTGTTGTTGTAAAGCATTTTTAAAGAGCTTTCCAACGCTGTATCATAAATGGGGGGTTGCTATTTAAGATTACAAAGTGGGGGGGGCTACCCCTAAGGGGGTTGGAGGGGGTGCGTCTCCGATTATGTCATTTTGGTTCCCTCTCTCCATTGCCGAAATAGTTTTTTTTAGAAAATCTGACACTGAGATATTGGGGTGGCAAGTTTTAAAAATGTCACCCTGTATACCGTTGGAAAGGTAATTTTCTTCGCTACATTTTTGCTAAAGAAAGTAATTAAATTGCTTCAGAAATAAAAAGTTATGATCCATTTTCCGAACATATGATTTTTGGCCATTAAAAAAATTGGTCCGCAAGGTGGGACATTCAAAGTTTCTATGAATTTCGATGTTGTTCTATGAGTTTCTATGCGTTTCTATGAGCCCCCTCTTATAGATCACTCCAAACCAAACTCCCATATTATCAAATGGAGGTCAAGAAGTTCCCGCAGACACAACACCTTCCGGGGAAAATTCATAATATGCGTTTCCCTGTAAAATACAATCTCACATAGTGCCCCACCTTACGTATATCGACCCCAGTTTAATATGATGTTATATTTTTTTCACTATGTGCAAGATATGTTCGAAATTCCTTCGGAATATTAAAATAGACTTAAAACTGCGATGGAATTGTGATATTCACCTTTTTCTGGCGTTGAAAAAATACACTTTTTTCACGTATGGAAAATTCTCGAAGTTACTTTTTTCAACAAATTTTCTGGAGTGCTCTCACTCAAACACAAGGAACACGAGTTAGTACGTCTTTCTACCATGAAAATTTAGCTTCTATAATAATAATACAATAACTTGACAGTATAAACATCAGTGCTGCCAATTGCCATAGTCAAAATAAGTGACTGTCCCACCTTACATGCCGTCCCACCTTACGGACCTCCCCTATTGACTATAACTTTACAGACGAAATCATTCCAATCAGAAATAATCAACTTGTATCCGCTACATCGAATTTAATCGAATATATGAACCTCTGATTTTATTATTAAACAAGATAATTAAAACGAATAGGTTAAATGGATAGAGAAGGCATGAATGGAATTTACTATTGTGAGAAACGGACGAATATAAACATATACAGAAGAATAGAAGAATTTAAAAGAATTAGATGTCATTAAAACGTAATAAAACTCAGTACAAAATTGTTCAGAAATCTTATTAATAAATGTGACTGTTAATTCATTATATTACTTTTCGTTTGTGTGGAGGTAATTATATAATTTTTAAAAGAGAAAGACAACTCGCTGGTTAAATTGAATTGCTACATTCTTTCATTTTTTTCAGAATTATCTTCTTTTTTAACTTTTTTCTTCGCATACCGTTTCCTCCAGTAATGCTCACAGTTTCGCAAATCTCGTTCCACCTCGGCCATGGATGGTCCTGTCGTGCGGAAGATTACCTCGAGTGGTTTCTCGCGAGAAAACGATTATATGCGTCCACTAGCAAGATCTACGATTTTCTCAAAAGTCAGCACCTTATTGCAACTCATGACTGACAATGAAACTGAAGTGCTTTGTTCCTTTATAATCTGGGGCATAACTTACAGGCCAGCGACGCTGGTTGCATATCGGTTAGGCACCCCGTTCGCTGCAGCTTCCTGTAATTTCATAGTAATACCGATAGCTCGGATCAGAACCAAGTGGATCGACTCAAGCAAAAAACACATTTCCGCAACTATTTAGAAAGAACGCAAACAAGAATATTGAAGCCAAGTCAATTCTATTAGGGGGACCGAAAAATAATGTCGTTTTTTTGTATATCAAATTCAAACAAAATGGGTGGGGCACTATGTGAGATTATATATTTGAGCAAAATGGGTGACACTTTTCTTCGTCTAATTAAAACAAGATTTTTGAGGTAATTTATAGTCTTTATTTGTAACCTAATTATGACGAGTATATACAATATAAAATAACAATAAACTATAAAATGAACAAAAACAAACATTAAAAATAAACTTATACTAATAATATAATAAAATAAAATAATAATTTATAAAATATACTTGTACTAACAAATTAAAATATACTTATATTTAAATTTGTTTTAAAAATATCAGATTTTAATAAAATAATAAATTATAAAATATTTTATAATATTAGTTGGCACGTCGCTACAATGGTATTCGTTAAAACATTGTAGACATAACTGAGGTGACTGTAGACACTCACAATCAGGACAATACGTTGTAGTCTTTTGTAAATTTTTCCTTGCTTCCTGGTTTTCAAGAGTTCGCCTCTGTTTTGCGTAGCGCTGTTTACACTCCGAGTCTCTGATTTGGGACCCGGGAGAAAATCCACCGATGTATGCTGGGCGTTCCACATGTTAAACTGAGGTAGGTACTCCTAATTCTAATCAGAACTAGTGAAATCTGGTAAAAGTGAGTCGTACCTACCTGATATGAAGATCCTACCGATTCTACAGGTGCTGATCCTGCTTAACCCCTCCTACTTACCATGACCAATCAACGATGACACTCATCATCTACCGTATGTCCCATGGCAAATGCAACAGATGCCGAGACCTGAAATTTGACTTCGGTAGTGTTTGGACAGTGCTCGAACTATAAATGATTCGAGCACTGTCTAAACACTACCGAAGTCAAATTTCAGGTCTCGGCATCTGTTTCGTTTGCGGTATACTTCCAAAAAATCGTATACGTTATATTTGCTATGTTGCGGAATCAAGTCCAGACACTCTCTGTACTGTCGTGTTAAGTTAAAAGGGCGTATTTGACATTTTTACAGTCTTGAAATATTAGGGTTTTTCTCATTCTTTTCGTGCCACACTGTTAATGAAATTCAAAATAAATGATAAAATATTTTTTTTCTCACTCAAGCCCATTTCGAGGCCTTTTCCAGCCTATTTTTAGACTGTAAGATGGCGTTTTTCCCGCGTGACACCGACTAGGAGTCCGCAGGCTGTTAAAAGATTGCTTAGTCCGAAGTTGGTCCTTTTTCCAAATTGATAAACGCAACGTGAAATGAGCCGTGTATACTTCTATTTGCTTTGTTTTGAGAAATGGGCATTCTTGAGAAAAAATAGTATGTCATTCGGCTAAAATCCTCGGATTTTTAACTGTGTTTAGGTAAACACAGTCTGAAAAAACCTCGGATTTCCGTCTAATGACATAAGATACTAATTCTTTCTGGGCCAGATACGACTTTTTTAACTTAATGTGATGTCAGACTTGTATAAAATTTAATAAACTGAAAAATAATTTTTTTTTGTAGATACACCCTTTTAAGTTAACACGGCAGTGTAGGCGATATGCTGTAGTAGACTCTAAATTATACGCTATTGGTTGCTAACCCAAAGCTGTTAAACGATTAGTTCCCTCGATTTTCAGTGCTCGACAATAGCTCTTAAGGGAAATCCTTAATTTTAATCGCGTTTAACGTAGCAAGGAAGCGTGTACGCAAGAAATATAATATAAAACATTAATTTTCTTAAGTTCAAAAATGAGACGTGTAGTCCCGAGTCGAAGATTTTGACCTGTTCCATTCTGAATAGACCTGCTTTAAGGTCTGTTTAGACCTGGGTAGACCGGGTAGAGTCTTAGAATACCTGTAAAGGGATTTTCCTCTAAAACCTGAGTTGTCCTGATATGTAAATATGGCCTTCACTGTCCTTAATAAGTCGGATATATTCTTTCAAGCTAGTGGATGTCCTAACACGTCTGTTTAGCTCTTTTTCGTATAATTTAAAATTCATAGATAATCAATTAAACATTCTGAACGGAAAATTATTTATAGGTAGCCTTGAATTAAAAGGAAAGGGGGGGGGCAATGTATTAGCAATTTTATTAATTCCTCTCTCTATAATGTTGATAAATCAATCAATCAATCAATAAAAATATACACATTTTTGTGAATGAATAAAATATAGATAAATAAAATTTAAATTAAATTTTCTTCATTGGAAGAGGAATTATTATAGCGGGAAAGGGAAGGAGTGAGGAATATGAGATGTTCCTATTTTCTCAACTCATTTCTCTTTCAACGAAAAGAATATAATAAAAATCTGACCTCAAATTTACTATCATTTTCATAAATTAAGTTATTTAATACATTTAGTGGTTTTCAAATAATAATTAATTAATAGGGAACTTGCCTGCGTCAGATTTTTAAATACTTTTGGTATTTATCTACTCTTTAAACCCCTTAACAATAGGTATTTGTAAAAAAGAAAATGATCAGTTATCTTGTTTAAATATTTTGTGATAGTTTGTGTTTAATTAAAGTTTGTCATGTGGCGACCCGTCATGCTTTGGCGGCCTGACGCCAGATAGCGCCGACCCTCTCGACCCTCGGCTCGCGGCTCCTGGCCCCCGACTGTCGGCTCTCGGTAGTAAAACTTCAGTAAATTTCTATATAAGAGGACCACAGGGCGTCTAAGGCAAGAGTCGGCCTAGCCTTACTGTCGAGTCCATAGGCCGATTCCGGGTCGAAATGGAGGACGTAGTTTTCGTTCGTTCGCCGCAGACAATTTTTGAACACGATTTTTCGACACGTGACGTTCATGACACTAAATGTGTTAAATACAAATTAAATAACTGCATATTTATTTACCGTATGTCCCATAAGAAGCGCAATAAGCGACATTTACCTTCGGCAGTATTTACCGACGGTGCGCATATACCGACTCATGCATCGTCGGCAAATACTGCCGAAGGTAAATGTCGCTTCTTGCGTTTCTTATGGGACATGCGGTATACGTGGGAGGAAGGGGAAAAGGGTGGGGGAAACAAAATTCAGAAGGCCTTCTTAGACCTGGTTAGTACCTGCGATAGGATAATAACGGCTTTCCCAGGTCTACTGTGAAAAGTCCGTGTTAGACCTGTTTGCATCTGATATTCACCGTAACTAGGCTATGGAAGGACAAGCAAGGTTTACTTTCTACATTTCACGAAGACCTGGTTCATTCCTTTTAGACCTGCAAACGTTCATTCTTAGCAGGGCTTACCAGGTCAAAATCTTCGACTCGGGGTACTAGTCGTCAAAAAGTAGAACATTTTAATTTTAATGTATACTTCGAGAATTAATAATTTTGTGTCATTTCAACAATTAAGTGCAACAATGTTCGACACCTGTTCTGTGTACATCTCCCGCCATGTTTTTACGTTTACTATGTGTTTAAAATTTAGGAATTTTCTACAAAAACGATTGCCGGGTACAGGTAATTTGTTAGAACCAATCATACTGTACATCCTCAAGTTGACAATCAATAGCGTATTAAGAAATGGAGTGGACGCGTGATTTTAAGTAAATAAGCCTACTCACGCTGTTTTCAGTTTCTACCGCTAGATAGCGTATTGATATTTCCATTTCTCAATAGCTTAGAGTATACTACGGCATATAGCCCATGTAAAGTTTCCTCAAATATACACTGTATGGAAGATTAAACAAACTATAATCGTATCATTTGCAGGGTGAAAACTTACATAGGATTATTTTAATACTCACTACAATATTTATCAAAGTGAAATAATTTAATCATATTACATAAGGATTTGGTTTTGTAAATTTAGCGATATTTTGTATAGAAAATATCGTGCGAAAACACAACTTCACAGTTCTTCATGAATAACCGAAAATGAAGGTCTCTCTGGGGGGAAACCCCAAAAGAAAGTAGGTAGGCCATTAATCTCTCTTTCTCTCGCAACAAAAGCAGAAAAAGAGGAGATACAATTTCCGATAAAATAATTTGCTCTACCCAGAATCGCCAAGTCCAAATGTGGAGATACTGGCTGTGGCTGTCTGTGAACGCTGACCTGTAAACATCCATCTTATCTTAATTATATGAATTTCTAACTTCATTTGTTTTATGCGTAATTCTTGTAACTTTGATGGATTAATTCGAACATTTTAATAAATTTAATAAAGCCCTTCCAAAAATGAACGTAAATCTCATTTTCAATGGAGTGCTCGATTTTTACTTTACTTTTTACATAAATATTACCTGCATTCTTGACAGAGCTGAGCTTAATTCGTCAATCATATAATTATCGTCCGATGCCACAAATACCGATTTGATGTCCTTGCCGTTGCGAATGACACGTTTCAAATGTCGCAGTATTAAATCTAGTGATGGTAAGCACATGGAAGATGTCGCTTTGCCGCGTTCGTTTCTGTATCCCAAACATTGTGGGGCTGCAAATAGGTTTGGCGTAGTAGTAATGAACTGACATGCTCGTACCTGTATGGATAAGAAATTACGTGTATCAGCCTAAAAGTTGATAATATTTTCATAATAGAATATACGTATTGCGTTTGTATTATTTTTAAAAATTCATTTCAAATAACTTCTAGTGAGAAATGAAGGACGATGTTCTGAATCATTACTAAAATAATGGTACCGATAATTTAACCCTCGTACGGCCCTCATTTTGACTGTACACTTAGGACCTTCGTGTCAAATATGACCCACTCGAAAATAAGAAATAAATGTATATACTGATTATTAATAAAATTTATTCAGTTCCTTAAATATATTGTTAAACTATTAAGCAAGTCTTAATACCGCAGAAACTTTAAATTTAATCAGTCTTTTTTTATAGACGCGAGCAGAACGTGTACCATATGAAGGGTTTTTTCAAAAACAACATTTGTCACAAACGCCAATCCATGTACCATATGTCCGCGATCAAACCTACCATAGCAAAATTGTGAGTTTTGCATGAGGACTCCCGTGAGTCTCCTCGTCCAATTATATTATAATGAAAGAGTAGGCACCACTACATAGTTAGATACAACGAAAGAGTAGGCATTATTACCAATACTACAAGGATTGGCGTTTGTGACAAATATTGTTTTTGAAAAAAACCCTTCATATGTCCGCGATCAAACAGACCATAGCAAAATTGCGAATTTTGCATGAGCACCCCCGTGGGTCTCCTCGTCCAATAGAATCGCCGGAGAAGCGTGAATGAGCATGCGTAGTCATCCGCGGGTGTTGGCGTCGTCAGCAAGTTCAGATCGGTTTTCATTCAAACCGACGCCAACAGCCGCGGATGACTACGCATGCGCATTCATGCTTCTCCGGTGATTCTATTGAACGAGGAGACTCACAGAGGTGCTCATGCAGAACTCGCAATTTCGCTAAGAGGAAGAGGAAGAGGAAGGGGAAGGGGAAGGGGGAGGGGAAGAGCAAAAAGGAAGAGAAAGAGCAAGAGGAAGAAGAAGAAGAAGAAGAAGAAGAAGAAGAAGAAGAAGAAGAAGAAGAAGAAGAAGAGGAGGAGGAGGAGGAGGAGGAGGAGGAGGAGGAGGAGGAGGAGGAGGAGGAGGAGGAGGAGGAGGAGGAGGAGGAGGAGGAGGAGGAGGAGGAGGAGGAGGAGGAGGAGGAGGAGGAGGAGGAGGAGGAGGAGGAGGAGGAGGAGGAGGAGGAGGAGGAGGAGGAGGAGGAGGAGGAGGAGGAGGAGGAGGAGGAGGAGGAGGAGGAGGAGGAGGAGGAGGAGGAGGAGGAGGAGGAGGAGGAGGAGGAGGAGGAGGAGGAGGAGGAGGAGGAGGAGGAGGAGGAGGAGGAGGAGGAGGAGGAGGAGGAGGAGGAGGAGGAGGAGGAGGAGGAGGAGGAGGAGGAGGAGGAGGAGGAGGAGGAGGAGGAGGAGGAGGAGGAGGAGGAGGAGGAGGAGGAGGAGGAGGAGGAGGAGGAGGAGGAGGAGGAGGAGGAGGAGGAGGAGGAGGAGGAGGAGGAGGAGGAGGAGGAGGAGGAGGAGGAGGAGGAGGAGGAGGAGGAGGAGGAGGAGGAGGAGGAGGAGGAGGAGGAGGAGGAGGAGGAGGAGGAGGAGGAGGAGGAGGAGGAGGAGGAGGAGGAGGAGGAGGAGGAGGAGGAGGAGGAGGAGGAGGAGGAGGAGGAGGAGGAGGAGGAGGAGGAGGAGGAGGAGGAGGAGGAGGAGGAGGAGGAGGAGGAGGAGGAGGAGGAGGAGGAGGAGGAGGAGGAGGAGGAGGAGGAGGAGGAGGAGGAGGAGGAGGAGGAGGAGGAGGAGGAGGAGGAGGAGGAGGAGGAGGAGGAGGAGGAGGAGGAGGAGGAGGAGGAGGAGGAGGAGGAGGAGGAGGAGGAGGAGGAGGAGGAGGAGGAGGAGGAGGAGGAGGAGGAGGAGGAGGAGGAGGAGGAGGAGGAGGAGGAGGAGGAGGAGGAGGAGGAGGAGGAGGAGGAGGAGGAGGAGGAGGAGGAGGAGGAGGAGGAGGAGGAGGAGGAGGAGGAGGAGGAGGAGGAGGAGGAGGAGGAGGAGGAGGAGGAGGAGGAGGAGGAGGAGGAGGAGGAGGAGGAGGAGGAGGAGGAGGAGGAGGAGGAGGAGGAGGAGGAGGAGGAGGAGGAGGAGGAGGAGGAGGAGGAGGAGGAGGAGGAGGAGGAGGAGGAGGAGGAGGAGGAGGAGGAGGAGGAGGAGGAGGAGGAGGAGGAGGAGGAGGAGGAGGAGGAGGAGGAGGAGGAGGAGGAGGAGGAGGAGGAGGAGGAGGAGGAGGAGGAGGAGGAGGAGGAGGAGGAGGAGGAGGAGGAGGAGGAGGAGGAGGAGGAGGAGGAGGAGGAGGAGGAGGAGGAGGAGGAGGAGGAGGAGGAGGAGGAGGAGGAGGAGGAGGAGGAGGAGGAGGAGGAGGAGGAGGAGGAGGAGGAGGAGGAGGAGGAGGAGGAGGAGGAGGAGGAGGAGGAGGAGGAGGAGGAGGAGGAGGAGGAGGAGGAGGAGGAGGAGGAGGAGGGAGGAGGGGAGGTGGAGGAGGAGGTGGGGTGGAGGAGGTGGAGGAGGAGGGGTGGAGGTGGAGGTGGAGGTGGAGGTGGAGGAGGAGGAGGTGGTGGAGGATGAGGATGGAGGTGGAAACATGAGTAAATATCTGAAAATCACTATTCATCAATATTGAACGCTATGGGCCATTATACATCCGAGGACTGTATGAGGATTAATAAGTCAATCTAATTTGGAATTCTCTATAAAGCTGCCATGTTTATCCCTAGATTTTAAATCGAGTCTCATTTCCAGATAAAAAATATTTCACCAATGAACTATAACTTTTACGACAAAAAAGATTTTCAAATTGTTACACATTGCTTAATTAACAGGGACGTGATATTAAGTTATTATTATGGGGCCTTTAAGGGGTCCGTCCAGGTTGATTGAGAATCTAGTCTGATCGTCACACACCTCACGACTGAAATTCGAAGTCAATCATGTAATGTGGGATTTAAATGAGTACAAAAAGGCGTGGAAGAAGAATATCATTCCACAAGTACAGATAGATATACTTTCCGATAATTTGATGCCCTATTTTCTACACCACTGTTAACGACGAATCTGTCGTCCAGTGACAAAACTGGAAACTGCTTAGCTACCCAGCAGCAACTGATGTCAGTCGCGAACTTATAATATATATATTTTTCCATATTTCTTTTTAACCCTTTCGCTGCTCCAGGCGTATAAATACGTCTCTGTCCGGGCTATTCTAGGCGTATATGTACGTCTGGAGCAGCGAAAGGGTTAAAGAGTGAATTAATCGTTTGAGTGCGGCGAAGCGCTATCGCGCTTCTTTTGTGTTGTGCCAAAATATTCTTCAGCACTTAAACGGTTAAAGTGGAATAGGAAAAAAAACGCGTCTTTTTGTTCTTTTCGAGTTTTATACTTGAATAGAACTTCCCTGGATTTCCTTTAACATTCATATATACAGGGTGTCCCATTTTAATTTTTGCAGCAGAATATCTCGAGAAATGCACATCCTAGGAAAAAAGTCTTATATACAATTTGTTGAGTACAAAGGGGGCCACAAGCTAACTGTATCAGTTTCATCACAGATGGCGCTGCAATAGATGGATTTTGGGAAAATTATTTTGTTTAAATGGGATCCCAAGTTTTTATTGCATATTATGATTCTATGCTAAAAACGAAATAAATTTTGCCTGAAATATTTTTTAATTACCTTCGTAGATGGTGCTGAAATCAGTGAAAACAGGGTAAAACTATTTTTTAAATGAAAACTCGCACTTTTTATTGCACATTATGATTTTATGGTATAAACTAAACATAACTTTTGTCCGAAACTAAAAAACAGAAAACAATTGAAATCTAGGTGTTTAATAATGGTTCAAAGTTACCACCGTTTTGCTGACGACAAAGTGTAATTCTTCTGTAGAAGTTCGTCAAGGTTGCTTGCAATGTAGTTGATGTTATTGCGGCGCATGGTCTTCTTATGCGACCTTTTATATCATCGCGTGTTATAGGAGGCTCACGAAACACATTTTTAACGTAGCTCCACAGAAGAAACGTAGCTCCACAGAAGAAAATCCAGCGACGTCAAGTCCGGTGATCTAGGTGGCCACCTCACTGGCCCTCAGCAGCTAATCCATTTTCCTGGAAATCTTTCGTCAAGAAAATTTCGCACATTTCTTTTGTAATGAGGAGGTGCGCCATCTTGCTGGAACTACATTATCAACCTTACTACAAGATTTATCTCTCCTAAAAGTGCAGGAAGATCTTGTTGCAAGAAACGAAGATATCGATCGCCAGTTACGTTGCCGTCAAAAAAATACGGTCCTTTAATCTTCGAATCCACAATTCCGCACCAAATATTGACACTCCAACGATTCTGATGATTAACCGATTACATCCAATGTGGATTTTCAGCGCTCCAATAATGTCTGTTGTGTTTATTCACCATTCCAACATTATGAAACGTTGTGGGATCTTCTTGAATTTTTTGTTGGGCCCAGGTGCAAAAATTCAGCCTTGTCACGAAGTCATCGGCTGATTGATATTGCACCAAGATGATGTGGTACGGATGATACCGAACCGATTGTAAGGTGCGCTGTGCTGTCGATCGAGGGACACCAATTTCTTCTTCAATTTCACGAAGACTGACATGTGAATTAACTTGAATTAATGCAAGCACAAGAATCAATCTCTCGTCAGGATACTCTTCATTGTCACATTCTTTCCTTTTTCTTTTCCATTTGATTTCATCTTGACGAGCACGTTATTCGAGAAATCGGATGGCAACATCAGATGGACATTTGCGACCCGGAAAACAAATTCGAAATGTACGCACAGCTTCACGGTAGTTCTCCGTGCTTCACCGAGACACATCAAAATATCAGCAATATCGTTAGGCGTGTAATCAGATATATCTGAAAACGTTCAGTGCCGGTTTTAGAAATCGTTAATTTTTCTCGAATACATGCAAAACAAAAGACAAAAGGGAGGCTTTGTTTTGTTTTGTCATTTGTTTACATTGCAAGCAACTTTGAAGAACTTCCGCAGTAGAATTGCACTTTGTCGTCAGCAAAAAACGGTGGTAACTTTGAACAATTATTAAACACCTAGATTTCAATTGTTTTCTTTTTTTTTAGTTTCGGACAAAAGTTATCTTTAGTTTATACCATAAAATCATAGTGTGCAATAAAAAGTGCGAGTTTTCATTTAAAAAATAGTTTTACCCTGTTTTTTTTCACTGATTTCAGCACCATCTACAAAGGTAATTAAAAAATGTTTCAGGCAAAATTTATTTCGTTTTTAGCATAGAATCATAATATGCAATGAAAACTTGGGGTTCCCATGAAAAAAAATTTTTTTTCCCAAATTCACCAATTGCAGTGCCGTCTGTGATGAAACTGATACAGTCAGCTTGGGGCTCCCTTTGTACTCAATAAATTTTATATGAGACATTTTTTCCCTAGGATGTGTATTTCTCGAGATATTCTGCTGAAAAAATGAAAATGGGACATCATGTATAACCATAAATAATGCACAACTATTTTGATTCGATTTCAAAAGTTCTTATGTGGAACCTTACAAAAATAGTTTTCCAGATATCATATAACTTGGTATCAGAAGCAGAAGATCGGAAGCAGTCAGCGCGAAACCAGCGCCTTCAGGCGACGGGGTCCCTTCGTCGTTCCGGATTGGCTCTGGCGGTTGACCGTCTGATAGTAACCAACCCCCGGCTTTCTCGCGAAACGGAGCCGCAAGGAGTTGGCTATGGTAGTGCGTGGCGAGGAGGGATCCGACAGTAAGGCCAAGCGAACGTTGAGACGCAGTTCAGTGAGGGGACGCAGGGCGACTCACCGCAGATTTTGTAACCCATAGAAATCTATACAGGGTGTTCGGAAAAAACACCGACACAGAAATAGGGGTGATAGTTTACGTCATTACAAGTATTTTAATATAAGGGACCTATACCCGCAAGCGCCCCCTTCTGGAGATATCAACTTTTCAAGTTTATAACGACCGAGGTTGATCAAAGTAGAATAATATTGAGTTTTTTGTCTACCTGTACAATTGAAAAACAAATGAAAACTCCTTGTATCCGCATCATCTTCGAAAAGTACAAGGACTTGAGCCAAGCGGTTATCCTTTCCGCAAGCAGTTTGCGCAGTGGCACATCTATCCAGAATCGTTTCCGATGTTGCATGGACATGGGTGGCCGTCATTTTGAGCATTTGCTGTAGTACATTGTTTTTGTATCTCGTAAAATTAAATATTCGTTACCATCTTGATACGTTTCTTATTATTCTACAATACTTTGATCAACCTCGGTCGTTATAAACTTGAAAAGTTGATATCTCCAGAAGGGGGCGCTTGCGGGTATAGGTCCCTTATATCAAAATACTTGTAATGACGTAACCTATCACCTTTATTTCTGTGTCGGTGTTTTTTCCGAACACCCTGTATAAGAGCGAATGTTCGGACGCAGTGTGAGGTGGCGTAGTTTTCACGCGCCGCGAGCCGGCCGAGCGAACGTTGAGACGCAGTTCAGTGAGGGGACGCAGGGCGACTCACCGCAGATTTTTGTAAACAGTAGACATCTATACAACAGCGAATGTTCGGACGCAGTGTGGTGGCGCACTTTTCACACGCCGTGAATCTGCGAGAGCCTGCGAAGGTCTGCGGTCGAAACACAAAACCGGACGTGATTTTTCGTTCGTGAACTTTAGTTTGTTAGTTTAAGATGGCATAATGCCGGGTTTACACACTTGCCAAACGTTAGTGCGGACTTAAAATATTATTATTATTAGTACTAAATAATAATTTTAAAAAATATTATTGCATTATTTGTATTATAATTTAATATTTTGTGAACGATTCCTATCTGAATTTCATCCGCGGAGTTAATTTTATAAATAATTTAAATAAAATCCTTTTCGGAGTGAATTTCACTCCGGACGGGATTAAATTAATTAAAAATCATCCACTCCGCATTCACTCCGCAAATCATTCCGCATTTAACTCCAGATTTTTTATAAATAGTTTAAATAAAATCCTTTTCGGAGTGAATTTCACTCCGGGCGGGATTAAATTAACTAAAAATCATCCACTCCGCATTCACTCCGCAAATCATTCCGCATTTAACTCCCGATTTTTTACAGTGTACGCAACACTACACTATCAAAAATCGGTAGTTAAATGCGGAGTTATTTGCGGAGTGAATGCGGAGTGGATGATTTTTAATTACTTTAATCCCGTCCGGAGTGAAATTCACTCCGAAAAAGATTTTATTTCATCTTCTATCTATATATATATATAAATGAATGTTTGTCTGTCTGTCTGTCTGTATGTCTCTTATGCCTTCCTAAACCGTTCATCCGATTGCGATGAAATTTTGGGAAATGGTTGGACGCATGCCCGCGATGGTTTCTGAGTTAGTAAATCTTATACTGGGTGTTCAAAAACTCCCGGTACGGCCGATTATCTCAGCGGGAAAACATTTTAGAGAAAAATGTTTAATACAAAACTTTAAGGATTTTACCTTGGCTATCCATTGGTCGTATTGGATTTGACCTTGACCGTGACCTTTAAGGTAATATCAAATGCCTTCCTAAACCGTTCATTCGATTGCGATGAAACTTTGGGGAATGGTTGGACGCATGCCCGCGAAGGTTTCTGAATTAGCAAATCTTATAAAAGGTGTTCAAAAAGTACCGGTACTGATGATTATTATGCCTTCCTAAACCGTTCATCCGATTGCGATGAAAATTTGGGGAACAGTTGGACACATATCCACGAAGGTTTCTGAGTTAGTAAATCTTATACAGGGTGTTCAAAAAGTCGAACTATACTTGACCTAAATTTGACCTCCGCTGACAATAAAGGTAACATGAAAAAAATGGTCAAGGACACATTTGAACGCGAAAAAAAATTAATTTGACCTTGATATAACCTTGAAGGTCATGGTCAAGGTCAAATCCAATATGACCATTGGGTAGCCCGGAAAAAATACTAAAAGTTTTGTATTAAAAATTTTTCTATAAAATGATTTCCCGCTGAGATATTCAGCCGTACCGGGACTTTTTGAAGGTCAAGTACAGTTCGGCTTCATACCATGAAAACTATGGGCCCTATAAAAATTCTTTTTGATAGTAGGGTTTAGGATTTTTCCGTAGCTAACAATGTGGTGGACGGACAAAATCAATCCACAATCTACCCGTGCGAAGCCGGGACGGGCTGCTAGTTATTTATAAAATTAACTCCGCGAATGAAATTCAGATAGGAATCGTTCACAAAATATTAAATTATAATACAAATAATACAATTAAATTATTATTATTTTCATTATTACTTTAGTACTAATAATAATGTTTTAAAAATATTACAGTATTATTATTACTATTATTATTACTATTATTTCATAAAAATATTACTCGTAAAAATATTATTTGCATGACCCCGTTGTCAAGATTAATGTGAATCATACGACAGTTTTGAGTTCAATGAATTTCTTGTAATTGAAAATAAAGAGTTTTATTTTTGAATTTGATAAGCCTAATAATTAATTTATCGTTACTAACTCGAGATTAGTGTCTATAGGTATGTTAAATGATCAATTAGGTATTGATACCATGTGTATATGATACTTTAATTTTTCAACTATGTAACATAGTGAATTTAAATTTACTACACTGTTATTATATTTGCAATTTTCCAGAAAAGAATTTTTTTGTCAAATACAAATTTATTTCAAGGTTAAGCATTGTATTTAAAGGTTTTTGTGAATTTTATTGTATTTAATTGATAATGTGAATTGTTGTGAATTAAATCTATATTCACTCCGAAATTGATGCGAAATCACTCCGCAATCAATACGCTGAAAAAAACTCCATGTTCACTCCGTCCGCGGAGTTCTTCTTTTTGTCACTCCGAAATTTCGAGTGATGGGAGTGAAAATTCACTCCGGATTCTCTCCCGATTTTTTACAGTGTATGCAACTAGATTTGATCTAAAGCCCGTTTAACCTTCAAGGGTTACTACATTTTATAGCGGTAAAAATCGAATATCCAAACTAATTTAGGACTGCTATTCTATTGAAAAACAATGAGCGGATAAACCCTCCTCGCATTTGGGCCGTAGACCAGTGTGTTGGAGAAATGCGACACTCCTCGGGACCCTTTGAGCTAGAAATTAGATCCGAAAAAGTTCGAGATTCCTGACCGGGACCAGGACCGACCACTTGAGTTTCCTCGGTTTCGATGGGCTTTGAAGCATTGCACCGGAGAGGTCTGCCTGCGCAGGTTTGCCTGTATACCGTATGTCCTATGGCCAACCGCGCAGGTGAGCTGCGACCTGAATTCTTGACTTCGGCAGTATTTATGGTACAATTAGAGTGGGCTTCAGACGAGTGCGCTGCATAAGAATGAAAAGTGTCGACTGCTCTTCTAAAGCTGTCAATTCGGGAGATCGAAGCGTTTCGTGTAACCTCAAAATCGTAAAGTTTTGAATTAGTAGTGAATAATTTGTAGAAGTGATGAGAAATAATCATAAATAATCTTCCGAATTGACAGCCATCGGGAAATCCGACGACGCTTTTCGCTCTTACGCTGCGTTCTTACGAAAAGTGTGAAATGTCTGATCTCCTGATGGCTATCAATTCGGGAGATCGAACTCTAAGCTCGAAATCATGAATCTTTGAATAAATGGTAAGTAATGTTCAGAAGTGAGAGTTAACAATCATTCGGGTTTTTTCGATGTCCAACCGAATTACACGCCTCATGCCTATTTGTTTCAGAAAATATTTCCGCGCTAGCACCGCGCGTGTCTAGGAAATAGTTTTACGAAGTGGTGTGAGCGATACCTAAGGTGTCAATTCGGAAGATTATTTATGATTATTTCTCATCACTTCTACAAATTATTCACTATTAATTCAAAACTTTACGATTTTGAGGTTACACGAAACGTTTCGATCTCCCGAATTGACAGCTATTAGAAGAGCAGTCGACACTTTTCGTTCTTATGCAGCGCACTCGTCTGAAGCCCACTCTAACTGTACCATAAATACTGCCGAAGTCAAGAATTCAGGTCGCAGCTCACCTGCGCGGTTGGCCATAGGACATGCGATAAGCGACCGGCGCAGTCTTCTTTCGCACCACCCAGGATACGCAGCTCACTTCACTCACGCTGTTCACCTCACTCTGAGTCACCGCATGTCACACTGCGTCTCAACGTTCGCTTGGCCTAAGAGACGAGACCGAGACTCATTTTAGATCAAAGAGCGACACAGACATAGTTTTGGTTGTTAGCTAGCCAGCGAGCGCTAGGTTCTAGTTTTCGAGTGACCGTTACTCTTTTTTTAGTAGCGCGAGGGTAAACTGGTAAGAACAAACTAAAATAGGAATGAGCAAAAGTTTTCGCCGTCACTCGCAACCCAGCCAGGAGACCGCCAGTCAAGAGGAGCCGTTCGAGCCAGGGGAGGGCCATAAGCGGCCCGGTAAGTCTTCGTCCCGCAGAGTCCCTCTAGAGGTTGTGTTATTTTTGCCCTCTTATTCTAGAGGGTTCGATAACCGTTTCAATGAGGTCTCACCGGTCTACGAAGGACAAGATCCTCTGCGTAGCGGGCGAAACTACGAGATATTCGGCGTTGCTCCCGGTCTTTCTTTTCGGCGCATGCATGTTTTGGTCCCGGTTTCCACTCTAGATTATTCTGTAATTTTTAAGTTGCCTAGCGTTCGTCCCAACGAGCGTGCGAGGGTATAAAATCGAATCGCGCATCCGCAGATGGGTAACAGACCCCAGCGACTGTTACGAAGGCCGCACTTCCACGTCCACTAGGTTACGAGGGAGAAAGCCTGGTGCCCAACCCAGAATCCTCTGGACTACTTAATTTTTTCTTTTTTTCTTTCCACCCTTTTCTCAGCTTTCGCGTCGGGATTTCATAGCCATTCGCTGGGTACTGTTTTTCCCCTTCGATCGGCGCACTCCCTCGCCCATGACTTTCCTGTAAGCAGGGGCTGCTCCGTCACAGCACATACCGAATTGTTGAAACCGGACCAGAATGATGATACGTTTTCCATATATATTTTTGGATATCTACGGAAGTTCTATCAAAGTATAAAATTCGAAAAAAAAGTAATGCTTTCATACCATTTTTACTACATCCACTCTTTCAAAAAATTTTACAAAATATTTGTCATAAATATAGACATAAATTATAAAAAAAAAGAACTAAAATTAAAAAGAAAAGTGCATCGCCTCGTAGCATTTGGGAAGCGTGGATTATTAATTCTAAGACAGATTTTCTAGCCTAAACGTGTCTTTTGGACGATTTAATCTCTGAAGTTAAAACATTATATTTTTAACAAAAATTCGAAAAAAAACCATCATCCGTAACTTCTGAACGGCTAGTGCGATTTCAACATTTTTTATATCAGAATGTTTCGTTTTCCTTCCTCTACAAGTTCGCTAAATTTCGATGAAATCAAAACACGCAATCAAAACACGTCAAAAAAAAAAACGGTAAAATTGGAAAAATTCTTTCGCAACAACTTTACCGAAAATCAACCGATATTTTTTATCTATACCTATGTCGTTTTAATCATAGTTTCAAGCTGCATTCAACAAGCTAATAAACATTTAAATCACATGATCTGCTCAAAAGTTATAGCAGAACGTAAAATTTCACTTTTTTGTTCATAACTTCAAAACCGCTGAACCGATAGGGTTCAGTACCACTACCCCTTCCACCGGCCACCCCGGTAGAGGAGGAGATGGTAGTTGGAGGGGACGAGCAGAAGGTCATCAGCCCTGATGAAGCAAACTGCAATGTTTGCGAAACGTTGGCAAAATAATATTTTTGGACGCGGTTACTACCCGGAAGCTAAGAGTAGTAATACTCACAACCATTGTTAAGAATCGTGAAGGCTGGGCACCACTCCTTCACACCCACTCGACACAACTCGAACAAACTAATCAAAAACGTTTAGTCGTTTCCCGACATCTTTCCTGCCAGGCCACCAGGTTGCAAGTGTCCACTCGCTCCGAGGCCACGCTACCCCCTCTCGATGAGTGATACGCACCAGTGGACAGGCGTCCCATGTCCCCCCGCGAAATTTAAATGTTGGCGCCAAATGCCGGTGGCGCTAACACGGCCAGCCTGACAGTAGCGCCGCTCTCGGGGCAGTCATCTTCAACACTCATTATCTGCGGAAATTAAAATCAACAGTGAAGAACAAATGATTTTACTGGTTACGTGGAAATATGCTGACTCCATGTCTCGACAATTATAGTACTTTACAGAGCCCATCTTCAAAGTGGCTTTTCCACCTTGGTAACCCACTTTCCTTATCATGGGACTATGCTGAGCCCATCTTTGAGGTGTCTACCTTGCCTTGTACCTCAGAATTCTGTCAAAATATCAACTCAAATGTTATTTTCTGGGACTATGCTGAGCTCAACTCTCAATCAAAACTTAAGCTGTGGGAGTTTGCTGACCCCACTTTAAGAATATCCATGGAAGTTTGCTGACTTCATGTTCAGAATAAAACAAATCTCATGCCAAATCGTAACTTTAAACAGTCAACAGACTAACAACAAAAATTCATACCTTCAGGAGCATTTCCCTCGAACAACTCCAACAAATCACTCATATCGGTAGCCAACGACCATGCTGTAGGCCATTTTCGGAGCTGTTTCTTTGCAGCTTTGACAATCCGATGTTTTCCTACTCCGACACGTTTTAATTCAAACCGCCCCTCAGGTGTTACGACCCAAAAATTCAAAATCAGTCTTACTAGCGTGCATTTTACTGTCTTGATGCAACAACACAAAATCGCCAACGGAATAGTGAGTATTATCACGACTCTTGAAGTTCAGTTTAGCTTCATGCTTTGGACGCAGACGAGCTTTAACTCGCTCTCTGTCCAACTCCAGATTGCGAACAGGTGTCATATTTTTAGACAAGTCATTCAATGCTGCTTGAATTAACGATGTTGTCGCTTTTATCCCAATCAGTGCTTGTAATGGTGTCATATTGATGGTCTTCTGGATAGTAGTGTTCAGTACTAATTGTATTTTCCACAAAGTGCTCGGCTAATCCTTAGTCACTCTAGTTTCGATGCGCAATAGATTCATTATGGTTCTTATGTACCTCTCAACTTACCCATTCGATCTGTGAATATCGGGCGTTATGAAGTGATATTTGATGTTCAACTCGTCCAGGAACGAACACACTGAGAGATTGTGGAAATTCGTCCCACTGTCCATAACGATCAGCTGAGGCGTATCAAAACAGTAGATAAAATTCTGCAAAGCCTTTTGCGTCTCTTCAGCCTTGACGGTTTTCAGTGGAGTCAAGGTGCAATATTTTGTGAACGCATCCACAAGAACTAGAACGTGCTTATTCTTGTCTGTTGACGTAGGTAGAGGACCCAGACAGTTCAGGTGCACAGTATGCATTGGAGTTATTGGTTTTTCAGGCGTCGATACTGTTCCTTGAAGAGGATCTATTCCTGTCTTTGTGACAGCACATACAAGGCAATGTCGAACATAATTTTTGACGAAATTTTGTAGCCTTGGGAACAAAAAATGCGTAAGAATGGATTTGATAGTCTTGTCTTCTCCAATATGGCACTGTTCGTCGTGAAATAATCTCAGGAGACCCAATCTACTCTGTCGTGGTACAAAGTACCGAATTACTTCCGTCTTATCCGGCATAGTTTTTCGATGAAGCAACAAACTATTCTTTTCGATGTACTGATTAGAGTCCAATTTGCCTTCCCTTAAGTCCGTTAGCATTTGTTGAACCTCTGCGTTGCTTTTGTGCTCGATATGCAATCAGGTGTCATGTCGTGCAACTCGCATAATGGTCACCGGGTTACGGCTTAAGAAGTCCACGTGATTCAAGGCGGATCCTTTGCGGTAAACAATTTCATAGTTGAAATCTTGTAAGTACGCCCACCATCGAGCAATCCTTAGAACTATCTCTCGTTTACTGACTGTGAATTTCACCGAGTTACAGTCAGTAACAATCGTGAATTTAATCCCGACCGAATATACGCGAGAATGTTTCAAGGCTCTATTCTACCCGTCATATTTTGAAACAGTATCCCTCCATATCCGATGGCGCTCGCGTCCGTGTGGAGTTCCGTGGCAGATCGGGATTAAACACCACTAACAGGGGTCGCGATGTAAGGCAGTCAACCACATAGTGTTTTAACCTTTTCACATGTTCTTGTTTTACGTTCGATGGAGATGGGACTCGTCTCAGAGAGAGAGCGCTACTATCTTACGTTTGCTGGGTCGTATCCCTTCTGCCGAAACCTCGCGACCCAGATACTCAATTTTGTCTTGAAAAAGGAAGCATTTATTAATGTTGAGGGAAAATCCGGCTCTCCGCAACGCCTCTGCTTTATGTTCTTTTTGATAAAACAGCCCTCCTCTTTGTGACCTTGCTTAAAGCAAAAACTGCACCGTTCAACTTGCGTTTCTTTTTCGATGTTGCTAACGAACTTATTGTATGACGTGAACGAAGAATTCGGAGTCCATAAAGAAATATTCGAGTGATAATTCCGCTGAGTGTGACCGATACGACCACACTTGAAACAATTTCGGCCGTTTGTTTGTGTTTGATCTAAGCGCGGCCGCTTCGGTGATGTCATCGGCTCGCATTCTCGTTTGCCTACCAATTCATCTGATACCCCTTTAGTAAAAGTATTCAGAAACGAAATTAATTCACTAATCGATTTAAAATTATGTGTGGTTATAGACTCTAGCACTCTGCTATCCTTAATGCCATAAACGATAATCTCAATCAAGTCCTCTTCTTTCCAATTAGCATGCAAATTCTTCAATAATGCCACCTTTTTACGTAAATATGCGGAGTACGTATTAAAAGAAACACTGGAGCAACTTAAAGCCTCAGAAAGCAATTGCCCCAGAATTTTCCTGAGCGGAAACGATTCCAAAAAGCCATTTTTAAAAGTCGCCCAATCTCTCTTTGATGGACACCAATTTTCAAACCAAGCTTTAGATTCATGAAACAAATAGCGACCAACTCTCACCGTTAATTGCAGCTCAGATATCTCGCTTTCGTTCTTAATCTGTTCGACCTGTTCAATCCAAACCTTGGCCTCATCCACCTCGGGTCGGAAGAACAGCAGATCCACCTGGTTCGGTCCCAGCTGACTCGTCCTTGTAGTCGGAGAGCTGGCGTACAAAATGTGCAAGAGTTTTCTCCTATCTGGTATAATTCTAGTGAATTACAATATTGGGCTGTAAAACGTCTCTGTACAGTTAGCCGGTCTGGTTTTGGGACACCTGGCGTTTGCGCGCCACCAAAGGTGTCAGAATAATTAGCTTCGTGCAACTGTTTTCTGCTAGCTCCAAATTCATTTGTAATTAGTCTATGCAATAAAAAAAAACGAAACGAGTCTGCTAGTACTCGAGACACTCATGTGTAAACATCTCGTGAGCGGTAACTATGGAACGGAAATGTGATTGGGATTTGTGAATATTGGTATCTGTAATCGAAGTAATTTCAAACAATTTTAAATCTTATAACTGTAGAAAAATATTTTTCATTTTCATTTTCATTTAATAATGCCGCGCTTGACACTGTCGGCTTATGATAGCTAAAATAAATAAGTGAGTCGGAGTAGAGCCGATCGACGAGGAGTTACTCCGACTCACTTACTGTACATGGCGAACACCACTTCCATACAACATTGTTCTGCCAGATATTTACACATCAATTAGTCATTCTAACTTATAATTGATGTGTAAACATCTGGCAGAACAATGTTGTATGGAAGTGGTGTTCGCCATGTATAGTAAGTGAGCCGGACTAACTCCTCGTCGATCGGCTCTACTCCGACTCACTTATTTATTTTAGCTATCATAAGCCGATAGTGTCAAGCGCGGCATTATTAAATGAAAATGAAAATGAAAAATATTTTTCTACAGTTATAAGATTTAAAATTGTTTGAAATTACTTCGATTACAGATACCAATATTCACAAATCCCAATCACATTTCCGTTCCATAGTTACCGCTCACGAGATGTTTACACATCAGTGTCTCGAGTACTAGCAGACTCGTTTTGTTTTTTTCTCTCATACCTGGATAAGCCGGGTACTGCATTAGATGGCTCGCGACGATCCGTCCGATAATTGATTTCCAGGAAAGGTATAAACCGTGGTGTTCGCAGCTTACATTCCCGGAATATGCCGTTTCGGAGAACTTAAGATTAGCTAAGGATTGGCGAGGTATTTATGACTGTGATACTATTAAATGGTGCGAACCGTTGTGTCGAATTCCATTTATCCGCTCGTTATTTCTCGATAGAATAGCAATCCTAAATTAGTATAGAGAATATTTGAATTTTACTGCTGTAAAATCTAGTAACCCTTGAAGGTTGTACGGCCTTAGGATCTAATCTAGTTGCATATGCGACACTGCACAAATTTACATGTACCGTATGTCCGCGATCAATCAGACCATAGCAAAATTGCGAGTTTTGCATGAGCACCCCCGTGAGTCTCCTCGTCGAATAGAATCACCGGAGAAGCGTGAATGCGCATGCGTAGTCATCCGCGTTGGCGTCGTCAGCAAGTTCAGATCGGTTATTTCGATAACCGATGTCCGTATGTTGATGTCCGTATGACCGATGTCGATATGACCTTGAAATTTACCTTCGGCCGGGCTTGGTGGCCGGGGCGAATTCGAGCAATTTTTACCGATAGAAGTCGAGTCGGTAGTTAGAGTTGGTGTCAATTCGGAAGATCGAAGCGTCTAACCTCGAAATCATGAATTTGTGAATAATGGAAATTACTCACCCTAATTCACAAATCCACGATTTCAAGGTTAGATGCTTCGATCTTCCGAATTGACACAGACTCGATTTCTACCGGTAAAAATTGCTCGAATACCGAACAAGCCCGGCCGAAGGTAAATTTCAAGGTCCCTGGAACTGTGCGGTTCTGGACGGGACATACGGTATGCGGTATAACGTATGTCTCACTCTGTATTGGCCAGTTTGAAATTACTTTCGGGCAGGCTTGGTCGATACTCAAGTCATTTAATACCGGTAGAAGTCGAGTCGGTAGTTAGAGTTGGTGTCAATTCGAGAGTTCAAAGCGTCTAACCTCGAAATTATGAATTTGTGAATAATGGAAATTACTCACCATTATTCACAAATTCACAATTTCGAGGTTAGACGCTTCGATCACCCGAATTGACACCTACTCTAACTACCGACTCGACTTCTACCGGTATTAAATGATTCGAGTACCGACCAAGCCCCTGCCCGAAGGTAATTTCAAACTGGCCAATATGTACAGAGTGGGACATACGATATCCCGTAAGAAACGCAACAAGCGACATTTACCTTCGGCAGTATTTGCCAACGGTGCACATGTAAAAGACTCAAACACCGTCGGCAAATACTGCCGAAGAAAAATGTCGCTTGTTGCATTTCTTACGGGACGTGCGGTATACGGTATTACGGTATATATATATAATAGATTTTATTTAGACAGAGATACAAGTGTTAGCTGTTTACGGAGCGTGTGGGGAAGCTAGGAGAAAGTGACTAGGCTTGTGTGCGTCACCAATGCTAGCTGCGCTATTAGTAAGTTGTATAGCGATTTACTATATTGACATCATCGACATGAAAATGTAATGCCAGCTTAGGCCGCAAGCGCTGAAGTAGCTGCGCACGAATCACTGCTCACTAATCACATCTGGTTTCACATTTCCGTCCCGTTTCCCGAGGTTTACCCTCATACCGCCGTAATAGATGTTTACACATCAAAACTCAAAACAAACAGTCAGTCAACAAAACAGTGGGACACGGCCAGTCAGTATTACTATAAAGTTGCAGAAAAAATTAAGTTCATGCAAGTGTTTTCTCCAAACTCAAATTGTTCAATATGTTAATTCATTCAATAACAACTATAAATCAACCAGTCAGACCTCATTTATATAGAACCCATTCAGTCAGCAGTTCAGAGAAGTTGCGATAATAAGTACGCGCGGCTTCTCAATAACAATCATAATAATCATAATTTTACTGGAAATACTTTACTCATATCAAAAAAACATCCTAAAAAATATGACAATTTAAACAAAATGAAAATTAACGTTTTCAATCAAGACGTAAACAATGATTATACACGCAATGATATTGAATACTTGAACACAACAGAACGAAAGGTTGAAGAAAGTAAATAAATTTTGTTGGGTTGTAGCTATTCTGGCATTTTAAGTAGCCGGTTTTGCTACAAATACAAAGAGCTAGGTCTTTCTTGTAACCTTCAAAACCTTGTAGTTGTCGAGAATTTTTGATCGATATCATTCTCCTTCAATAAAGGATAGCGAACACGCACTTCGTAACACTTATGAAAAGCGCGATTACCATATCCGTAGAGAAGAACAAACTCGACCAGCAGATTTTGTTACGGAACTCCGGAATATTAAGTTCAAAGAAGCGCTAGTTGGCTTTTTAATAAGTCATTGGGGAACCAATCAAATAACACCTTTTTTCGACAACAAAATTGTCTATCTCAATTTCGATGTTTGCTACCAATTTCAAGTTTGTGACGGAATCGTCAGACAAACAATTGATGATACTTTCTCATGTTCAGTGCACGAAGAAGCTGATACCAAAATCATTCAGCATGTTTGCAATATCGATTATGAAACAAATGTTTCGATTAGATGTTTCGACACTGACATATTTGTCATTCTACTCGGAAATATGATGAATTTAAAAAGCAATCTATAAAGATTTGGATGGAGGTAGGTGTCGGTAATAATCAAAGAATAATCAATCTTATCCAATTATACGAAGAATTAGGAGAATCCCTTTATGCAGCTCTTCCGGCCTTTCACGCGTTTACCATTCCAACCATTTCAACAAACTTTTACAGATATAAATAAAGTAACTAACGATAATTTCAATCAAGTCACAAGCAAAATCGAGCAATTCGTTTGTCACTTATATGGTTTGAATAAAATTGAAAGTGTAGATGAAGCGCGATTTATACTTTTCAACAAAGCATATACATATAAAGATGCCGACGACACACATCTTCAAAATTAATGCTACAAAAACTGATGCTTCAAATTTACCGCCATGTAAGGCAGAGCTGAAAAAAATATGTACAACGCACTGCGTATATTTCAAACATCTGGAGAAATGCACATCAAAAACAGCCAACTCAAATGTCTGCAGTACAGAACGGTTGGCTAAAAATCGATGGACGATATGATTTTGATTGGTATGAAGGAAGTCAACTACCCACTTTTGTCAGTGATGTTTTAATTCAACCGGATGTAACTACAGGTAATTTATGTACAGCTGCTTTTTCATGATAATAAAATATTTTGGACAGTTCCATAACACATCACTAAATGCTCAATCCTTGTTTATATACAGCTGCTGAATCGGCTACAACAGAGAACGCGAACGAGGAAACAGATGAAATTCAATCAGACACAGATGTATCGGATGTTGACAATAGCAACGACAGTGATAATGATAACAGCGACCACAGTGATTTTGAAAATTGAATAGTTGTTATCCCTGTTCTTTCATTACACCTTCCTTCATTACTTTTGGTATAATCATTATTTACGTCTTGATTGAAATCGTTAATTTTCATTTTGTTTAAATTGTCATATTTTTTATGATGTTTTTTTTTATATGAGTAAAATATTTCCAGTAAAATTATGATTATTATGATTGTTATTGAGAAGCCGCACGTACTTATTATCGCAACTTCTCTGAACTGCTGACTGAGTGGGTTCTATATAAATGAGGTCTGACTGGTTGATTTATAGTTGTTATTGAATGAATTAGCATATTGAAAAATGATTGAGTTTGGAGAAACCACTTGCATGAACTTAATTTTTTCTACAACTTTACAGTAATGCTGACTGGCCGTGACCCACTGTTTTGTTGGCCGACTGTTTGTTTGGAGTTTTTTATTGCATAGACTAATTACAAATTAATTTGGAGCTAGCAGAAAACAGTTGCACGAAGCTAATTATTCTGACGTCTTTGGTGGCGCGCGAACGCCAGGTGTCCCAAAACCAGACCGGCTAACTGTACAGTGACGTTTTACAGCCCAATTGTAATTCACTAGAATTGTACCAGATAGGAGAAAACTCTTGCACATTTTGTACGCCAGCTCTTGGACTATTGACACCGACCTCGAAATTTCGTCCAACTGCTCTGCATCTATGGTCCAAAACAATGGGGAGAAATGGGGAGGAATCCAACGCGTTGCTGTTAAAAATCGTGAAGGCTGGGCACCACTCCTTCACACCCACTCGACACAACTCGAACAAACTAATCAAAAACTTTTAGTCGCGTCCCGACGTTTTTTCTGCCAGGCCACCAGGTTGCAAGTGTCCACTCGTTCCGAGGCCACGCTACCCCCTCTCGATGGGTGAGACGCACCAGTGAACAGGCGTCCCATGTCCCCCCGCCAAATTTAAATGTTGACGCCAAATGCCGGTGGCGCTAACACTATAATTAAACGTGTTTTTTCCAATCACTGTTTGCGAAGTCCATATGTACGATGTCTCAAGAACCGCTTGACCGATTCTCTTCGAATTGCAATGAAGATTTTTAAAACCTCATCTCGTTTTCGATAATCAAGTTTTCTTTTGGTTATTTTTTCAATAGCGAAAGCTGACTGATTATTTTTACGAAAATGTTATGTTTGTTTCATTATTTGTTATTTTGTTTAAAAAAGCATTAATTCGAATCGAAGATCATGAAGAGTGTTTCTTAATCTAGTTTAATCTTTCACGGGCATACTTTAACTTGAGACTCTACCTAGGTATATTGGGTTTCCTAAGGCCAGTTAAGGCTTTGCAACTATTTATGCAGAGAAAAATATTGCATTTTCAACTTCGATTATAGTTAAGGCCGATATAATGACATTTACTATAATACATGATATTTTTATGTTGAGTAAGATGAACACTACCACAGAGATATAGTGAAATATATTGCAAGGTCCGCTACAAAGTAAATTTCATCTCATCCTGTGGTAATAAATCAATTATTTGCATATCTTTGTTATAAATATATCATATGGTACATTTCGGAATAGCATATACCCATACATAACTGGATTTAGGTGTCCTCAAGGCTAAGAGAGTCTCTTCTAACACTAACTTTCTGAAGGAACGGTGCCAACATCCCCCCTTCAAACCCCTTCAAAAAAATTTTATAATGAAAAATAGACTAGACACGTCTCAAAAGACCCAGTGTGCATGAGGCGAGTTAAAAATTTTATCGATTTTTCGATTTCAGATGAACCGATTCGATGATATGTTACTTATTAGCTTATTAAAAACCATTGCCGGCTAACCTTTGTTAATTCGACATACATTTTTTAATTGTTAATACAAACTTACTATTTCGTTACGGGTGCCGATTATAGTCGACGGCCGTGCGACGACCTGAGTGTACGGGTGCCGACTATACGCTACCTTAGAATTACAAGATCCTATGTTGTTACGGAAGTTATAACAACATAGGACCTTGTAATTCTAAGGTAGCGTATAGTCGACATCTATGCGACAACCTGCGCTGACTCTCGTTGGTAAAAACGAATCTACTGTACCAGTAGAGTATCTCTTGATTTTATCGACCCATATTGGATTATCATATTGGACGTTACGTCACACATATCTGGACGACGGCTATGTTTTCCTGTGAACTCCTTCCACTGGATATTGTCAGATGAACCGACAGTATCAGTCTGTTCATTCTCTTCTTCTATAGCCAGGCTTTCTAACAGTTCTTTAAAATCTTCACTCATAAAAATTCTCATTTTCCGAGTTTGAACTTGACACAATAATATTTCTAACTTTTCTTGAAAATCTGAAAACTTCTTCGTCACTACTCGGCTCACTTTCATTTACACTTTTGCGCTGTCTAATAAACATTTTAGGGATCAAGAATTAAAGATGTTAATTAAAAATATGCAAAAACAAAACGTGTGGCCGCCACGCGCGGAAGAAGTGAAACTTCGATACCAGTTTCTTTGAATTTGATTCCGGTGGTATTAGATTCAATTGGCTCTATACAAGTCTTTTACAATGCTTCTTCGTAAAGCCAATTGAAACTAATATCACCGGAATCAAATTCAGAGAAACTGGTATCGAAGTTTCACTTCTTCCAAGCGTGGCGGCCATACGTTTTGTTTTTTTTTGCCATAATAATTTTAATATAACACACACGCGAAAGAATGTGCAGTGTTCATTGACGTTTACGAAAGATAACGTTTATTTAACACGTTGCCTGTCACTGTACTCCTTCGACCGTTCTGTGGCCTTTTTTGCAATAATAATTATAAATTAATACACACACACACACACACACGCGCGCGCGCGTGAAAGAATGTACAGTAATGCACGGTGGTTACTCGAGAAGTCGCAACTCCGATCGCAGACTACACGAGCTCCGTATGGCCGGCCACTCGACGCGGTAAAATCCGGGAAACTAAAAATGCGACAAACGAAATACAAACAACTGACAATAGGCCAGGCGAAATGTCGGGAAAAAAGCCTCAATAAGGAAATAATTAGTGGAAAGCTGGAAATTGCTTTAATCGCTTTATTTGGACACAGATATTACTCTCCCAAGTTTTCCCCCTCGAGCGAGGTCGGCGTTGGCCCTTCTGGCCCTAAGAAGGTACCATTTTAAAAGCAATTTCCAGCTTTCTACTAATTATTTCCTTATTGAACTACTATTCGCCTGGCCTACAAGTAACTCCGCGCCCTTTAGTCTGGCTTCTCATATCATCTTACGGATACGCCCAAGAAAGGGTCCTAAACGCTAGATTTATGGTGAGCCTAAACAGTCCTCTTAGTGGAGGTGCGCCACTGCGTCGCCTCATAATATGAACAATAGCTTTTATCGCCCGAAGAAACCCTCTCGAGCAACGAAAACCAAACCCCCTCTGCACAGTCTAAACAGCGATTGATTTTTGCGTCATTTATTCTTCAGTTTCAAGTTAATAACTATAACATGTGCGATCAAGAGTAGATCTCCTCGAGGTCGTAAATTCCGAAAGCACTACTGCGTGACACGACTAGTGACCGAAAACGTGGAGAGGTAGATTTAAACCATATCGGTTAGTTGAAATGATTTAACACTACACTCACAATATTACTGGTGATTATATTGGATTCAAAGAGATATAGTAATTCCGTGATGTAGCCGTGGTTTACAATTAGATACACTGCGAGATTGTTTTGAGGGGAAGGTGCGAGACTACGAACGCATTCGCATCCCACATTCACCCAAACATACCGCCCGCCTCGCCGATACGACCGATGTACAGATTCGATCTAGATTAGCGCGTTACTTAGGTTGTGATAATAGTGAGCGGTAAGAAATGACGTAGAAGTACCCTCGCGACGGAACTCATATTTTACGAGGCTGGCTCGCGAGGCCGCCGCGCAAGGTAGTCTCAAGACATTTTTGCCTCGGAATATGTAGACAAACGAACAGCGGTAGCTTCATGAGGCAAGGCGATGCAACGCGAGGCACGCCTCGCACAGCGGCCTCGCGGTCCAGCCTCGCAAAGTCGACACATGGCTTGCCCGGCAAAGGCGATAGTCTACGTATAGTAGAGAGCGGTGGAATGGGGCAGGGTCGATAGCGGTGGAATGGGGCAGAGTTGAGAGCGGTATATTGGGGCAGGGTCGAGTGCGCTGTATGAGTGAGGCACGGTCGAAAGCGCTGGAGTGTGTGGGTTTCGTTACGGTTTTTCGTGTTGCCGCGCATGATTTCAGTACCCTCAGCAAAGAAGTTTCACTTCAAAAATACTGCTCAACTGAATAAACTGAAAGCTCTGGTATAAATGCAATGAGATCTCTCAGTAATCTTTTTTCGGAACGCTTATCGCATTCCCCACTTCATGACCAGTCTCACTTCGAAGCCCTTTATACTTTGTAAGCACCTTCTACAAAATTATCTTCTAATACTCTTAGGCCAACTTGTTCAATGTAAGTTCAAGGCTGGTTCAGCTTGAACCGCCGTTCTTGGTATATTTCGTGTCACACATAATATACCAAGAACGGCGATTCAAGCTGAACCAGCGTTAAACTTACATTGAACAAGTGGGCTTTAAGGCACATTGCATTGTATCGCTCTTTCAATTTATCGCGCTGTTTACACTCCGAGTCTCAGATTTGGGCCCCGAGAGAAACTCCACCTATTTACGCTGGGCGTTCAACATGTTATCCTACTAAAAAAATATTCTGCATACGAAACAAATTTCTTCTACCGACGTGCAATGTGCACATTTTTCGGTGCGGTGCCCCGTTCAATGGCGTCACTCTAACGGAGCGGACCGCCGCAAGGAAAGGGTTAAAGTCATATCATGTTAGAAGGAAAATCTTGAAATTGAATCAACTTTATTAGGTTGGCAAGGCAAGGTAGATATACCCTTTAAATTTTTGTATCAGACGAGTCCGAAGGAGCATGATAATGACCTTTCTATATTGAACATGTTAAGAAACAATCAATGAGTTAATGGGACTTTCGAATCAACATATAAATTTATATTAACTCATTAGTTATTACTCACTATTCGATTCTACAATTGCTCAGTGATTAGTACCCGTATGCTTGCAGATTATTTAAGTGCTGTTGTCGCCGATTTGAGCGATGAATATGCTATAAAATTTACTGATTATATATGTATAATAGTCAATTACTAATAGAAAATTTATAAATCTAGAAACTTTTTATTAATTTAGCCATTTAGTTGTTGTTCAAACCCATTATTTTTTAGGCGTATCTGTTACAGTTGGTAACGTTTAAAAAAGTTTGCGAACCGCTGTCATTTAATTCCCAATAACTTTTGTACAATGAGATAATTTACAAACCGTTTAATATGATATTTTGCTGGGCGGAAATCGGTTTTAATAAAGTATTATGACCAAAAACTTATTAGTTGAATTGTCATAACTGACAGGATTTGAAATGAATTATGTAATTAAGGAAAATTCGAATTAACGGCCCGTAATTCGTACCATAGAATTGATTCCAATATATTTTAATGAAGTGCTTTCTTCTTTCATCGAGCTATTTGTCAACGTATGATTGACAGAGTAATGGATCATATTTGTTGAAATCTAATAAATATTTTGTTTTAGTTCTATACAAATGTTACGCCTTAAGGGGACTAAAGGACTGTCACTTCCAGGGACTTTGAAATCTATCTATCTATATATATAAAAATGAATGTTTGTCTGTCTGTCTGTCTGTATGTCTCTTATGCCTTCCTAAACCGTTCATCCGATTGCGATGAAATTTTGGGAAATGGTTGGACGCATGCCCGCGATGGTTTCTGAGTTAGTAAAACTTATACAGGGTGTTCAAAAAGTCCCGGTACGGTCGATTAACTCAGCGGGAAAACATTTTAGAGAAAAATGTTTCATACAAAACTTTAAGGATTTTACCTTGGCTATCCATTGGTCGTATTGGATTTGACCTTGACCGTGACCTTTAAGGTAATATCAAATGCCTTCCTAAACCGTTCATTCGATTGCGATGAAACTTTGGGGAATGGTTGGACGCATGCCCGCGAAGGTTTCTGAGTTAGTAAATCTTATACAGGGTGTTCAAAAAGTACCGATACGGATGATTTTTATGCCTTCCTAAACCGTTCATCCGATTGCGATGAAACTTTGGGGAATGGTTGGACGCATGCCCGCGAAGGTTTCTGAGTTAGCAAATCTTATAAAAGGTGTTCAAAAAGTACCGATACTGATGATTATTATGCCTTCCTAAACCGTTCATCCGATTGCGATGAAAAGTTGGGGAAT
This sequence comes from Xiphydria camelus, assembly GCA_963678675.1. NCBI lineage: Eukaryota > Metazoa > Arthropoda > Insecta > Hymenoptera > Xiphydriidae > Xiphydria > Xiphydria camelus. Next base: position 17,906,710 of record OY783194.1, read on the forward strand.
GGTTGGACGCATGCTCGCGAAGGTTTCTGAGTTAGTAAATCTTATACAGGGTGTTCAAAAAGTACCAGTACTGATGATTATTATGCCTTCCTAAACCGTTCATCCGATTGCGATGAAACTTTGGGGAATGGTTGGACGCATGCCCGCGAAGGTTTCTGAGTTAGTAAATCTTATACAGGGTGTTCAAAAAGTACCGGTACGGATGATTATTATGCCTTCCTAAACCGTTCATCCGATTGCGATGAAAATTTGGGGAACAGTTGGACACATATCCACGAAGGTTTCTGAGTTAGTAAATCTTATACAGGGTGTTCAAAAAGTCGAACTATACTTGACCTAAATTTGACCTCCGCTGACAATAAAGGTAACATGAAAAAAATGGTCAGGGACACATTTGAACGCGAAAAAAATTAATTTGACCTTGATATAACCTTGAAGGTCATGGCCAAGGTCAAATCCAATATGACCATTGGGTAGCCCGGGAAAAATACTAAAAGTTTTATATTCAAAATTTTTCTATAAAATGATTTCCCGCTGAGATATTCAGCCGTACCGGGACTTTTTGAAGGTCAAGTACAGTTCGGCTTCGTACCATGAAAACTATGTGGGCCCTATAAAAATTCTTTTTGATAGTAGGGTTTAGGATTTTTCCGTAGCTAATAATGTGGTGGACGGACAAAATCAATCCACAATCTACCCGTGCGAAGCCGGGACGGGCTGCTAGTCTCTAATAAAAACTTCTCGTGCAGCATTTGAGATTGATCTCGCTCTTGATAAAATAGTTAAACTCATTAGCACAGTAATGACTGAAGAGTATTATTCTTGAATATTATTATGGTAATGTAAATCAAAGAGAAAATTGATTATTACACCTACGAATGACATGTAGCACTTTCGCGGGAAGTCTCAAAAAAATACTGATTAGATGTCAAAAAAATTATCTGCTACTGCATCATTTACGCCCAGAGTAATAAATTCGTAGAAAGGGCTGTCCATAAATTACGTAAGGTAGTAGGAAGGGAGGAGGGTCCATACAAATCTCTATGGTAACTTATGCTAGAAGAAGGGAGTGGAGATGGCAATTTTACGTAAAAAATATTGTAGAAATAGGCAGGTGTCATATTTTTTGTCTTATTTATAATTCGAGAGAATGTGATCCAAAAATACGTGGCACAAATATAAAAAATTTAAAAAAAATTCACGGAGTAATGGGCAATATTATTTCGTGGTTTGAAAGAGGCTAGAAAACGGTACCCCGGGACGAGGCTACCGTTGTGACGTCAGTTGCCCGCTGCTGCGGCTCAATTACCCCACAGACGCTACGCACGCATAGACGTTGTTAAGTGTTTTAATCTGTTTGTGCCTTTGAAACAAATATGCCAACTGGGAAGTGGTGTTTTGTGCCTCATTGTAAAAATACATCACATACAACACCATTTAAAATAATTGTTTCGGTTACGAAAGATTCTAAAGCCGGGTCTTCACTGCGCGAAACTGTTTCGCGAAAATGTTCCGCGAGTGTCGGGACGAAACGTTTCGGGTTCCAGGCGAAAATAAGGTGAGCCGCCAGTTTGCGCGAGACAATGGTGCCGGTGAAACACACGGTGCACGTTCACACTGGCGGCACTCGGAAGGCGAAGCTCTTTGATGCGCGATCGAAAACCGACTGACGTTTGGCACACTTCGAAACATACTCGCGAAGCAAGTTTCGGGGTGAGTACAAAGTATACACGAGGCGAAACTAGTTTCGCGAAACTGTTTCGCGAAAATGTTCGGCGAGTGTCGGGACGAAACGTTTCGGGTTCCAGGCGAAAATAAGGTGAGCCGCCAGTTTGCGCGAGACACTGGTGCCGGCGAAACACATGGTGCACGTTCACACTGGCGGCACTCGGAAGGCGAAGCTCTTTGATGCGCGATCAAAAACCGACTGACGTTTGGCTCACTTCGAAACATACTCGCGAAGTAAGTTTCGGGGTGAGTACAAAGTATACACGAGGCAAGACTAGTTTCGCGAAACAGTTTCGCGCAGTGAAGACCCAGCTTAAGAAGCGGCAAAAATGGTTTTCGGCAGCAAGACGCGACATTGCGGAAGTATCGAAAAAGTCTACTGTGTATTGTTGCGAAGATCATTTTGATGTAAGTTTCTACTGCATTTTATTGAATGTTGAATGTATATGTGAACATTTTCAGTTAAAGGAGGACATGGAAAACTACATAGAATATAAATTGAGCAAAGTAAATGCCAGAATGAAGCCAAATATTGTGCCGTATTTATTTTCTTGGTAAGCCGACAAGCAGTTCACTGCAAAAAGGGTTCGGGAGAGCAGTGAGAAACGATTGCGAAAGAGGAAAATATCACAAATTCTACAGCAAGCCGAAGTTCCACATGCAGAAGCGACAGTTTTTCAAAACGGTCAAAATAAGATATTTTAATAATTAAAAAATCTCTATTTCTCTCTAAACGGTAGATCTTCAAATTAAGACAATGTTTTTATAGTAGTCCAAAGATTATCTACAAAAATTTGCTTGAAAATCTGTCTCAATCAGTGTTCACGAGACTACTACCTTAAATGTAGGTACACAATACCACTTACCGCATTGCTTTAACACCTGAAGAAAATTGGGTGCTGACGGCCCTGAAATCGTGCAGCATTGCAACATCTATACTGGGTAAATCGTGTGTCCGCTTTTTGGAACCCCGGTTCCATTTCTTCTGTTTCAAACAACGCACAAACATAAACTGAATGATATTGCCTATGCTCCGCGTACAAACTATCGCTTGTGGGAGTGGGCGGAGCTATGGAGCGGGCAGCTAACGTTAACCCACTCGGGTAACGTTTTGTATTGCGCTTCGAATATTAGAACTTCAAATGGCTATTTTTTGAAGCCAAAAGTCATTATTTTTCAAAAATTCTTTCACTAACTGGTTTTGGACACGTATTTTTACGATTCTGAGGCATAAAATGATAACATGATATTTTTGAGACCTCCCTATTCTTCCTTTACTCTTTAAATATACAGAGTGAGTCACCAGTTATTGCCACCTAGAATAACTCGGAAAGTATAATAGTAGTAGAAAAGTTTTTAAAACAAAAGTTGCATGGGACAACGGGGGCTATATTATGATGTTAGTTTTTTGTTGCTAGGTGGAGTCGCTTCAGAGATTGGAAGGTCAACTTTATTGTTTTAAATAGGGTGCTATATTTTGGTACTTATTTTTTGATAGCGGCTATCGAGACGAATCCAATGATATGCAACATTAAGGTCTTTGAAGGTCGAAAGTCGGAGGTCAACGAAGGTCAAAAAGTTAAAATGAACTTACATTTACGGAAGGTGTTCGTCCAGACTTGCAAACGTCTCGTGTAACATATACCCGTGCGCACGGATTCTGTCGCTGGTGATTTTTAAAATGACAGTTTTAAATGTACCAATTAATGATCAATCAGTCCTCAGGCTTTTGTTAGTCAGGACAAATGCCACCGTTATTAACGAGAGCATGAGGATTAATTGATCATTGATCAGTACGTATAAAACTGACATTTTAAAAAGTCACTAGCGACAGAATCCGTGAGCACGAGTGTACACGTGCAACATTTCTTTGATGCGACGGCGAAAGACTGACAACTGAAGGGACGCTGCGATGTTACGCTGTTGCAAAGTGGCGTCCAGACTTGTTACGTACGTTACGATGTTCTGTTGCATGTCGGTACGATCTTAAAGCCGCGGCTCGGCTCGGGCTCGGCTCGTGCTCGTTTCGCGCAGTCTACAACGCGGCTTAAGACCTTCTTGTCGAATCAAGCGAATGTGAATGATGTATTCCTTCGAAGAACAAACTGATATACTTCTCATTTACGGAGAATGCGAACGAAATTCAGTTAGAGCTAGAGACTTATACGCTGAAAGATATCCTGAACGTTTTCACCCTACACGCCGTACATTTCAATATTTGTACGATAAATTAATAACAACTGGATCCTTAATCCGTCGGAAAAATAGCCGGCAAAAGCAAGTTACTAACAAAGAAACCCACGGCTCGTAAGAACGCAGCGCACTCTTCTGAAGCTAACTCTAACAGCACCGTTCCAAGCACTACCAAAGTCAAATGTCAGGGAAATTCAAATACTTGCGTTACCAATGGGACATACTGTACAGGGTGGACAGAAATGTCAAAATAGTACCTAGTATTATTCTAAAACTATAAATTTTTGAAATTGGCTTTTCTGTATAGGTCGAATGAAAGAGCAGAAAAATGGAGGCAAAAAAGGCTAATAGCATTGTGTCGCACAAAGTACTGGTATATTGTACATTGAGTTTAATATTTGAAAATTTTTTTCGATTTTTAACAATTAATTAAGTACATGCTTAGTACTCTTCATCAGAGGAAGAATAGTCAGCTGTGCAATGACTTGATTCGGCCGTATCGTCACTACAGGTTTTCTCACTTACAAGGGAAGTTAGGGAACCCGGAAATTCAAAAAATTCCGCCATTCCATGTGCAAGTAGAGTAGTTCAAGCGTAATACAAAAATATATTTCATTGGTGCCATATTATGGTTTTAAGGGGTGAAATCATCCCTTGAAAAAAATGCAGATTTTTCTTCTTCACGGAATAACTCCCGAGCGGTGAAAGATAAGGGAAAAAAGTTGAAATAAAAGTTTTATGGTTTTTCTCGATCTATAAAACTGGTGCGAAAAAATTCTGGAAAAAAATTTTGTTAAGTTACCCCCACCACCGACCCATAAAAATGGGTTTTTGGATTTCTTAAGTTTATGTAAAAATACCTCTCAATGACCTCTTTCCATACGTCCCCAGTTTATTATGTATCCTTTTTTTTAATTTAGAAAACCTCGAACTTTAAGGCCATTTTGACGTAAACAATGAAACGGTTTTACGAAACGATATCTACATTTTTATTTACATACATTTCATACAGTTTTTAATTATTTTAGCAAAACACGTACTTACAATTACATGAAAAATGAAACTTATTTGAATCAATGACATGTGTGTTTTTCAAACAACACAAATAAGATATCGTATGAACCTCAATGATAACGTTGAATGACGCAGGATCTATGTCGACATTGACATCGATAACGTTTTGCATAATGGGAACGTGTTTGACTCGTGACTATTATCACTGCATGCTGGTGAGATATCCCTTCATCATTCGTTAAAAATCTTATGTAAGTACGTTTTATGATTATTATATTTATACTATACATACATATTTGTGACTAGAAAATGTAGCTTATCCGCAGTTACATTAATCAAATTATGACATATAAATAAACGAATTCATTCATTCATTCATTCAATGAATCCTGATGAACAAAATATTTGTACCTATTGTACATATTTTATTAATGGATTATACATTAAAACAGTTGTAATGGTAGAAAACGGCAAATACACTAAAGTTATGGATTATAATTTGTACAGTAGTGATATTGTTCATAGAAATGTTCAAAACAGAAATACTCAGCACACCATGCACAGCGTATGAAAGCAATTTCTCCACAAATTCTATATCTGGGTAAATGCTTTACACTCTTAAAGTAACAAAAATCTACAGGGTTTTGAAATTCACCGGGATGCGTTCCTGGATATCCGCTTTTGAACCAAGCATATCGGAAAAGATTTTTAAATCTAGGCGACGAAAGCTGGTTGTGTGTTAATGTGATTGCAATTTAATTATTTCATTGCGCGAGTGCAAACTAATATCTTTCTCTTGAAGAAATACATTATCAGAAAATGTTCGAACGAAATTCTTCCAAATCCGGAATCCAAATACATCTAAAGGTTGAATGATGCTTGTCGTTTTTTTCGAAATCATTGAAAACTGTACTTCTTTGTCTTGTGGGATCAACGTCTCCAGCTGACTCGAACAATGTCCCGTCCATGAGTCGAGTAGTAGCATGCTTTTATGGCCAGTATTCGGTAAATACACCTTGATGATCCAAGTTTTAAAATGTTCAGACGTAAGTTTACCTGATTTTGAAACTTGAATGTAAATGTGAGCTGGACGAAATAGAGATTCTTCCACCCTTGGGCCAAATGTTCCTGTAGACTCCTTCAAAACTATGTATAGTGGTGAAACAAGACGTCCACTTGCCGAAATGATAGGTATTATAGTATAGCTGTGTGTCGTAGATTATACTAATTGGACCGTTGCTTCTACCGTTTTTACTCCTAATTTTGCCAATGTTCGCCCTGAATGTACTTCGAGGTTGAAGCCACTCTCGTCTGCGTTATATATTTCTTCAAATCCAATAGTTGGTATATTTAATTTTACGTTTGATACAAACGCCTTTGCAATATTTTGCAGGTTGTCAATATCTTGAAACGTAGATTACGTCCTGAAAATATTGTTATTTTACGAGACACAATTCTATGCACTCTTTTAAATTTCCAAATCCTCTATTTACTTGCCTTGAATTCGGAAAGGTCCACCGAGTCCTTCGCCCTCAAAGCCCATAATCTTAAATCCATATCGTGATAATAGATCTTCTGTCACAAGCTTCTTCAAATCTTTGCAGTACGTACTCCGAAATAAATGCAATTTTATCTGCATTCATTCCACCTTTTTGTACACTTTCTTCCCATCTATGTTACTGTTGCAAAGATTTAACTTTGCGAAAATTTGTCTGCACACTAGTGAGTGGTTGTCGGGCTTTTTTCCGCTTCTCCAAAACAAGAACTTTTCTCTTATAACTTAAGTCGACTTTTCCACCTTCGTCATCAACAATGCATTCTGCAGGTTCAAAATTATCTTCCTCTTCTGCTGAAACTGTAGGATACTCTACAACCTGTGCTCCATGGGGTTCAGATGGATTAGCAAAATCCAATACGTAATCGTATTCAATTAATGGTACGAGATCTACGTTTCTAAAAGTGTTTATAATGTCACGTATTTGATTATGAACTTCAATTTCATCTGATGTTATAGGGGTCTGTGCCAACCCCGTAATTTGAAACGTAGTCGTTAACATGTTTATTACATTTGCAATGTTAATCGGCGTCATTTTATAATGAAAAGCCTTTGGAGCAATGATTAATAACTGTTTCCTATAGAATGGTAACTAATTGCAGTCGTAAATGTAACTGGAAATAAGCTACATCTTTCAGCCATATTTATATAATACTAATAAAAAAACATGTTTATATAAGATTTTTTACGAACGGAAGAGGAATATCTTATCAACATGCAATGATAATAGGCACGAGCCAAACATGTTTGCAATACGCGAACCGAGATGTTTGCTTAAAGGTTATCGGCGTCAATGTCGACATAGATCCTGCGTCATTCAACGTTATCATTGAGGTTCATACGATATCTTATTTGTGTTGTTTGAAAAATACATGTCATTGATTCAATTCAATAAGTTTCATTTTTCATGTAATTGTAAGTACGTGTTTTGCTAAAATAATTAAAAACTGTATGAAATGTATGTAAATAAAAATGTAGATATCGTTTCATAAGACCGTTTCACTGTTTACGTCAAAACGGCCTTAAAGTTCGAGGTTTTCTAAATTAAAAAAAAAGGATACATAATAACCTGGGGATGTATGGAAAGAGGTCATTGAGAGGTATTTTTACATAAACTTAAGAAATCCAAAAACCCATTTTTATGAGTCGGTGGTGGGGGTAGGGGAACCTGTTGTACCCAGAACCCAATTTTACTATTTACGTAAAAAAGATAGACCGTTTCAACAAATTTTGCAGGATATTACCAAGTTAACTACATCACTGTAAAAATGTTATACCATGCTTAAATTTTTTGTTGTTGAGATAAATAGACATATTAGAAAACATGATTTTAGAGCAAAGGTACAACAGGAGATATGTACCTTGAACATACCGTATGTCCAATGGCTAGTCGAGCAGGTGCAGCGACCTGAATTTTTCTGAAATTTGACTTCGGCAGTGTTTTAGTTAGAGTTGGCTTTGGAAGATGGCGCTACGTACGAGCGAAATATTTGAAATGGTAAAAGCAGGAGGTAGATAAATGCGGGAGATCGAAGTGTAACCTCAAAGTTGTGAATGTTTAAATAATGGTGAGTAATTGTTTGAAACGATAAGACATAATAATTATAGTTTCTTTTCGATGTTCAACCAAATAACACGACTGATACTTAATTGCAGAGAGAAACTGATGCGACTGGCAGTCGTGGAGGAAGGGGCTACCGTCAACGTGGTCCTCGCCAGAGTGGTCGAGCTCTGCCTCGGCGACGAAAGGTGCAATTGAAATGAAATTAAAGTCTGAGCAAGGTGAAAATTAGAAGGCATGGAAAGAAAATGTGGCAGAGTCGTTGACAGAAGGAGTGAGTGAAGTGCGAAAGAAAAGTGCAATGACGCCGAAAAACCATGTGGAAAACAGTGTCGACCAGCTGCTGCTGCTGTTCTCTCTACAATTAGGTATCAGTCGTGTTATTTGGTTGAACATCGAAAAGAAACCATAATTATTATGTCTTATCGTTTCAAGCAATTACTCACCATTATTTAAACATTCACAACTTTGAGGTTACACTTCGATCTCCCGCATTTATCTACCTCCTGCTTTTACCATTTCAAATATTTCACTCGTACGTAGCGCCATCTTCCAAAGCCAACTCTAACTAAAACACTGCCGAAGTCAAATTTCAGAAAAATTCAGGTCGCTGCACCTGCTCGACTAGCCATTGGACATACGGTATATACGTTGTACCTTGGATGCAACTATCAATATTTCGGAATCCCCTTTTCAGGTTAATAAAACAGTCAATTTATTTGTGACAACTTAATACTGGATATTTCAATAAAGTGGGTTAACAAAAATAAACTTAATAAACTGCAATTTTTTAATTTTAGAAACAGATGAGTGACAGGGTGAGGTATAAAATATATTGTTGAAGTAGATATATTCTAATGTTTCGCGTATTACAAAGCATCGTTCGAACAACATTTTGTAATTTTTTTGTAGAAAAATATTGAGAAATAAGCCGGTGACGAAGCATTTTCGAGGACGCCTTTTAGAAAAGATGATTTGCGGTGGACACTATATTTCAGCGTACAATTATCTCAAATCAAAAAATCAAAGCAATTTAGTTAAAACAGATGTTTTTCTAGACCCCTACGTTTTTCTTTAATTTTTTTTCCATTTTTAAATTTTTGGTGGTTGTTTGAAGTAAAAATTGCCATTTTTCACGAAAAAATTCGTCATTTTGTTGCTGCAAAACCCCCTTAATGTAACAAAAAAAGAAAAAGATAAACGTAGGGGTCTGGTATTTTATATGTAGAAAGAGTGTGTACAAAATTTGAAAAGAATCGGTGCAGTAGTTTTTAAATGACGATGTCCACGTACTTTTAAAATTTGGTTTCGAGAAACAAGCGTTTAAAGCGCCGAGTTCTTGCCGCTCCGCAGTATTAGAGGAGCGGAGACTTAAAGGTCTACGACTGAGAGTTTTCCTCCGATTGACTTGAAATTTTGATACAACATTCTTTAAATGTTTTACTATAAGAAAAGGCAATAAAAAAATATTGATTTTTAGATCCCCCCCCCCTTAAATTATTCCGTACGGGCTGGCCGGAAGAAATGAAAGACGTACCCGAGATTGCTAACCCGTACCATACTTACCATTCCGAACTTTTCGAGTTGGAGGGATTAGTATTCAAGAACAAATGCGTAGTTGTACCTGGTCGATTGCGTAGGGAAATTCTCGGAAACTTGCATTACAATCACATGGGCATCAAAAAGACTAAAAATAGAGCTCGCGACATCGTTTTCTGGCCGAAAATGAATAAACATATACAAGATACGATCTCAGAATGTGCAATATGCCAGAAATACCAAAAAAGCCACCAGAACGAAACATTAATTATAAGCGAAGTACCGAATAACGTATGGGAAAGTGTAGCTGTAGATCTATTCTATTGGCAAGGCTCGGCGTATCTAATAATGGTCGACTATTACTCGAAATACGTAGAGATAGGATTACTCCAGAATGAATCGAGCGAAACGGCAATTGTAACAATGAAATCCCTGTTCGCGAGACACGGTATACCTAAGATAGTACGTTCTGACAGTGGACCGCAATTTAGCAGCGAAAAATTCAGAGAGTTCGCGAATGCCTGGGGCTTTGAGCATAAAACGTCGAGTCTCGCGTATCCCAGAAGTAATGGATTAGTCGAGCGATTTGTTCACAGTAAAAAACATGCTAAAAAAGGCAAAAGAGGATAGGAAGGATCCATACTTAGAGTTACTAGAGCTTCGTAACACGCCGGTCTCTCACAACATCGAGTCCCCAAACAGATTAATGTTTAATAGAAATGTTCGCGGAGTACTAGCGGATTTTGTAGAGAATTATCATCCCGAAAACGAACCGACCAGAGATAAACTAGTCGAAAAGCTAAAGGCACAGAAATACTTCCACGACAAACGAACAGAAATCTTCCAGAGTTAATGCCAGGCAAATCAATGCGAATACAAACCAAAGACAAGACCTGGCAACCCGGAATAGTTATAAATAAAAGCGATAAGCCGCGCGCGTACGAAGTAATGAATGAGTCAGGAACAATACTAACGCGAAATAGAAAGTTCCTCAATCGAGACAAAAACGGTAACTTCAAAGTCAAAGCTCCGCCAAACTACTCCGATGATTTCATACATAAAGATAAATCAGAGCAGGAAATCGAGACACACGACAACGAAACGCGTGAAATTGAGCAACAGCTTCCAGCTGAGAATCCTGCACGTACGGAGCCCCCGACAGCAAACACCGCACCGCCTCTAGCAACCACACTCGTAGTGGACGTACAATAACCCGACCCGGCTATCTTAAGGATTACGTTACCTAAATATAGTATTCGTATTTTTTGTATTTCAAATCATATCATAGTCATAAAAATGTTTAAAAAAAAGATGTCATGATCGAGCGTGGGAGCCACCGAAGTTGGCATGTAGAACCACGGATATAGCTCTATGAAGTTGCGAGCGGTTTGTAAGGCATAATCTTGAAATTTAACTATATCAATTTCATAACCACTTGAAAGTACTTGCAGTATAACATGAAAACGTTTGATTAAATCTACATTTACCCCCGTTATAGAAGCAGAAGTGGTTGCGATTTCGAAAAATCGTCGAGCGGTGTTCCCGTCATTGGAACTACCAAATCCAGGCTTAGCTTGATCGACTATCAAACCTAATTGTATCCGCAAACCTTTTTGTATAGTTGCTTTTCGGATTTGTACGTTTTCTTTATCTGTTGTATCACACGCTTGCCACTTCTTAATTTCAAGTTTATACCCTACATGCAAACAACATTCAAAGAATCAGATCCATGCATGTAAAGTTGATAACCCAAACTGTAAATAATCTTTAGTAACTTCCTTTCCCGGCATCGCATCGATTTTGTTAAAATCTTTTGAAGTTGCTTTACATAAATAGCAACGTTTTTTGAGTAGATGGATTATTCGCGATTGCGTTACCTACATCGATTAATTGACGGATAGCGGTATTGGTCGAAGTAGGTACTGCGGGAGACGGCTTATTCCCGATCCGTTGGTTAATTAACCTTTCCGGGAAAGGGAATTTTTAATTTTTGCAAATATAACTTTATATTTGTAATCAGCAATCAAAAAAACCCCCCTATACCAAATTTGGCATGAATCCGTCGGTTTTCTGAAATCTCGCCCGCCATATTGGATCCACCATCTTGAATTTTTGAAATCCGATTTCAGATTCGTAATCAGCAACCGAAAAAACCCCCCTATACCAAATTTGACATGAATCCATCGATTTTCGAAAATCTCGCTCGCCATAATGGATCCGCCATCTTGAATTTTTGAAATCCGACTTCAGATTCGTGATCAGCGACCCAAAAAACCCCCTATACCGAATTTGGTTTAAGTGCATTACGTTTCATATTTTACGTTTTTACTATTCCAAATGCAGAAACATGTGCTTTTTTTTACAAAAACTTGCAATAATTGCAAGTGCGCAGATGTGCGCAGCATTTTCTTTTTGTTTCCATTAGATAATAGTTCAATCTACAATCTCCAATAGGTCTCATTGTAGAACTATGCGGAACTTATAAACTTTTCGCTAAGAGTAAAATTTTCGATCGTAATTTCACCTTACTTTTCGTAAAAATAAGTTGTTCATAGATATTGCATTAATAGTCCAGTAAAATTTCCGTTTAAATCGAAAATTGAGACATACGGGCGAAAACTTGGGAAAAGGCGTGTTTTGATGTTATTAATCGAGGGAACATATTAAAAGAAAAATCACCAACCGGGTACGGCTGTAAAAAATTATTTATTGTTGAAAAAATCGATTCTTCGCTAATATTTTGAAAACTACGTGACATGTTGAAAAATAGTTAAGACAAAAGTTGTAGATAATAAAATTATCTACAAAAAAGCTATTATACTTTTTACCCTATCTTCAACGCCTAAGAAGCTAGGACCTCCAGATGAGTTGAAATGTTCAAATATTCATAACAAATCCAAAAATTAAGATTTTTGCAATTTTTTTTTGTAACCCGTTTAGAAAAATCTCATCATTTTTCCTAGCGAAACCAAATTTTGATTTTCATTGTTGTTTACACATGATTGATTTTTAAAGTTTTAAATGCTTGAATTTACATAGAAATTTGCAATTAAAAAATTTTTTAATTATACCATCGTTTATTTTGGATTATTTCTGAAGAAAAAGATAAATAGCAATTCAACGTATCTCATCTGGTTTGCAAGATATGCTAAATTGAAAAGGAAGGAGATTTATGCGATGATCACCACTGACTACGCAAACTGTGGCAAACATATATAGTGTCGCACCGCTCTCACTCACGTCGCCCTGACGTTTGTGTGCGCGCGCTGCTGCAGTTGCTGCGAGTGTCAGTGAGACTGAGGGATGCTCTCGGCCTTCCCGACCTTGCAGGGGTTTCGTAGCATCCCGACCAGGAATACCTCGCCAACCTAGTAGCCCAAGCAGTATGCATTATCTTATTTCCATTAGCGTATTTCCAGCGCCTCCTAGGTAAACGGTTCTACTTTTGGTTGATCAACGAAATTGATTCAATTTCATTGAACAGTGCTTTGAGAAATAAATTTTTGAAAATCGTGTCGCGCGCGCGTTCCAAGAGTGTCTGGAATTGGCGTACATTATATCATCAATGCTTCGATAGTGCAACGGTCAAGTTGCCGGGCTGGGAGTCTCGATGTCGTGGGTTCAAATCTTGTTTTTTTTTCTTTTTTTCTTTATTAACTCTTTTTTTCATTTCATTGCAATCACTTCTTGTTAATTAAAAGTGGTTTACATTACCGAATAAAATAATAGTTTTTCAATGTTTTTCATAGTTTTACATTATTTTCTTCCTTATTGAGGTGAACCAATATTATTTGTAAGAACAGTTGGAAACATCGTTGCATTTTTTTTACTCTTACATTTCGTCATTGGAATTTTTGGCTGCCGAAGATTTTGTTCATAATTTTGGATGATAATTGTCGAAAAAACATTTGAAGCACACTGTATTTTGACACCATGAGCATTTATTTTGACAAATGGGACTTTGCCTCACGCACATTTACACTTTAAAAGCGTTATGGAAAAGCAAATTTCATTGTTTCATTCAGTGTCTCAAATGTTTTTTGCCAAAAATTTCCATAAAGAAATGTAAGAGCAAAAAAAATGCCAAATTTCGTAGGGGTTTCGTAACATCGCGACCATGAATACCTCGCCAACCTAGTAGCCGAGGCAGTATGCATTATCTTATTTCCATTAATTTCTTACCAGCGCGTCCTAGGTAAAAGGTAAGTAGGTATTATGAAAATTGTAGAGAGGATACAAGTTTTGTTTAAAACATTTTTTTCTGAAACAAATAATTGCAGGGTTGCGCTTCTGTAAACTGGAGCGCTTTTCTTACGCGTACCCTTTTCACTCTCAACATTGCTAATTACTGATTCATTACCAGAAGTTATGTGTTTTTACCTGAAGCATAAAGAAATCAACAATTCGACAGCGTTAAAATGTAGGAATATTATATTTATGGTAATTAGGAACAGAACAAGAAAAGAAATTTTACATTCGGAAACAAACCACCAATGTCGCAATGCACTGAAGTGTGTAAGGATTGCAACGGTCAAACGTGCAAAAATTCCACGCTGGATAATCCTGAAGACACAGATTCAGAAGATGAAGAAATGCAACCGAATGTTGAAGAAGATGTAGAAATGTTTGCGGAAACTGGTGGAAATGGAAGTGATAACGATGTTGATTTTATGGAAGTCGATGGGGAGTATTACTAATGTTATGTATGTAACAAAAATTAATATTCCAGTACTTCTTCCACATGTCGGATGAGTAATCCGGGAAAAGGTAGGATGTTTTGTACTATACATCATCTGAAGCCATTTATTTTATTCGCGCACGTGTTTGCCGGATGTGACTCAATCAGTGCGATTTATAGAAAAAGGGAGGAAAAGTGTTTTCAGAGTACTAGAGAAGAATCCAGCTCTGCAGAAATCTGTATCTATTTCTAATCATCCCAATCAAACAATTGATGATTTATATGTCCCATTAATGAGGAAATTATCCAGCACTTGTATTCAAGAAATAAAGATGTAGAAATGATGTTTGCGGAAACTGGTGGAAATGGAAGTGATGACGATGTTGATTTTATGGAAGTCGATTGTGAGTAGGTATTTCTAATGTTATATATCTAAAGACAAGTAATATTCCAGTAGTTCTTCCAGCAATATTCCGATGTCGGATGAGTAATCCATGTCGATCAACTTCGATTGGAGAAAATCAAATTTTTCATTTTTAACATTAAATATTTCCATTGAAGAACAAGCTGAAGCGTTATACTACCAATGAAATTGGTGGTTTTCTTCCGATTGTAAAATTCCTTTTTTTGTTTTGTTCCTAATTATCATAAATATAATATTGCAACATTTAACACTGTCGAATTGTCGATTTCTCTATGCTTTAGTTAAAAATACATAATTTCTGCTTCAAATATCTCATTTTCAAATTTCACGCTTTGCAACTATTTCATTTAGAATTAAAATTGAACAAAACAATACGAACTAATTTGGAAAACTGCACACTAGAACGTCAGTTGTGGAATAGGCCTACTGGGGAAACCACAATAAAAAAACGCGCCGTTTACTCTACATCATGGTGGTGTGGAGACGAGTATCTACAATATTGATGATAACAACATAATGAATCAGTAATTAGCAACGTTGAGAGTGAAAAGGGTACGCGTAAGAAAAGCGCTCCAGTTTACAGAAGCGCAACCATGCAATTATTTGTTTCAGAAAAAAATGTTTTAAACAAAACTTGTATCCTCTCTACAATTTTCATAATACCTACTTACCTTTTACCTAGGACGCGCTGGTAAGAAATTAATGGAAATAAGATAATGCATACTGCCTCGGCTACTAGGTTGGCGAGGTATTCATGGTCGCGATGTTACGAAACCCCTACGAAATTTGGCATTTTTTTTGCTCTTACATTTCTTTATGGAAATTTTTGGCAAAAAACATTTGAGACACTGAATGAAACAATGAAATTTGCTTTTCCATAACGCTTTTAAAGTGTAAATGTGCGTGAGGCAAAGTCCCATTTGTCAAAATAAATGCTCATGGTGTCAAAATACAGTGTGCTTCAAATGTTTTTTCGACAATTATCATCCAAAATTATGAACAAAATCTTCGGCAGCCAAAAATTCCAATGACGAAATGTAAGAGTAAAAAAAATGCAACGATGTTTCCAACTGTTCTTACAAATAATATTGGTTCACCTCAATAAGGAAGAAAATAATGTAAAACTATGAAAAACATTGAAAAACTATTATTTTATTCGGTAATGTAAACCACTTTTTAATAACAAGAAGTGATTGCAATGAAATGAAAAAAAGAGTTAATAAAGAAAAAAAGAAAAAAAACAAGATTTGAACCCACGACATCGAGACTCCCAGCCCGGCAACTTGACCGTTGCGCTATCGAAGCATTGATGATATAATGTACGCCAATTCCAGACACTCTTGGAACGCGCGCGCGACACGATTTTCAAAAATTTATTTCTCAAAGCACTGTTCAATGAAATTGAATCAATTTCGTTGATCAACCAAAAGTAGAACCGTTTACCTAGGAGGCGCTGGAAATACGCTAATGGAAATAAGATAATGCATACTGCTTGGGCTACTAGGTTGGCGAGGTATTCCTGGTCGGGATGCTACGAAACCCCTGCAAGGTCGGGAAGGCCGAGAGCATCCCTCAGTCTCACTGACACTCGCAGCAACTGCAGCAGCGCGCGCACACAAACGTCAGGGCGACGTGAGTGAGAGCGGTGCGACACTATATATGTTTGCCACAGTTTGCGTAGTCAGTGGTGATCATCGCATAAATCTCCTTCCTTTTCAATTTAGCATATCTTGCAAACCAGATGAGATACGTTGAATTGCTATTTATCTTTTTCTTCAGAAATAATCCAAAATAAACGATGGTATAATTAAAAAATTTTTTAATTGCAAATTTCTATGTAAATTCAAGCATTTAAAACTTTAAAAATCAATCATGTGTAAACAACAATGAAAATCAAAATTTGGTTTCGCTAGGAAAAATGATGAGATTTTTCTAAACGGGTTACAAAAAAAAAATTGCAAAAATCTTAATTTTTGGATTTGTTATGAATATTTGAACATTTCAACTCATCTGGAGGTCCTAGCTTCTTAGGCGTTGAAGATAGGGTAAAAAGTGTAATAGCTTTTTTGTAGATAATTTTATTATCTACAACTTTTGTCTTAACTATTTTTCAACATGTCACGTAGTTTTCAAAATATTAGCGAAGAATCGATTTTTTCAACAATAAATAATTTTTTACAGCCGTACCCGGTTGGTGATTTTTCTTTTAATATGTTCCCTCGATTAATAACATCAAAACACGCCTTTTCCCAAGTTTTCGCCCGTATGTCTCAATTTTCGATTTAAACGGAAATTTTACTGGACTATAAGGTAGTACCTACCTCCACGAGATCGTTGAATTAAGAAATGGTTGAAATTTGACATATATGTTATTTAATGCATTATCCAAGCGCATCTGTGTAATAATAAGTTTGACCACCCCAAAGCGGAGATATTTCCACTTGAAGTTGGCTTGATTTACACGTAACAAATACGTTATGGGCAAAACAGTACGTCATTAATTCTACCGTCAAAACTAAAATTAAGAAGTTGATAAAAAACGATGATAAGGTAGAGTAGGATATCACGAATAATGTGAAAAAAAAATGAGAATGATTCACCATCTAGTTTCCAAGATATAACCATGAGAAGCCTCACAATATTGTTGGTCGTATAGCATATATCTGCCTGTATATAAGGCCTGTAAGCGAATGAGTGCGTGGATGGGGAACGGGACAGCGAGCCACAATCGTCGCTGACACGCACACAGAAGAGTGCGTCGTCTGTATATACAAGCTATTTCGTGTATTGGGGCAAAGCCCGGACAGTCCCGGCAAAAAGTTTACTGGCAATGGTAGATCACAAACACAATATAGAATATATTTTACGGCAATAAATGATATCCATCGTATTATCTATTAGTACCGAGTCAATATTGCGTAGTTTTTAATTTTATTTACTACTAATTAAACCAATTATCAATATTTTAAACATGAACATGGTATGTAACTTGGTTGAGGTTGTCGCGGAGGAACTCCCTTAATTATTCATATGCGTTTTATAATACGTCATAACAATCTACAAACTTTTAACTCTCGAATCCATTTTGTAGTGTGGCGAAAAGGATGTGCTCGCCATCTTATCGGCGGAGCGTTTCGTCCCGGAGTCGGCCTGTGGACTCGTCAGTAAGGCTAGGCCGACTCCGGGACGAAACGCTCCGCCGATAAGATGGCGACCACATCCTTTTCGCCACATTGGTGACCCCGACGTGATCCAGCGGAGAAGATCCATCATCCTGCAGCATACCTTCTGGACCAAGGGAACTCCCATGACAAGGACACCTTGATCTCTGGAAGCAGAGCCAACGACACGCTCACGACGTCACGACCCACGCACGCGCTTCGACACGACGTCACGACCCACGCACACGCTTCGATATGACGTCACGGTCCACGTACACGCACTCCTCCACACTACGTCACGACCCACGCACACGCTTCGATACGACGTCACGGCACATGTACACGCACGCCTCGATACGACGTCACGGCACACGTACAGGCCCCGATACGCACGGCATACGCATGCCACGACACACGTACCTGAGGATGATCGATCTCACACGCTGCGACGAGCACCGGCGGAGTTTCCAGCCTTCGACATCCCTCGGTATATCGAATCTCGATCGAAGATTCCTACCGAGGTCCACCGACGTCCCACGCAGTCACGCTCACAGCCAAGCCGTCGCCACACACACACACCACTTCTTCCGCCTCGTTCCGTCTGCATACATTAGACGTCACTAGGGGGGGAGTACTGTGGCGACCCATCGCGCTACGGCGCCCCGCCGCCAGGTGGCGCCACCCGTCGACTCCACGGCTTTCGGCTTCTCGTTAGTGGTCCAACAACGGGCAAGTTTCTATATAAGACCGCAACTGCCCGTCTCTCACCGAGGACCACAGAGCGTCTAAGGCAGGAGTCGGCCTAGCCTTACTGACGAGTCCACAGGCCGACTCCGGGACGAAACGCTCCGCCGATAAGATGGCGACCACATCCTTTTCGCCACAGTAGATTTGAAATCGATCGAGTTTTACAAATTTGCGACCACTAACTTGTAAGTAGAACGTGGCTGAATCGACTTCGAGCCGGCGCGTCTTTTAACGACGAGGTCACTTTTGAACTGATATACACTATCAAGTAGAAGGCATTGTGCGCGCTCTCTCTCTCGGAATTAGATCCTCTGACTTCTTGTGTCACTAACCAACCACTCGAAAACCTCGAACTAAAATCTTCATTTTTTGACTTTTGGCCAGCTTTTTGGGATTTCATCGCACGCCAGCCCGCATTTGATCGACGACGACGTGCAACGTTGTCAATTTCTGCGTTCGTTTTTTTGTTTTCTTTATTTCTTCTCGTAATATAGCTAAAAGTTTTGGTTCCTGTCAAATCAATTTTAAACATTCTCAGATATGAGTTTTCAGCCATAATTTTAATAATCAATTAATAAATTGATCATAATATAATATAATACTTTACGAAACCTATTTCCGATTTGTAAAAGACTATGCTCAATGGTTTCCAAATTATTTCCCTGTAGAAAGCCATTAAAAATTAACTGAGAACTTCTCGCAAACTTTTCTTTAACACTTAGACAGCTGCGTGTATCTTTAGCAATATATTCTGATATGCAGGATGTATCGCTAGAGATACACGCGGCAGTCTAAGTGTTAATATTAGCAACTGCAATAATGTTGACAGACGGCTCTTAAGCATATAGTCGAAGCAAACGCCATAGAAAGAATAAACAATTTTCTTTTGCAAATATCACGGTAACGGTAAGAGAAACGATGAAAGGAGAACGTTATGTGATGATATTATACATAAGAGGTTAAACTTCCAGTCGAGACGGTGTTACTAATTGAAATGTAGGTAACGATATCAAAACAGGCTACCAATGTTCAAAATGGAACTTGACAGATTCGCGTCTGAATGAATATTCCATTAATATAAAATCAGATTGTCATTTTAAAATATATACTACGCATCACTAATTATATTATATTATATTAAATCTATAGTCCGCTATGTACCATTTTGGATATTGGTGGCTTGCTCTGATATTGTCACTTACATCTCAGGTTTACAAGCAATAATACTAATAAACTTCGAATTAATACACAAGCGAAGAAATAGGCCCGTAGGTGGGCTAATTAATGCAATTTAAGTTTCTCTTGAAATCTGTAAGGGTTTGGTACTACTTTCTGATATCGATATCTTTTGGAGCAAAACAGTTTTCTACGTACAACTTTTTATACGATTTATCCCATACAGTCCGAGGTGTATTTCTTAATATTTCAACGTTTTTTTTTTTTGGGGGGGGGGGGCATAAAATATTAGCAAATTACTCGCGTACTTCGCTGCCAATCATGACTATTCGATTGTACGACTATGTATCCTGCTTTTATTTTTATTATCGCACTACCAGGCTGATAGACGGGGTAACGAAGTAACAACGAGCTGCTTCATGTTAGGATCATGGAGTCGACGAAATACATTGCTAACAATAAGTTTGTTCATAAATGAGCTCCCTGATGTGGCATATTGATGGTATAAAGCCTGTGTTATTCGGAAGAGATTACGAGGAATATATCTGCGAGAATCCGATTAAAATAGGTCCAGATCGCTCAATTGCCTTTACGCAGAGGATTTTTGATTCAGATTGTAGATACTGTAATATAATTCTTAAAAACGATACCATTTCCTCTAGATAATGATATTCTAGCTATCGTGTAAACATTAGAAACTCCTGTTATCATGCACAGAAAACGTACATAATACTTTTCAAGCTTTAAATTTACTGTTCGAAAGTAAAATGACTTGGTTTAAGTTGTTGGACCATCCGGTGTCTCAATTGTATTATGCGTGTAACGTTCTAAGAATTGACCTTTTCTTAAAAAAATAAATAAATAAATAAATAATTTACGCGAGTAACGTACTCGATCTAACTTGGACAAATAATATTACCCAATCGATTCCGTTCCGTAAATGTATTCCCACAAAAGCTCCTTTAGGAAGGTACTGTTTGACGAAAGATTTGCTGCGTCTGAGCATATCATGATTCCAGTGTAGGTATTTTTGAAGTTTCTTATTTTCCAATTGAACGGGAAAACTTGCTGGGGCACCGGTAAATGCTAATACTGGCCACGTTGTTGCTGGATATCTTTTTTGCCATTGTTGGACCATATCGGTATGATACACGTCATAGTGAAGTGGTCCGTAATATGTTGATGCCACGAAATCCACACCAAATGTGTCCCAAAAAGGACCAAACGGATTGCCTTCCTTGGCGTCGCAAGATCCAGACTTTCCACGAACCGAGTAGCAGAAAGCTGTAATTAAATAGATTCTTTGGCCATTTAGTTAGTGATTACATTTAGATGATTATCGCATATCGTGTTTGCAAATATTCAATTTACATATCCTTTTCGATGGTGGCCATACATCGTTGGCAAGTTTATTCATAAATTTTTCCATCGTTATCACTTTGTGGTAACTTTCCAAGTGCGATACATTGAAGTAGGTGTCAAAAGGAACTTGAGTCTGAGGACAAAGATAACAAAATTATAATTGAAGAAATACATCCCATTTTGATAGAATTATATCCAGGAAAATCCGACTAATCTCCCAAATCTATATATATAAAAATGAATGTTTGTCTGTCTGTCTGTCTGTATGTCTCTTATGCCTTCCTAAACCGTTCATCCGATTGCGATGAAATTTTGGGAAATGGTTGGCCGCATGCCCGCGATGGTTTCTGAGTTAGTAAATCTTATATAGGGTGTTCAAAAAGTCCCGGTACGGCCGATTATCTCAACGGGAAAACATTTTAGAGAAAAATGTTTAATACAAAACTTTAAGGATTTTCCCTTGGCTACCCAGTGGTCGTATTGGATTTGACCTTGACCGTGACCTTTAAGGTAATATCAAATGCCTTCGTAAACCGTTCATCCGATTGCGATGAAACTTTGGGGAATGGTTGGACGCATGCCCGCGAAGGTTTCTGAGTTAGTAAATCTTATACAGGGTGTTCAAAAAGTACCGGTACGGATGATTATTATGCCTTCCCAAACCGTTCATCCGATTGCGATGAAAATTTGGGGAACAGTTGGACGCATATCCGCGAAGGTTTGAGTTAGTAAATATTATACAGGGTGTTCAAAAAGTACCGGTACGGATGATTATTATGTCTTCCTAAACCGTTCATCCGATTGCGATGAAACTTTGAGGAATGGTTGGATGCATGCCCGCGAAGGTTTCTGAGTTAGTAAATCTTATAAAAGGTGTTCAAAAAGTACCGGTACTGATGATTATTATGCCTTCCTAAACCGTTCATCCGATTGCGATGAAAAGTTGGGAAATGGTTGGACGCCTGCCCGCGAAGGTTTCTGAGTTAGTAAATATTATACAGGGTGTTCAAAAAGTACCGGTACGGATGATTAGTATGTCTTCCTAAACCGTTCATCCGATTGCGATGAAACTTTGAGGAATGGTTGGACGCATGCGCGCGAAGGTTTCTGAGTTAGTAAATCTTATAAAAGGTGTTCAAAAAGTACCGGTACTGATGATTATTATGCCTTCCTAAACCGTTCATCCGATTGCGATGAAAAGTTGGGGAATGGTTGGACGCATGCCCGCGAAGGTTTCTGAGTTAGTAAATCTTATACAGGGTGTTCAAAAAGTACCGGTACGCATGATTATTATGCCTTCCTAAACCGTTCATCCGATTGCGATGAAAATTTGGGGAATGGTTGGACGCATGCCCGCGAAGGTTTCTGAGTTAGTAAATCTTATAAAAGGTGTTCAAAAAATACCGGTACTGATGATTATTAGGCCTTCCTAAACCGTTGATCCGATTGCGATGAAAAGTTAGGGAATGGTTGGACGCATGCCCGCGAAAGTTTGAGTTAGTAAATCTTATACAGGGTGTTCAAAAAGTACCGGTACGGATGATTATTATGCCTTCCTAAACCGTTCATCCGATTGCGATGAAACTTTGGGGAATGGTTGGACGCATGCCCGCGAAGGTTTCTGAGTTAGTAAATCTTATAAAAGGTGTTCAAAAAATACCGGTACTGATGATTATTATGCCTTCCTAAACCGTTCATCCGATTGCGATGAAAATTTGGGGAACAGTTGGACGCATATCCGCGAAGGTTTCTGAGTTAGTAAATCTTATACAGGGTGTTCAAAAAGTCGAACTATACTTGACCTAAATTTGACCTCCGCTGACAATAAAGGTAACATGAAAAAAATGGTCAAGGACACATTTGAACGTGAAAAAAATTAATTTGACCTTGATATAACCTTGAAGGTCATGGTCAAGGTCAAATCCAATATGACCATTGCGTAGCCCGGGAAAAATACTAAAAGTTTTGTATTAAAAATGTATTTAAACAATGGTGGACGGACAAAATCAATCCACAATCTACCCGTGCGAAGCCGGGACGGGCTGCTAGTATACATATATATTCCAGGAACATGTGCTACATTTTTCAACATATGCTACTCGCTTCGCCCTTATGCAAAAATTCTAATGAAATACTAATGCAAAGTATTTAAATGTAGTGTTTCATTGGCAGAATAGTGCTGTCAGTATTAGTCGGAGAGCCAGAGCCAAAAAAGGTCTGAATTTAATAAGCCCAGTTTTTTTATAGTTTATTACAGTGGTTGTGTAGACAAACATACTGCGGTCAGTCAAGCGAAAGCTGGGGCATATGTCTCAGGGACGCTATCAAAGTTGTCGTTCCTGCCAGGGTAATAATATGAATTTAATAAGGTTGAAAATCGGTATGCAACTTGTATATTGCATATAAATAAAGGTTACGAAGTCAGTCAGCTGAATGTGGGGGCGGAGCTGGTCAGTCAGCAGAAAAAGAAATGTAAATTTCGCGCGCGCTCGGCGTTGCAGGCGATTTCAAATCAGAGTATAGGAAAGAGCGCAGGTATACTCGTAGGGGGGGGGGGGGGGGGTAAGAAACAATAGCTCAGGGTCTGTTCCGTCGCACCGAGCGTACACATAGGTCGTAAATATCACGGACAATTCGTTAACAGCCATCTCCCGCAGTACCCGCTTTGACCGGTACCGTCATAAAAGTGATCCGAGCCGGCTAAAGGAGAGGAGTGTCCGATGCCGCCGATGAACAATTGGGGAATTTTGATACTTAGTTTTTCCATTTCGCCAGCGTCATCGACATCCCTCCTCTGGCCGATCAGGGCGCGTCGCGTCACGTTAGCCCACGCTATCCCCTCCATTGGGCTACGATACGAATATATAAATTATTATTTAACGAACTAGATTCAATAGGCTATTAATTAATTATAATATAATAATATTGAAAATGTATTATATATGTACAGAATAGACATTACAAATAACATTTTAATAACTCATTCATTATCAAATTCTGCCTCCGAATCATCAAATTCGTTGATTTCGCTTAAACGTGAACAACGCAACTTCTTACTTCAATAGGTGTTCAAGTCATATCGATAATAAGTACGAAATAAACTATTTTGAGCATGCACAAAATGTTTATATTGAATTGTATCTTACCTTAACTCTTGTCTATACTTTTTACTTAAAGCCGTAAACTTTCTGTAGCAAACTACATGGTAGCACTCTCAATTTGTCCTGGATTCGACGGCAAAGATATATTGTCATACGTTAAATTATATTTTGCACGAATTCGTAAAATTGCTTTACAATTTGTTAAAGTCTTCTCTGTAAATAATATTAATAGCTGATGCTTCTTGAGGCAGAATACACAAATTTTGTTCATTTTGAAACGAAACACATGCGTCACTCACTACGGTTTAAGCATTGTTCAATACAACACGAATTGAGTGACACTTGATGGTTGATAGTACATTGAAGGACACGCTTTTAGCCCCGATTTATATATTCGCATCGTAGCCCAATGGAAGGGATAGCGTGGGCTAACGTGACGCGACGCGACGCACCTTGATCGGCCAGGGGAAGGATGTCGATGACGCTGGCGAAATGGAAAAACTAAGTATCAAAATACCCCAATTGTTCATCGGCGGCATCGGACACTCCTCTCCTTTAGCCAGCTCGGATCACTTTTATGACGGTACCGGTCAAAGCGGGCACTGCGGGAGATGGCTGTTAACGAATTGTCCGTGATATTTACGACCTATGTACGCTCGGTGCGACGGAACAGACCCCGAGCTATTGTCTCTTACCCCCCCTACGAGTATACCTGCGCTCTTTCCTATACTCTGATTTGAAATCGCCTGCAACGCCGAGCGCGCGCGAAATTTACATTTCTTTTTTTGCTGACTGACCAGCTCCGCCCCCACATTCAGCTGACTGACTTCGTAACCATTATTTATATACAATATACAAGTTGTATACCGATTTTCAACCTTATTAAATTCAAATTATTACCCCGGCAGGAACGACAACTTTGATAGCGTCCCTGAGACATATGCCCCAGCTTTCGCTTGACTGACCGCAGTATGTTTGTCTACACAACCACTGTAATAAACTATAAAAAAAACTGGGCTTATTAAATTCAGAGACCTTTTTTGGCTCTGGCTCTTGGACTATATCATTAGTGTGATGAGTACCATACGTTTTTCAGTACAGCAGCAAGAACACAGCATCCGATTTCTAAAGTACCTATTGGCTAACTTTTTTACCGACTTCAAAAAAAGGAGGAGGTTCTTAATTCGACGCGTATGTTTTTTAAGAGGGGCGGGGTGTATGTTACTTCACATTTTTATCAAATCTAAACCAATTTCGGTGATTATTTTTTTATTTAAAAGGATGCACCATCAGGGTTTTCCCGTATAAATTTGGTGAAGATCGGATAAAGACCTTTTGAAGATGGAGAACGGAACTCCTCAACGGACAACAACAAAAAATACTCACTTTTTCGATCACAGACTGAAACACAAAGAAATCAATAAGGCTAGTGGTATGCTAGCGGTCACCCATCCAGCTTTCGAGCTTGGCAAATGATATGCGTTATGTTACTTCATAATTCCGTTACATGTGGACCAATTTAGATGATTCCTTTTTTTTACAACAATATACCCTTCATACCCGCCCACTAAAAATTGTGAAATAAGTAAATTTAACCCCGGAACAGAGCACACGTATTTTTGGCACCTTTAAGCGACATACGCCATTTTTTCAAGTTTGGAAAAAGAAAATAATCCGAGGGGGCTAAATCTGACGAATAGGGTCCATGAGGAAGCAATTCGAACTTGAGCTTATTGACTTTGGCCCATTTGGCTCATTTTCCATATTTATAAATTCACTGAGAACATTCACTATTGATGGGTGCCAAACAAATAAAGTACTATTTATTGTAAACATTAAGAAATACAATAAAAATTAGTTCCCCGGGGGTTATATAAATGGCACTTGGCGCCAACATAAAATGAAAAACAAATAAAATAATGTATATCATGTATAAAAATATAAGGGGAGCGGCTATCTACCCCCTCCACTATTGGGGCCTGTCATTCTGAAGAATGAATTTATTGATTTAGACGGGCCCTTACAATAATATACAGGTAATCCCCCGCCGTCCTGCGGTCGGGGGATATGGCGCCATATCTGTGGAGACAATCACGGGACACCAACAACGGAAATCCGGGGGGCACCCCGGGACCAGCCGCCCCCCATCCGCTTTTCAGTGGACCGAGGCCAGCCGGCCCAGGGGGTACCCGCACCACCTCACGAAGCAAAGACAAACAGGACAACACAGGACAATACACAGTGCGGCGCGCAACACATAGGTAAGTATAAATATAAATGTACAAGTTAATCAAATTAATATTTTCAGACTGTATCTAGGTTATACGTAGTAAATTATAGCAGCCTATCAGGTGTTTTGAGTATAAACGATTGCATATAAGTAAGCTCGAGCAATAGGAACAAATGATGATAACTATAAGTAGTATAAGATAATATTAATAACAGGTAATATTGTTTCGCAAGGGGGGGGGGCGGCCACTTATTACTTCCCAGTAGGTAAGCGAATTGTACAATAAATTGGTAAAAACATTAATGGATTAGATTTGGAGAGAGAATCGACATATAACCATTGGGTAGCAAGTGAGACGGTAGATGAAAATGAATGAAGTGAACGAAGTGGATGAAGATATAGGTATACAATAGGCGAGAGATGGGATGAGGATGAGAAATTAAAAGAGCTGCTACCCAACAGTGGCCAACCCCACCCGGACTAAAGCAGGAGGGCAGATGTTAATCATTATTATTAATGAGTTCAAGGGGCGCATACTGCCTGACGCCGGTCAAATGCTCCACGTATATGTCGCGTGACCATCGGATCGTGTCCGAGACAATGAGTCGGCGCATCATCGATGCATACCACGGAGAAATCCGTAGCCATCTCAGCACCTACTCATTGCCCCAGTACCACGACCCGAGGGCACCGACGGTAAAGGCGTCGACCACAGCCTGATACCCTTGCCGCCTGCAGTTGGTCAGCTAGAGGCGCGTATTTGGCGTATTTACGCGTTCTAGCCTCATCCCGCGACTGCAGGCGGTTCTCAAACGCCGTCACGTCCAGGATGGTGATGACACGTGACCGGTCGTCTCAAATAACTATATCCGGCCGAAGTTGGCCCAATTCGCCAGCCACCCCTGCCACAGGGCGGTTCGTGGTAGAGGTCGAGTCGGTAGTTGGCTTAGGAAGAGTGCACTGCATAAAGGTGGGTATACATCTGCGAGCCGAACGGTTCATGGGCCGCTTGTGAATCTCTTGTTCGCATAAAGGTTGAGACACACATTACCGGGCCGTGCCAGGGTCGAACACGGCCGAAGAGGAAGAAATGGTCAGAACCCTTGCACGGCGCGTCTATCTAGGTACCACACATGCCCGTCAGTCGTCAGTTGTCTTCGAAACTGCCAGGTCAGTTCATATTAATAATAGCAGATATGTTCGCCAATTTTAATAACAGTGATTTAGCGATAATAGCTCTTGCATTAGAGGAAGAGGAAGAAGTGGTCAGAATCCGGCAAAGGAAAGTGAAAAGGAAATGGGTGCACAACGCTTGGAAAACTAGATCTATTGAAGGAGAACATCGGACTCTATTTTCCCATTTGTTGGACGACGAAACAAAATTTTATGATTACTTTAGGATGACGCGCAATCCACATTTCATCAACTTCTTAAGAAGGTGGAAGTAAAGTTAAGGAAGAAAGATGCTTTTCGGAGGATGGCAGTTACACCAAAACAACGTCTGGCTGTGTGTAAGGTAATTCCATATATTTATTAGTGGATACAATTTTTAAATTATTTATACTTATATTTACTTACCACTTTTTTAAAGGACTAAAAAGTATAAAATATTGTTTAATAGCTATGAGAATACTACTTTATTATACTAAAAAATTTTAATCTCGAATTATTTTCTGCTTTTTAGTCTTGTGTGAAATTTTGCAATCAATTTTCACAATTCTTGTTTATTTTAATTGTCATCCAGTTGAAAGTAGCAAGTCTCTACCTCGTCAGGAAATTAGATGAAAATCGATTGCAAAACGTGTACCGAATAGATATTATCTAGATTGGTAGTAAAGCCAGTTAAATAATTAAAAAAACGTGCCATAGGTACCTAATAAAATATTTTACACTTGCGTTAAACAAATATTTATTTTAAATAGCTAGCTAGATACTTGGAAAGATTAATAAAGATAAAAACAAGAAGTACATTAATAAGAAATAAAACATACTACTCTTTGCAAAAACGAACAATGCATTGTTTCTCATTATTACCAGCTATAAAATTAAGCTAGTTAGACATACTTTATAATATATTCGAAACAGTACAACTAACGTGGTCCAATGTTACCCTGACTGACTGTAATGATTGTGAGATTCCATGAGCTGCTTCATCTCAAAATCTTGTACAATGGAGAAAATACTAATTTTTGCCTGATTGAGCAGAATAAGGTTCAATAATTTTAAGGAAGGGGCTAAACCATCTAAAAATGCATCAACAGGATGCTTTTCTACCCTCTCTATTGGTGGTCTTTTTCTTTCGTTTTCGGCTTCTTTTTCTACTAATATATATGCCATAAGCTGGTTTGATGCAGATTCTTGAGGCTTTGCTTCACGAGGTATCTTTCATTTCAACAGTCCAGGCAAGCCTGTTGAGAAACTTATCCTTCTTTACTACAGCCATAGGTTAGCAAACTAAAGATGTACGAGGAGATTGTGAGTTGTTTTCCACATTTTGTGATAGGTTTCCTTGACTTTCAAGTTCATTTTCTATGTTGCCATCTTGTGAAAGTTCTTGTTCTACTGCTAAGTCTTCCTCTTCAGTATTTACAACAGAGTCTACTTCGTCGACATATTCATCTTCCTTAGAATGGGGCACATTAGATACTGTCTCCCGTTCTGCTATGTAGGGTAGTAAGAACTCCAAAAGATCTTCGAATTTATATTTCCGTTGTCGTACAACGGCTCGCCCAGAAACAGTTTTTCGTTTCTGAAGAGTCTTACGAAATTGGTCTCGGATCGAAGCCCACTTTTTTTACACTCATCTGGTCCACCTGAAAGAGTACATAGTAGGGATGTGCGATTACATTCATCGATTACTAAAAATCAATGTTTTTTACGAGATAATCAATTATTTTAAACGATATTTGGGAGTTCGATACAATCGATATGAAATCGATGTCTTTTCCAGAATCTCGAAAAAAAATCGATTTTTTCACTTTCTGTAATTTTGTTGGTTTTACTTAAAAAATAAATATAATGAACTGTATACGGCTCGCAAGGTGGGGGTACGCTTAGGCACAAGAGCGGGTTTTTTCCGTTTCCCGATGAGACGAGAAAGTTTGGAGAAAATGTGGAAGAAAAAGCGTACGAAAGACTCCGGGGTGACTTAATTTATGATAGGTCGACCCTGAACGGCAACGGAGGGCAAAAGGTGCTCATGCGCTCCCGCGAGTCTAGAGAAAGTGAGGAAAGGGTCGAGGAGCCGTTGCATTTGCCCAAACAATGTAAAAAAATTGATTAAAAATCGATTATTAAAATAATTCTAACTTTCTTTTTGGTT
The DNA here is from genome assembly GCA_963678675.1 of Xiphydria camelus. Lineage (NCBI taxonomy): Eukaryota > Metazoa > Arthropoda > Insecta > Hymenoptera > Xiphydriidae > Xiphydria > Xiphydria camelus. Next base: position 17,936,501 of record OY783194.1, read on the forward strand.
CCAGATTCCTTGCTACGGGAGATTCCTTTAAAGCAATTTCTTTTAACTACATACTAGGAAAATCGACAGTTTCAGCTGCAATAGCTATTATCCATGACACATGCAGAATGATAGTTGATCTTCTTTTACATGATGTAATGCCAGTGCCGACAGAAAATGGATGGAATGCTACAGCTGATGCATTTTGGGAAAGATGGCAATTTCCAAATTGCATCGGCGCTTTAGACGGGAAGCACGTTACAATACAAGCTCCCAAACTATCAGGAAGTCTTTATAGGAATTACAAAAAAAACATATTCAGTTGTACTTCTAGCTTTATTGGATGCTAGTTACAATTTCATAGCAGTGGAAGTGGGAGCTTACGGGAAAAACTTAATTCTGGCAAACTCAAATTTAGGAAAACCATTGGAGAATAATACACTGGCCATCCCAAAGAAGAGAGCCCTATCTGGAACTGATATTGAACTCCCTATGGTTATTGTAGCTGACGAAGCTTCTCCTCTTAAAACTTACCTACACGATGAGACCTTATCCGGGAAGACACTTGGAAAATGACAAGGCGATATATAACTATCGTTTAAGTTAGGCAAGAAGAATATCCGAAAATGCCTTTGGAATATTAGAGCAAAAATTTTGAATATTCTCAAGAAGACTTCAAGGAAAGCCCGAAAATTTAACAATGGTTATAACGGCTGCATATATGTTATATAATTTTATTCGCAAACACGAAAGTTACGCATCATATGAACATACACTGCAGGATCAAAATAAAAATGCTGAAAGAGTCGAAAGGTCATCAAATCTATATAAACTATCTCGCCTTCGAGGCAGATCAACAGATGCAGCTTTTACAGTACGAGAGCAATTGAAAACGTTCTTAAATTCTCCACACGGCAGTGTATACTGGCAAGAACATGCAGCCTTAGAGACCTGATTAGTGGAAGCTTAGAGTGTCATAGAATAGTCGGTATTATTTTTGTTTTTAATATTTTTTTAATCTAACAAGATCTGTCTAATAAAAAAATCGTGTTACATACCGTATGTCTGACGGCAAGCGCAACACCACTTCGGCAGTTTTTACCGACGGTGGTCGAATCTTGCATTAGATCCAATGCAATTTTCGACCACCGTCGGTAAAAACTGCCGAAGTGGTGTTGCGCTTGCCGTCAAACATACGGTATAAAATAGGTAGTTGTACCTACACACTTAGTTCATCCTCAAGATGCAGTGGATGTAAACAAAAATCTAATCTAAATCGTTCAAAAAATAATGTTTTACGTCCACTGCATCTTCAGGATGAACTAAGTGTAGTTTGACTTATTATTATTAATAATAATAATCTACAGTAGTGATTATTAGACAATTTTATTATTATTACCTTTGGCTTCCAAGATTTCCACAATTTTTCTCCAAATCCGGTCCTTATATTCTACATTCCTATATTTTTTGTGAGTTTGGTCATAGAGAACAGGAAACTTTCGCACCTCTTCTATGAGTCGTTCGGTATCCATATTCCACAAACACGTAAATTACGGAAACACGAGAAGCGCAGCCGGACCGTCAACGTGAAAAAGTAAAACTGAACTAAGTGGCCCGGCCCGGCGACGCACAGTACTTTATCCAGTGGACAAAAATCAGATTTTTATTTACGCGATATAGAAAAACTAATTCGTGGAAATCAAAAAGTAATGCCCTTTATACCCACACCTATCCGTTTCTGAACAATTGAATCACCGTTGCCATGCAAATAAATAAAGAAAGACGTGTCACAGCGTAAACATTCTCGTCTCAACAGAATTACGAACTTCTTTTTAGAAATTATTGATGTGTAAACATCTATGCTATGGCTCTGCGATACGACCTTCCTGGGAAATTGAGCGTCAGACGTAAGTCATGTAGATGTGACTGCGTCAGTGTGTGTGTGGCGCTACTGCGCATACTATTCGCGCAAGCTGGATTATCTCAACGGGAAAACATTTTAGAGAAAAATGTTTAATACAAAACTTTAAGGATTTTCCCTTGGCTACCCAGTGGTCGTATTGGATTTGACCTTGACCGTGACCTTTAAGGTAATATCAAATGCCTTCCTAAACCGTTCATCCGATTGCGATGAAACTTTGGGGAATGGTTGGACGCATGCCCGCGGAGGTTTCTGAGTTAGTAAATCTTATATAGGGTGTTCACAAAAAGTACCGGTACGGATGATTATTATGCCTTCCTAAACCGTTCATCCTATTGCGATGAAACTTTGGGGAATGGTTGGACGCATGCCCGCGAAGGTTTCTGAGTTAGTAAATATTATACAGGGTGTTCAAAAAGTACCGGTACGGATGATTATTATGGCTTCCTAAACCGTTCATCCGATTGCGATGAAAATTTGGGGAACAGTTGGACGCATATCCGCGAAGGTTTGAGTTAGTAAATCTTATACAGGGTGTTCAAAAAGTACCGGCACGGATGATTATTATGCCTTCCTAAACCGTTCATCCGATTGCGATGAAACTTTGGGGAATGGTTGGACGCATGCCCGCGAAGGTTTCTGAGTTAGTAAATCTTATAAAAGGTGTTCAAAAAGTACCGGTACTGATGATTATTATGCCTTCCTAAACCGTTCATCCGATTGCGATGAAAAGTTGGGAAATGGTTGGACGCATGCCCGCGAAGGTTTCTGAGTTAGTAAATCTTATACAGGGTGTTCAAAAAGTACCGGTACGGATGATTATTATGCCTTCCTGAACCGTTCTTCCGATTGCGATGAAAATTTGGGGAACAGTTGGACCGCAGAAAATTGTAAGATGTTTACACATCCTCCGTGAGTACAACGGCACTCACACCTTTTTTTTTAAATGAGTATGTAATCTACAAGGTAAGGGGATTTTTATTCACTTTATATAAATAAGAAAAGGGTTGACATACCGAAAGAAATATTCGTAAAACTTATATTTCTTATGTTTTTACACATATGATGGCGGAGGCTTTTTCTCAAAAAGTTCCAAAAACCTCCTTTTCAGTTTAGTATTTTATTAAAGCTTGTACATTCATCTTAATACCTATATATCGTTTTATTTGCTCAGGGCTGCTCAAACCAAACTATAGATATTTTCGTTATGAGGGCGCGAAACGCCCGCAATAAGAAATATAAGTTTTACGAATATTTTTTTCGGTGTGTCAACCTTTTTCTTATTTATATAAAGTGAGCCCCCCAACACCCCGCCTCGAACCCCGTCAACCTCATATTTGACACTTAGTGACAAAAAATAGAATTCGTCATTCGGGCGTTTCGCGCCCTCATAACGAAAATATCTATAGTTTGGTTTGAGCAGCCCTGAGCAAATAAAACGATATATAGGTATTAAGAGGAATGTACAAGCTTTAATAAAATACTAAACTGAAAAGGTTTTTCGAATTTTTTGAGAAATAGCCTCCGCAATCATATGTGCAAAAACATAAGAAATATAAGTTTTACGAATATTTTTTTCGGTATGTCAACCCTTTTCTTGTTTATATAAAGTGAGCCTCCCAACACCCCGCCTCGAACCCCGTCAACCTCGTATTTGAGACTTAGTGACAAAAAATAGAATTCGTCATTCGGGCGTTTCGCTCCCTCATAACGAAAATATCTATAGTTTGGTTTGAGCAGCCCTGAGCAAATAAAACGATATATAGATATTAAGATGAATGTACAAGCTTTAATAAAATACTAAACTGAAAAGGAGGTTTTTCGAATTTTTTGAGAAATAGCTTCCGCAATCATATTTATAAAAACATAAGAAATATGTTTTACGAATATTTTTTTTGGTATGTCAACCCTTTTCTTATTTATAAAGTGAATAAAAATCCACTTACCTTGTAGATTACATACACATTTAAAGTCCTCTCCCCTCCACCCCCCATTACAAACAAAAATCTCATAAGTATTTTTAAAAATATTCGTAAAACTTATATTTCTTATATTTTTACACGTACGATTGCGGAGACTATTTCTTAAAAAGTTCCAAAAACCTCCTTTTGAGTTTAGTATTTTATTAAAGCTTGTACATTCCTCTTAATACCTATATATCGTTTTATTTGCTCAGGGCTGCTCAACTATAGATATTTTCATTATGAGGGCGCGAAACGCCCGAATGACGAATTCTATTTTTTGTCACTAAGTGTCAAATACGAGGTTGACGGGGTTCAAGGCGGGGTTTTGGCGGGGGTTTGCCCCCTCCCCCCCTCCCCCCCAACACCCCATTACAAACAAACAAATCATAAGTATTTTTTTAAGTAAAAAGAAATAAATAAACAAACAAACAAAGAACTTTAGAACAAAATTTAAATGTTTGTTAGTTTGAATTTTTGCAAATATAACCATATTCGTAATCAGCAACGCAAGAAATCCCCCTATACCAAATTTGGCATGAATCCGTCGATTTTCGAAAATCTCGTCCGCCATATTGGATCCGCCATCTTCAATTTTTGAAATCTGACTTCAGATTCGTGATCAGCGTCCCAAAAAACCCCCCTATACCAAATTTGGCATGATTTCGTCGATTGTCGAAAATCTCGTCCGCCATATTGTATCCGCCATCTCGAATTTTTGAATCTGACTTCAGATTCGTGATCAGCGATCCAAAAAACCTCCTTAACAATCATTTATTTACTGTTTGATTAACCGTCAAGAGGAATTTCTATTTTTGTCCACTCTCCTATATACCGGGGAGCACTGTGCGACGGTCCGTTGGCGACGCCCGGTCACGGCCCGGTGAAGTGATAACAAAAGCATTTGATTCTATTGGACAGATCATCCGCCGGAAGATGAACGATACTCGGCCAGCGTCCGGCCCTGGCATGGCCCGGTAATGTGTGTCTCAACCTTAATTAGGACGTGGTTTAGAGCGCCGAACGAAAGGGTTTTGAACCGTTCATGGCGATCCGTCTCCTGTCGGTTTTTCTGGCGAACACAAAGGCGTTCTTGGTTCGCAACGGGAAGGCGTCGCACAGTGGTCAATTTCCGTGATTTAGGTGGAATTAATTAAATGAATAAACGGATTCATGCCAAATTTGGTATAGAGGGGTTTTTTGGGTCGCTGATCACGAATCTAAAGTCAGATTTAAAAAATTCAAAATGGCGGATCCAATATGGCGGACGAGGTTTTCAAAAATCAACGGATTCATGCCAAATTTGGTATAGAGGGGTTTTTTGGATCGCTGATCACGAATCTGAAGTCAGATTTCAAAAATTCAAGATGGCGGATCCAATATGGCGAACGAGATTTTCGAAAATCGATGCGTCGCTGTGTTTTGCAGTACAACATAATAAAAATAAATCAAGTTGATAGTATGTTACAAAAATTGTAATATATAGACAATGAAGATGTGATTAATGTGTTAATATTATTACATGAAAACTTAACAACACTCTTCCTCCTCATCATCTTCATCACGGTTATCATCAGAACCCCCTCTTGTGTAAAACTCTCTTGGGGAATGTGAAGAAGGGATCTGACTTCTTTCGAAAGAGTTCCATTGTTCCGGATTTGTAAAGGTCTAATGCTGCTAATAACAGGATCCGATGATATTAACTCTTTCAGGATGGCCTCCGTATATGTACAACGTTATGTAAAACGTACATGTACGGCGGCCGTTCTGAAAGGGTTAACACACACACACACACACACACAATGAGTGTAAAATTTCTTCATTACACTTCGTTCTGGAAACTTTTCTGGTATAATGCTCTCGATATTTTCTAAATTCCTTATGCCTAGCTTCTAACGCATCTTCGGACAATTGGCCAATTGGACAGATTAGGTAATCCATTACAGCTGCACCATGGATAAGAATTTTGTGCAGACTTACAGGCATTGGATACCAAGGATACAAATTCACATAGTGTTTTGCAGTTTCTATGTTATACTTTTCGAATTCTGCCAAATTGAAAGAATATCCACTTGACAATGCATCTAGAATTGTGAAAAAACGTACTATGAGATTTTTAAACTATTCTAGTTATTTCTGACACCTTCTCTGCATTTTTGAAAAACCGTCTAGCAGTATTTCCATCCTTCGTGTTGCCCTTTCCTTGAACAACCACAACCACAGTAACAAATTAAAATAATTTTTCCAGGCGACAAATGGCGATTATATGTTTCTTATAATTTTATAGTAGACACTCTAGCCTACGAAACACAATAACACTTTGAAACTTTATGAAACTTTTTTTGTAATTCAACAAAAAGATATTTAAACACACATGCCATTTTTGAGAAACCTTTCCGCCATATTGGATCCGCCATATTGTTTTTCGAAATTTTGACTTTGGATTCATAATCAGCGACCCCAAACATCCCCGAGTACTCAATTTCACCTAGATTCGATCAATTATTGAGGAACATTTCCGCCATATTTGATCCGCCATATTGTTTGTCTAACTTTTGACTTTGGATTCGTAATTAGCAACCCCAAAAACCCCCGAGTACTCAATTTCATCCAGATTCGATCAATTTTTGAGGAACCTTTCCGCCATATTGGATCCGCCATATTGTTTTTCGAAATTTTGATTTTGGATTCGTAATCAGCGACCTTAAAAACCCCTGAATACTGAATTTCACCTTGATTAATACGCGTTTTCGAATTTTGGCCAGCTTTCCGGGATTTCGTCCCACTGTGCATCGCTTGTCAGAACAGTTAAAAATGAAAATAATTCTTCCAGATGACAAATGATGACTATGTGTTTATTATGATTTTATAGTACACACTCTAATCTATAAAACACAATAACATTGGCTTTGAAACTTTATGAAACTTTTTTTGTAATTCAACAGAAAGATATTGAAATACACATGTCAATAAAATTAAATAATTTAGAAGTGTCCCGCATATTTTACTTACCGAATGTATGTTTTAACGTAGATAAAAACACAACCTAACAATACCAAAACACAATAATGTATCACGACAAACCGTACCAACGATATCGATATAATTAATCACGGTAGACTAAGTACGTCAACCTAATGCTACATCTTTGGTTGTGCGCCGTATCGAGCATAGCGTGTTTAGACCTGCAACTTCTATAGCATATTATGCTACAGTTATTTAGCTAACTACATACATAACTATTTTCGAGATTTGTAAAATTTATTTTCGTACATTTTTTCCACCTACATCACGGAAATTGACCACTGTGCGTCGTGTGCAGTTCGTTGTTTTTCTTTTGCTCGCGAACCTACCGGCTCTGTATGTTCTGACAAACGATAGTTGGAATTCTCAATATCGGTTCTTACCGCTCAGTATCCGAGGCGAAATTTTTATATTCATTTTGACACTGAATACACTGCTAATTTTGCTACTTCAAATTGTTGCAGTGCCTTGATAACTTCTTTCTTATGACACAAATAAAAACAATTTTGTTACCGATTTTTTTTAACATTATTTAACAGATCTATGAAGTAGTCCTATACTTTTTGCAAATATTATGATGATGGAGTTACCAAAATGGGTTCGATTTGGTGGTTCGACAACATGACGCACCGAGGTGATAGCAATGACTGAGGTGATCCGCTGTTCGTTCCTTTCCCGTGGATCATTGGAAGTTCATTGGAAGCATAATTTCCACAAACGGTTTACCAGCATTTCACAAGCAGCCCACGAATCGTTCGGCTCGCAAATGTATGCCCACCTTAAAAGAGAAAAGTGTCGAACGTCTGATTTTCCGATAGCTGTCAAATCGGGAGATCGAAGCGTCTAACCTCGAAATAGTGAATTTGTGAATAATGGAAATTACTCACCATTATTCACAAATTCACGATTTCGAGGTTAGACGCTTCGATCTCCCGAATTGACAGCTATCGGGAAATCAGATATTCGATACTTTTTCCTCTTACGCAGTGTTTCTCTTCCTAAGCCAAATACCGACTCGACCTGTACCGGTATAAATGACTCGAGTTACCGTCCAAGCGCGGCCGAAGGTAAATTTTAATATCCCGGCGACTAGCCGGTTCTGCGTGGGATATCCGGTATACGTCAGGTCAGGTACTTCTAAGACTACCCTCGTACTTATGCAGCGAATGTAGGTTGATGCTACTAACCTTGGTGACACCCCAAAACATGCCTTTTTCTTTACACATATGTTGTAGAGGAGGTAAAAATAAAGACCATTAATTTTTTAATATTTGTTGAGATGCACGTTTAAGGGGTCATACTACCTCTCTATATTACGACGAGTAACTAATTTTTTCTAAATATTATGGAAAAAACGCTTCAAGAAAAAATGGTTTCTATGCCAAATTATTAGACCCATGGAGCTCTACCAAAAGATATATTGTAGATTTTTTGCATTAACTATTATGGAGAAACTACTACTTAAAATTTTTCTTTGCTAATCATCGTTTAAAAATATTGTTGTACCGTCCGATTTTAACAACTTCCTTATATTAGGTAGACAAATAAGTTTTAGGACACTTCCATTCCATGTCATAAAAGTAATTGAAAGTTACCGCTCACATATGTTATAGTGGCACTTGTTACGTAGTATCAAAACATAAAGGAGTCATAGATATAACCTTTAAATTCTGTGAATAAAACATGCGCAGACGGAGATAAGCTTTTTATTAGACACTGCATTCGTTATGAATTCCATCAAGGAAAAAGTGCCAGGAAAGCATGTGAATTGATCTGTTCTGTTCTCGGGGACGACAATGTATCTAACAGTACATGTGAGTATTGGTATAAAAATTTAAGAAAGAGATTTAACCCCTTTTTGCCTGATATATCATATTTCATATGTCACGGAAATATGACATGAATTTATCTTGAATGAGCTCTGATAGTGCTGCCACCTGTTGGCATTCTGCATACTCTTCCTTATGATGTATTGTTTGTTGCCTATCTCCCAGAATAAATGACAGATTAGAAATTAAAAAAAAACTTAAAAACTTTTTTCAAAAAATTCCAAATGAACAATTTAAAATATCTAGTAATTAAAAGTAAGTTTCTTGTGAAAATAATTTTTTGGAGGGGAAAATGAAAATTTAGGCACAAAGGGGTTAAAGACGGTGATTTTGATGTTAGTGACCGTGAACGTACCGGGGCCCCTGTACAGGTGGACGACCAGGAACTGCAAGCGTTGCTGGATGAAAACTCTTGTCAGACGGAAAAACAACTTTCAGAACAGCTAGGAGTAACTCAACAAACTATTTCCTATTGCTTTGAAGCAATGGAAAATATTCGAAAAGGAATAAAGTGGGTGCCACACTTTTTGACTCATGCAAATAAAAATAGCCGCCTTGACATATGTTTGAATCTTTACAACAAGCAACAGAGAAAATCTTTTTTGTAGAAAATTGTGACCGGCGATGAGAAGAAGATTTATTTCGATAATCCGAAACGCACATATCATTGGGTTGACCCCGGCGAGCCGACGACATCGACGCTAAAGCGCAATATTCACTGTAACAAAGTCATGTTGTGTATACGAGGGCAGAGTGAAAAATCTGATACTTTTCTAGTAGATGGTGGTGCGCCCCAAAGTCTGTAAAGTAGCCCCCTGCTGCGGCCATAACCTCTTCGTTTGATAAGAATTTCTTTCCGGCCAGCCATTTTGTTAAGTCTGGGAAGAGAAAGAAGTCGTAGGGAGCCAAATCCGGTGAATAAGGTGGATGCGGCAGCAATTCGAACTTCAAATCGACCAATTTCGTTATTGCAACGGCAGGCGAATGGGCAGGTACATTGTCGTGGTGGAACAGAGCTTTTTTTTCGCTAAATGGGGGCATATACTCATCTTCGCGATCACTCCACCATCTACTAGAAAAGTATCGGACTTTTCACTCTGCCTTCGTATGGTGGGATATGAAAGGCGTACTCCATTATGAACTTCTGAAACCTGGCCAGACAGTTACTCCCAATCGCTATCGTCAACAATTCATACGATTGAACCAAGAAATTGACCAAAAGTGTTCATTTACTGGCAAAGGAAAACGTCCAGTAAAACTGCTCCATAACCTCATGAGGAGTAGGCCTCATGTGGGTAAACCGGTCAAGGATACGTTAACACGTTAACTGCCATGTTGGTCCCATGAGACCAACAAGTAATGTACCTAAACCGGCCGCGTTGGTCCCACGGGACCAACGCAGGTAAGGACGCCTCCCAGACCGTTGATTCAAATTTGACTGTATTTTGCGATGGGAAAGGACCAACATGGCTCAGGAGAACTGTAGTATAATGATGTTTCGGGAATTTTTTGCAAACTGATGCCTGTGGTCAGAATAAAAATCGAAAAATTGCAGTTTTCATTAACTTCATTTTTTCAATTTTTTCGGAATTTCTTTTGTCGAACATTCTAAGTCAAAATACATTATAATTTATCATCGGCCCGGGTCGATGGGGAAAGAAAATTAAAGAAAAACTGACTCCAACGGGCTAGAAATCAGATTTCCTTGGGCGCTTCCAGGACTCCTTAAAATAAAAAGCGTGTACCACAATGTTGGTAATTATCGATAACACCTACAGAATCCCCGTATTAGGTCGTAAAAATCACTCTATCAGCATTATCAGATTGAGGAGTTGCTCACAGTTAGTTTTTTTTCCGTAAAGCCACCATAATTTTCCTTAGACTTTAAATACGCTCTCACTTTCAAAATGAAGAACATTTTATTTCTAAGTCATGCTTTTTCTAACGAAGGAAACTTATAAGTTGTTGCACTCGGACTTAATTATCTAAATGAATGTTTCTTCAATAAAAACAGTTTCCAACAAAAGTTCCTAAAACTCCCTAAAATGAAAAAATTATTAACTACGAGATAATTATAACCATAAATATAACTATAATACTTTAACCCTTCTGAGGTCGCGCCTTTTCACCCAACGTTTCTGGTCGCGTGATGAGGGCCGCCCCGCCCGTGTTTTGCGGAGCGCGATGTTGCCACGTCAAACGGCGATCAGTGACGAGACACGACTTGCATTGCGTTGTCGCTGGCAACGTCACAGACCAAGTTTCTACTGCGAATCTGCTCGCACAGTGAGGACGGTCCCGCATTTTCCGCCTCACGCTTCATTAATATATTTTTTCAATTTTTCTAATGAATGCAGAGCTATCATATTATAATCATCGCATGTTCACGACACTTCAATGAACGACTACGTAGCCGGTGATCTTTCAAATCGAGGTAGTTAAGCAATTATGACGATTAAAAAAAAAGTGCGGGGCCGCCCTCATCATGCGACCTCAGAAGGGTTAGCATACAATGTGTATTCGAGGAAGCTTGACATAGGCGATATGTAGTACTATACTATTTACAACACGCTATTGGTTGTCGACCTGAGGCTGCGACACAACTGGTTCCAACGACTTTCAATGCCCGACAATAGCTTCTAAAGAAAATCCCTAGTTTGTATGTGAATCGCCGGGTAGACGTAAACACGTGGCCACGCGGGAAATGTCAAACATTGGTCAGGGTTATTGCGTTCCGAAATTAGTGCACCAGTTACCATCACAAAAATGAGACGTATAATAATAGTTGCCAAAAAGCAAGATATTTTAATTTTAAGGGTACAGATCGAAACCTAATAATTTTTTATCATTTCAACAATTAAAGTGCTACGATATTCGACATCGCTTCCGGAAGCGACCCCCGCTATATTTTTACGGCTGCTAGAGGGACAGGATTTAGGGATCTTTTACAAAAATAATTGCCGGATACTGGTAAGTTGTTAAAATCAATCATTACAGCATCCTCAAGTTGACAATCAATAGCGTATGGTTTAAGAATGGTTTACAACGCTTTACTTAACCCTTTCGCTACGGGCCGATATTTCGGCGCGCTACTCCCGCTGAACGGGCCGTTGCGCCGAAAGTGTACACTTGCGGAAGTCACTATAGTCACCGTTCGTACCTACCGAGCGTCAGTCGTTGGGTGACTATAGTCACCGTTCGTACCTAGTGAGCGTTATTGGGTGACTATAGTCACCGTTCATAGCGAAAGGGTTAAACCGTAAACACAACCGAAATGTTATCCTTTACGGCAGCACTTGCAGCGCCATCAACCCGTCACAAGCAATCAACGATGACGTTCATCGTCTACACTTCCACAAAATCATCTACGTTATGCAGTGTGTATTCGAGGAAGCTTGGTATAGGCGATATACCGTAGTACACTCTAAACCGTACGCTATTGAATCATTTCAGTAGAAAATCCCTATGCCGTATCCCTCTAACAGCCGTAAAATCATGGCGGGGGTCATATCTGGAAGCGGTGTCGAATAACGTAGCATTTTAATTGTTGAAATGATACAAAATTATTAGATTTCGATATGTATCTTTAAATTTAAAATATTCTGTTTTTTGGCGACTATTATTACGCGTCGCATTTTTGTGATGGTAACCGATGGGCTAATTTCGGAACCCAATAACCCTAATCAATGTTTAACATTTCTCGCGTGGCTACGTGTTTAAGTCTGCCCCTCGATCAGGGCTTAGGGATTTTCTATTGAAATGATTGCCGGGTCGTTAGGTAAGTCGTTAGAACCAATTTGTTGCGCTCTGTAGGAGTCTACTACCAGACATGGTAGGGGAATAAGACCTCTATACATTCTAATAATGATCATTTCCCCACTGTTGAAAACTAATCATACCGTGTGATTTCAAGGATGGTGATCATAGTCAATATGCGAGTACGAGTGAGAACACCCAGGTGAACGAATAAGAGTTTCTCTATCGCACACTGGACAAGTCTAGAGAAATGTGCAATGGAGAGATTCTTATGCACCTACTACATGTTCTCGCTCGTACTCGCATACGCCTGATCACCATCCTCGAAATCATACGACACCGCCTATGTCAAGCTTCTTCGAATACACACTGTATTTGCTATGTCGCAAATCCAAGTCTTCAAACTTTATAAGTGCATTTAGCACTAAATGCTGTCCTAGCCAAATTCACGAATCATGATTCAATTACTACCGCATCGCTAGGGGTAGCGGAGTATCATTGGGATACTCCTACAGGGTGAGTTATTGGAGCTGCGACATAGCAATTATGGCATAAGATTTTGTGGAACTGTAAACAATGAGCGCCATCGTTGATTGGATGTTGTAAGTAGGAGAAGTGAAGCAGGATTGACAACTGCCAATGACGAAACCCTTCAATCAGGTAGGTACACCTGATTCTTACCAAATTTCACTCTAGCTCTGGTTAAAATCAGGAGCACTTACCTCAGTTTAAGAGTTTCATCGTTACAGTTGCCGAATCAGCCGCGGCCAATCAACGATGGCACTCATCATCTACAGTTCCACAAAATCGTATACTATATTTGTTATGTCGCAGATCCAATGAATCACTGTGTACAGGGTTATTCACTGGACCTGCAACATAGCAAACATAACGTCTAGGATTTGTGGAACTATAGATGATGAGCGTCTTCCTTGATTGGTCGTGGTGGGTTGGAGATGTTAAGCAGGATTGGCAACTGTAATGATAAAACTCTTGAACTAAGCTAGGTACACCTGATTTTAATTAGAACTAGAGTGAAATCTGATAAGAATGAGGCATACCGTATGTGCGCGATCAAAGAGCCCATAGCAAAATTGCGAGTTTTGCATGAGCACCCCTGTGGGTCTCCTCGTCCAATAGAATCACCCGAGAAGCGTGAATGCGCATGCGTAGTCATCCGCTGGTGTTGGCGTCGTCAGCAAGTTCAGATCGGTTTCAATGAAATAACCGATCTGAACTTGCTGACGACGCCGACACCAGCGGATAACTGCGCATGCGCATTCACGCTTCTCCTGTGATTCTATTGGATGAGAATACCCACAGGGGTGCTCATGCAAAACTCGCAATTTTGCTATGGGCTCTTTGATCGCGGACATACAGTACACCCGGGGACTCTGATTCTGCTTCTGGGGAATTTTTAAAACATTATTATTAAAAGTAGTAACCAATGATTAATCGATCCTCGTGCTTTCATTAACGAGGGTAAACGCCACCGTAGCTAATGAGGGCATGAGAATTAATTGTTCATTAGCTAGTATGTTTAAACATGACATTTTAGAAAGTCACCAGAACCAGAATCCGAGTCCCCAGGTGTACATCCGGGGACACGGTATCTGTCGCTGGTGACTTTTTTAAACGTTATTTTTAAACGTACTAACCAATAATTAATAATCCTCATGCTTTCATTAACGAGAGTAGACGCCACCGTAGCTAATGAGCGCATGAGAATTAATTATTCATTGGTTAGTACGTTTAAAAATAACGTTTAAAAAAAGTCACCAGCGACAGATGCCGTGTCCCTGGGTGTACATACCTACCTCGGAATAAAAGTTTCATCATTACAGTTGCCGATCCTGTTTAACCTTTCCTACCCAATACGACCAATCAAGGAGGACGCTCATCGTCTATAATTTCACAAATCGTAGACGTTATGTTTGCTGTGTTGCAAGTCCAGTGAATAACTCTGTATAGTTACTCCCGGTGGCACGGATTCTGTCGCTGGTGACTTCTTAAATTGTCATTTTTAAACATATTAGCCAATGGACAGTTAATTCTCATGCTCTCGTTAGCTACGGCGGCGTTTGCTCTGGGTTAGTACGTTTAAAAATGACACTTTTAATAGTCACCAGTGACAGAATCCGTGACATCGGAAGAACGTTGTCGCAAAAATTCAATAATAGTATCTTATGTCATAAGGCGGAAATCCGAGGTTTTTTTCAGACTGTGTTTAATTAAGTCGTAACACGAAGCATGATGAGGCGAAGAGACTCGCCTTCGGCGAACCTCGTCTCCTCACCATGCCTCGTGCTACGGACCTAAACACAGTCTTAAAAATCCAAGGATTTCAGCCGAATGACATATACTATTTTTTCTCACGAATGCCCATTCTGTTTATCAGTTTGGAAAAAGGACCCACTTCGGACTAGGCAATCTTTTAACAGCCTGTGGACTCCCGGTCGGTGTCACGTGGGAAAAACGCCATCTTACGGTCTAAAAATAGGCTGGAAAAGGCCTCGAAATGGACATGAATGAGGAAAATTGAGCTTTTATGGTGTAAGTTTACACCACCGATATTGTAGACGGCAGTACGGTCTCTCTAAGCATTGGACTTTTCATGTTTACGGCAACGTTTACGACTCCCTCAATGTATGGTACCCGCATCTTTAGAGTGTACTACGGGATATTGCCTATAGGGCGAGGACCTGGATCTGCGACATAGCAAATAGAACGTGGGCGATTTTGTCGAAAAATAGACGATGAGCGTCATCGTTGATAGGCTGTTGTGGATAGGAGAGGTTAAGCGGGCTTGGGAGTCAGCAGGAAATTCTGATTTTTAGTCCCTTTGAGCCAGCTTTTCTCCAATCGCAAGAGTCCTATACAGTTCCACATTTTCTAACTAATGTTGTTTACGAAAAATTATCACTGCCGTAAAACGGGGTGGCTTTGTGACAGCCAGGTGGTTCTGGGACAGAAAGTAGCGCACCCACCTAATTCGTAACCGTTTGCACATTTATCAACCGACAGTTGCGCGCTTGTCGGTAGGCTTTGAGCACGATCGCGCCGTCGTCGGTTGATAAATTTGCAACCGGTTACGAATTAGGTGGGCGCGTTACTTTCTGACCCAGTCACCTGGCTGTCACAAAGCCACCCCGTTTTAAGGTATATTTTAAAAATTTATTCACCGATTTCTCCGCAATTACTCATTTTCGCGAAGTGAAATCATTTTGTTTCGAAGTCTATGTGCCCTACTATAATATATTTTCTGAAACAGAATCGGCTTAGGCTACGACTTCGATTAATAAAAATATTATTATTATAACAACATGGCCGCCGTCGTGTACCGGATTGTCTGCTAGTAGTAATTTACTTAGTTTCCGATTTCGTAACCCTTGCATGGTGATTATGAGTTCAGGAAATAATTTTGGTCCATTTATACATGAAAAAATGCCTTCACTTTATGATTTTTGTTTTAATTCCGGAGAAAGTAGTGACAAAAATTCTAGTTGCTCTTTAGTTTCTATATTTGCCCAGAAAGGGACACTAGTAGTGGCCTAGACCCGCTTAAGGCCCATCACCAGTAAATCACGATCTATCGAATACGCGATTCAAACTCCTGGAACAGGGGGCACGTGCGGCGATTTATAAATTGCGGGCGCAGCAACGGGCATTCCTATATTATAGCCGATTGTAGCAGGCATTCTAATGAGAGTGGACAAAGTCGCTCTGCGCGAGCGAGGTCACCACAACGATACGTTGTCAAGCACTGATGAAAAGTAATACAGTATGTCCTCGTTAACTCGAACTTACAAGGAGAGGCTCAGGCTTTCGGGTCACCGATTTGGCCGAATCTTTACTCATTTATAGAGCACCACTAGTATGGTACATCACCACAACCCTAGGGTGCAACACTCAAAAAGAAGAGAAAAAATCACCTCTAAAGTTGAGCTTGTAAGTATTTGTACAAGTTCTCAACAACGACTTTCCAAGAGGCGGCGTGGCCGAGCGGTTAAAGCGCTAGTCTACTAACTCGGGGATCGCGTGTTCGAGGCTCCTCATGTGCTTCTTTTTTTTTGCAAATAAAATGTTCATTTAATCATAATTTGATAACAATCAACGTTATTAATCAATATTTTTTTTAATTTCAATTATATTTTAATTCTGGGAGCTGTGTTGAAAAAAATTAAAATTGTAGAAAAATAGCAGTTATTATTCGCTTTCGGTGAGCTCAGGCTTACAATTTGTGGGATGATAATTGTCATAAAAGCACTCAAAACATAAATTAAGTTGACAATGACTACAGGAGATAAAACCGGTATTGCTGCAAGCGCAGGGAGTCTTCAATTTATTTAAAGGAAAGCATACTTCATTCACACTCGTGGACCGAACTCTCCTGTTGGCTCTTGGAGACACAGGAAAACACGCGGCAACAATTTACTAGACATTGTAATTCCGTGCTGCGCTGTGTCGTCAATTACTTTGTTGAACCACGGCTGCTTCAATAGTGGGGGCAAGAGTTCAGAGGGCTGGATTAAAGCGTTAGTTGTGAACTTCTATGCGTACAAGACGCATGTTCTGCGAGCCCTGGTGGAAAAAATTATTGAATAAGTGTGGAAAAATGGAGCAAGAATCGTTAGATTTCTCATTGGAGGAAGTTCCAGTTCACTCGATTCACAGTGAGGAATCGAAGAAACTCCTCAAAGGAGCTTTAATACATTGCGAAAATCTTTTGTCGGAAAACGATCTCATCGTGGAAGAATCTCCGATCTCTATTTCATCACAGGCAGCAATGGTGGGAGAGGAATTATTTTTTCGCGCTGTGGAGATGTTAGGCGAAAAGATTCTGGTGAACGACGAAGAATTGATTCTTCCTCATGAAGACGACGAGGAACAATTGTTTCATTATGTAGATGACGATGATGCTTCGGACTCCAATGAGTACCAGCCATCTCCTGAAAAAAAAGCAAAGATCGACTTCATTCCATTAGAAACCAAAATCAAAGTCCTGAGATTGGCCAAGTTACATCCTACTTGGAGTCTAGAATCTCTCCAGAAGAGGGGTTCGCGGAGTTTAAGGAGGAAGGATGACTTGAAGCGTTGGCAAAAGGATGTTGACCAAGGAGGGACCCTATTCGATAAATACGCCTCTATCGACTCATGGACCAATGACCGCTTCGTAGAAGCTCGAGCCGAATTTTTACAGGTAAAATCTCATATTGACGTAGTTTTTGCTAAACTGAAGCACAACGTAGTACGGAATAAACTAACAATAAATATTTTTCATTTCAGGTGACGACGAGAAATTTACAAGAGTGGGCATTAGCCGCAGCTGGCCAGTACAGGTCTTCGAATTTCGAGTTTAAAGCTTCGTCATCTTGGGTAAAACGGTTTAAGAAAAAGCACGGTATCCGGCAGAGAAAAATCACCAAGTACATCAGCCGTAAGAAGCATACTACGATGGCAGAGACGCTAGAAGCAGCGGATAAATTCTGTACTCAAGTGAAGGCGATTACTGGAAATTTCGAGTCGCAATTCATAATCAACACGGACCAAATGGGCTGCCAATATCAATCCACCATCGACAGGACACTCGCAGAAAAAGGATCCAAAAGTATATTGGTTCAGAAAAGTAACCTAAACAAATTAACACATTCATACACAGCGCAGTACGGAATTACAATGTCTGGTAAATTATTGCCGCGTGTTTTCTTATGTCTCCAAGAGCCAACAGGAGAATTCGGTCCACGAGTGCAAAAGAATGTCGACGATTTGGTTGAAAAATTCGGCAATATTTTTATAGCTTGCTCGAAATCCGGTAAGCTTACAACAGCACTGTATTCTACATTCCTTGAGAACGTCATACAGCTTTATGTTGAAGAAAATAACTTTTTACTACTGGTTGATTCATGGGGAGGTCAAACGAATCCCGTTATTTACGATGAAGTATTTTGCAATAAAGACCAATTGCCGACCTGCACCGTCAAAATCATTCCTCCTAAATGTACTGCAATTTGCCAGCCGTGCGATGTTTATTTTCATCGACAAGTGAAGAATTTTGTCAAAAAAATCCAAAATTGTTCCTATGTAATTGAGAAGAATCGCGATATTGCCTCCCGTGAAGACGCCATTAAAATTCATTCACTTATTCATCACCAATTGTCAGCACCGGTTTTTCAAGCGATGATAAAATACGCGTGGTTTGCATCGAAACTCTCCGACGAGAGGCGTATTTTTTCCAACGTGAATGAAGTATGCTTTCCTTTAAATAAATTGAAGACTCCCTGCGCTTGCAGCAATACCGGTTTTATCTCCTGTAGTCATTGTCAACTTAATTTATGTTTTGAGTGCTTTTATGACAATTATCATCCCACAAATTGTAAGCCTGAGCTCACCGAAAGCGAATAATAACTGCTATTTTTCTACAATTTTAATTTTTTTCAACACAGCTCCCAGAATTAAAATATAATTGAAATTAAAAAAAAAATTGATTAATAACGTTGATTGTTATCAAATTATGATTAAATGAACATTTTATTTGCAAAAAAAAAGAAGCACATGAGGAGCCTTGAACACGCGATCCCCGAGTTAGTAGACTAGCGCTTTAACCGCTCGGCCACGCCGCCTCTTGGAAACTCGTTGTTGAAAACTTGTACAAATACTTACAAGCTCAACTTTAGAGGTGATTTTTTCTCTTCTTTTTGAGTGTTGCACCCTAGGGTTGTGGTGATGTACCATACTAGTGGTGCTCTATAAATGAGTAAAGATTCGGCCAAATCGGTGACCCGAAAGCCTGAGCCTCTCCTTGTTAGATAACAAAATACCCCGTTAACCCAAACAAAAATCGAAACCTCTGGTATAGGAATGTCATCACTTAAAACTCGAATAACACGAATTTTGTTAACACGAACACCCAATTTTTCGCCTTTTCAAGTTTGTATTAATGAGAAGGTCGATTGGCACAATCGATTTAGGCTATGAAAAATTATAGCGCGATGTTAATGCACGGGCCCCTACGTCAGCACTATACTGCTTCTTATTCTGTCTACGGCCCTAGAACCGACGGTGGTGCTGCATGTGGTTAATACCAGTAGTTACATCACTTAAACAACTCAGAACATGACCAGTTAGTAATTTAAGATGTGGATAATTCCTTCAGCTTGGAAGGTTTAATTATTATGTGAATGACAACGTGACCGCTAACAGTAATGATTGTACTGAGTGATCGGTGTTAATGAAACGAATGTAACGTTATGGAGAAATTAATTGAGGGCCTTGGAATAAAAGGGGTACAAGTGACTTTTCTTATACAGTATGTCCCGTGGATAACGCAAGTATTTGAATTTCCCCCACATTTGACTTTGGTAGTGCTTGGAACGGTGCTGTAGTTAGAGTTGGCTTCAGAAGAGTGCGCTGCGTTCTTACGAGCCGTGTTTTTGAAACCTGTATGATTATTTCTCATCACTTCTACACATTATTTACCATTATTTACAAATTCAGTTAATTTCGAGGTTAGACGCTTCGATCTCCCGAATTGACAGTTCCCGGGAAATCAGACGTTTTACACTTTTCGCTCTCGAAACACGGCTCGTAAGAACGCAGCGCACTCTTCTGAAGCCAACTCTAACTACAGCACTGTTCCAAGCACTACCAAAGTCAAATGTCAGGAAAATTCAAATACTTGCGTTATCCACGGGACATACTGTATATGGACTTAAGTGCAGATTTAGGTACCTTATGTGCCAATTTATTTAGTATAAAAAGGTTTCCTGCTTTGAGCTCCATCTATCACATGAGATCACATGCATAGATTCTGAATTTTTAAAATCCAAATAACCTAAATCTGCACTCAAGTCCATATATAAGAAAAGTCACTTGTACCTCTTTTATTCCAAGGTCTTCAAGGTTTTGGTATACGGGGTGTTCTTAAACCTGTGACCCAGAGGACAACCCTATGTTTATTAAAAAATTACAGACATAATGCAATTGATTTTATTGAAATTCGTTAAGAATTTACGGAGAAATTCATTATTAAAAAGTAATTAATATTTTGAATTTATTCGGCATTGATGACATCATATCAAGGTTCATAAAGATAATCGCAATTGCTATCGTTATTATAAACATTATCTTCATGAGCCTTGATATGACGTCATCAATGCCGAATAAATTCAAAATATTAATTACTTTTTAATAATTAATTTCTCCGTAAATTCTTAACGGATTTCAATAAAATCAATTGCATTATGTCCGTAATTTTTAAATGAATATAGGTTTTTCCTCTGGGTCAGAGGTTTGAAAACACCCGGTATAGGATGAGTCATTGAATCTACGACATAGCAAATATGGTACATGATTTTGTGGAACTATAGACGACGAGCGTCATCGTTGATTGGCCGTGGTTAATAGGAGAGGTTAATCAGGATCGGCAACTGTAGTGATGAAACTCTTAAACTGAGGTAGGTACTCCTGATTTTAACCAGACCTAGAGTGACATCTGGTAAGAATCAAGTGTACCTATCTGATTGAAGAGTTTCATCATTGGCACTTGTCAATCCTGCTTAACTTCTGCTACTCACCGCGACCAATCAGTGATGGCGCTCATCGTTTACAGTTCCACAAATTCGTATACCATATTTGCTACACCCGCGTGCACGGATTCTAATCATGGTGACTTTCTAAAATGTCATTTTTAAACATACTAGCCAATGAACAATTAATTCTCATGCCCTCATTAGCTACGGTGGCGTCTACTCTCGTTAATGAAAGCATGAGAATTAATTGTTCATTGACTAGTATGTTTAAAAATGACATTTTAGAAAATCACCATGATTAGAATCCGTGCACGCGGGTGTATGCCGCAGGTCCAATGACTCACCCTGTATCTGGTCTACGACTGCTGAATGTAAAGGTTGATAGATCGTACACGGCCGAACTCTGATTAGTATTATTTTTTTCTATTCACACACATACTTTTCCTGCCCAAGCTTACCACTTGGTATCCGTGTCAATTCTCCACATTGTTAAAATAGTAATATTATTATATGTTTTATTATTACAAAGTTATCCACATCCTAAATATCGTATCATATTCAAGATTGCGGACTACTGGTGACGGGCCCAGATCGGCAACTGCCAGTGATAAAACTCTGTAATCAGGTAGGTACGTCTGATTGAGGCCCATCCTGCTTAACCTCTCCTACCCACCATAACCGATCAATAATGACGCTCGTCGTCTATGTTCGACAAAATCGCCTACGTTATATTTGTTATGTCGCAAATCCAAGTTCTCACCCTGTATATCAAGTTTCCTCGAACAAAGACCACGTGTAAACATTTGATGGTCTTCTTTACTGAAAGAGAAATAGTTTATGAACGAAAGGTTCTTTATTTGAAAATTAGACTGGTATAAAGTCTCAATAACATCGTCTGATGTTATTATTTAGACAGGATTTACACGTCAAAGTATGCATAAAAATACGGTAGTTTCACCAACTGTGAACGGTTCCAGCAGAAAATATACATTGGGAACTACATTTTAGCGCCACCTACGGGTACTGAAATCAAGTTCGCATCCAGAGGTGTGGATAGTAGATGGTAGAGATACCGTATGTATCATCCCAAATTAAACAAGCAGAGATACCGACATTGCCGAAACTTTACCGACGGTCAGGAATTTTATAGTTAGAGTTGGCTTGAGAAGAGTGCGCTGTGTGTGCTGCGTGAGAGCGAAAAGTGTCAAACCTCTGATTTCCTGATAGCTGTCAATTCGGAAAATCGAAGTATTGAATAATAGACGAAACACTTCGATCTCTTGAATTAACAGCTATCGGGAAATCAGCCGTTTGACATTTTTCGCTCTCACGCAGCACACACACAGCGCACTTTTCTCAAGCCAACTCTAACTATAAAATTCTTTACCGTCGGTAAAGTTTCGGCAATGTCGGTATCTCTGCTTGTTTAATTTAGGATGATACGTACGGTATACCGTGTGTCTGACGGCAAGCGCAACATGACTTCGGCAGTTTTTACCGACGGTGGTCGAAAATTGCATTGGATCTAATGCAAGATTCGACCACAGTCGGTAAAAACTGCCGAAATGGTTTTGCGCTTGCCGTCAGACATGCTGTATGCACATCCCCGATAGCCAAGCGTGACTTTCACCCAAAGGTCACGCGGTGGCGTCACTGAGTGATGTTACTGTGATGCCACAGTGAGGATCCGGAGTGCGAGTTTTTGCCACAACGGAATACTTGATCCTGATTGGTCTATTTGCTGACGCCTTACGGAATTTTTATTCGCATCGGACACCGCCGTATGGTGGCGTTTCGTTCTTCCTAAGATGGCCGTCGTTACGGACGTTACGGACCGAATGTCAAGATAACCATGTAACGTAAACAAAGTATTTGTAAATAAAAATAGTTTTAAGAGTGCAAGTGCAATAAACCCAATTCA
Source organism: Xiphydria camelus (assembly GCA_963678675.1). Taxonomy (NCBI): domain Eukaryota; kingdom Metazoa; phylum Arthropoda; class Insecta; order Hymenoptera; family Xiphydriidae; genus Xiphydria; species Xiphydria camelus. Next base: position 17,959,420 of record OY783194.1, read on the forward strand.
TACCCCGATAGCCAGGTGGCTTCACAGTGGTGGCACTGTGGGACCACGCGGTGACTTTGAGAAACATCACAGTGATGTCTTGATGCGTGCCCACTGGGGTACCACTGTGGCATCACGCAGTGTACAAAGTGCCCGCCCTACCCGGATTCGAACCTGCGTTCTTTAGGATTCGAGATGCTTCGAAACTAGGAATGTCTTCGCATTCTACCAATTGAGCCACCGACTCTTTAAGCGGTATCGATCCACTCCGGTCATGATATAGAAACCGGACATGACAGTGACTGCTCTCGAAGGTTCTCATTAAATTTTTTAAAATAATTTGATATTTTTCTTTTTCAAAATAAATGTCAACGTAACCACGTAACATAAACAAAGAATTTGTAAATAAAAAAGTAGTTTTATATTTTCCTGCGGAATCAAAAAGAGAAACCAAAATGCAGTGAAAATCGTCGCTTCTTGCGTACAATCGTCACATGGTACTATTTGCCCTACCGATTTATGTACAGAAGCGTTGCAAAAACATGTTTGCATCTTCCTCTGGCCCAGCTGCACTTGCACGTTACTTCTTTATTGTTGTTTACCAGTAAGATGTTCACTTTAACTTCGTGAGGAGCACTTGTTACATGTGACGGTTGTACGCAAGAAGCGACGATTTTCACTGCATTTTGGTTTCTCTTTTTGATTCCGCAGGAAAATACAGACTCTCTGCTTTCAATACCACCTCTCCTTCCACTAGCGGCCTTTTTGACTCTCCTAGAATTGACAAGATATCTTCGATACCGATATTCATCACTTATAAATTATTGGGTTTATTGCACTTACACACTTAAAACTACTTTTATTTACAAATACTTTGTTTATGTTACGTGGTTATATGTTGACATTCGGTCCGTAACGATGGCCATCTTAGGAAGAACGAAACGCCACCATACGGCGGTGTCCGACACGAATAAAAATTCCGTAAGCGTAAGCGAATAGACCAATCAGGATCAAGTATTCCGTTGTGGCAAAAACTCGCACTCCGAATCCTCACTGTGGCATCACAGTAACGTCACTCAGTGACGCCACCGCGTGACGCTTGGGTGAAAGTCACGCATGGCTATCGGGGTAAGTGATGAATATCGGTATCGAAGATATCTTGTCAACTCTAGGAGAGTCAAAAATGCCGCTAGTGGAAGGAGAAGCGGTATTGAAAGCAGTTTGTATTTTCCTGCGGAATCAAAAGAGAAACCAAAATGCAGTGAAAATCGTCGCTTCTTGCAGACAATCGTCACATGTAACAAGTGCTCCTCACGAAGTTGAAGTGAACATCTTACTGGTAAACAACAATAAAGAAGTAACGTGCAAGTGCAGCTGGGCCAGAGGAAGACGCAAACATGTTTTTGCAACGCGTCTGTACATAAATCGGTAGGGCAAATAATACCATGTGACGATTGTACGCAAAAAACGACGTTTTTCACTGCATTTTGGTTTCTCTTTTTAATTCCGCAGGAAAATACAAACCCTGCTTTCAATACCGCTTCTCGTTCCACTAGCAGCATTTTTAACTCTCCTAGAATTAATAACATATCTTCGATACCGATATTCATCACTTATGAATTGAGTTTATTGCACTTGCACTTTTAAAACTACTTTTATTTACAAATTCTTTGTTTATGTTACGTGGTTATGTTGACATTTATTTTGAAAAAGAATCATATCAAATTATTTTAAAAAATGTAATGAAAACCTTCGAGAGCAGTCACTGTCATGTCCGGTTTCTATATTATGACCGGAGTGGACCAACACCGCTTGAAGAGTCGGTGGCTCAATTGGTAGAATGCGAAAGCATTCCCAGTTTTGAAGCATCTCGTATTCTAAAGATCGCAGGTTCAAATCCCGGTAGGGTGTGAAAAAAAAAAGCGACACTACTAGGCAGGTGGCAGGCGACGGCACTGCACGGGTACACAATGAAAAACCTCGGTAAAGTAACTGCGTGCATTCCCCTTTTGCAAAATCCTACTTTGTACACTGCGTGATGCCACAGTGGTACCCTAGTGGGCACGCACCAAGACATCACTGTGATGTTTCTCAAAGTCACCGCGTGGTGTCACAGTGCCTCCACTGTGAAGTCACCTGGCTATCGGGGATTTCTGATGTACTAGCAAGGAGACCTTCCGAGGCCGCCGCGTCCAATCTTGATGAAACTCCGTAAAGGGTATAGCCGGATAAGCATATGAAATCAGGCCCGGCCTGATTTTTTCCCCCATTCAGGTATATTTTGTGTTTATACATAAATAAGCTCTCTCTAAATTTTTAGACCAAAATATTTATTTAATCAAAAGTTATCGCCAAAAAACCAAAAAACGAAAATATTGTTTATCTCGAAAACTACTCGACCGATTTCGCGCAGCAAAATATATATTATGTACCGTCATGTAGCTATATTATAAAAAAAGTATTGGATTGTTTCGCCCATAAATAAAGAAAAACAAGTTTGAATTTTTCAATAATTTTTATTTTGCATATGAAAAATAACACCCCGCCGTTTTTTATACAGATTCAGGCATGACTAAACTATGATATATAATTTTTACAAGATGATTGGTGAGGGACAACAAGTCGGAATAAATTAAAGAAAATAAAACAACTTTGCTTCCGCCGTTTTCTTAACGTAATAGATAGCAGAAAACGGCGGAAACAAAGTTGTACACCTATTAATTCGAATTTTTACTTAAAAAAAAGTAATAGTATTTATTTACAATTACTTATTAGTAACGAGAATATAATTTACTACTTGTAATATATTATGTACCTACATATATAAATCGAAATTAAATCAAATTAAAGGTACTGACATAGAAGCTTCGTTTCAATCTTCGTCGCTTTCGTGATTTATTGTTGGTTGAATATTTTCTCTGTGGAATAGTTTGCTTAATGTTTCTGCAGGTTTAATAAGCTTTATTTGATATCGCGCAAATGACAAGTAATAAATAATTGCAGCTATATGGGAACAACAACCGACCGTTCTCTTGCCGTTTGCACACTCGCACGTGTATCGTAAAATCCCGGAATAACCAATAGAATCAGGTTTATATTCAATAAAACAGCGATATTCTTTACGGTTTATATGTCGTAATTGAACTTGTAATTTTAAAATGCTTGAATTGTCTTTTAAATAATGAATATTAACGTATTGTCATCATGTATCATCTCTGCTAAATAGGAAATGGCTTGAGAATATTGATAAGTACCCGTAAACAATATTTTCAAGTCTTTTTCAGTCATTTCGGGAAAATCAAACAAATCAGATGAGGTTATTTGTTGAAACGGTACTTTTCTGCGCTTCCAACCATCTTTCTCGACTAGAATACTAAGAGTATCGTTTAAATTACGTCTCGATTTCATATACTCCACGATTTCTTCAGATAATTCAACATCGCTATTTAGACGTTTGCCAAATTGATTATGAAAGAAACAAGCCTTCTTGCAAATTAAACTGGTTTTTGGAAGTATTTTATTGTCAAGTTTTTTATCTAAAAGTTTGAATTTTTGTTTGATAATCCCATGTATAGCTTCAACTGCCACCGAACTTTAGTGACATATCGAGAGTGATTTGATTCTTCACACGACAATTGAGCACGTTTTCCTTTTAATGCAGGCATGTGTACTTCAAAACCTTGCTCTTCTAAATATTCTATAATATCCCGAAAGCGTCTATCAAGGACCAATTTATCTCCTCTACGAAGCAAGTTTCTTAATTCCGGCGAAGAATTTAAAATATCATCCAGAATCTTTGCATCATTGACATTTGCCAAATAAGGACCTAACATATCGACAATATAACCATTTGTCGTGCAAATTGTAAATGGCTTGCATAAAGGCACTTTCTTTTGGCCAGAGTATGATTTGCGCTGATACTCATTATTATTAGAACTTTTTTGATGTCTAATGTACGGACCGTCACAAATAAGAATTAATTCGCGGTCTGAATTCAAGAGTTCGTTAGCAATTTTCGAAGTCTCATTTTCTATCAGATTATCTCTCTCTTAACACTATTCAAACCAAAATTAAAAGGGAGAACATCTTTTTCAAACGATGTCAAAACTTCATCAAAATAATCGGAGACAAGTTGTTCACGTAACTGTAAAAAGGAAGAAATCATACTATTTGAATTTCCACTTCTTAATTTGATAAGGAAAACAACAACAACTTGAAAGACTGATCGATTATCATTACCGCGCATAGAAGAAAGCATATTTCGTATTTCATTTATATTTTCATATGAAAAACCAGTCAGTAACTTCATTTGATCTTCAGGATAAGAAAAATTACCTATTTTTTCTATAAGTGTAGAATCGCTGTCTACAGAAAGATTTTCTAACAATTTCTGTAGATCGGAGGTTTCTACAAAACTTGAGTTAGAAACCACTTTTAAAAGGTGTAGATCGTCTTCGTAGAACTTTTCTTTGATCAAATGATTTTTGCAGCATCGATTTCCAATAGGAATAAATATTCTTCTTTTAACATACGCCTCCTTCTGAGCTTCAAAAGGAATGACAGTTCTGTTGTCTGTTGATCCGCAAACACAGCAATACACTTCTGCGTAGAAACAATTCTTGCCAATGATAATTCGATACTTTCGGATCCAATCTCTTCATTTTCATGATGTTTAAATTCACAATCAGGATCATCTGTGCAATCTGTGCAATCTGTGTAATCAATAAAAATAAATCAAAATTAGGGATAATCATTACCTACTATTATTGTTAAATTACAATTATTTCTCACCACGTTATTGAATTATGAAGTTTAAATCATACTGCTTCTTTGTTACAGCAGATATATTTATTTCTGAATCCAATTGAAATTACCTTTCTCAGTTTGCAAACAAATGTAGCAGATGTAGTGTTATCATCAGAAATGTCGGATTCTGTGTCATTATTTTTTTTTGTACTGTAAACTTTCAATTTACACGTATGCAGACCTTATCTCCAGGAGATATTTTATCATTCAAAAGAGAGAGAATTGCAGATAATTCCTTTGCTTTTTCTTCTGTCACAATTGGCTGTTTCTTACAACGTAGTTTCCGAAAGAACCTTTTGCACCCAACACACTAAAAAATATAAATATTTGACAAATTACATTTAAATAGTGAAGATATATTAAATGCAGTTAAATGACTAGAAACAATTATCCTTAATGCATAAGATGATATATAAAAATGGTACTAACTTTATCTGTACTCATATCGATACAATGTTAGATCTCCTCTGGGTACAGTGGATCAGTTGCCCCTGACGATAGCGAATGAAACTGAGACCAAAGGGGAACTCACTCGATTGTAAAGTTAAAGTAAGTACTTGCAAACTGGATGTATTGTACACACGTTACACGACACTACGTTGCATTGATCTGCATAAATTGTATTCTCGTTAGTAACAAGTAATTGTAAATAAATACCATTACTTTTTTTTTAAAGTAAAAATTCGAATTAATAGGTGTATCTATTACGTTAAGAAAACGGCGGAAGCAAAGTTGTTTTATTTTCTTTAATTTATTTCGACTTGTTGTCCCACACCAATCATCTTGTAAAAATTATATATCATAGTTTAGTCATGCCTGAGTCTGTATAAAAAAAACGGCGGGGGTGTTATTTTTCATATGCAAAATAAAAATTATTGAAAAATTCAAATTTGTTGTTTTTCTTTATTTATGGGCGAAACAATCCAATACTTTTTTTATAATATAGCTACACGACGGTGCATAATATATATTTTGCTGCGCGAAATCGGTCGAGTAGTTCTCGAGATAAACAATATTTTCGTTTTTTGGTTTTTTGGCGATAACTTTTGATTAAATCAATATTTTGGTCCAAAAATTTAGAGAGAGCTTATTTATGTATAAACACAAAATATACCTGAATGGGGAAAAAAAATCAGGCCGGGCCTGATTTCATATGCTTATCCGGCTATACCCTTTAAAGTTTATCGAAAAATAAGAGACCCCTATTTTTTTTATAGCGGCCCAATTTTAGTTTAAGGGGGTCAAATGGACCCTTGAACTTTGACCCCCCTCGAGCTATCTCCGAAACGAAGCGAGATATCCAAAATCTGTTTAGGGCATTTTATTACACTGAAAAAACCAAACAACACGTACGTTTAAACTTTTCATCTATCTCGCTTCGTTTCGGAGATAGCTCGAGGGGGGTCAAAGTTCAGGGGTCCATTTGACCCCCTTAAACTAAAATTGGGCCGCTATAAAAAAAAGGGGTCTTATTTTTCGATAAACTTTAAATTTACAGAGTTTCATTAAGATCGGAAGCGGCGGCCTCGGAAGGTCTCCTTGTAGGTGAGACTTGCGGTAGTTCAAGAAAGGAGGCAACGGACTGGTGAAAAAGGAGTATTGGCACTAACGGTATCCTCTTCCTTCATTTAGATAAATAATATTTTCTTTTGCGCTGCACTGACTGCATCGAGTGTATTACTATCTGTTGACGTAAATATATAACAAAGGATGCAGATAAACTCGATGCAACCAGTGCAGCTTAGAGGAAAACGTTATAAGTGATAGTATTATATTTGTTACCAACAGTGCACTTACTTCATTATCGAAGATTTACTATCACATACACTTAAACCTATTACACATTAAAAAGAATAGGGAATACAATTTTCAACCAATCGTGGATGCTGTGTACTAAAATTCAACGCATCTTATTTCTTATTCCTCATTCTTTTCATTATGTAATGGCTTTTATCTTGGACATAGAAGAGCATCTATGGTGGATTATTATCTAATTTTAGTTCCTCAAACACTGTTAGGAGCCAAAGTGAAAACAGAAAAATAAGGGATGGCGCTGGAATGTAGTTACGTTAGAATATAGTTTTCACTGTAATATATTCATCAGAGCATAGATCATATAATTTCACTATTAACTTTTTACGATTTACAGTCAGTCATTGCATGATCTTCCTTATGACTTCATTAGCTAATTGGTCACTAAGTAGTGAAACTTGAAGGCTCAAAATACACGATCATTATCTGAGAATACTATTTTCCAAATAATAACTTATGGGCGTGAAATGATAAATCAGATTTTCCTTTCATGTTATTCTATAATAGTACAAATTAGAAGCGACTGATGGCTCTTAATTTTTAATTGTAAACATTTTCCTATATATTATAAGCTTACCGAAGTTACTGCTCCAGTGCGATACTCCACCCATGGTGGTAAAATTAAAGTACGATTTAGTCCCGCAGCAAATCCCAAAGCCCCTAAAAAATTGTCTGCTTGGTTTCCAAAACGTCCTAGATGATAAAAATTCAAAGAGATTGAATAAACATTAGATAAAACAAGCAGTAGGAATGTATAATGCTTTTCATTTTTCCATGAGTATTAGGTTGTTGCTTCTTTATGTGAAAGTATTATCATTTGCACTTTCTTATTTTCAAGGTCTTCAAAATATCACGTAAATAAGACGTATGGATCAAAAAGGATTAACAATCCATTTTACACAAAAATATACCGTGCATGATATTTTTAAACTAAATAAATCCCTCATCATCATCCTAAACTTTTATACATTTCATACAGAATACTGTAATCCAGGTTAATACCAAAGGCGGGTTGACACGATCCAAGTATACATGGATCAAGTAAACTTGGACACCACTTGGACGCTCCTTGCATGCAACTTTGATCATATCACCACTTCATCCAAGTGCACTTGGACATTCAAGTCGAGTAGGACAATGGCCAACTTACTTGGTCCATGCATACTTGGATCTTGTCAACCCGGCTTAATAATCACTAGAGAGTATTGTGCATTGATGCAAATTGATTAAGTGTTTAATTTAAAGAGGATTATGTACATCAAACTCTTTCTAATTTCTTCAATCGTCATAATTTCGTACTACTACATTTTATAATTTCCCTATGCTTCTTAAAACTGCATTTGTAAAATATACAATAAGCCTCTCAGATGTGAAGAATGTTTCGTGACGGAAATAACCCAGGTATAGCGGACCGTTAACGAGGCACCCCCGATGACGCATGGACAACCGTACCGATCTACCAGCTAACGGAATGGCAGGCTGTAACGCGGCACCCTCGATGACGCATGGACGACCGTACCGATCTACCCGCTAAAGGGACCCATACACTGTCCAGCAAGTTTGCGCAACGCAGCGTTTGCGCAAACTTGCTGGACAGTGTATGGCGGTGTTTGATGCGTTGCGCAAATGTTTGACCAAATTCAAAAGTGTTTGAAATCTTTTGCGCAACGGGCTCCCCGGCGCCCCGGGTGGGGCGGGGGACGGGGTCCTCGAACTTTTTCCTCATTTTCAATAGACTCGCGGGAATACCCTTTGCCTTCCCTACGAGCACCCTTTGTTTACCATCCAGGGTCGACCTATCATAAATGAAGCCATCAGGAAGCGCGTCGCCCTATCGAAACGCGCATCCGTCCTATCACAAATTACTACATCGAGACGCGCATACGTTCGTCTCTTGACCGCACCACGGAACTTCGACGCATCTGCGTGTCTTCCCGAAGTCTTTCGCACGCCTCTGTTCCCTTCCTACGTCTTACCAGCGATCTATCTCTACGAGTATCCGGTTCACCCTCTATCCTTTTTCCTCTATCCTCCTATCCAGGTTCACTTGTGATAATGACGACTATTCAGAATAGGGAGTTTTGGAGGGATGATGCAGCAACGCTGCGTTGCGCAAACTTGTTTGACAGTGTATGGATGATGCAGTTGTGCAACGCAGCGTTGCGCAAACCTGTTTGACAGTGTATGGATGATGCAGTTGTGCAACGCAGCGTTGCGCAAACCTGCGTTGCGCAAACATGTTTGACAGTGTATGGGCCCCTTAACGATGCTCAGGAAGGGCTGTGATTGGTTCGAGACTAGGAACGAGCCTGTACATAAAAGACGGCTCGATTAGCTCAGCAGGGCAGTACTTCTTCGATCATCGTACGAGCGTCATCGAGCTAACGACAAGGAGCTAGAGTTACAGCGGTTCAACCAAGAATCATTAGTAGAAGGACACTCAGAGTTCAATTCGCATTAGTATCTTGAAATACTTCTTACACAGAAAACTTATTTTTCGTATTTTTTAAGCGAAAAAAAAAGCAAGTAAAGGAGTTTCAACGATGCTAAAAGATGTTAATGAGTTATGGAAACCAAATGTCCTGTACTGAACTCAGTAACTAATGAAAGGGTATTTCAAGGCACCGTTAGGAGTGGACGCGTCAAGCAAGGGTGATTCACGAAGCCAGGTGGAAGCGGGCAGTTTCCCTCATAATGACGTCAAGGTAACGGCGTTTCCAACGCAAGCCCAGGACAAAGGAGTAAGGAGGTCTCATGCTCCTCCAAGCAATCGAAGGAAGCCATTCGATCGATAACCAGCGTGCATGTCAGAGTTATCGAGGATTGCTTGAATGGTCCAGTAAAAATCCTTCTGAAATCGATGTTTCGAGGCACCAGGCTGAAAATTTGATCAAAGGTCCATTTTGTAATTGAAAATAGAGGTGAAGTTAAAAAAGTTCTATATCCCCGAGGATTTATGAAAAACAATAAAAACTACCCCAAAAGTGGGTTGTTCGAAAATAACTCAAAAACTAAGCGAGATATCGAAAAAAGTTTGTCCAAAATTGTAGAGCTTAAAATTGTTTATAAAAAAGGTTGTACACAATTTACCCCCACTCCCCACGGTTTACCCTCTAGAGCCGCGCGAACGTTAGGGATGGAAAAAAAATTATAAAACATCGAAAATGTAACATTTTTGAATGTTTTTTGTTTTAAATTGCTTAAGGGGGTCGTCCACCTTCAAGTCGAAAATGAAAGCCTATTTTCAGGAATTAATTGAAAAGGAACTACTGAAGATAATTGAGTAAATTTTGTTTTCTCTTATTGATAGATACTTCGCAATTGTTTGTAAAAAATTCAAATTTCGACCTATTCTTTTGACCTATCAGAGGCTGTAAAAATGGAACAAAACGAAAATTTGAAAATCGTACTCGGGAAAACATAGCCAAGGTAACACAAAGTAAAGACATATTTTGTTTTTTGATTTTAGACAACTCAGATGGCCGAAGACTTACCACAAAGTTGCCTATGACATTTCTGCAGCGACGAGTTCAAAGACGTTCCAAGGCCGCGAGTGCAATTATTATTAATTTTCAAAAATACATTTTAAAAGGCGAAGTATCTATCAAGAGAAAATAAAATTTACTCAATTATCTTCAGTAGTTCCTTTTCAATTAATTCCTGAAAATAGGTTTTCATTTTCGACTCGAAGGTGGACGACCCCCTTAAGAAATTCTCTAGTTTTGAAATAAAATTATATATTTTTTTCACGCAATTGTTTAAAAAGTGCAAAGTAAAATCAACGATATCTCTCGATATGTTCAATGATTTTTTCTTCTTTGTATTCCATCATTTTGTTAGTTAAATTCCCTACACATTTCACTCGGGTCATTTTTCAGTAATTGTCGTAATTTTTGAAATACATATCTCCGTTTTGAAAAATTGCTTCGCCAACCTTGGTGCGTCCGGAGAACCACTGGTGCCGTTCACACTCATTATAGTGGTCGCCTTCTTCTTTCCCCCCATGGTGGTGGGTGCTACGTAGACTCGGGCCCGTTACTCTCCTGGGTCTCGCTCGCCTCCGTTTCTTTCCTAACTTCGACCGATTTCGCTCGGCTTAGAATTTTTTTGGTGAAAGTATATCGAAAAATATTAGACACATGTTTCGGCTTTTTCTCTAGTGGACCTTTGTTTCAAAGAAAAAATTTTTTGAAAATCGCGTCGCGCGCGTTCCAAGTGTGTCCGGGATCGGCGTACGTCATGCCACCAATGCTTCGGTAACGCAACGGTTATGTTACCGGGCTGAGAGTCTTGATGTCGTGGGTTCAATTCTTGTTGGAGTTTTTTTTATTAACTCTTTTTTTATTTGATTACAACCCCTTCTTGTTATAGAAAGTGGTTTACATTATCAAATAAAATAAGAGTTTCAATTTTGTTCATAGTTTTACGTTATTTGTTCTCCCTCATTGAGGTGAACCGGGTCTTCCCCACGATCGGACCGATTTGACGTTTCGCGACGAACCGTAACGGATCTTAATGCTATATGGCATTTTAATAGCACACTGCTGCTTATAAGTATTGAAAGTGCTGCAACCGAAGGCGTAGTACGAGCTCGAACGTTCGCGCATTTGCCGAATACACGCATTGTCTAGAGCCAGCTTAAAAGACGAGTAACTACATGTATTGCTTTAAAAATGCTTTAAAAATCCATTCCGTTGTACATAACCAATTGAGTGCTGCTGCTTTCCAAGAATGATAAAATACGCGTGGTTTGCATCAAAATTATTACCAACCAGGCCGTTTTTCGAAAATGTCAATGAAATTTGCTTTCCCATAACGCTTTTAAAGTGTAAATGTGCGTGTGGCAAAGTCCCATTCGTCAAATGCTCATGGTGTTAAAATACGGTGTGCTTCAAATGTTTTTTTGACAATTATCCAAAATCATGTGCAAAATCTTCGGCAGCCAAAAATTCCCATATGATGAAATGTAAGAATAAAAAAAAATTAAAACTCTTATTTTATTCGATAATGTAAACCACTTTCTATAGCAAGAAGGGGTTGCAATTAAATGAAAAAAGTTAATAAAAAAGAAAACCCCAACAAGAATTGAACCCACGACATCGAGACTCCCAGCCCGGCAACATAACCGTTGCACTACCGAAGCGTTGGTGACGCACGCGCGACGTGATTTTCAAAAATTTTCGTCTTCGAAACAAAGGCCCACTAGAGAAAAAGCCGAAACATGTGTCTAATATTTTTCGATGTAGTTTCACCAAAAAAATTCTAAGCCAAAATCGATTTGACACCTGCCGGGGTCTCTTGTGAGCGAAATCGGTCGAAGTTAAGCGGCCGGCATACCTCCTCGAAACGCATGCAAAACTTGTCGCAGTAGGGCTACGCTCATTTCGTAACAGGAAACAAAATGTCCATACCAAACTTATCACACTTTCAGACCAAATATCATTAAAGGTTTCTATAGTAACTAAATTATATATTTTTGTATAAAAAAATCTGCATGGATCTGGATAGATCTGTTAAATAATGTTAAAAAAATTCGGTAATTATTTTCATTCGCCTTGTATATACATTTATCTCAATAATGAATTATATGTGGCTTATCCTATTAACACTAGAACTACCGAATGGTCGCGCTTTAAGGCCAAAGCACATCTAGGCGAAGCGAAGCTACCTTTTATATTTCCATTGATTCTTACGAGGTAACGCACACTTGAGCGAAGCGAAGCGCCGCGACCTATAGGATAAGCACACTTGCGCGACTGGAAGCGCAGCGAAGCGACGCGCCACGAAGCGAAGCTACCTTTTATATTTCCATTGATTCTTATAGAGCGAGAGCCAGCGACAGCCAGACCTTCGTTATTTTATAAAGGCTGAAAGTTTCTCAGTGTATGTCCCTAATAGAGGTAAGAACGATCCCCGAATATGAAGTTTGGATCATGGTGGCTTTGGCAAGTAACAGGTGGCAAAGGTGTAAAAAAATGGACCTTACTTTCGTTAAAGTATAAAGCTCAGTTTTTATTTATTTTATTTGGAATAATATTAGAAATCACGTCGTCCATTGCCAGACACTTAGTATGGTTCCAACCCCCTGCCAGACACCCTTAAACTATAATAAATTGTAATTAAACTTTCGTCATAGTATAAAAGCTAAATTTTATATATGTTATTTGGGGAACTATCAAAAGATGTTTCCTCAGTAGCCAGACAGTTTCGATGGTTCCTACATATTGCCAGACACATTGAAAGTCTGCCGTAGGCTAGTATAGGTGCGAGCGCGAGGCACTATATATATACAAGCGGGTGCGAGTGAAATAGTGAGTCCGGTCTATTGCGATCTTTTGTTGCGCATCTTTCATTTACTCAGTATCATGTGTTGAACAGTGTTTTTTGGATTTATCGGAAAATTTAATTGAAGACACATGTGGATAAAGGTGTCATGTAACATTTATTTTGCCACGGAATGGAGTAGTAGTGACGAAGATAATGAAGATATCGACGACAACGATGAAAATCATTAAATATTTCTTTGAATCCAGTAATACATATTTGAAATCATATCAAAACATTATTGATTAATTTATTAAATTTTTGTTGTATTGATTTATTGACATGAAAATTCTACTGAATCATTTTTTGAAAATTTATTTCTTAGTCATAAATAATTCTATATAATTAAATTTTCCGATAAATCCAGAAAACACTGTTCAACACATGATACTGAGTAAATGAAAGATGCGCAACAAAAGATCGCAATAGACCGAACTCACTATTTCACTCGCACCCGCTTGCATATATAGTTCCTCGCGCTCGCACCTACGGCAGATTTTCAATGTGTCTGGCAAGATGTAGGAACCATCAAAACTGTCTGGCTACTGAGGAAACATCTTTTGATAGTTCTCCAAATAACATATAAAATTTAGCTTGTATACTATGACGAAAGTATAATTACAATTTATTATAGTTTAAGGGTGTCTGGCAGGGGGTTGGAACCATACTAAGTATCTAGCAATGGACGACATGATTTCTAATATTATTCCGAATAAAATATATAAAAACTGAGCTTTATACTTTAACGAAGTTGAGGTCCATTTTTTTACACCTTTGCCACCTGTTACCTCCCAAAGTTACCATGATCCAAACTTCATAGTCGGAGATCGGTCTTACCTCTATTGGGGACATACACTGAGAAACTTTCAGCCTTTATAAAATAACGAAGGTCTAGCTGTCGCTGGCTCTTGGGCTTGAAAATCATTAAATATTTCTTTAAATCCAGTAATCATATCAAAACATTATTGATTAATTTATTAAATTTTTGTTGCATTGATTTATTGACATGAAAATTCTACTGAATCATTTTTTGAAAATTTATTTCTTAGTCATAAATAATTCTATATAATTAAATTTTCCCATAAATCCAAAAAACACTGTTGAACATATGATACTGAGTAAATGAAAGATGCGCAACAAAAGATCGCAATAGACCGAACTCACTATTTCACTCGCACCCGCTTGTATATATGAGGAGCACAGTTCCAAAACTCATTTAGTCCATTCGCAGTTTGTCTTATAATCGCTAAACTATTAGCAATTATAGGACAAACTGCGAATGGACTAAACGAGTTTTGGAACTGTGCTCCTCATATATAGTGCCTCGCGCTCGCACCTATACTATACTACGGCAGACTTTCAATGTGTCTGGCAAGATGTAGGAACCATCGAAACTGTCTGGCTACTGAGGAAACATCTTTTGATACTTCCCCAAATAACATATATAAAATTTAGCTTTTATACTATGACGAAAGTTTAATTACAATTTATTATAGTTTAAGGGTGTCTGGCAGGGGGTTGGAACCATACTAAGTGTCTGGCAATGGACGACGTGATTTCTAATATTATTCCGAATAAAATATATAAAAACTGAGCTTTATACTTTAACGAAAGTGAGGTCCATTTTTTTTACACCTTTGCCACCTGTTACCTGCCAAAGCCACCATGATCCAAACTTCATATTCGGGGATCATTCTTACCTCTATTAGGGACATACACTGAGAAACTTTCAGCCTTTATAAAATAACGAAGGTCTGGCTGTCGCTGGCTCTCGGCCTATTACGAGGTAACGCACACTTGAGCGAAGCGCCGCGAAGCGAAGCGCCGCGAACCGAAGCGCTGCAAAGCGAAGCGAACAGAAGCGTCGCGAACTAGGAGAAATGTCTGGGGGTGTATTCTCGACGCGTGAGAAATGTTTATCGTGGACGGAATGTAATTCGTTAACGGATGTAAAGTTTCGTCGATCACTTCCGTTAACGATTCGAAAATCCTTTCCAAGATAGATCTCGTCAACGAAATGAATTTTCTCACACGAAATAGTATCTTATACCATAAGGCGGAAATTCGAGATTTTTTCAGACTGTGTTTAATTATTGTAGGTCGTAACACGAGGCATGGTTTGG
The DNA here is from genome assembly GCA_963678675.1 of Xiphydria camelus. Taxonomy (NCBI): domain Eukaryota; kingdom Metazoa; phylum Arthropoda; class Insecta; order Hymenoptera; family Xiphydriidae; genus Xiphydria; species Xiphydria camelus. The sequence goes on from OY783194.1 coordinate 17,974,464, forward strand.
GGAGGAGGCTACGATCTAAATACAGTCTTAAAAATCCAAGGATTTCCGCCGAATGACATATACTATTTTTCCTAACGAATGCCCATTTCTCAAAACAAAACATATACACGGCTCATTTCACGGCGCTTCCCTTCCCTTCGCACATATTATAACCCCTTCTCTACCCGGGTATCCATATATGGATATTTTCAGGTATAGCTGTTTATACCTGGTAGAGAAGGGGATAGAATTCGCCGCGCTTCCCGTCGCTTCGCTTCGCGTCGCCCAAGTGTGCTTTGCACAGCCGCGCTTCGCTTCGCCTAGATGTGCTTTGACCTTTATAAGAGGGTCGTTTTAGCGGGTAATTATCTCGTTATCCGTGGATTTTTAGTCCACACTGCTATAGAACTTTTTTATAGACCGAAATGTGCTCTACAAAAAAGTATTCTGCCAATTTTGACAAAAACCTCACGGGTTACGAAATAATTGAGGTTGAATGGAACTCTGAATAAGACACCGGTCAAATTGACCGGTTGCGGTAGTTCTAGTGTTAATATTAAAGAAGTAGAATAAATAATATAATATATAAACATTGTTTTCATTCTAATTATTATTAACTGTTCAATGTAGTTTTCAGTTTAATTCTATTATTTTCTTGAAAATTGTAATATACAGTAAAACTATGATATTTCAATTCACCTTCCATTAATTATTAAAGGGGTTTTTTCTCTTAAAAATTTTGATGAAATACATTTTTAAAATGCATACAAGTATTAAATTCATTGACTTCTATAGTCATTATTATTTTCAGTGGGGACAATGACACTGAACACCCTTCTGTTTAGTTGAGAAGTTCCTTGGAAGCATTCATTTAAGGGGTATGGCCACGGTAGAATTTTCAAAAAATCGATTTTTCGTTTTTTTGCTTAAACGATGCTTTATCATCATAAAAATAAGATAATATTCGATTTATAGCGAAAACAATTTTTTTTCACCAACTTTGAGTGCATAGCATGAGCCTACCTGCGACGCAGTCGTAGAGTACCAGAGCGCGCAGCGCAATGTGCGCCCGGATTTTCGGAGCTATGCTATTAGAGATGACTAACAATGTAGTGGTAAATTTAGAATATATACATATAGAGGACATTAGTTGCATACCTGTAGAGCAACATTTAATCAGTCAGCAAAATCTAAGCCAGTGTAACCGTTGAAAGGACGCCGTTCAGTTGCTCCTCGGCTTTTCGAGTGATACATATCTAGTAGGTATTGAGCGAATTACAGAAATTTGTTTGTAAACAACTGAAATGAGCAACGATCGAAAAGTTTATCGATCACAGAAAGGATCAAAAAGGAATACTTGGAGTTTAAATAAAAGTAATATTTCAAAGCGTAGACTATTAAATCGATATGCAGCGGATCAAGATAAAGAAGGCGTGAGCGCGTCGGCCAAAAAACTGCGAAAACCAACAAGTTCTCGTGATGTTGAAGTTAACGGTGAATTCGGTTATAGATTTATAAATGTTATAACTGTTATGAATGTAATTGCTCAATAATAACGAGAGTTTCAATTCTATTGTGTGGAGTTTGGCACCCAAGGGGTTCAACGATGGCCTTAGCAGCGTCATGAGCGTCATGAACATTTTGGGCATGACTATAGGGCCCCAAAGCTACAACTTTTGTTTAGAAGTCGATGCACTGCGCGTCGACTACGCAAAGTGGTCACTATCGTTTTCGGCGAAGAACGCGCGTTTGGATGCAAGATCTTCAAGAAAAGCGAAAGATGAGGAAAATCTTTTCCTTGGAAGGTTAACTTTATGGAGCTGGTATCGCAGACTACCCGTGTGGAAATTGCCCTGCTTTGCCTCATTAAAAGATTGGTTCTACCAGGGACCGCGCAGGATTTTCTACGCAGAAAATCTCGCAAGGCCCCTGCAGAAACCAATAATGTTTACCACTATGATTCACCCTTTTATAAAAATCTTTAACTTCTACAGCAACATCTTTTTCTTCTATTGAGTATAATTAAGTGTACTGAAAATAACAAAAATTAAAACTTACAGTAGTGATCATTTTGATTGCAGTATTTTGAAAGTAGGATTATAGTCTGCTTACACTAACTATGGTTAGGTTATGTCAACTATTTTTCGAAGCTGGTCCAAATTTCACTATTTTTTGTGGTTTTGACACAAGCTCTATTGGGTTTTTTTTATAATTATACCGTTTTTTCAGTGTGAATAACAGTCGATTAGTGGCCTTGACATAACCTTAAAAAGTAAGCTCGCGCAATTGTATACTTAAGAAAAGAGATTGTTTTAAAAACAGTGCCTAACTGTTTGCAATATGGAGAAAAAAGACCAAAATCGAAGGAGATGTAAAAAATATCGCAAGAGTAAGCGAAGTTTAGAAGAATTACTCTTAGACTCAGACGACAGTTTAGTCAGTTTACCAGGTAAGTTAATAATATATTCATTGTTATGCCTATGAATTAAAAATGTTAGTGCACTCTTTTCTTAATATCAATATTAAGACTTAGGTGTTCCTGAAAATCATGAAGAGAATGTTCTCGAGCAAAGCAGTAGTCAGGAATCAAATGATAATTTGGAACAAAATGACGATGTGCTGGTAGAAAATAATGATATTGAAGAAAGCGACAATGAGGAGGAACATAATTTAATTTATGAGGAAGATGTCATAAATGCAATTTTCAGTAGTGACTCCGAGTCAAATGATGAATTTTTATATCCAGAAGGAGAAGATGAAGAAGGGGCAGAAGTAGAAGCAGAAGAAGGAAGGGCAGAAGAAGAAAATAGGGCAGAAGATCTGCAAGCTGGAATGAATCTGAATATGCCACCGGAAATTTCAAAACTGAAGGAATGGGCTATACAGAAGAAAATTAAGCTTGATGCTTTGAATATGCTACTAGGTATTTTACGAGAAAGATTATTGCCGTCATTACCAAAGTGTGGAAAAACTTTTTTGGGAACAACAGATGCTGAATATAATATTATTCCAATGGAAGACTGTAAAGGACAAAATGGAAGTTTTGTTTATTTTGGCATTGCAAACGCACTGAAGTCTTGTGTCAATACTGATTTGTACGAAGAAAACTTGATTTTCTTACAAATTAATATTGATGGTGTTTCTGTAACTCATTCTGGTAACGGCGATTTGTGGCCTATAACAGGAAAAATTCACTTTGACCCCGACATATATGGTGTGTTTCCGATTGCTATTTTTTACGGTCAATCAAAACCCAGTTGTGAACCATACCTTGAAGAATTTACAGCAGAAATAAACAGTCTTCAAAGGGATGGAATGATAATTTCAAATAGACATTTTAATATTCGTATAAAATGCTTTATATGCGACACACCAGCTAGAGCATTTGTGAAATGTTGTATTGGCCATGGTGGAATGTCTGCTTGTGAAAGGTGTGAAGTTGAAGGAGTATCGATAGAACGCACAACTGTATATCCATCAGTTGAAGCTCAAGAACGCACAGATGCTTCTTTTAGAACTCGTCGACAAGTTGAACATCATCACCGACCTTCACCCTTAGAGCGTATTGTTCCGCATGTGAATATGATTTCTTCCTTCATACTAGACTTCATGCACCTTTGCTGCTTGGGTATGATGAAGAAATTATTAGAGTACTGGTTAACGGGCAATTTGAACTTCAGGATGGGTTTAAGAGAGAAAGAAGAACTCTCCAGACGCATGAATGTCTTTTACTCTCAAATTCCATCTGAATTTCAGAGAAAATCACGATCTACAAAACACTACGCAAAATGGAAAGCAGTAGAGTTTAGATTTTTCTTACTTTATTGTGGTCCTATTGCAATGAAAAAAATTTTAAGACAAGAATTGTACAATCATTTTCTTTTGTTCCATGCGGCATGTAGAATATTATGTTGCGATGTACTTTGCAATAGATACTCTAATCGAGCAAAACAGTATCTAACAAGTTTTTTCGTAGCTTTAAAAGATTACTACGGTCAAAAATCACAAACTTTAAATGCGCATAACTTGATTCATATGTGCGATGATGTAACATCTATGAATTGTAGTGTAACTCGGATAACTGCCTTTCCTTTTGAGAACTATTTAGGTAAATTAAAAAAACTAATTCGTACTCCTTATCGAGTACTCTCACAGTTATATCGGCGACTTAATGAACAGGAATTTTTTCTTAAAAAAGCTACCGTCCCACAATTATTTACAATTATAAACAGAAAAAGAGGCTCCGTCTTAGCAATAAAATATAATGGAGTTAAAATTACGACTTCACCACCTGACAACTCTGTTTTGCTCGAGGATGACTCAATTTTGATAGTAGATACAATATTGGAGAATCCAGATGGTATGAAAGTAGAAGGTCGAAGTTGGCGAAAACTAAAACCAATATTCACTTATCCATTTAATTCGGGTGATCACATGAATATGTGGGAATTAGAAAATGAACCTATAAATGAAATAAAAGTTGTCCCTCTTCACCTTATTAAAAAAAAGTTAATAAGGTTAAACATATCTTCAAGAGTAAATGGTCGAGAAAGAGTCTTCGCGATTCCCATGCTCCATTAATTACTTCTAAAAGTATCTAAAAAGTACAATACATTTAACAAGTTTACAATATATTCTTCTACGCAAATATAAATATTATTAATTAATATTATAAATTTCAAATAAAGTAATCTAAATTGGTGTATTTTCTATTTGTTTATTCGAAAATCAAGATATTATTAACAGAAAGAGCCAAGTTTTTCAAGTACTACTGGTCGCCGGAATTTGAAATACGCGGCGTGCTTTGCGCCTAATATCCGCCATGTTTCCGCAGCGCCGCGAGCGCCGCCATCGGTAAATAGCGGTCCCAATACAGTGTAAATGAGTTCGAGCTGTAATTCGATCGCGTGGCGTTCTTTATTATGTGTAGAAAATTATAATTAGTAACATTTCGAAAAGAAACATTCGTAAATTGCACGAGTTGTATCTGCAGCATCCATCTAGAATTTGGAAATCAAACGAGCATTATTGCAGAGATCGCGAGAAAGAGTTCAGACGAAATTTTGAGGTTACGTGTACGACGCGTCCTTTATCGAGTTACCGATTTTTAGAATTATACACCTACAGAACGCCATTGTAAAAGATTGAGAATGAGGTAAGGGAATAAAATTCGCTTAAATGATTCAATTACTATGTGAATGTGCTTCTCATTATAATTCAAAGAAAAATTTTGGCTAGTATGGGTGCACTTCAATTTCCAGTCATTTTGATTGGTGAACCTATTAAGTTTAAAAGAAGTTGTAATTTTTAAATTAATGAATTAGTAACTGCAAAAATATTCTACGAAAAATGTTTAAAATAGTCAATACAATATTTTTTAGTTCAAAGCCTTCAAACAATTTTAGTGACGAATCGTCTGATGATGATTCAGTAAAAGACTACCAAATTATGGAATTCGTCAAGCGCGGGCGTAAACCGATAAATCGTAGAGTTCGGATTGTACCTAAACCATGGATAGATGTTCAACAAGGAAAAATTAAAGCCAAATATATGGAAGAACCGTGTACCGAAACTGATGAAAAATTTATAAAAAATCTATCAAAACAATTATTACCAGCACCAGCAGACTGGTCCTGGTTTACGGTCTTATCAATAGGTCATGCCGGTATGTATATATGTATAATCGCTAATTTATAGATACATCAACTTTTGTTATATTATTCTGATGATTAACAGTATAAATTTCTTTATTTAAGAAACTTATGAAGAGGCTGAAGAAAGGTTGAAGACCCTTGATGTGAATGAGTATGCCTTTACCAACGATTCTGAAGATCCAGAAAAAAAAGTAGCTAAAAATGATAGAAAGCTTAAAAATAAAAAGCTAGTAGTCACAAGCCTTACGCGCAAAGCTTTAAAAGTTCCTTCGTTAACGGATTCAGAAGGTGAAGGTCGAAATAAAGAAGATTCACAAAGCATATCTTCAGGAGGGACAAATGAATATGAACAGAAATTAAATAATGAAACTGATGAATCTTCCAGTTTTTCAGAAGATCCAAGAGGAACAAATAGAAAAAAAAAGCGAACAAAGCGTTCTAACACGAGACTGGCTACAAGTAATAAAAATGTACATACTGCAAAGATTGTTTCAAAATCTTCTCATGTTATCAGTATTGACAAAGCCTCAGAGAAGCCAAAGTTAGATGACACTTCAGCTAAGCCAATTGACATTATAACTGAAACTGTGAATCGTAAGGAAAAAGAGCATTTACAAATAGAAACCTGCAAGAGAGATAAGCCAGGAAAGTCCGTGTATCATTCTAAAAAAAATGAAGATCTGACAAAAAATTCTAACGCAACAGCAGCACAAAAAGTCGATCTTGAGAAAAAAAAAGTATTGGAAAGGAAAATTACTGATACAAAAAATACACCTACAACAGGGTTATACAATTCATCTAAGATGACACTGCCTGGTGACTCCATTTTTATTTTTTGCAGATTTTTGCTTTGTTTCTTCTATGTGTATTTTTCTACATACGTTCAATCTTAATTTAACATATAATTATTAATACAAAATCACTGTTTTTTTCAGAAATCCTTTTACGGAGACTAGATCGACTTGAAGTAAAAATTGATGACATTTGCTCTAAACAGGACAGAATTATTCAATCTTTAGAAATTTCAAAAGTTGAAGTAATAAAATCTGATTTTATTACTACATATAATCTTCAGTTGCCTTTCCACAATAATGTTGGAGATTTTACTTCTTTTGAAAAACAACTGAAGGATGATATGGACTTTCGAAATGGATTTGTAAGAATATATTTTTAAAATCCTTTTAAGCAAAAGTGAATATTTTTATTTACTTGTACATATAAATAAGTAAATATTAAACATCAAATCAAAATAAATATCAATCATAGAATCGAAACTAATGTGTCATAGATATTTATCATAAAATCAATTGAATCACTATTATTTGAAAAACCCCATAAGTCACGAAAAGCAAATTTTGAGAAAATCAATAAAAATTTTATAACTCTCAGTGATTTGTGGGGTTTCTCTATCAAACGTTATATTCTTTATGGCGTAGCAAGCATATAAATTAATGTACTAAGGATTTCTCCGTTAAATGATGTATCGATTTTAAAATAGCAATAATTTAGACATAACTCAGAATGGCCAAAATCATGACTTATGGGGTTTCTCAAATAAGTGATTCAATTATATAAGGCGTTTTTACCTTATATATTGTCCTTTTTGTAGAAGAAATGCTTGTCATCCTATTTCGATATCAAACGTGTACTGAGGAAAAGCTTAACATCAATCGTAAGGAAATTTTTATCTAAAAATTTAGCACTTCAGTTCACCGTAACAAAAAAAATGGAACATAAGGAATTAATCAGTGAGACTATGATATATCAGTGCATATTCGGTAAGATATTTTTAAATAAAGATTTTCTTTCATATCTCTCTAATTGTTTTTCCAAAATTTTAAACATTTTATTGTAGAAGTTTTGAAAGTGACGCATATGGATACCGAGACCGGTCAAGAAGTTACTACAAAGATATTTAACAGAGAACTAGGAACTGTACTCAGAGGAGCAAAAGACTGGGATGGAGGTCGCAAATCCAGACTACAAATTAATCCACTACTCGAAAGAAAGGATACAAGTGATCTCGATGAAATTCAATAATGATGTTTATTACTCTTTTAAGTACAAAGTACACTTTACTTTGAGTTAAAAAAGTTGCATTTGTTTTAATTTTAACTTCGCTAACAAAAAAGTTAATATGTCATTTTATATGCAGTTTTAACTATACTAAGTATATTTTATTTTATTGAGTTAAAGAAAGTTCCTCTTAAACTTCGTTCACAAAGAGTTTATATGAAATTTTATTCGCACTTTATAAATATATTTATATATATATATATAAAAATAAATATTATAAAGCTTTTTAGAACTGTACATTTTATTTCATTTGTGAAACTGACTCAATTTGCAGATTTCTTTCCTCCTTTTATTAGGTTATCTTTTATCTTTGATTGCGTAATACTTGAATGATCGTTTTTCCAAACATTCTTTTCTTTTTTAATTATAATATTTGTAGTGATATTTTTGGGGACTGCAAAATTGAGCTAAACAGGGTTTTAGGATGATTCGAGTTAGGGTCCTAGCAGGGCAATGGCGGGATTTTATTATCGGCCCTCCGTAGAAAATCTCGTGCGGGCCATCGTCGCCAATCATGTCGTTTTTCCACTTACCCATATAGGCCCCTCAAGAGATTGTCTTCAAAGGTCCCTCGTAGAAAAGGGGCAATCCTGCATGGTCCCCGCGGGATTCACTACACTTTTTCCACACGGGTAATGGTAAAAAATTTGGTTATTTGCATTTTTATGGTTTAATTACAAGAAATTTATATGTAAAACTTTAAACGCGTTTATCTCAAAACAGCTTTTTTCGAATTGGCGAGACAAATAATTTCGACAATTTTTATCCGACTGTCTTCAAATTTTATAATTATCTTTCTAACTGCATTTCGCACAAAAGTACGTAGGGAATTTTTCATTAATTAAAAACTTTCCATTTTATGAGCCGTTTCATACGAAATTTTTCACTGAAAATTCACCACTTAAATTCAAATGCTTACCATTTTCTGAAAAATCAATATTTTTAAAATTCCCTACGTACTTTTGTAGATATACTTATGAAAATTAAGGAAAAAAATTGTTTTTGGTTCTAGGTCAAAAACAAAGGTACATTTTTTTTAGTTTTTCTCAAATATCTTAAAAACTGCTCTTTTTTTTGAAAAAATGAAAGAGACCAAAATGAAAGCCAATAAAATTATCTATAAAATGGTATATAGCAGTGCATAATTTTTTGGAAATCAGTGGCGGGCTGGAAGCGTTTAAAATTGCGAAACGTACATCCACCCTCAATATTACGTTTTACGCAGTAAAAATACTCCTAGTTCGTTTATTTAAGACAATGGAATGTTAAAACATTCCGAAAAAAGTAAAAAATATATATGTATAATAAATATAAATATAGGTATATAAAAAATAAAATATAAATATAAAACATATATAGGTATACGTATGTATGTATGTCAAAATATGTTACGTTAGTGGCGTGCAGCAAGTGTCCGAAGACACGATACAGATTTTTCAATACTCAAAAGTGATGTAATTGGTTTGAATGGTTCTGTTTAGAACAATTGAAGTTTAAATTATTTATCACTTGGAGAAAATCCAATCAAAATTAGGGCAGTGGCATGTAGTGAAGTTTTAAAGTCGATTCAAAAATGGCTATTAATATGGCTAAAGAATCGTAGGTATCTATTATACTAAAAGTATATATCAAATATTTATTTTCCTACGCTCAAGAAACAATATACATTCAATACTCGTACTTACATTAGAGTATATCGTCGCTGTTACTGCAATAGGTCGTATGTCAAAAAATCACCACCTTCCGCTTAAAACACTTTACGAACCAAAACCAAGGCTACTACCATACTGCAAAACCTCGTATCTCAATCATACTTACAATTAGTCACACAATCAGTCTTACAGTTACAGAATATCAGTTTTAGGATGAATTCTGGTGCAATTGGTTTGTCGGTCGTTATTGGTAAAAGAAGTTCTCCCTGCTTTCTCCATCCCCAAGAGGTAGCTTCTAACTCATTTTCCAGCCATTCCTGGATTTGGTAATATACCCACAAACTGTGCTGAGCGGCTGCATTTGATGTTGGTGGTAAAGAAGTTAATGAGAAGTTTGCACTTAAACTCTGTCTTGATGCATTGTTGTGAAATTTGAAAAAGCGTAGCTGATTTAGCGTTTTTACTGACTTTCCGACATCATACAGAGCCAATAGAAACTCTTCTCCAATAGCAATTATATCCTTCTTATCTGCAGTGGGATTTAACAAAAATGGCTACTTTGGCTTATAGGTCCTGACGTTTCTCTGAAAGCCTATATGTAGACAACTTTCCTTTTTTATAAATTGCCGAGGTAGTATCACATCCAAAAACGGCATGGGAAAATAAAATCGAAGCACGCGCATAGTACCTATCTTATTTTGAAGCGCATTTATGTTCGTTGTTTTATTAGGTTTTGTAGTGCTGCCGGGTCTTAACATATAAATATTGTCCGTTTTTTATTTGAATAACAGTAGTACCATTAAATCAGTATCTTCACCAACCAATGTTACCGATTTTTCTAACTTTCTTGCTTCAATAACTTTCTCCGCTATGAGTGTATCTGCATCCCCAAGTGCTTGGAAAACTTTCATATCAGCTGTTTCGAGATGTTGGCTTAGTTGTGAAATAAACAACTTTTTATTGTTTTCATTTTTTTAAAATCGGGGCCTATTAATGATTGCCATGTTGTGATCTATTAACCGTAAGACTAATTGTGGAAAGGCCAAATGTTATCCGTCTTCACTTGCATTTAGCCGCCTAGCATACGCCTATTACGTAATGAAGGGCCGATTGTAAAATTTCTTGCATTTCAGAAACACTTCGAAATAAAAAAAATAGCTAACTTTATTGATTTAACACTATTTGTTCTTTATTTTTGAGTACTTTTACATGGGAAAATAATTCGATGGCATTTACGCTGAGAAAAGTGTTTTTTTTAAGGGCCGCAAAATATTTAATGACTTTTGACACTTGCTGTACGCCACTGATTTATTCTAATTGTGTACATATATACACCAAATTGTAGGTAATTTTATTATTTTTATTTGGCTTTCATTTTGGTCTCTTGCATTAAAAAAAAGAGTAGTTTTTGAAATATTTGATAAGAACTAAAAAAATGTACCTTTAGGGGCAGTTTTGGGGTTGTTTGCACCCTCGGAGGGATGGGGACTTTTAGTATGTTAATCAGGACCAACACAGCTAAATAATCCCGCATAAATCAGCTTTAGGGCATTTTGTTCCACGAGCACCATGTTAGCAAAAATAACTTCCCTCTCTCTGGCCTAAGGAAGGTAACGAGCTCGAGTCTACGTAGCACCCACCACCCCATGGGGGGAAAGAAAAAGGCGACCACTATAATGAGTATGAACGGCATCAGTGGTTCTCCGGACGCACCAAGGTTGGCGATGCAATTTTTCAAAACGGAGATATGTATTTAAAAAATTACGACAATTACAGAAAAATGACCCGAATGAAATGTGTAGGGAATTTAGCTAACAAAATTATGGAATACAAAGAAGAAAAAATCATTCAACATATCGAGATATATCGTTGATTTTACTTTGCACTTTTTAAACAATTGAGTGAAAAAAAATATAATTTTATTTCAAAAGTAGAGAATTTCTTAAGCAGTTTAAGACAAAAAGCATTCAAAAATGTTAAATTTTCGATGTGTTATGATTTTTTTCCTTCCCTAACGTTCGCGCGGCTCTAGAGGGTAAACCGTGGGGAGTAGGGGTAAATTGTGTAAAACCTTTTTTATAGAGAATTTTAAGGTCTACAACTTTGGTCTTAAACTTTTTTCGATATCTCGCTTAGTTACCGAGTTATTTTCGAACAACCCATTTTTGGGGTAGTTTTTATTGTTTTTCATAAATCCTCGGGAATATACAGATGTCGCGCGCGCGCGCGCGCATGGGAAACCGATCAGGTGGGGGCCTTCTGAATTTGAACTCGGCACTGCTTGGACGATGCTCGATTGATTCATTAAGAAATTCAGAAGGCCCCCACCTGATCGGTTCTCCGTGCGACATTCGGTAGAACTTTTTTAAGGGGGGACATACAATTACACCGATGAAAAAATCGATTTTTTTTAAATATTTTTAAACGATAGGCCTGTATGTGAAGAATATATTCTGAAAGTTTGAAAGCGGAATTCGAAAAACTCCGGAAGTTACAGCCCGAAAACGGTAAGTGGTTTTAACATTGGTTTTACACGTGTCGAAACTTTAAACGCGTTTTTCTCGAAACTACATTTCTGAAACTGGTGTACACGATTACGCAAAAAGTATTGAACCGCTTGAGTTCCCCTTTGGTAAACATGTTGGTAACATTATTACCTTCTATATGACGAAGCCCGATTTCAGAAAATTTCGAAAAAAACTATTTTTTTAATACAAATTCTGAAGAAATTTTGCATGAAAACTCGATTTTTGTCTTTGACTGCGTGCCGTTTTGTCAAATTTGCCTTTTTTTGACTTTTCTCAACGTCACATAGAAACTACACGTGTTTTAAATAAGAAAATGTTTGTATTTTGTTGCAGATCGAATTTCACGAGGAGCTAGGTTGTACACCGTTTTGGAAGTCGCGCCGCAACCTACCTGTAACTCTGTACCATAGCTCCGCCATTTTGACGACAAATGGATTGAAAAAATTTTTTTCATACTTGAATACCCTATTAAACAATATCTTCAGTGCGATGAATGTAGAATAAATATTTCTTGGTTAAAAAAATTCCTCAAAATTGCCTCGCTTTTCCTTGGTCTAATTGTATGTCCCCCCTTAACTTCACCCCTATTTTCAACTACCCAAAATGGACCTTTGACCAAATTTTCAGTCTGGTGCCTCGAAACATCGATTTTAGAAGGATTTTTACTGGACTAGAACTCATCGTGCAGCCGCAGCGAGCTACCGCGTCAAATATAGCTTACAGATCAGAAGTGGGATTGCTCACACGTCTTGTTACCAAATTAGTGAATTCACGCGTCGGGCTCTGGAGTGATAATTTCATTTTTTTCTCCTACTTGCCACCATGGATGACCGGAGAGGATACCTCCAAAGTCCAAGTCGATCGCGAAGTCCAAGACATTCACGAAGTCCGAGACACAATTAACGTCGCGGCAGAGCAAGAAGCTCCAAGGAAAGCAGACGACGTCAAAAGAATTCGAGGAGTTCCGAGCATAGCAACCGAGATCGCGGAAGGTCTGGGAGTTCGGAACGTCGAGAACGACATCGGGGTAGCATGCAGAGCTCAGCGAATCGACGTAACAGGCGTCATCGCAGCAGGAGTCCTGTCCGTTGCAGTCATCGTCAAAGCAGACGATCTGACCGCTACCATCGAGAATGTTCACGGGGTTCGCACAGCTGTAGCAGTGAACGAGAGAAGCAGAAGGGCATACGAGATCGTCACCGCTCCAGATCAAGTAACAGGCATTGGGGAAAAATGCCAGATTGACGGAGGTGGCAGAACCTTGGCCGACCGGGAGATCTATCGACGGGCGCTGGTGATGACCGAATGTCAGGTAGTGGTACGACAACATCTGGTGAGTCCGATTTTGCTAAATTAACTGAAGTGCTTTCAACGATAATTAAGGAAAGTACGAGAGAATTTGCTCCAGAATTTTGCCGGAATTTGATCCGGAGAAGAAAGTCTTGTCGGAAGAATGGTTGGAAAGGGTCAAAAATACGCATTAATGTATATATGGACTGATCCTAACAAACTGTTTTTATCACAACTAAAATTGCAAGCTATTGCAAAAAGATGGTTTGATGGTTTGAGACCTCCTCCAGTGTGTGTGTGTGTGTCTTGGGAGACCTTTAGAGTAGCAATAGTTAGACAGTTCTCCGGGGAAGAAAGTTTCGGGAAATTGTTTGAGCTCCCAAGTCGAAATTTAAACTCTAATCTGAACCTGGAAAACCTCATTTCTTTGAAGTATTGGTTTGCCGTTGTAGGTGTAACTCTAATTTCGTGATCATCGTGCTCAGATGATCACGGACAGGTTTAAATTAGAATTTGTGAGTACACTACCAACTCTAATGTCGACCTGCTGGACTTCAGACAAAATTGAAACTCCATTTCCGCCGCGTGGGGCGTATACTACCCATACTTTTACAATTAAATAAACTCGTTTTTGACGTACGCCTTACAATTTTTCAATAGTACAAAGCCATAATTAGCAAGAAAAAGGTATACATTTTAATATGTATTAGACAACAAAGCAATAAATAAATGTTTTATTGTTATATTATTAACAACAATAAAAAGTTAAATTTATTTAACTCTCTCTACAATAAATTTTTTAAGAATTCTTCGTTTTTCAATGAGAATTCCAAGTGGCCTGAACGGAAAGTTCAACGGGGGTCGTATACGTCTCACGCGGGCACGGAACGTTTTAACGACGTGCAAACACTTCGTTTTATCGTGAATGCACTGTCTTCATAAAATTTTTAAATTAAAAAATAACGAAATCTTATAATAATGATGTTTCAAACAGTGCAAATTGTACCGAATTATTCCATAAATAATGTATGATTAATTATCATAATCGCTACTGTTTTGAAAAAGAAAGTATCAAATTATTTTATAAAATTTAATGAAAAGAACCTTCGAGAGCAGTCACTGTCATGTCCAGTTTCTATATACAGGGTGGACCAGGTTAAACGTCTTTTTTTATATATGTGATAGAACAACAACAAAAAAGTACTTTCATAATTAAATTTTTTTCAAAAATGTTTCCTAACAAAGATACAGGGTGTCAAAGTTTCGAAAAAAAATGGTTTTCTCATCATAACTTCTAAACTACTTGATCGATTTCCATGAAATTTCGCACACAGGCTAATGTAGAACAGCTCTAAGCAATATTTAAATATTTTTTAAAAATTCTCCAGTGGCGTAGATACTAGGGGCCGGTACCCCCATTTCCCCCTCCAAATCTTCGGCGCCACTGGATATTTTGCAAAGAAAATTTAATTATTGAATTCCCCGTTTAATTTAGAGAAAAATATCACCCTTGCAAATTTTTGATTTATGGCTTCGTTTTTGAGATATTTATTTTAATTGATAAGGTAGCGAGCAGGCCAAAGCTAGGTTGAACTCCATTAATTGTGATATGTGATAGAGCAACAAAAAAAAAGATTCTCATGAGAAAATTTTTTTCAAAAATGTTTCCTAACAAAGATATAGGGTGTCAAAGTTTCGAAAGAAAAAATGGTTTTCTCATCATAACTTCTAAGCCACTGGATCGATTTCCATGAAATTTTGCACACAGGCTAATGCCGTACAGCTCTAAGTAATAATTAAATAATTTTAAAAAATTCTCCAGTGGCGTAGATACTGGGGGCCGGTACCCCCCTTTCCCCCTTCCTAATCTTCGGCGCCACTGGATATTTTGCAAAGAAAATTTAATTATTGGATTCCCCGTTTAATTTAAAGAAAAAAATCACCCTTGCACATTTTTGATTTATGACTTCGTTTTTGAGATTTTTTTCTTTAAATTAAACGGGGAAACCAATAATTAAATTTTCTTTGCAAAATATCCAGTGGCGCCGAAGATTGGGAAGGGGGAAAGGGGGTACCGGCCCCCAGTATCTACACCACTGGAGAATTTTTTAAAAGTATTTAATTATTACTTAGAGCTGTACGACATTAGCCTGTGTGCGAAATTTCATGGAAATCGATCAAGTAGTTTAGAAGTTATGATGAGAAAACCATTTTTTTCGAAACTTTGACACCCTATATCTTTGTTAGGAAACATTTTTGAAAAAAATGTTCTCATGAGAATCTATTTTTTTTTGTTGCTCCATCACATATCACAATTAATGGAGTTCAACCTAGCTTTGGCCTGCTCGCAACCCTATAAATTAAAATAAATATCTCAAAAACGAAGCCATAAATCAAAAATTTGCAAGGGTGATTTTTTTCTCTAAATTAAACGGGGAATCCAATAATTAAATTTTCTTTGCAAAATATCCAGTAGCGCCGAAGATTGGGAGGGGGAAAGGGGGGTACTGGCCCCTAGTATCTACGCCACTGGAGAATTTTTAAAAATTATTTAATTATTGCTTAGAGCTGTTCTACATTAGCCTGTGTGCGAAATTTCATGGAAATCGATCAAGTAGTTTAGAAGTTATGATGAGAAAACCATTTTTTTTCGAAACTTTGACACCCTGTATCTTTGTTAGGAAACATTTTTGAAAAAAATTTTCTTATGAAAGTCTACTTCTTTTTTGTTGTTCTATCACATATAAAAAAAATGACGTTTAACCTGGTCTACCCTGTATAACTAAAGTCAACCGACGCCACTTGAAGAGTCGGTGGCTCAATGGTAGAGTGTGAAAGCATTCCCAGTTTCGAGGATCACAGGTTCGAGTCCCGGTAGGGTCTGAAAAAAAACCAACACTGGCAGGCGGGTTGACAGGTCTATGAACGTATACCGACTGGATAGGCCTATGGACGTATACCGACTGATGGCGACACCATTTTTTTCGCCACAGCTCGAGGCGAGGTTCATGAGGTCCAAATGAGAGTTATGAAAACCTTATTTGAACCTAAAGTTGCGAAGAGTGCAAATATTCACGCAGTTTAGGTTCAAATTAGGTTTTCATTGCACAGACATCCGGATCTTGAAAACCAACTTTCAGCCTCGAGATCCTCAGTGAGGATCCAGAGGTTCAAATTAGAATTTAAATTTCGACTCGGGCTCGCAGATATATTCAAGAGTACACCGGGTCAAAATTTCCAAGTATTGTTTTGAGAAAAGAAAGAGAAAGAAAGTTCCGTTAATAAGCAGGTTTCTATTCCGAAAATATAAAATTATGTTCCGAGATATTGCTTTTCGTTGTATGCAGATGACGAGCTTTTAATTAGGCATTAGCATTTCCAAGAATTTGCCCGAGTTGTTCAAGTAAATATGTGAGCGTCGAAATCGAGTAAAATAATTCGATGATAATGTATAGAGGTAATCCTTTTTGACGTTGCCCGTCCCAATGACCTGCTCTGGTCAACAAAGTTAAGGTCAAAGCACATCTAGGCGAAGCGAAGCTACCTTTTATATTTCCATTACTTCTTACGAGGTAACGCACACTTGAGCGAAGCGAAGCGAAGAGAAGCGCCGCGACCTAGGATAAGCACACTTGCGCGACTAGAAACGCCGCGAAGCGACGCGCTGCGAAGCGAAGCTACCTTTTATATTTCTATTGCTTCTTACCAGGTAACGCACACTTGAGCGAAACGCCGCGAAGCGAAGCGCCGCAAAGCGAAGCGAACAGAAGCCTCGCGAACTAGGAGAAATGTCTGGGGGCGTATTCTCGACGCGTGAGAAATATTTTTCGTAGACGGAATGTAATTCGTTAACGAATTTAAAGTTTCGTCGATCACTTCCGTTAACGATTCGAAAATCCTTCCTAAGATAGATCTCGTCAACGAAATGAATTTTCTCACACGAAAAATAATTTCCAATACTCCTCTCTCCGTGTTTACATCTCTTAGCGACGTCTTCTTTTTAGAATCTTGTTTAAACCCTTAGCGACGACCCGTCGCATCGGCCCGCTACATCATCATTGCCCCACAGCACCCCACACTACTTATTATTTAAATGACTTGATTGCCCACGCAGCAACATGCAACTCACCGGCATGCAAATGCCAAATCACATTCGTTGACAAAAACAGCGGGGACGACGAATTACACTTTCGTCTCAAAGTACATTCGTTAACGAAGGAGTTTCGTATGGGAAACCATTCCGTGTACACAGCGTTCTCAAACAAAACAATAGTTCCATTCACGAATTCGATTCTCACGCGTCGAGAATAGCCCCCCTGGTGAGGAATATTTTCCATTCGTAGCGCCGCGTTCCCGACAGATTCCGCGTAGTGTGCGATATTTTACGATGGCTTGCGATTTTCGCAAAGTCCGAAAGGCTCCGTGTTTCGACAAGCATGTGCCTTTGATGCGATTGCAGTCCCGTATCTTTCTCGGAAACATCCATTACGATCATTCTGCACGCCGCTTCCTATCGTTTAGTATCATCGCGATCTGAAGACCTTTCCAGTTTAGCTTCAAGCTCATCATTAGGTATAATAGCAAGGCGATACAGAAAGTACTTATAATCCCACATCCTTTTTGGAAGGCTGCTCGAGTCGAAATCCGAGAACTGAAAAAGTCCTGACAGAACTGAAAGAGCACTGAAAAAGTCCTGACAGAACTGAAAGACCACTGAAATAGCCATGCTACCTCTGAATATCCCCACCTCTCTCAAAACGTAGCCATGAAATAGCACTGAAAGGCCTGACTTAGCGTTGAAAAAGATCTTAAAGTCCTGAAATTGTCCCCTCCACTTATAGAGGACTTAGAAAATTTTCGACCGTTGCGCTCGATGGACTTAGAAAATTTTCGACTGTCGCGCCCGATGGACTTAGAAAATTTTCAACTGTCGCGCTCGATGGACTTAGAAAATTTTCGACTGTTGCGCTCGATGGACTTAACAAATTTTCGACTGGTACGCTCATTAGCAGCTATAGGTACATTAATTACTGAAATATTTGTGGTAGACAGTAATACAAAATAAACAGCCACGGATATACATGAACTAAAATTTTATATTTTTAATGAAAAAAATTACAATGAATTACAATTTATTCTAATTCTTTATCATTAGTTGGCATTGATACATATGATTGGCCACTAATCGTAATTTGAAGACATGGAGCTTGTATTAGATTTATCGGGATAACTTTTATATTATTTATTGTATGACATTTGTACATAAATCCCGTCGATATAAATCGATACTGATTTCCACCAACTTCAAACATGCCATCGCAAATAATTTCTCGAATAATTACCAAATGTGAATACTCACAATTGCAATTATTATGTCTACCTACACCGATTACTGATTAGTTTTAAATAATGTTCTATACGGTTCCATATTTCATCTGATTATCAGCCATGTCAATGTATTGTATTGCAGATGAAGATGTCTGTAAAACTTTTCCATACTGTGCAGCCACATACAATTTTTTTTCAGCAATCTCAAATATTTCCACATTGTATATTGTTAAACATCTAGCCCATTATCTAGTAATGCCTGTTGCACATTTTGCGGTACTCGTGGAAGAGCTCTGTAAGCAGCAACGGAATACATTTAGGGACTTACAATTAGAAAAATTTCGGTCTCCTGCATATACATAGGTAGAGACTTGAAATTTTATTTGTGAATAAATTCACAAGAATTGTAATTTGTTCAATTATTAAATCAATAAATTATTTGATTTCGAGTTTTCAGAGTATGTTGAGCGAGTTATAAACTATAACTGTTTATTAAGAAGCACAGATTATTATAGTAAATCAGGACTTGTGGTTGCAGGAGGTTGAATGGTGAGAACGTGTGTTGGAAGTTGTGAGACGAAAAATTGTAATAAGTGCGATCAACAGAGAGTGCAAGAGTAGTATAGGGTATAGATAGAAAGCTGAGAGAAAGAGTTAAAGGATAGATTATAAGGGTTTATTGGGAAAGGGAGGGTAACGATAGGAAATTAGGAAAAGCGAGGAAAAGTCAAAAGTGAGGTTAAGTGAAGCGGTGAGGAGGAAGATAACCCCGACAGCAAAGCGTGGATTTACACGCTAGCCGCACGCAGTGCTGCCACGTAGTGGCACCACTGTGGTCTCACCGTGGCGTGATCGCGTGGCGTACACAAACTAAAAGCACCGTGGCTACACAGTGAACACACTGAGTGGTTCACAGCGTAAAGACACAGTAGTTACACTCAGTGCAGTCAAGGTGCCTTTTCGACGTGCACACTTCGTAAATTTACCGACCATGAACGTCGGTAACTTCATTGTCTTCACAAAATTTTTAACACGTTTGCTGCCGCCGGCTCCGATCGGAGCCAGTCGACACTTCGCGCCTGTGCCGCCGGCTCCGATCGGAGACACATTGACGTGCACATTACATTATTCAGTCTGTTACCGGCACTGAGCGCGATGCAATCAATCTAAAAGTGGCAGCGAATGTGTTAAATTAGAAAATAACAAAATTGATATAATAATAGGTTTGTTCCCAGAAAGCAATTTGTGACTAGTTACAAATTTTGATCTGCGGATGTGTGCTGTTGTAAATTTACAATTAATTGATTTCACACCCCGATAGAAGAATTTTTAAATTAGAAAATAACAAAATTGATATTATAATAATGTTTCAAACAGTGCAAATTGTACTGAATTATTTCATAAATAATGAATAATTAATTATCATAATCGCTACTGTTTTGAAAAAGAAAGTATCAAATTATTTTTAAAAATGTAATGAGATATATATATATATATATATATATATATATATATATATAAACCGGCCTTTACACAATGCAACACTGAGATATCTCGGCAAAAATATTTAAAATTTAGTTTACGTTTGACATAGCTCGAAATCGGCTTTCGGCTTTATCTCACTAGTCACAGTACTGTTGCTTTCAGGTATCGATATTATATGTATAACTTAGTCGACTTCCACCACAAAGAGTCGATGGCGCAATTGGTAGAATGCGAGAAGCGTTCCCAGTCTTCTAAAGATCGCAGGTTCGAGTCCTGGCCGGGTCGGGTTTGAGAAAAAAAAACCGACTCTCTCTCTCTCTCTCTCTCTCTCTCTATCTATCTATCTATCTATCTATCTATCTATCTATCTATCTATCTATCTCTCTCTAGTAGGCGGATAAGGCAGGCGGGAAATCCTACTTTATCGCCCCCTTTTTGCAAAATTCTACCTTTACCATCGCACTTACACTGCGTGACTGCAGTGTGGCTTCACGGTGCACAGACAGATGGACACCCCAGTGCATGCACTCGAATGCACCGCGTGAAAGCAGGGTGCAGTCACTGTGGTGCCACTTTGCTATCGGGGAAGCGAGAGTCAGAGTCGGTAAGGTAGGTAAGCTTTAGACCGGTGGCGGAAAAGGAAGGGAAATACGTAGGAGATAAATATGAACAAGGAAAAAAGAGGCAGACCAACCAACAAAGTGGTAGTACCACATGCAGTTGCTCCAGGTAATTCACACATTTCTCATAATATGAGAAATGTGTATAATCTTTTTCTAGTATGATCGAATATACACGCGGGGACACGAAATCTGTCGCTGGTGACTATTTAATTGTTATTTCTAAACGTACTAACCAATGATTAATAATCCTCATGCTTTCATTAACGAGAGTAGACGCCACCGTAGATAACGAGGGCATGAGGATTAATTGTTCATTGGTTAGTACGTTTAAAAATAACATTTAAAAAAGTCACCAGCGACAGATTTCGTGCCCCCGGGTGTAGCTTATGTGATTGTATTAATTATTGTTTTACTTAATTTCAAACAGGCAATTTTATTCCAGACAATCATTCACCGGTGACTCTATCAACACCTTACGATGAACCTGCGCGAATAGGCAGCATGAACACGGCAGATCGAGGTAGCGAGCATCAAGACTTCCAATTGAAAGGAAGTTTTATAACAACGTCGATGGAAATACTCAATAATGGGAAATACCAAACACTCCATACTATTATGAATAAAACAGTTATATTTCAATAATAAAATATATTTTTGACGTGAAACATCTTATGCCGCGCTTCGGGGGTGAGACCGGCTGCTCGTGAAACGTCGCTGGAGTGGCTAAATACGCTAAGGCCAGGCGAACGTTGAACATTGCCTCTATATATCTACATTTATTCTATATATAGATATAGAGGCAACGGTCAGCCTGCGTCTCCTCACTGAACTGCGTCCCAACGTTCGCCTGGCCTAACTCGGAACGCATCGGCTCTCTCCGCCACGACTCGATGGTCCCCTTTCACCGAGCCCTAGCTTAACCACTAAAGCTAGGAATCCACTACACTCGACTCGACTCGACTCGACACGACACGACTCGACACGACACGGTGACAAAAATTTGCGTGGTGTGTCCACTGGAATCGACGCGACACGACTCGACGCTACTCGACACGATGGTAGTGCTTCGTCCTTTTAAATTTTAACGTACAAGGATGCATCGTGTATGGCTCTATAATTTTTCCAATGATTGCTTCTCTGTAACATCTATACAGATAGAAATTTACTATATACCTATTTATGTTTACTTGGTCTATTCAAGGCTTTTGAGATTTCTTCTCAAGCTTCGTTGCGTATATTTTGGTCTCTATATTTCAAACTATGTATATTTTACAGCATCTCATATGCTCTAACTTTATTAATGAGATCCTCCTCCATTCCTCTGCGAAATTAATGTAAAATCTTCGAACTGTTTTTCTCGACTCTTTCCAAGCAAGACTGTCGCAATTCAACTGTTCGCTTATCGGTCCATATCTCGATGTGCACGCAAACCGTGTCCACTAGGCTCGACTCGACTCGACTCGACTCGACGCGACAAATTTCTGGCCAGCCAGAAAAGTGTCGTGTCGAGTCGAGTCGAGTCGAGTCGTGTCGAGCCTAGTGGATTTCTACGCCATTTAAATACATGGAAAATCATGCGATCAGAAACGCGTCGTGTCGAGTCGCGTCGAGTCGAGTCGAGTGTAGTGGATTCCTAGCTTTACTACTACACGCTCACTGTATCGGTGTACGAAGCAGTATTTACCCTCATTAATGAAAGCATGAGGATTGATTGATCATTGGTTAGCACGTTTAAAAATAACATTTAAATACCGTTTGTATAGGAAAATGGTTAGATGTGAAACATCTAAATTCTTCTTTGTAGAAAGTATGCGAGAGGAAGGATGGACCACGTATCCGTTGAAAGAATACGTGCGCCAGTGCGCATTTGTATTTATGACTGTGATACCATTAAACGGTATGAACCGTTGTGTCGAATTCCGTTTATCGCGAGACGGAACAGCGACTGATGGCAGAGTTAAGAGAGAGTAAACTAAATGCGCTTTTTGAATTAGACAACGGTTTGTACCGTTTAATAGTATCACAATTATAAATACAAATGCGCACTGGCGAACGTGTTCTTTCGTTTTCAGCTAGATTTACTCAAGTGGACACAGCATTGAGAACAATCTAGCGAGAGTTAGTCTAGAATCTCGGTTGAGAAAAATAAATCTAGCTAGATTGTGCAGTGGATACACGATAAAAATTTACTGCCAGAGAAATTTCAGTCTATTTGACCGGCTAAATAGATAGTAACTCAGTCTAGCGAGAGTGATAGGCGCCGGGTCGCAAGCGAAGGGCCTCGACCGCGTGCTCAGATTTCAGGAGCCTCGCGGGAGGCAACAGAAACCCTCTGCCTTTTATGCTCTCCTCGGACAAAGTGCAGACCCGCAATAAATTCGACTATTGCGGTGCACGTATACTTCTTCGGGGATAGCACCAACTGAACGGCGCTGAATCTGCGTACTCTCCCGGCGCCAATTTTCATGCTCCAGCTCGGTGGTTTCGAAGAATTTCCTTCTCCCACCATACATAGAAAAGTCATATCGATATAGGTCAAAAGTTCATAAATAATGAGATAATAGTAATTGAAACTTCTTCGCTGGCAAGTAAGTTTAGCCTCATATGGTACGTATGTGTGTACAATCTATAATACATCACGATTGTAAATAGATATTTGTGATAAGTCAAAGAAACATATGAGGCTAAACTTATTCACCAGGAAAGGAAATTTAATCGCCATTATCTTATTATCTATGAACTTTAGGCCCACATCGATGTAAGATACTTTGTTGTAGATAAAAATACGTGTGTGTATAATAACATATAATATAAAACAGTTTTTATAGAAAAATTGTTAGATGTGAAACATCGAAATTCTTCTTTGTAGAAAGTATGCGATAGGAAGGATCGACCACGCGTCCGTCGAAAGAACACGTGCGCCAGTGCGCATTTGTATTTATGACTGTGATACTATTAAACAGTACCGATGGTAGAGTTAAGAGAGAGTAAACTAAAATAATGCGCTTTTTGAATTAGACACAACGGTTCGTACCGTTTAATAGTATCACAATCATAAATACAAATGCGCACTGGCGCACGTGTTCTTTCGACGGACGCGTGGTCGATCCTTCTTATCGCATACTTTTTTCTTCAAAGTTTTAAGCATTATTCATTCATATATGATGTACATAATGAATAGTATATTGATAATATATTAATTACTTAAATGCAATCATGTGTACATATTTTGTATATATATTTTACTATTATATCCCCACTATTCCCAATTCCCCTTCTCCGTCGGAAAGAAAATTATTTTAGTATATATAGTGCTCTAATATATATTCAGAGGTATCACGTGATAACCGTACGGCTGTATCAGTGGTCTTTCAGTTCTGTCAAGGCTTTTTCAGTTCTCGCGAGAATCCGCCAAACTGAAAAAGTCCTGACAGAACTGAAAGAGCCCTGAAAGTCCTGAAAATCGTTGAACTGAAAAAGTATTGAAAGTCCTGAATATGCATTTATGCAGGCCTGTCAGTCGTTTTTCAGTTCTTCCGAATTCTATGGGCGGCCCATGGCCGCGCGGCCACTTTGACGAAAATAACTCAGTTCTGTCAGGGCTTTTTCAGTGCTCTTTCAGTTCTATCAGGACTTTTTCAGTTCTCGGATTTCGACTCGGGTTATTACCGGATGGATCGGAATAAGCCCCCCTCAGCGGCCACTCATAAATACCGCTCTATGCCCTAATGACGAGAGAAATGACAGTCAATAGGTGACCGCTGGGGTGAATCTAAATACATGGTTTATCAGGTATAGAGGATTGCTTCACCATTCCGCATATAATCCGGAAATAGTGATGAAACTTGACGGGATCATCTATGAGGTCCGGGAAAAGCGAACTAAACTCGCCTTTCGTTGCGCGCTTTTTACATGTGCACTGAGAAAAAAAAAGATTAAAAATTATTCTGTTAGAAGGATAATCTGAGTACGAAAGGTAAAATAGATCAAAAATTATCCTAAAGAAGGTTAAATTTTAAACCCTGAAAGGATAGTGAAAAATAGAATTCGTTATAAGGGCGTTTCGCGTCGTTTTAACTCGTGTGGTTGCCGACATAATTAATTAATAAATAAATATACATAATATAATATGAATTAACACGTTCACGCTGGCACTGAGTACCGCGCTGCGCCGGCGTGAACGCGTTAAAGGTTATTCAATTTTTTTACTGTCTTCCACCAAATTAAACTATTTGACAATTTTTTTATATAACAGCTCACTAATTGATGATTCTATATGATTTTTTTGGTTGGTGTATCTCCAGCAATTGTTATAAATTTTCCATTGCAAAACCTATTTTTTTAAATTTACACCTTTAAACAGTGCTTTTATGCCGTCGAAAAAATATATAATATACTACTCACGAAGACCTACAATTTAGTTTTTGAACGACTTTGATATCTTTTATAGTTCCAGAGAAAAAAAATAGTAACGTTAATTGTTGTTAACCCCCTATTTCCCTTGTACGTGAAGTTAGCGGTCTGAAATTTGTTGTGGAGGTATTTTGGATAAAAAGCAATAAATAAAAGGTTTAACAAAGTTAATTAGTGCCGGGGCATTTTTCATATGGAAATACGGCGAGACCCTTTCAAGGCCCCTGCAACTGGGCCGTTCTGCGTGGGACATCCTGTATTGTCGCTTGGTCGTTTGGAAATTTAAATGCTCAATATATGAATTTAACGTTAGTTTATGTTTGAGAAACTGTCTACCTTGAAAGAATGAAACCTAAAAACATTTAAGGAGAGAAATAGATGAATGGCATCGAAGATTTAAAAAAAATAATTACACGATGAAGTGTTATTACGTACTGTAGAAAGTAAAATAATAAAAAATTTATTATTTCATGTTTAATATATGCGTATAATATTATTTACATCTGTCCTTTATCTGCTGTGTAGAGTACGATTCGACTCCGAGACGTACATACGTATCTATCTGCTTGTCACAGGAAAAACAGTTTATTTAAATTGAAAGGACAAGGGTATTTCTTAATAGCTGATTATTATCTGCTTTGCTATCGAGCTTACTTAGATTTTTGTCCAAATCCTTCGCTGATATATCAATCAATTATCACTTGGTTTTACAAAAAAGTTCTAACAATTTAGTTTCTCCCTACCCTTTACCGTTTAAACAATTGAAAGTTCGAGCGACATTATAAACAAAATACTAACATGATGACTAAAGAAATACACAAATATGATGTCCTCAAAATATATATAATATTATGTATACATATATAGTCGCCAAAGTATACGTTAAATGTATAGATAGTCCAATCTTCCAATGCATATTTCGGGGTCAGTTCCCTCACCATGGCTCATACGGTCCTCAAAGTATGCTTAACACATATATGATATAATATATTGCCATACTTTGAGACTATATGAACCACGAGGTCCCAACTGTACATATATATATATATATATGTATAGTCCTCAAAATATACGTTTAATATATGTAAGCATAGTCCTCAAAATATACGTTTAATATACAGTATGTTTGACGGGAAACCGAGCAGGTGCTGAAACCTGAATTTCCCTGAAATTTGACTTCAGCAATGTTTAGACGGCGCTCAAGCCGGTTAAAGGTAATACGGAGAAGTTTAAAACGTTTGATTTCCCTATAGCTTTCAACAGGGCAGATCGAGGTATTTGATTTAACCTTGAAATCGCGAATTTTTAAATGACAGTGAAGAATGTTAGGAAGTCTTAATGAATAATCATTCGAGTTTTTTTCGGTGAAATTCCCCAAGTTTTTTAAAACCATTGTTATATACTGAAAGTGGTATCTGATTTACAAGAAACTTTTGCTTCTTTTGCTACTGATATTGATTTCAATGTATATCAACAATCTTGAAGAACTTGGGGAATTTCATTGAAAAAACCGGAACGATTATTCACTAACACTTCCTAAAACTCTTCACTGTTATTTAAAAATTCACGATTTAAAGGTTAAACCAAACACCAAACCCCTCCACCAAACACTTCGATCTGCCGAATTGACAGCTATTGGGAAATCAGACGTTTCAAACTTTTGCTACTATAAATAGCTCCGAGAACCCTTCAAACACTGCTTAACCCTCGTACGGCCCTCATTTATACTTACACTTAAGTCCTTCGGGTCATATATGACCCAAGGGTAAGATGTATGTACTCGTATATATTAACCTTTAGAGCCTGGGGAAATTTCAGTTAAAATCGACTTTTTAAACGTAAAATTTATAAATAAAGTCAATAATTTCCTATTTGGAGGCCCCGATCTAACTGCTGGTCGATATATCGACCACCCCGGACGCAGGGCAAAATCGACTTTGGATCCAGTGGAAAAAATTTGGCAGGAAAGATTATCGCTCAAAACTTGTTACTCGGGTTTTTTTTGGGTCGCTCATTACGATGCTGATATCCAAATCGCTCTATTCTCAAATTCAAGATGGCGAATGCAATATGGCGGATGATGAATTCCAGAAATATTTAGAATTTGAAGATTATGGCCCGAAACTTGTTGCTCAGGGGTTTTTTGTATGGCTCATTACGATGCTGATGTCCAAATTGGTCTATTCTCAAATCCAAGATGGCGGATGATGAATTCCAGAAATTTTAAAAATTTGAAGATTATGGCCCGAAACTTGTTACTCGAGTGGTTTTCGGGGTCGCTTATTACGATACTGATGTCCAAATCAGTCTAGTCTCAAATCAAAAATGGCGAATACAATATGGTGAATGATGACACGGTATACGCGAAAAGCCTTATAGGTGGCGTATAGCGAATTCGTTCGCGCAAACGCAACGCTCCGCGCAATCTATAAGCCTGCCTCGCTCGCCTGTTCTTTACGGTTGTATTGATACAGTAGTATCCAACAATGCAATGGCTGAAAATGAAGCTTGGACTAGTGGCGAATCCGAACCAAAAGTTCAAGAGTACCCGTATTTTTACCCATCAATCAAAGATTTCGAAGGTAGCTCCGAAATAAATCCGAAAATCTTTATATTGGGAAATAGTCCAATCGATTATTTCAATTATTTTTTTGATTCTCGTCTGCTTGAAAGAATTATAGAGGAGACGAATCGTTATGAAACTCAAAATCATCAGGTTGAAAATTCTCATATGATGAAATGGCGTCCTCTCACAAAAGATAAATTTGAAAAATGTCTCGATCTTTCGATTGTAATGGGTGGTATTATATACGCTAATACCATCAGACAGACACTCCTCGCACTACTTGGAGAGATACCTACAGGAGAACCGAGCAGAGCAGGAATGACCACGTCCGTACTCCGTCTCTACATGCATGGTCATTCAGCAAACAAACTACGTACACTTTATAAAATTTGTCTGAAGTATTATGAAATCACTGGAAACTGCATAATATAAGAAAAATGGTACATTGACTACAAATGGTACCTGAATACAAATAACAAAATATTCTACAGTATGGGTCATATATGACCCGAAGACCTTGTACGTGCAGTTTTTTGTAGTCGACAAAATTACATAATTACATGCTTATTTCCATCATGAAAAATTATCGTTATAAGAAAGAAACAATGTCTAAAAATTTCAGAAGATTATCTATAAAGGCATAATAATAACTTATCGATATTGAACGCTGTGGGTCATTATAGACCCGAGGGACGTACGAGGGTTAAGTCAAATTTCAGGGAAATTCAGGTTTCAGCACCTTCTCGGTTTCCCATTAGACATACTGCATAAATAGTACAATCTTTCAATGCGTATTTTGGGGTCAGTTCCTAACCCATGACTCATACGGTCTCCAAACTATGCTTAATATAAATGATATATTGTTCGAATGTATGCCCTTTATATATAAGAAAGACGTAAAATTATAAAGCATACTTT
This sequence comes from Xiphydria camelus, assembly GCA_963678675.1. Classification (NCBI taxonomy): domain Eukaryota; kingdom Metazoa; phylum Arthropoda; class Insecta; order Hymenoptera; family Xiphydriidae; genus Xiphydria; species Xiphydria camelus. The sequence continues at coordinate 18,002,976 of OY783194.1, forward strand.
CGCGTCTTTTCCGTCTGGCATACAATAGGCATACATTGAGGACATGTCCCTATTTTAGGCGTAGCGTATATGTAGTCCTCGAATAAATCAGTAATTAAAGCCATATATAAAAAATCCCGAAATAGGGGTCAAATTTTTTGTTGTGTTGTACGTATCTACATTCTCAAAAAGGAGTGGCTCAAATTATGCGTCCTACATATATATATATATATATATATGTAGGACGCATAATTTGAGCCACTCCTTTTTGAGAATGTAGATACGTACAACACAACAAAAAATTTGACCCCTATTTCGGGATTTTTTATATATGGCTTTAATTACTGATTTATTCATATTTTAGTGTGTATCGTATACTTCGAGGACTACATATACGCTACGCCTAAAATAGGGACATGTCCTCAATGTATGCCTATTGTATGCCAGACGGAAAAGACGCGAAAGTATGCTTTATAATTTTACGTCTTTCTTATATATAAAGGGCATACATTCGAACAATATATCATTTATATTAAGCATAGTTTGGAGACCGTATGAGTCATGGGTTAGGAACTGACCCCAAAATACGCATTGAAAGATTGTACTATTTATGCAGTATGTCTAATGGGAAACCGAGAAGGTGCTGAAACCTGAATTTCCCTGAAATTTGACTTAAGCAGTGTTTGAAGGGTTCTCGGAGCTATTTATAGTAGCAAAAGTTTGAAACGTCTGATTTCCCAATAGCTGTCAATTCGGCAGATCGAAGTGTTTGGTGGAGGGGTTTGGTGTTTGGTTTAACCTTTAAATCGTGAATTTTTAAATAACAGTGAAGAGTTTTAGGAAGTGTTAGTGAATAATCGTTCCGGTTTTTTCAATGAAATTCCCCAAGTTCTTCAAGATTGTTGATATACATTGAAATCAATATCAGTAGCAAAAGAAGCAAAAGTTTCTTGTAAATCAGATACCACTTTTAGTATATAACAATGGTTTTAAAAAACTTGGGGAATTTCACCGAAAAAAACTCGAATGATTATTCATTAAGATTTCCTAACATTCTTCACTGTCATTTAAAAATTCGCGATTTCAAGGTTAAATCAAATACCTCGATCTGCCCTGTTGAAAGCTATAGGGAAATCAAACGTTTTAAACTTCTCCGTATTACCTTTAACCGGCTTGAGCGCCGTCTAAACATTGCTGAAGTCAAATTTCAGGGAAATTCAGGTTTCAGCACCTGCTCGGTTTCCCGTCAAACATACTGTATATTAAACGTATATTTTGAGGACTATGCTTACATATATTAAACGTATATTTTGAGGACTATACATATATATATATATATATATATATGTACAGTTGGGACCTCGTGGTTCATATAGTCTCAAAGTATGGCAATATATTATATCATATATGTGTTAAGCATACTTTGAGGACCGTATGAGCCATGGTGAGGGAACTGACCCCGAAATATGCATTGGAAGATTGGACTATCTATACATTTAACGTATACTTTGGCGACTATATATGTATACATAATATTATATATATTTTGAGGACATCATATTTGTGTATTTCTTTAGTCATCATGTTAGTATTTTGTTTATAATGTCGCTCGAACTTTCAATTGTTTAAACGGCAAAGGGTAGGGAGAAACTAAATTGTTAGAACTTTTTTGTAAAACCAAGTGATAATTGATTGATATATCAGCGAAGGATTTGGACAAAAATCTAAGTAAGCTCGATAGCAAAGCAGATAATAATCAGCTATTAAGAAATACCCTTGTCCTTTCAATTTAAATAAACTGTTTTTCCTGTGACAAGCAGATAGATACGTATGTACGTCTCGGAGTCGAATCGTACTCTACACAGCAGATAAAGGACAGATGTAAATAATATTATACGCATATATTAAACATGAAATAATAAATTTTTTATTATTTTACTTTCTACAGTTATTCTCCTTTATGGTAAATGATTTTTCAAGTGTAATATGAAATTCGTACAACATGAAAAACGTATTATACTTGAGACTTAGAAACAAAACGTACTAATTTTATCGCGTAACTATTGTTTTCTTTTAGTTTCTTCCCGCTATTCTAACTCTCTTCTAACATCTTTTTAGATTTCACTCTTCTCATGTAGGTAGGTATTTTCTCAAACATAACGATACATTTTTATAATAAGTATTTAGAACTTACAAATAACGTAATAACACTTCATCGTGTAATTATTTTTTTTAAATCTTCGATGCCATTCATCTATTTCTCTCCTTAAATGTTTTTAGGTTTCATTCTTTCAAGGTAGACAGTTTCTCAAACATAAACTAACGTTAAATTCATATATTGAGCATTTAAATTTCCAAACGACCAAGCGACAATACAGGATGTCCCGCGCAGAACGGGCCAGTTGCAGGGGCCTTGAAATTTACTTTCGGCCAAGCTTGGTCGGTACTCGAGTCATTTATACAGGTTGAAGTCGAGTCGGTAGTTAGAGTTGGTGTCAATTCGGGAAATCGAAGCATCTAACCTCAAAATCGTGAATTTGTGAATAATGGAAAAAACTCACCATTATTAACTACCGACTCGACTTCTACCGGTATAAATGACTCGAGCACCGACCAAGCTCGGCCAAAGGTAAATTTCAAGGTCCCTGCAACTGGCCCGTTCTGTGCGAGACTTCCTATATATAGGAATAACAATGCGAATTGTCGATAAACAAATCTGTAGCTGAGAGGTAAACAATCGTATGTCCATAAAAGAGAGTTTTCAGTAGTGAGCAAAACTACTTTACCTTTACCCCACTGATATACATGGAGATACTACCTTTTCAAAATTAAAAGTATTGGCAAACAATAAAACGGGACTTACGATATTTTTACCACAATAGCAATTTGAAAGAGTGTAGTTTGAAAATATTATTAATTCAGTGTTAGGTAAAATTGGAGTTACGACTATTTACCTCTCAGCTACAGAAATATATCCTTAAAAAGTAATTAATTGGCTAGTCTGTAAAATGATAATATAAATTGGTAATAGACTAGTACTGATTATTTCTCCGCAGGAGAAGTAGACCGAATAACGCTTGTTTTTTACATTTCCGTGAGATACGAGGCAGTCGGTTTCTTTAAGAGCACCTCTGACGAGACTTTGCTTTTCGTTGATTGTCGATCCAAGTTTTGAGTTGTTCTGGTCGTCTTCCACGTAAGACTTTGTATTTTTCAATTGCCTCTTGACATTCCTTTAAAGACGGTAATCGGATTACTTTAGAAGGGTCGCCAAAATACTGATTTACTGCTGCTTTCTCCGCATCAGTCCACCTTATTCGTTTTGTTTTCCCATATGGCGATGCTGGAAATGTAATTAACATATTAATGGGGTGTATCTAGTTAGATGCATATGTACCAATGAGAAATACGTTTTTATGTAAAACTTACTACTTCGCCGTTGACTGGTCGATGAAGTATTTATTTCTGCTGCGGAGGAATTATCAGTACTCATTGAAGCTCGCAGATACGTATTCGTACGAGGTAACTCTTCTACTGGGCCGCTGTGTCGAGAATTGTCGCTGTCCTCGTTCTCGCTCTCGTAAACGTCTTTCTCATTTTCATCATCACCCATGGCAGATAGTAAAAGACGAGATATTTCCGTCACATCTCTCATAGGAACCGGCATTCTGTATACATCCTTGTGGATTTGTTTATCATGGCCCATGAAATTAGCGAGGTCGCCAACTCGATCTTCTTGTATACCTAACATTGCGGTATGCGTGGCGATGTGTTTACGAAGTGCCGTTCCTCTCAGTGTTTCAGGAAACGTCGCGTTACATTCTTTTGCGAATTTTCGCATAAGGTTGCAAGCTCTCAAGTACTTCTTACGCAGCGAGTGCGTATGCGGTACCCCGAAGACATACTCGTTGTTCTCCTTAACTCTAGCATTACTTCTATATTTAAGGATCATGTTAATCCACTCTATGAGAGTTTGGTGGAGTAGTACAGGAACTGTTCTGCCTAATTTTCCTCGTATTGTAATTCGAATATATTGTTTTGCAAAATCCTGAGACTCTTTAGATAATTTGTTATACATATCTGGATTAACATTCTTATCAATAATTTCTTGATTTTCAAAGTCGGTAATGAGAAGTCGTTCTATTTCCCCCGCTCTTCGTCGGTTGAACATTTGAACCAAAATGAGAGTGCATTCAGATAATGTTTGCCATGCCAACTCATCGAAACCTCTATTTAAAATTTGCATGGCATCCAAGCATTTATTCTTTAAATATTTGTGTAAGCATTGAATGTCTTTCGTTGATGGAAGAACTGTCTTCTTTTTACGTTTGTTGCTATTTTGATCTTCCATTACTTTTTTATTAATGGTAGAAGGGAAATCGTCATCAAATAAAAGAAGAAAATCCTCTGCACTTTTTTTCGCCTCTTCATCTTTTTTTTTAATGCATTCTGCTATGCGTTGACGACCACATTTTTTTAATAATGTGCCGAGCATACTTGCAACAGCCGGTGCTCTGAACATCTGTGTAGTTGAATTGTAACCAGCGCATTCTTTTACCGCTTCTATTGCAACATCGTAATATCGAGGATCATAAAGTGATCCAAAATCAGTAAGTTTACTATCAATTTTCATTATGCTGCATTTGAGGCGTCCGAGCAGTCTCAAGTGGGCTCGTATCATATCGTGTTGATGCGTATACGTATATTTATTACACATTTTGTTCCCATATAGAATTAACAATTCATCATATTTAATTGATCTTGTGACATTATCATCTCTCAGTACAGGAAATATGGTTCGTCGAAGAATATCATTCGCGCGATTGTGAATATAACCCGTAATTCGTCTACTCGTAACAGTTAACTCACGTACGCCTTTCTTATGTTTTGCATTACATTTAGGAAAATGAATTCGTAAGGTTCGTTTTGAAAAGTACCCCTTGCAATTAACACAACAAAGATAATCTTCAGCTGCTTTTTTAAACTTTGGCATACGCCGCCTACAGACAATAAGAGAGCCCGTATTCAAATTATTATGTGTGTTATGTAAGAAGTCGCCATATTTTCGAATACTGTCAATAATTTTTAGTCGTTCTGGATTACCTCTCGGTAGAAGTATGTACTTTTGAACATCAGACTCCGTTTTATGTTTTGCTTCTACGTGCCGTGCAAATTTCGTTTGCAAAGTTTTGCAATATGGGCAGAAATGTTTTTTCACCGTTCTTTTTTCATCTTCCTTCGAGACAGATATATATAGATTACGACTATCAAGGGGGGATAAGTCTTTTAATAATGAATTGTCAAAACTTTTCCTGGTCTTGCATATTGAAGATCGTCTGGAACTATTTATAGTAGATTCAGCAGTTTTTGATAAATACTCCAGGCTTGAACTTGGTACGTAATCGGAATCTTCGACTGTGGATCTCACGGAATTGTTAATAAAATTACTGTGAATGTTATGACTATGCTTGTTAATCTCTCTATTACCGTGATTACTTTCGTCATTGCTCATACTGCTGCTATTGTTTTCTACTCCAACGACGAAATCCTTATCGCTGTCAGAATTCTCATCCTCGCTGTAATTTATATTATTGCTTGTGTAATCATTATTATTGTCTTTCTCATTAGTATTTCTGTCATCATAGTCGAAATTATCATTCTTCTCTTTGTAGCTTATCTTATTGTCAGTATCTACATCGTTATTGTTTTCGTTACCATCTTCCTTATCGTTATTATAAATTGTTTCTCTAAAGTCCTCCTTGTTTGAGTCGAGAATGTCTAGTATATCTGTGAGTCCACTAGGCGGTAAGCTACTATTCTCAC